>OY728142.1:1134387604-1135637604 GCA_963277665.1 Viscum album | reverse complement strand
ATCTGTTTGTTACAATGTGATGACTTTTGAGGGCAAAATTCTTTTTAAGGGGGGTAGAATGTAACACCCGAGACTTTTATGTTATATGAATCATCAAAGAAATCTTTTTCTACACAACACTTGCTTGGCTTGCTTTACACGCAATTGCGACCTTCCTCGATAGCTTGCGTCGTACGCAATACTGAGTTTCACTAAACAACAATATGCTATTAAAACTAGCCGTTATGAATAGTAATAACCACTTTTTGAAATTTTATAAATTTTGTTTTTCAAAATGGACTTCATTTTTGGACTCAGAATATCGAAATTAGCCTAGGGTGAAATTTTGGTATTTTTCTGAAAACTTTCAATTTTTGATGAATAGTGAAACCACTAAGTGGTAGGTTAAAAACTGAATTTTGCATAAAACTTAATTTTACCGCTTCTGTGAATGGAATTTCAAAAATCCGACAGACACAGTTGATAACAGTATGTAAAATGTGGTTCAATGAGATAAAAATAAATTTTTGGTGAATAGTAACTTTTTACTTTTTTTACCGCGGTTAATAGTAAATAGGGTAACTAAGGGTAAATATGATATTACTATTACCCTAACACATGTCCTAATTCTATTGGACAAGTGTAATTCGACCAAAAACAAACTTAGGAATAAAAATATGACCATTTAGGCCCACTTGGATTAGATTAGGACATTTATTACTAATTTATTTAAAGAAGGGTTAAAATAGTTCTAATCAACGTTTAATAAGTAAATTATTTATAATATGGGGTTATACATACGATAAATTCAACTATAAATATTCATTAGAAAGCTAAAAAGATTTCCTACATAATGGTATTTTATTTGTAATTTTTAGACATTAAATAATTTAATTTATTTATGACACAATGATGATGCAGTAATTATCTTATTAATGAAATATTGACATAATTGATGTTATAAACAAAAATATAAATGTAATTTGAGACTTTTTATGAATTACACTAATTTTATAGGTTACTATGATATATTAATGTTGATTTAATCAACTTGGTTCGAACATATAATTCTGTTATGACTTTCACAAAAATCATATATCAAATAGTGTCAAAATTGACACAAAATACTTTTTAAATCAAATATTATATTATTAATTGTTATTTTATTCCTAAAAATCTAAGGTTCGGCCAAATGAATTATATAAGGATATATATATTAATAATAAACTATTTGGGGTTCGTTTGGCATGTTATAGTAAGTGTATTAACCATATAGTGAAAGAAAACAAAAAGACACGGTAAAAGTTAAATTATTTAACTTAGAGTTAAATCTAATTGATAAGGTTAAAATATTACCCTAAACTTGTCTAAATCCTATTTGTTGATAGGATTTCGACCCATCCCCACTTTAGCTTCGAAATAAGACCCTTTGGAACCATTATAAACCGATTTTGACTTTAATATACAATAATATTTTGAGATATTCCTAAGGTGCCCCTTTCCTCCCTTATAAAAGGGCACCTCCTCCCCCTCCTCCTCACACCAATTTGAGCACTCAAGCTCGGCCAACCCCTTCCATTTTCTCCTATCCACTTCCCTAGAATAATCCTAGAGGTCCTGGTCTTCTTCAAAGACCAATCTTAGTTCCCTATGTGGAGGATTCAAAGAGTCGTTCCAAAGAAGAGGTAATATCCATTACCGATCTTTTCAATTTCTTTCTTCTTCAACTTCTTCTTCTTTAGTTGTTTCATGATAAAGTAATAACATCAGTATTACTTACATACTGATATGTTATTATAAATATGAAACAACCCTAATTCACCTTCTATCCATCCCACGGAAAAATGAAATCACCGCGCGTGCGTACGTACGGAATACCGTCTCCACGCCGTGGTGTAATCTAATTTTCCACCATCACTTTACAAGGATGGCTATAATGGTGTAATGAGTAACTATTTATGATTATTATAAAGTAATATTGATACTGAAATAATATATATATACTCCAATACAGTTCCATGATCATAGGAACGATATCATCACTCGTGCGTACGTACAGAATACCGTCTCCACGATGTGATGCAACTCGTTCTACATGATCATCATTACATAGTAATTATATAAATGAATTGAATGAATAAATATGATATATGTTACACTAATACCATTCTGGATATAAGGTATCTATAACCTTACAATAATAATAAGAATGTATTCGGCAAAACACGCATAAGAACAAAAGGCAATAAAGACCCGAGTAACAAGTAATAATGAAATATTACAAATAAGAAGCTAAGAATATGACCATATATGATATCATATCAATATGTATGATTCTGGAATAAGTCAATAACATTATTTAAACCATTATACAGGAGCTTCGGACACGTACAAAGCAAATCGGACCTAAGGTAAGGAAAATATCACAATCTCATTTTTATCCGAGATTGTTTTTACATTGGCATTTACTGGGGTGTATTTTATCATCCACATCCATGTTTCCTCAATATGTAATATTATTTCCATCCACCTACAATTGTTTAAATCCAATTTTACCCTTCGGTAAATTTTAGTAAAAGATAAGAAAGGAATCTTTTGCCGTTTTTCGTACGAGGTACTTTTTGACTTTTCCGACAAAAGTACGAAGAATGTTTTTTTTAACTTATACGGCATGAATGGATTTTTAAAACATTATTTCCAAGAAGCTTCCTTTACAAGTTTTCAAGTTTATTTTTAATCAACTTCTTTTATTTTAAAGTCGTATGACATGTTATGAAAGGAAAAATGTTTTTGAAGTAAAAAGGATATTTTCCTCAAGAATGGAGTTCAAGTATTTTATCAAAATTATTTTCCATCTAAGACAATAAAAGGGTTCTGTTTTTATCTGTATTATTACATGGATTTGATTATGTTGTGATGGAAACATTTTTATAAATTCCTTTATCTTATATTAATTGTTTTATGATGTCATGTTGTTTAAGAATCCCATTTTTATTACGTGGATTACGCTATGATGTATGGTTTATGATTATGTGGCACACATAAGAAAGGATTAATTTTAAGATGGGTGGGACCTATATATCCCTCCAATAAATTGGGTAAAGATTTTATACCTCATGAGCTAGACATGGCTGGAACGGTAGGTTATACCTGTTTAGTGAAACAGGACTGGAACGAGGGTGACTCGGTTCAGAAAGGGACTTTGTCCACTAATATAGTCTTGGCAATGAGTCATGACTAACAAGAAATGATTTTCCATGATTATGTGTGCATGCCACAAAGTTTCAAGTTTTATGTTATGATTATGGGGATCTCATTTTCACTTCTATGATTTATTCCATGTTAAGATATTATGATCTCTTTTGCAGGTTTTGATTTTCAAAAAGATATGATATGATTTTTATTTCCTTTATTTTCCCTTGCTGAGCATTTGAGCTCACCCTTTTATGTTTTCTTTTCCCCAGGTCAGGAAGATGGATATTAAGTAGAATATGCTAAAAGGGACCCTAGATATGATGAAATAAATGGGAGACACTGTAGAAGATTTATGAACCAGTTTTTTATGTTTCCCAGTTTCTAAAGACACTATACCTATACGGTCCTTTGTGGTTTTGTCATATGTTGTAATAAGTGTGCTTCAATTTTGAAGTATTAACAATGTATGTAAAGTATGGGTCGTTATAAGAATGGTGTCTGAGGTAGTATCTAACGCACAGTTAGAACATGGTTTTTCAAACCGTGCGGACTAACCCTCCGGGCACTTAAATTAGATCCTTAAATTGGGGATCTTACTCGTTTTTTCCTCTAATTGCTTCATTTAACCTCTTAAGCGACCATAACTCAGGATTACTCTCCCTTGAAGGTTGGAAAACTTCTCCTAAGAATTATGGAGGTGATCTGAAGGCTTCTCTTGGCGAATAGAAGCTGGATTCTTGAGGTATGTGATCGTTCTCCTTCGTTTTTGATTGTTTTCTTAGATCTACTTAGATTTACTTCTCCTTTTCGCTAGGTTTCCTAGATCGACACCCATTATGGGTCGATCTAATTGTGTGGATTTCAAATATGATGAGTTTTGGTCTTGGTTGTGTTAGGATAAGAGATCTAAGGAGGGTTTTTGGAGAATCGACCCGCTGTTCTTAAGCATTCTTTGTCCGTTGCATGGATTCACCTAATTTGTTGAGGCAGGTGGCTTCACTCTTGATTCTTCTTTCTTATAACATGAAGGCATAGTTAAAATTGATTAAATTTATTGGTTTTAATTGTGAAATTATGGTGCAATGTTTGATATAAATCTTCTTTAGTGATGATTTATGGGTTTTGATGGAATTATGGAAAATGAAATAATGGTTTGTGCAATGTGTTTTGGTTTCTTGATTTTAAAAATTGATTTTAAAATATTGATTTCTAGATTTGGAAAATGTTTTGTGGGAATAAGGTTTTGAATAAAAGGGTTGTTTTATTGAAATGGTTTTTGATTGGTTTGAATGTTGTGGTTTTTGGGCGTACTAGCTGTGTGTGTTCGTATTGCATTTACGAGGCTTGGTTGAAATATGACCTTGTTCTCAGTTCCAATGGTGTAATGTCACATGGGGAATAATTAACTTGTGACGACTTGGTAGATCGATGAGAAACCACTCATGGGTATGGTACTATCATAACAAAGCTTTCATATTTTATTTCATTGGTTGTGAAATTGTTGGTTGTGTGGATTTTCAAAATAGAATGGTTATGACAAAGTGGAAATATGAATTCGATTGGAAACTTTTCTTGGTTTCTTTTCATGAGAAAAATGTTTTTTGTTGGAAAATGTTTTTGACATGGAACTTGTTATGTTGTGAACTGTTTTTGAATTGTTTTATATAAATTGTTTTATATAAATGTTATAACATGTTTTATCCTAAAGGCATGGGTTGGGAAGTCATCGGGAAAAACCTAATGAGTTTCATTAATCACCCACTTCTTTGGCATGTTGGTGCTTTTGCAGATGTCATATACCAGGATGTTGGCAAAGGTAAAGTGTCGCATGTTTATAGCACAACTTCATGATACGTGGGATGGTTCGTGATGTTGGAGCTTGGAGCTTGTAGAGCATGGAGTTTTGTTGTCATCTTGTATTATTTTAGTTTGTATTTCTACTGTTTACTTTGATTTAGTGTTGGTTTCTACTTTGGTGCTCTTGGTTGGTTTATGATAAAATAAATGTTTATGTTGTCTTTGTTTTTATCATGCATCATTAAGTTGATTAGTTTGGTTATGGTTGTTGGCTCTGTGGTATGTTCAAAAAGGGTAAATCGTCCCCCAAATGTTTTGAAACCCTACTTCATTTATTTACAGCCATTGAGGCCTTGGGGATTTTTATTAAGGACACGTAATGAATTGTTTTATTCTTAATCCCATATGGATAATTGGGTCATCACAAAAATAAAGTGGAAGAAGAAAAGATCTTGAAAGAGGTGATGAAATATTTACCTCTTCTTCGGGTTATTCCTTTTGATTTGATCAAAAGGGATCCATAGGTTGTCTTTATGACTAATGTAAGGCCTCTAGGATGAAGGGAGGAAAGTTGAGAGGGTATTTGCGCAGGGGTTGGCCGAGCCAAATGGCTTTGAAGATGTGAATTAGAGAAAAGGGGCACTGCCCTTTTATAAGAGGGGTGAGGGGCACCTTGGGAAAAGCTATAAATGTTATTTTATAATAAAATAATTTTTGGTTTCTAATGGCTCTAAAATGGATTAATTAAAGGCTAAGGTATATATGGGTCAAAAAACACTCAACAAATATGTTTTAAACAGGCTTGGGTTAATATTTTAACCTTATATTTTAGATTTAACTCTTAGTTAAATAGTTTGACACTTACCATGTCTCTTTGTATTTTAATATTTTAGGGTTAATAAAATTACTATATACTTCTAAGAGAACCCCACGTGGTTCATTAATGACACAAATATAATTATATAAGTCTTTTTTCTGAACCTTAGATTTTTAGTAATATAATATCAATTAATAATATAATATTTGTTTTAAAAAACTATTTTATGTCAATTTTGACACTACTTGATATTTTGTTTTTTCTAAATTAATAAAACCATTATTACATTGAAAACAATTCATATAACCTACCCTAATATGTCATAGTTATCTATAAAATTATTTTAATTAATAAAAAGTCTCAAATTACATTTATTTGGATATTTATAATATCAATTATTTTAATCTTTCATTAATATGGTAATTACTGTATCATAATTGTGTCATAAATAAATGTTATTATTTAATGTCTAAAAAACATAAATAAAATACCATTATGTAGGAAATATTTTTATCTTTCTAATTAATGTTTCTAGTAGAACTTATCTTATGTGTAACTCTGTATTAAAAATGTTTTAGTTATTAAACTATTATTTTAACGCTTCTTAGAATTAAATAATAATAAATTTTCTAATCTAATCCAAGTGGACCTATAGGATCATATATTATTCCTAAGGTTGTTTTAGGTTAAATTAATCTTATCCAATAGAATTATAACATGTGTTAGGGTAATAATAATATCATTTTTACCCTTAGTTACCCTATTCACTTTTAACCGTGGAAAATAAATGTAAAAAGTTATTATTAACCAAAAATTATTTTGATCTTATTAAACCAAATTTTACTTACTGATTTCAACTGCGTCTCTCATATTTTTGAAATTTAACTCATAGAAGTGGTAAAATTATGTTTTATTCAAATTTGAAAATGCTCCTAGGAGGTGGGTCAAATAGGTTAAAAAGTACAATAAAATTTTATACATCTAATTTTATTATAAAATAACTCCAATTAATTACATTGAACTTATATAGGTATTATATATCCATTTTTACTTAAAATATATTGAAATAAAATAAATAATTATTTAAATAAAATGTCAGTTTTTAATAATAACGCAGTGTTTTTCACTATTCATTAAAATTGAATGTTTTCAGAAAAAATCCATAAAACCACAATAAGCTAATTTTGATATTCTAAATTCAAAAATAATGTCTATTTTACTAAATTAAAAATATAAAAGTTGCATTTAATAATTTAAAATTAATTCCAATTGTCAAAAACAAGAAGCGCATTTTTAAAAAAATAATAACTATCAAAAGATTGACACTTGTTTATGTCTAATTTCAATGTGAATTTACATAAAATTACTAGTATTGGATTAAATTGTAAAAATATAATCTATTTATACTTCCAAAACATTATAATTTATAATTTAACACTATATATTATCTTGTTAAAAAATTTGTTTTTAGTTAAAATATAGTATTTTTCACTATTCGCCCAAATATGAAAGGTATCAGAAAAACACCAAAAATGTATTGAAACTAAATTATTATCTCCTGATTCTAAATAAGTAGTTTATTTTGTAAAATTGAATGTATAAAAGATTCAGATATTGGATTTAAAGAGGGTTCACCATCAAAAGGTGGTAAAATTGCATTTTAAAAAATACTTCTTTATCTGAAAAAATTAATTTGTTCTTAAATTATGACTAAGAAACTCACAATATGGTTTCTAAAATTATAAGAATTATATAAAGTTCAAAATTCAGTAAACACTATTAATATCCTTTTTTTAATGACTAGTTTGTTAAGTCGTGGTGCGCTTGAACTCGATTTTGCATGTAGTGGAAGTTATTAAATTACATTAAAGAAATAACTAACTATGAAATCATGGGAAGTTAAATTCTTCCCCCTATTGGAAATTGTGTCCACGTAATTTTTAAAATTGTACTTGGGAACTTCATTGAATACCCCACATCAGAAAAAGAGTCAATAAAACTATCACTTTAAAAGAAAGGAAGAGAAGTACAAAGGTCACCTGAGATAACCCATACTTGGATTCAATGTAAGAAAACCGGGATATGGATGATAAAATAAGAGTCATGTTCTGATGGAGAAGGATAGAATTCATGATCAGGAGAAAGTTAACAACAATAAAACCACAAACCTGTGATGGGAAAAATGGTCATTAGTTTCCTAGTAGAAAAATTAAATGAATAACATTTGTTTTGTTTTATTTTAAGTTTCATTTAATAAATATGGGGAATTTATTTATGAGATTGACTAAGAAAATAAAGAGATATACATAATTTTTAAGTAAAATTTCATTCTTTAATAAATTTCTACCACTAAATCTTTTTTTTACGAAGAGTATTCAAGATGACTTGGTCACACCAGATGATCTAGAATCAACTTCTAGAGAATCACATGATCCACAAAGGATAAACTATATATTTACCTTGTCTTTAGAGATTAATCAAAACCAAAATGGTTAGTACAAGATCAAATGATCCACCAAAAGTACATTCCTTTAGGGAACTAAACACTAATCTTAATTTCTAAAATTAAACCAAAAATACCCCAAATATAAATAAATACCATTCAATAAACAATTTTACTTAAAATACTTCAATATAATCCAAACTAATATTGAAACCCAAATCTTAGAAGAATTTGGTTATGTAGTCTACGAAGTAAAATTTTATCTCCAAATGACATCGACTACTCTTAAAGTCACTTACTTAAAAGTAATTAACCTATTCACATATTCTTTATTATAGGTTAATCTTTTCCATAAATAACCCAAATCACTATAAATCCACAATAAAAACATGGATAAAAATCAACTATAACTCCTCAAATGAAATCCCATAGTATTATATTTTCCTTATTCATATAGTGTTCCCAACAGAGCGAACGTCTTCCCAAATAAAATTTATCACTTATTCACCAAATCATTTTACAATATTAAGGGTATTTATTTGATAAGAAATCAGATCACATATCAACTTATTATTGATCAATAAAATTATTTAACTAAAAATATATAGTCACACTATCCAGGGACACCACGTAGTCCAGTGGTAGGCGATAAATCCCAACCACACTCTGGTTGTGGGTTTGATTCCCATAGATTTTTCTGACACGACGGGTTGTCACATGGTCTGCCTGTTGCCCCTTTTCAAAAACTATATTTTATATCATTAACAAAATGAGATAAATTCCTCAAAATAACCAATACATAATTTAACCACAAATTTTATCTCATACCTTTCATTTTCATACCAAAATATAATAACTTGTAATTACCTCAAACCCAATGATCATATAAAACCAAATGGTTATTTATAACTATATCCACAACAGAAAATATAATTCGTCCTCAAATATAATTTTCACATGGAAAACTGCAGGGTTACAATTACAAGAGAAAATTATTAAAAAGTAATTCCATCAACAAGGAGCACTAATACTTTTAAACATTTATCCAACCATTTATTTCCACATAGCATCTTCTTTGACCAAGAAAATGTCCTATAGAATAGGGAATTCACTCGGGTAATGGCCAGGTCCCCTATATTTACGAAAAATGACTGTAAATGGATTCTTGGGACCATTTTTATTTTCTTCCATAGTACTCTTCATTTTTCCTCGGCAATTCTTTACTTTAAGTCCTTCTTTCCCACACGTAAAGCATTTCTTTGATCCATTGAAAAACATTAAAGGGTATCTCCTTCTACAACTCCTACATGATAGAAATTGAGGAATATTTTCTCCATGGTCTCCACTACTGGAGCTCCTATCATTCTTCACCTTTCTTTTCTTTGTTGAGTTTGGGAGTTGGTCAATATATATGTTGTTTATCATATTCTTGGAAAACTGATTTGGCATGAACACGATAACTTTTACGCCTATTAACATTCCAATTTGTTGCTCATTTCCATCACTGTTACCAACTTGTACTCCATGCTCAATGTTACTATGACTTCTTTGGAATCCATCCATTGACTAAAACCATAAATCATTGTGTGAGTACCAATAGTCATAAAATCATTTAGAGAATATCATGACACCATATTTTCTATTTGAAACACCTTAGTATTAACCAATGTCATTTATTCTCATCTTATATTAAAATTGTTCAAATTGGTTTGTAGATAAAATGTAAATTATCCTAAGCATATCCCCCGAGAGTAGAGTAACCAATAGGACAATAAGGCCCATTTTCGTGCACCAGTTCCCCTTCGATTCTAGCTCGAAGTAGTGTTTTCATGTTTTACCCCTAGGTACATCTGTTCCAGATTCACCTTTACCAGCTCGTATCTGGACAGGGATGTATTGTTTGGAAAACTCACAAAATCTCAAAAACACCAAAATTCAAGTAAGTTCTTCTATTCTAATCCTCAAATACAATCTCAGGGATATGTGTTCTAATCAAAGTTTATCTAAATCTGGTTTCCAAGGTTTTTATTAAACCTCCCTCTAATACCAACTGTAACACCCCGAACCTAGTTACTGATAGTCGGTACCTTATTACATAACATTGGCATGATCATAAAAGATCATGTCTCATAATACAGATTAGTCTAATATCCTTGGAGGTACTAGATACATTCATATGGTTTACATTACATTATAAAATGTAAAACTAAAACAACATTGTTTCTATAGACAACACTGAGATCCCATAGACTATCCCTACAGGTCAGTCATAATATACTTTTCGCATCATGGTAAAAATGAAACATAGAAAGGGGTGAGCTAAGATGCTCAGTAAGGATAACAATATAAGGGAAACTTTCATAAATAAGAATAAATATTTAAGTCATTATATAAGACTAAAACAAAATCCTTTTAAACATGAGCTTCAACAAAATATGGAAAAGAAAAAAATAAAATAATGCCATCTACGTACTCACATGTATATTCTACTAGTGGAATAATCACATGCAACATCAATAGCCACTTTCATAATGATGGAATGAATAATTCCAGACGTTCATAACCACATAGTCAAGGCCTTGTTCCAAGACTACAAATAAGATTTTTTCAAGGCCTTGTGCAAAGACACTAGTTTGTCACATGCGATCTACCAATTTATTGAGGAGCTATAGCGGGCTACACCTGTCACTTACTAAGTCTAATGCATTACTCATATGAAAATATTGAAAAATAACATAAACATTTGTATTAAAACTATCATATGAAATGTGAATACTTTATCCACAAACCATGAATGGTATAAAAATAGCACATCCACAGTCGAACATAACTTATTCAACACAATATGGAATATTGTATTGTAATAAATTAACCTAAATCAAAAATAATGAAGGATATTTAAATAGATGAAAATAGTCATCAAAACTATTTGATAGAAATATCCCCCTTTTTCTTGAAAACATTTAGAAGTCACACTATTTGTCAAGAAGCCGTATAAAATAGATTTATGAATCAAAGTTTCCCATAACACATTGAAACTTTTAAAAGGAATTTTAATTTTAAAATATTAATGTCCATATAAATAAATCCTTAAATCCATTTTTAAAACATGGACATTAATGAGAATGATTTAGAATAATAAATCTTTAAAACATTTAGAATGATATTTTAGTTAGAGTTCCTAACAAAAAGAGAGACACTTGAATACATATAATTGAGGTAATAAAAACATTATAATATCATGATATTAAATGGATTCATGATATACTATGTCAAATTACATTATATACACCATATAAAAGTGAATTGGTGTATAATAACAAATAATTCTCAATGGAATGTAAATTGAGATGAAATCTCTTATAAAGACTGTATCCTGAGGTTAAGGATAAATCAACGACATAATTATGTGTGAAAAATATAAATACACTAAATATGATTGTATATTAATTGTAAATAAATCAGAGTAAATTCACATATATTCTTGTACAAACAACCCCAATGAATTGGATGTTTATCTCAGTAAATGAAGATTCAGTTAAAATTACTCTTATCATGTTCATATCGATGACTTGAGAATTTATCAATGGAGTGATTATGTGTATTGAAATTATATCCACTCAAATGGGAGTGTAAATTACTACATAAATAAATAATAGTGATTACACACATAATCTTAGAGTAAAATAATTAATACAGTATGCGTAAAGCCCACTGAGTGGAAATTGAAATTTGAAATTCCCTTACTGATTTGGTAACTTATAAAACATACAAACAATGAAAAAAAGATCAAAAAATTAAGATTAAAATACTCATAAATTAAATTATATTATACCAAGAATACAATCATGGACAGAACATATGCCACACAAAAGGAATTAGTGGCCAATATAGCATGAATCTTAGGGGAATAAAAAGTGAGACGAAAAACTCATACTTCGTTGTAATCAACTGATTCCTATGAACAAAAGTTAATAACAACCAAATTAATCACATAATACCATGTATATTAAGAGAATAAGGATAATATATATCAAATGGCAGTACATAATATACCTTATACAATAAATAAGTGGCGAGTAATGGAAATCTCATTGAATTAAATGTGAGATAAAAAACCCTTACATTGTACTTTTACATGGTCAAGGTTATGTTAAAAACCTATATAATGGTTAAATAATTGTTATTAAGTTATAAAATAATCATATATATTAATATTATATCATATATTCTCTTTTAACATTTCATTGTTAAGAATATTTTAGTATTATTGTCGTTTCGGGTGTTAACTGATTTGTTTTCCTTTATATGATTTGTTTCATAAGTAGTGTTTTTTATGAATAGGATGTATCTTATTCATATTAAGAATGATATTAAGTATTTAAAAATTATTTTTAATCATATAATGAAAATTAGTCTTGAATGGATACGATGCGGAATGAGTCTCGTCGCGTTCATGGAGACGGTAATCTATACGTACACACGAGCGACAATATCATTATTTTGATATTAAAATAATATATAATTGGATGCTATATCATATATAAAGAATAATTATCATGATATATTTATTATTTACTTCAATTAAACATCATTATTATACCCATCCAGATAATAATGTATTGAATAACAATTACCCCATGACGTAGAGACGATAATCTGTACGTACGCACGTATGGTGACATGCCATTCAAAGGATGGATAGAATAATGAAATTGGGTGTACCATATTTATAATAACATCACAGTATATAGAAGATATTGGAGATATTATTTTATATTGTAAACAACAATGAAAAAGGAAGTGGAAGAAAAATGGATCTTGAAAGAGGTGATGAAATATTTACCTCTTCTTCGGGTTTTTCCTTTTGATTTGATAAAAAGGGCTCCCTAGGTTGGCTTTATGATAAAAGGAAGGCCTATAAGATAAAGGGAGGAAAGTTTAGAGGGTATTTGGGCAGGGGTTGGCCGAGCCAAATGGATTTGAAGATGTAAATTAGAGATAAGGGGGAGTGCCCTTTTATAAGAGGGGTGATGGCCACCATAGGAAAAGTTAGAAATATTATTTTCTAATAAAATAATTTTCGGTATCTAATGGCTAGAAAATGGATTATTTAAAGTCTAAGGTAGGGTTTGGTGAAAACCCACTCATCCAATAGGTTTTAGAGAGGTTTGGGTTACTATTTTAACCTTATCTTTTAGATTTAACTCGTAGTTAAATAGTTTGACATTTACTATGTCTCATTGTATTTTTATATTATATGGTTCATAAACGTACTATATACTTCCAAGAGAACCCCAAGTGGTTCATTAATTATACAAATATTATTATATAAGTATTTTGGCCGAAACATAGATTTTTAGGAATACAATATAAATTAATAATATAATATTTGTTTTAAAAAACTCTTTTATGTCAATTTTGACACTATTTGGTATTTTTTTCTAAATTACTATGAGCATTATTACTTAAATAAAATTAATATAAACAACCCTAAAATGTCATATTAACCTCGAAAATTATTGTAATTCATAAAAAGTATCAAATTGCATTTATTTGAATATTTATAATATCAATTATTATAATCTTTCATTAATATGGTAATTACTGCATCATCGTTGTGTCATAAATAAATTTATCTATTGAATGTCTAATAAAATAAATAAAATACTAATTTTTTGGAAATATTTTTATATTT
The DNA here is from genome assembly GCA_963277665.1 of Viscum album. Classification (NCBI taxonomy): domain Eukaryota; kingdom Viridiplantae; phylum Streptophyta; class Magnoliopsida; order Santalales; family Viscaceae; genus Viscum; species Viscum album. Next base: position 1,135,623,675 of record OY728142.1, on the reverse strand, counting down.
ATAATTAATATTTATATTCAAATTTATCTTATGTCTAAACCTTTATTAAATAAGTTTTAGTTAATAAACATTGATTTTTACTCTTTTAACTCTTCTTTGAATTAAATAATTATAAATATCATAAGCTAATCCACGTGGACCTAAAGGATCATATATTATTATTAAGGTTGTTTTTAGTAGATTTAATCTTATCCAATAGAATTAGGAGATGTGTTAGGGTAAATATAATATCATTTTTACCCTTAATTACCCTATTTACTTTTTACAGTGGTACATAAAAGTAAAAAGTTACTATTCACCAAAAAATATTTTCATCTTATTGAACCAAATTTTACTTATATATGTAAACTGTGTCTATCTAATATTTAAAATTCACTCACAGAAGTGTTATAATTATTTGTTATCTAAATTTGCAAATGCTTGTAGGAGGTGAGTAAAATAGGTTAAAAAGTTCAATAAAATTTTATACATCTAATTTTATTATAAAATGACTCCAATAAATTACTTAGAACTTATATATGTATTATATATCTATTTTTACTTAAAATAAATTTAAATAAAATATCTGTTTTTAATAATAATGCAGTGTTTTTCACTATTCATCAAAAATTGAATGTTTTCAGAAAAATTCCAAAAATTGACCTAAAGCTAATTTTGATATTCTGAATTCAAAAATGAATTCTATTTTACAAAATTAAAAATATATTAGTTTCATTTATTAATTTATAATTATTTCCCATTATCATAACCAAAAAGAGGGTTTTAAAAAAATAATAACTATCAAAATATTGACACTTGTTTATGTCCAATTTCAAAGTGAATTTACTTATAATGACCAGTATTGGATTAAATGTTAAAAATATAATCTATTAATACTTAAAAACCATTAAAATTTATAATTTAACAATATCAATTATTTTTTATTAAAAAAGTTGTTTTCATTTAAAATATAGTATTTTTTACTATTCACCCAAATATGAAAGTTATCAGAAAAACACAAAAAATGTATTGAAAGTAAATTTTTAAGCCCCGATTCTAAATAAGAAGTTTATTTTGTCAAATTTAATGTAAAAAATTTTCAAATTTTGGATTTAAATAGGCTTCTCCATCAAAAGGCCGTAAAATTGCATTTAACAAAATAATTCTTTATTCTAAAAAAATGAACTTGTTCTTACATTATGACTAAGAAACTAAAAATATTGCTTCTAAAATTATAAGGATTATATAAAGTTCAAAATTCAGTTGACACTATTAATAACTGCTTTTGAATAGCTTGTTTGGTAAGTCGTGGTGAACTTGATCTCGGTGTTCTGTGTAGTGCAAGATATTAAATTATATTGAAGAAATAACGTACTATGAAATCATGAGATGTTACATATAAAATCTATTTTCAATAAAAAAAGGTTCAAAAAAGGGCTTATCATTTTAAAAGAGTTTTCAATGCAGAATGGATATTTTACTCATGAAATGTTTTTTTGAAGAGCTTTAAAAATTATTTCCCATCTTTGATAACATCAGTTGGTGTTACTTGTGAATTTATAGAAATATTATTAAATTATTCCATTTGTGTTATTTCATTGAATAGATTTTGTTTTTATGGAATTGTATTCATGATACCTGTTTCTCTTTCATGGGTTATATGGTTTTGAAATCTGCTTCTTTTCATGAGATATGATTTTGATGAAATGATTATGAAACTTGTATCTTTTTCTATATGTTATGACATGATTACCTTGTTATGACACCCATTTCATTTCATTTTTTAGGATATTATTGTTTATGATTTTGTGGCAGATATTTGTATAATTTCATTATGATATGGGGTGGACCGATATCTCCTTCCAACGCATTGGGTAAAGAATTATATATCATGAGATAGACATAATTGGAATGGGAAATGAACTTCGTTCAGTATTAAACGGTTTGAAGGGTAAATTAAATTGGTTCAGTATTACAGGGATGTAATAGTGAGTGAACTCCATTCAGTATGATAGTGATGGAACTGGGTGTCATCCTGGTTTAGTAAAGGACTTTTCCCACTGAGATGGGCTTGGCAGCGACACCTGGACCACTATGGAAATCATTATATAATCTTTTGTGTTTTCCATAATTCTATGTTTTATTCCTATATTATAATTTCATGGATTATGTTCTTTATTTCCTTCATATTTATGTCTTGTCAATGACCATTCATTATGCCATGGTTCATGTATATGATCTTTCATATGTAGGGTATGATCTTTTATTTTCATGATCATGTTATCATACCCTTATGCTCGTGATTATGTTAACATATCTACCTTGTTTACCCTTATAGAGAATATAATATCACCCATTTTAGGTTTCCATTCCCCCATATTATGAATATATGTATAATTTTTGATGTGTATAAGAAGGGTGCTTGTCAAGAAGAACCTAGTTGGAGATGATGAAGCTTAGTTATGTACTAGTGTTTATGTTTCCATGTTTCCAAATTCACTAGACTAGTATTGTCATTGGGAGTTCATTTTTGTAATGTTTTAATTACTCCAAAAATGCTATGTAATTTCTATGTATATCCAGACCGGGTCATTATAGAAATGGGTGGTATTTTATATTTTATTAGAGGGGTGTATTTTTTATTTTAATCTTTTTTTTATTTTGGAACAAGATAAGAAATAGTGTGGATTTTTGTTACTAAGTATAGTAAATTAAAATGTGATTTTAAAACTGTTGTTTTATTATAAGCATCAAGGATTTAAATGTGTGAGGAGAATAAGGGGTGAGGGGTGGTATTTATAGTGGATGAGAGGGGTGTTTTTTGATTATTTTATTGTTTTTTTATTATTTCCACTCAATGCAAGAAATTGTGTGGATTATTGTGACTAAATATGTTAAATAGTACATGTTAGTTATAACTAATGTTCTCCTACATCATTTAGGATTTTAAAATTCATGTATTTGTCATAAAATCTTATATACCATAAATTACAGTATATCACTATTCATAAAAAATTCAACTATTTTAGAAAAATCCCAGAAAGTTATTTTAACCATTTATAAACATATAGAAATAAAAAATGAACTCTATTTTATAAAAATAATTTTCAAAATATGAGAAATATAAATTTTATTTAAAATCAACATTTATTTGAAAAATAATAATTTTAAAATTATAACTAATTTTATGACACTTTGAAAAATTAATTAAGATCGGATAAAATTATCTTCTAATCATAAGACAACAAAATATTAATGTATGAATCTATTTTAGGAAAATAATTTTTTTAAATCATTATATTAATTATTAAATTGTAAATAAACATCTATTTTTTAAAAAATACCAAAACTTAATTAATTATATTATAAAATTTATTTACTTAAGCTATGATATAATTATATCATATTTTCATTTATATGATTAATAAATTTTATTTATACTTTAATTAGTGATTTCACTATTCTATTGACCAGTTTACTATTTATAAGGTTCATATTACTATTCTAAAGGCCACATAACAATTCCATTGTCATAGGTTCCTTTTTTCTGAAAAAAGACTCTTATTTCATTAATTAATTATTTATAATGTTTTTTATTGTTCTTCTATGATTTTATGTGATTTACAGTATATTAAATAATTATAAGAAGAGAAATTTCATTGATAGAATTTTAGGTCATTACAGTAAATATGTGCCTAATCAAGATAAATGGGGATTCAAGGAGGTTCTATATGGGTTTATCATTTGAAAATATTGAGCAGACATCATGTAGTTTAGGAAAAAATGTTTTGTGTTCTTCTCATTCATGTAAAATGGATTTTTTGGATCTATAAGTTTTTTACCAAGAGTAAAATCCTTGTAGTGGTTCGTGGCTATGCTTTGGTATATGGAAATGCAGACACGTAATTAGGTAGATTAAATTTTGGTGCTACACGTCATGTAGGTGAGGTACAGAACTTCTAGTGGTGCATTTTCATGTGGCTGAGTATATCAGAAGATACTGCATGTAAGGGTGGACATGGATAGGTGGAAGTGTTTGGAAAACCCCAATGTATGGAATAAATATTTATGTAGTGCATTACTAGTTCACATTTATGTTGTGGTAATGTAATAGTATGTAGATTGAAACCATGTGTTCCATTCCATATATAAGTACATGACTAGGAAATATTTTTTATTATATGAGCAGTGTATTGGAGTACTCGTCGTGTACCATCCCTTTGTTCCCTAAATATGTTTTTGACTGGGTTTTCACCCCAATGTCATAATTCGAGATAATAAGAGTCCATTTGAGTTTTTATCATGTAGAATGTAATAGTATACCACTTGGGATGTTTTTAGGTATTCCAATACGGGGTTTTTGATGATTAAGTAATGAAATAGGTGTTATTCTCCAGAAAGTGAGTTAAGCTATATATTGAGAGTGATAGAAGAGATGAGCACATAGATTAATTATTTTCATACATTGATATAACATGACTTTATATGAACTTTCATTACATTATATAAACACATGCCTAAGTATCTCACAGATATAGAATATTTGGAAACATGTAAACATAAATAACTACTTCATATGTTAACTACGTCATCTCCAACTATTTTATTCATAACTATCATCCTTATTAGACATATAATCCATAATAAATTTCATCATAACCTAAGGAAAAGAAACGTAATAAACCATGAGATAAGATACTCAATTAGGGTAAAAAAGGTAAATCGTTAAGAATAAAATGACCATAAGGGTTTAATAACATGAACGAAACAAATGAAACTATGTGCTGCAAATCAGATATCAAATTCCTAATTTGTGGGATAAATATTGGTAGTTAATAATAAATAAATCATAAGGAAAAAAATTAACTTGAGCCATGAGAGTATAAAATCATTATAAGACATGGGATTGTGGAATAGTTATAATCACCGAAAATAATTTCCATTGTATTAAAGGATCACTTACATGGATATCATAGTTAAATGTGTTCAATCCCCAAACCATCATAGTAGTCAATGTTCACTCCAAATACCATCATAGAAGAAAAAATTCTATACTAATCTTGTTTCACATCCCATTAAATTCTTATCTTTCTAGTGAGATATAAGTATTTACCCAATGAATTGGAATGACATAAAGTCCACACACATCAGATAATGAAAATGTTACATTTGAGTTCAATAATAAAATAAAACCTTCATCATATAATTACCAATGAAATAAAATGGGTTTCATAAAAATTTCATCAAATCATAACCTTTGAAAAAATATATAGGATTCATAATCATTTCACAATTTCATCAAAGTATAACTATGAAAAGAATCCAATTTTACACATATCATTCCACTAAAAACCCATTCTGAGAAATCATATAAATATTATCCTTGGATAATACACCTAATAACACATAGTTAACATCAACAGATATCATATTAGATAGATAATGATTTTGAAAATTCATTTTCAAGATTTATTGAGGAAATTTAATATTATTTTAAAATCATTTTTTGAAACTAAATATTCATAAAACTATTTTGAAATCCATTTCTATTAAAATAACCTTTTAAAAATTAAAAAAGAATCATTGGAAATATTCGAAAACATTTTCTGATGAAAATTTCCTTCCCACATTAAAAAATCCTTTTTAGAATATAAAATAAATTCAAATCCTTTTCATTGAAAAGAACTATGAAAGCATTTAATTGATGCTTGAATGAAAATAATGGTTATAAGAGAGACAGAGAGAGGGAGAGATTTTGTTCACGTCATACAAAATAAAATAAAGATTCTATTCACATATTAGGTAAAACAAAAATGGGAATTGTTTAGAAAATTATATGCATATTCCTTCAAAAAAATTAAAATAGTAAAAAACATGTTAATAATTTATTTAATAAATCATTATTAAAATTTAAAAAACATTTTTTAAAAAAGTTATTGAAATTTTTTCTACAAAATATATAAACATATACAGTTTATATTAAAAATAATATCTTGAACTCATGAGAACATAAATTGAATATAATTAATGAATTTTTTTTATTCTACACAAATAACTATTGGATAATAAAATCATGAGTTTCTTGAGAGAAATATCAAATGGTTTCATTATAGGAAGCATAATCATTAGCAATCCAGATAAATGAATAGATTATAACATAAATATCTAAAAACCATAAAACCATTGAATTGTAATAAAAATGAATTATTAACATTAAATGAAACCTATAATATCATTAAATGATTAATATTCATGAAATAACATGTAAATGGGGTAGTATATACACCTCATAAAAGAAAATAAGTGCATACCACAACATATGTCCAAAAGAATGAAAATTGAGACAAAATCCCATATTTCTTTGGTAATGTTTGAACCATAAACCCCATTAGAGTTAGATATTAAAAGAGATATCTAATAAAATATAATTTTAATAATGATAATAATAAAATAAATTCATGGGACGTATATTCCCCACATAAAATATACATTTTGTGAAAATGGCTTTTTTTGCTTATTGAAAATAAACATTATATGGAAATACATTACCCTAAGTCACAAATTTGGTAAAAAAACATTCATAACTCGTCTATAAAAAATATAATTTTATTATATTCATATTAAAAAACTATAATTATCTATATAATACCATATATTATTTTCATATAAACTTTTATTACCTTTTTATTAACAATTCCATGTTAATGTTAGGTTTCGGGCAATAACTACTTTGTTTCTCGTGTATGTTTTGATTTATTATATTTTCCTCTTACATTGATCATGGATAATTAATTTAAAGATTTATAACCATGATATTATTATCATATATATTCATTATATATTATTTTATATTAATCCATAACATTTAGATATAGAAAATAAAAAATAATGTTCTTCGTGACGGTTAGTCGTGTGTATGAATGAACATTCTTTCCATTTTCTACATGGATTGAAAGAAAGAGAGTAAATTTATAAATAGAATAATCATAATTTTATGTTTATCACATATTTTTATTAGATCTGTCTTTATTACCTAAAATGTAAAGAGTGAATGAATAACATCATTTTCCAAGGTAGAACATCTCCGTACACACGAGCGGTGTTATCAAGTTCCTATAGAATAGAATGTATGACCGTATAAGTGATATTATAATTATATAATTATAATAATTTCATAAATATCATATATATAAATTAAATAAATCATTATATATGTTTTTGATAAGTGGTTATAGAAAACAAATAACATCTATTCGCATGGTGGTAGTCTTCCATACATTATACACTTCTTCATAAACTGATGAAATGAAACATAATAAACGGTGTACTGAGATGACCATTAGGGTAAAACAAGGGAGATACAAATAATATCATTAGTATCAAGGTTTGAGAACATTATAAATACATATGAAAACAATACCCAATAAATCAAATATCAAATTCTAGAGTCAAGGCATAAATATTGGAAATTCATAATAAATTATTCATAATGATATTGAAAAACAAGATCACAGAGAGCATATAATTAGAATAATAAATGGAATTGTGGAATTAAAAAAATAAAAGAAAATTATTTCCCGAATTTTCAAGGCTCACTAATAAGGATATCATAGTGGAATGTATTCACTCAATAAACCATTATTTTGTTGAAGCTCCACAGCTAAGACCATCATAATAGAGAAAGTCTCATACTAAACCAGGTCCACTCCCAATTCCATTTCTGTCTATCTCATGATATATAGGTATTTAACAATTTAATTTGATAGAGATATAGGTTCCAATAATTTCATACTAAAAATCATAAATATGCGTATTGTAGACCATAAAAAATTCACCATACCATAACCCCATAAACTGAAATGGGTTCACCACATATTTCACCATATCAAAAACTATGGAAAAGATAAATGTTTCATGACCATTTCATCAATACAAAATATCATAACCCATGAAAATATGTAGGTTTCATAATAATAATTCTATCATAAACATAAACCATTTGGATAATGATAAGAATAGTATCCTTGGATCATATCCTCAGTAAGGCATATGTAATGTTAATATCTGTCATATTAGATGGAAATGATTTTAAATGTCACATGGAAAATTTGATAGAGATATTTATTTTATTTGAAAATAATATTTTTAAAGTCTAAAATTCATAAAAAAAAGTTCCCATGTACTTCTCTTTAAAAATATCTATTTAAAACTTATAATAAAATCTCTAATACACAATTAAAATATTTCCTAAGTAAAATATTCATTCCACATTAAAAAAAATTTAAGACATAAAACATTTCGAAAATAACTTTATTTTAAAAACACCATAAAAATATAACGAAATATTCATAGAAAATAATGGTAATGTTGGTGAAAAATTCAATTCATTCTAAACACATTAAAATAATGTTTCCTTTAACATTTTTGGTAAAATCTAGAAGAGAATTATCTGAAAAACAACATGAATACTCAATTCCATATTTAAAAAAAAAAATAATAGATGTGTCCAAATATATTTAATAAATAATTTATATAATGATTAAAATAAGTTTAAATCACTTTTAAAAAACATGGTTATTGAAGGAAAACAAATTTTTAGGTGAAGAGAGAAATAAAGATGATTTATCTAAAAAAATAATTTTGAACTCTTGAGTAGATACAGTGAGTAAAAATAAAATTAAAAATTATTATTATATAAATATATATAACTATATCTGAAAATTATTCAATAGTTTCCTTATATATAGATCATATTATTTTATCATTGGATGCATAATCATTAGGAATCCCGATAAACTTTGAGATTGTAATAGAAAACTCTTACTACTTTGGAAAAAATGAATCATAATATCCCTAAAAGAATTAAATTAAATAAAACATAAAATATCATGAAAATAAGGGTTTTCAAGTTAACACATGTCAAAGGGGTTGTATATACACCCCATTAAAGAATATAGGTGCATACTAACATTTGTATCAATGAAGTAAAATTAAGAAAAAATCATTTTACCACTTAGATAACATTTTAACTATAAACCCCTTAAAAGAGAGATCCTTAAATAGATATTTCATTTCCAATATTTTTGGGATAATATTCATAAAATAAATTCATGGGGTTCTTATGCACCACATATGGAAAAAACAAGGTGAATATGGAATTTCTCACACCAAAAATAAAAGTGAGATGGAAATCCATTACCAAAAGTCTCAAATTTTGTCATAAATAATCAAAAATCATATATAATAAAAATAATTTTATTAAAAAAATATTAAATATCCATGTATATATAAATAATAACATATGAATCCATGTTTCGGGAAATAACAGCTTTATATTTCATATAAGACTTGATTTTTTATCTGTCACCCTCTTAAATATATTATGATAAAATTATATAAGAAATTTAAAAAATGAAATAAATTTATTATATATGATGTATATGTTTTTTGTATTTTTTCTTAATATTTGATGATAGATGATGGAAAACATTATTCATAAAGATGTTAGGACCTACATAAACATGAGAATATTTTCCATTACCATAAATGATTAAAATAGGGAATGGTAAATACAATTAAAGAAAAATTTAAGTAATATATATCACATATTTTCATTAAATCCGTATTTAGTATGTTTAATATAAATAGTGAATGAATCACAGAATTTGAAGTCAGATCACATCTCTTTGTGAGGCAATGGTCGGCCATACACACCAGTGATGTTTTTGTATTACAAATAATTAAAAGTAAGAAGTAATGTATTATATAATAATTCTAAAAGTACTAAAATCTATGTTTATATAGGGATGATATGATTTTGGTGCACTTTCTATTTGGCCTGGTGGTTCATTAGGGGGGTTCATTTCAAGCCCAATCATTAACATCAAGTTACCATTGACATTCATAATGGATAATCCCAATGTTTACCCCCTACATAACTTGATGTTGAACTACATTCAAAAAGAAGGTGGTAAATTGGGGTTTCAGACCTAGTGACACATAGTGACTCACATTGGTTGATAATATGGGAGGTTGGTCTCATTATACCATTTTCATGGGAACTGTTTCCTACTCCAATACTCTTATATAGATTTAGGACTTGTTTGAGAACGTCTTCAAAATATTTATATAAGACATGTTACCCTAAAAATATTATTATAGTTTATTTCTCCATTATACACAAAATAAATCATAATATCATTATTGAATCAAACTGTATGTATCATGGGTTCTTCATCTATTTCCCAGTATTGGATAGCTTCTTCATATGATGAAGTTGTATAACTGAACACTTTGGAATATTTTTTTCCTACAAGGAGGAAACTAATATTCCAAGAAGGGGATTGATCCATTATAAGTTTTTCCACATATCCTTATTATTAATGGAATCAAAACCCATGTAGATTATTAAACCCATACCACTTAACATCATGTAGAGGGGGAATATGTGTGGGAACATGGGCACTAGATGTTTTACATCGAGCCTCAAAGATTCATCATATGTATCCTAATTATAAAAGGAATAAATGTTATTGTTGTTTGATCATTCCATATGAACTATCCCCATGGTAAATTTTTTCATATGTGGGAGGTTTATATCCTTCCACCCATCAAAGCTTACATTATGCGATTTTCCAGGCTGGAGGATATTAATGATGCAAATCTAGTGACCACCATAACTCCCTAAATGAACATGAGCTATGGTTGATGTGATAAATAAGGGATAGAGAGTAATCAATATCACATCATAGGGATTCATGGATTATATTATGGGACTTCCAGGATAGATTTTTAATTTTGAGATTGAATCTTGGGAAAGCATCCTATAATTCCTGATTATGATGGGAATCAGTGTCATCATAATTCATTTGGTTTCCTATAGAGATGAGGGCTGAGGTATGATAATCATCCCATTGGAATGATTGTGTCCGTGTGGTTGAAATTTCGAAGACATTGTAGGGAATACACTGAGGTGGATGCCCATTTTAGTATTGGATCGGGCCATAGTATGGCGTCCTATGTATCTTGGATATGGTAGGAATCATAATACTCTTAGTTCAATTGTTTTTTCAATCCATAAGATGATAAGGTATATGATCATCCCATGGGAATGATTGGGTACCAATGGTTGAAATTGCAGATATATGGTATGGATTATACTGACGTGGATTCCCATTTGAGCTTGGGACCATGCCTTAGGAAGGTGTCCAATGTGTCTTAGTTATGAAAGAAATCAGATTCCTTATAGTTCAATGGGGTTGAGGCATACACATTGACAATGACCTTGTCATTCTATAGATATATGATGAATATTATTTGATCATGTAAATTCAGAAAGCCCATGTAATTTATTCTCACTATGAGAAACAAGGTTTGGAAAATGATAAATCTCATTTCTTATAGAAGTACGACCAATTTATAGAGACAACACTTTAGATATATGGTATAGAGCTCAAGCCTTAAGAAGGAATCTTATTTATCATGGTTATGGTATGAAATAGAGTTCTCATATTTTATTTCATCATGTCTTGCACAATTATGATTCCATTGTAGGTGGGTTAGATCAAATTAAGCCACCAGTTGGGGCTTAAACATTGAGGTTTCCATTATGAGGATAATGAAGATCTCAAGCCTTCGAGAATCATCCTACATATCTTGGTTATTACTAGAATTAGAATCATCATAATATACTTGGTCGGTGCTAACTGACTAATTTTTACCATGTAATCTAGGATTAAATACTAAGGATAAACAACAATATCAATCCCTGGGATGAAACTTGTAAGTGGAATGCTTGCCTTCCTAACAAGCATTTCATTTTCAACTCATGATTCATAGATTTCATTATCAACAGGTGAGATGATTTCTACAAGACATGTCCCTGGATAATCACATGATCCGATTTTCTTGTTTAGGGTATGTTGTGTATCATGTATGACATGCCTATGGTTTGTCAGATGATCAAGGATGAATTTTCTGAAGGACATCACAAGAACCATATGGTTTGTCTAAGAATCAATCATATGATCTTAGTCTACATGTCTATAGGGTGTCTCATGATCCAGCTAACTTACCCAAGTGTGATCATGATTCCAAGCAGACACACATAAATGGTGTCATGAGAGTTAGTTCTACATGTCTTCGATGGTGATTAATGTCTAGAAAGACATGCCTAGATGAAATCATGAGATATGGTTAGCCTTTCTGGAGGGCTCCATGAGATCCAATTGACATACCTGGGTACCGATAGGAGACTTTATTATCATACACTGAAATCAAAACAATAGTTGAGAGACATTTATCATGTACACCATGCGGTCTAGATGGAAAGACAATAGGGATTCAAGAGACTTGGTTACTATTCCCATGTGGTTCCATGGAACCTGCTTTGGAACATCTATAAGACTTTTCATGATCCAAACTATATACTAAAGGAGTTTCATGAGATCTAGACAACATGTCCTGGTGCTATTGCGTTTCTTGGATCGATCATGTGAATTTCATGATGATTGTACTATATGTCTTTCGCCTAAGTATCCTATTTTCACAAGTTCCTTAGATTTATTCACTGTTAATTTTTTCAGGTTTTTCATGATCAAGAATATGTGCATGATGTTCTTCAAATGTGTTACTATAATTCATTAATGTGATCTATGTGTGATCATGAAAAGTTTGTATGCATATAAAATGATTACTCCAGATATTCAACAGATCTTAAATAAAGGGATATTTTCTGATCGTAGGATCATTCACTCGGATAAATATGCTCTAGCATTGGTGAAGGGTTGGGAGAGCTCAACCATTATCATGGAGTAGAGTTATCATGATATGTATTTGTATTAGTAAATTTTTCATACTAGGGTGGGGGTTTATAGTCCTTGCCACCCTAATTGTGTTCCGCTTCTCATGGTGCGTATCTTACAAATCCAGGTTGTACTCTGCAAAGGGCCTTGACGAAAAGTGTCTTCATGAGGTTGTGTCATGGATCATTTTGAAAGAATCCCCTAATTTTCAGTGACCATAATACCATATTGTCAAAGTATCCACTTTAGGATTATTTATATTTAATTGTGTTTTTATTAATCATGCAGGTATTTCTATTTACTTCATATTGTCATTTTAACATCTTTAATAGCCATCAAGTGATTAGTGAACTTCTAAAAAGGTTTTTTTGTGATATTGGGTGACTTTTATGGGACTTTCCATGAAACAATGATGTATTTTTAAGGGGACTTCATGGGATCTGAATGGATTTCCAAGGGTTCTTTTGAGATATTGTTACATATAGCCTTAGCACATCACACGAGTTTTATGATCGCAAGATTCTCATGTCTCCCCTCCTTTTTATTTCATTTCATTAATTTTATAACGGTTGGTGGTTTCATTAGTTTGCATAAGTGTATTTTAGGAAATTCACTCTACCTCTTAGTTCTTAATCATGATACCCATATAAGGTCCCAATGAGATGTGTGATAATTTCATGGAGAATTCTATATTTTGGTCCAAACGGATCCAAAGGGTAAGTACAAGGTCGTGTGGACATACCCGAAGTCCTTCGAATGATGGGGGTGACATGATGGGATTATTTTTTGATATGATACAGACATGTATCTAGAGTCCTATGGAATCAGGTGGATTGTTAAGGGGTTTTCATGAGTCTTTTAAGACAGCAAGAGGATTTCATATCCCTCTTTTCTGTTTCATTATTTTGTTCTTAAAAAATTTGGGGGATCTCGTGTGTTTTCATGGATGTTCCCAAGGACAATCATCTTTCCATTGGTGATGTGTTTCAAGATATTTATGACCACAAGAGGCTCCACCATGGATATTTTATACCTATTTTCTATGGATTTTCAGATGGTTTTCCAGGCATCCATTGGTTGTTAATCCACAAGTCCTAGGGGTTCTCAAATGGCATATGCCACATAACCAATTATTTTTTAGTGTTCATTTGTGAGAGAAGAAGTTATTTTTCAAAGGTACCTTTTCATGATGTTCTGTAGGCAATTATTGTGTGTGGTCTCTTTGTGTGACCTCATGAAGGTGACACAATTATATATCTCGTGGAGGCTCATATGATTCGTGGGTTTCAGCCACCTTCTTCATCCATTACTTTTAGGGGGAGAATGATAAGCACATTCAGTTATTTCTTCCATTTTGAATTTTTTGATGCTCATTTTCTAGGTATCAATAAATTCCCCCACTCTAGAGTGACTTTTGTGTAGACAAAAGATTAGTTATGTGGAATTTAAAAACTCACATGAGTCATTGGCATTGTTGTGATTCAATGTCTTGGTAAATGTTTGGTCTGTCACCTGACCTTTGGTTTCCACTAAATTACATGTATATAAATAAGTGTATGAGCATTAATTCACAAGATACTCCTTATCCAGAGCTATCTCACCCTTCTTTTGTTGCAGAATCTTATTAGAAGACTATTCTACAAGATCTGATTTCTAGACCATTAGAGTAGCCCATTTCTCAAGAACACCTCTCCAAGAAATATTTTTTTAAGCACATTTTTGTTCCAATAAAATATATTATTTTATAATTTATAGAACTTTTTATGTGGGTATTTGATTGTATTTTAGGGTTCTGAGGGATTGGATTGCTTGATATCATGATCTTTTGATCATTTTGTGGCTCGTGTGACCATGTTTAGTTCATTTGCTCTAGATACATCAAGGGGTCATTGGGTTTCATGATGACCTATGTAGTTCTTTGTTCTCCACATGAACCCGAGGGTTAGGCGATTCAGTATCTCTTTTATGTGATTTGAAAATGCATTTTTTGATTCATGTGATGCATATGATGCTACTGAAATGTTATGCATTTCTTTTGACAATACTTTATTTTTATCTAACTAACATATGTCGCATAATTCTGTTCACAGGTATTCTAGATCACATCACACATCCTTGGTTGTAGATAACCAAAGACCCATGATCAGTTGGAATCGCAAAATTGACCTCTGTTATCATGTGGATTATAATAAGGAGGCTTTGAAGAGGATCCTCTCATCCAATCTCTAGAATTATCCTCTATCGCAACAACTTCCCCTATACGGGTTCCACTTTCTTGATGAATTTACCATTCCTCTATCATAAAAAAATCCACCTCTCACTTGGTATGACATTCACTAGACTTTATTCAAACAATTTTTTTTAAGAAGGTCGTCTGATTACAGCTCAATCCCAGGGTTAGTCTAATTTGTTGGAAAACTTTCTCTTGGGTGAAAATGGTAGTGATTTCTTTTCATTAGCCTATTTCTCAGAGCTAATAAAGTATATTTTATAATTTTATGTATAATATGAGTATCATATGGAGTATGAAATAAGATCTTCTCCTTGGAAGTAATTTTTTTTATGAATGAGTGTGGCCATTCTGGGTCAAAAAATATGATTGGAATTCTCCGATCAATTATATAGAAACCATATTTATGAATTAGTGTGGATGTCCCAATTTATTTTCTATATCCAGCCAAATATTCTTCGAAAACTAATAAAATATTGGTTCTATTGAACCAACACATTTCATTTTTACCATTTATAAGTGTTCATTAATCTATGGGTCACCTAAAAACTGTGAGGGAGTCCCCCTCTTGGAGGTATGCATGATGACTTCCTCCCTGGTGTAGATATTTGGGATGACCCCATGAAGACTGTAGTATTGGAAGGAGATATGATTTTCATTATGAAGTAGAATTTTATAAAGTAGATGTCAATGTGCTCACTCATCTCCTTAATGAATTGGATTAGTCTTTTCCTTTTCCTCATCATAGAGAGGCCAACCTATATATGTCCCCAATGACTCCCTTCTGAGCACGTTTGTGATTGTACTGACTCATATTTGTCCATTATGTAATATGGGGATCATACCTCATGGGGATACTGAGTAAAATCATAGGCATACCCATGTCTTATGCTTTCAGGATTTACGAACATGTTTTTAACTGATGGCTCTACACATCCAGGGATTCTTGTACCAGAATCCATGTTAGTATGCTCGTTATGGTTGCATGACTAGTGGAAGAAAAATTCATTAACATTAAATTTTTATTACGTTCACACATTTATCAACTCTTAGGACATATTCAATGATGTATTATATGCTACCAGATCGACGACCCATTCCAATTTCTATTTGGATGGATAAGAGAGAATTTTTAGTGTAATGAATGATAAAATGACTATAGGCTTCATAACACCTTATCTCATCCTAGATTAATGAACATATAAGGGGTTTGATCCATATACCTATGATATGGAAAGTTCATATAAGTGTTGCACCAATCTGATAGCTTTGATTTGACCCCTAATCATGCACTAGTTGGTCTGATTACTAATAATAGCAGCGACTCCATCAAAGAAAGGTATTATATGATATCTCTTAAATACAGGGTAACTATATATTGGATGGATGAGTTGACCACATACGATCAATACATGACTTGTTGGTTTTATAATAATTTTTTACTATACCAAAACGGTCTCTCCTCTTCCTTCCGTCAATGACAGACACCCTGGGATAATCTACCAATTTTGGATGATACTGATACACAAAGATACATATACTGACATAATTTTTCAGGATTCCACTCCTTCTACCATGATCCAACAATATTATTCCCAATGTTGGGTAGAAACTTATTCATATGGTATGTTAGCCCAACTGGTTCACCATGTAGATAGGCCACCTGCTTCTCTAATCCCTCTACCAGTGGAAGCAATGGATTTGATTAAATACATGGATGATATTTTGAGGAAGTTCCCCCATCCTAATGATGATACTCTTGACAGTGTGAGGAATTTTTTTATAGAAATCATTCCTTAGACAAAGGCAATATATAATGCCTCTTTTTAAGAGAGGAGACATGGAGTCTCTTTTCATGTTCCCTTTCCATCATAATTGGTTATTTCTCATTCGGGAGTTCCTATACCATAAATCATTGATAATAAGAATTAAAGTTGGTTGATTTGGTATTAGATTCATTCAATTAACATTGAGACTCCTTTAGAATCATTTTGTGACCAAGTGGAATGCCTTCATGTGCTATTTCATGACTTGCGGGTGGATAGATTTGATCTCCAATAGTCATATAATTTCATGAAGAAAATCTTTCTCACCCATGGGGGATTTGGACTCCAATGGAATGAAATTGCATCATTTTGTTGATGAGGATCTTCATGCTGAGTAGATTAAGGAGGTGTTAGAGGCATTTTATTTTGGTCTCCAGTTGATATTTGAACTACTTGCCTAGATGGATACCTAGATGCATAAATATGGATATATAAGAAGATCATATTTTTCTAGAAGTCTAACACTTCAGTGTCATTATCCTTGTTAGAAATCTCTCAATATAGGGTTGAAGAGATGACTACATTAGTCAATACTATCCACTCTCGAGTTGAATTAGAAGATGTTGGAAAAGGGGAACATTAGTGTTCAATTAAAGCTTCTCACTAGACTCTTTGAAACTTGTCTTGCTTAGAAGATCAAATATTATTATAATTCAATGTACTCTATTTTTGTTTGAATTCTTAGAGAGACTTCATAGTGCTGGGATTCCTCATATTGCATGCCTTATCAATGAATTTATTTTCTGAAATTTATATGGGTTGTCCATTTTTTCATTCATTCAGGATTTTCATAAAACTTCATTGACCTGATATTATAAGAATTTACAACACCGCTTATCCAGTTAATAATATAATGTAAACCAAAATTAATAGATCTCAATATTTAAATCATAATTGATTATTCTCAATATGATGTCATGAGTGGCCACCAAAATGAGTTTCTTTATCGATGTATATATTCCATTTTTTTCTAACATCACCTGATTGACCTATGTTTTATCTTGGTTGGATATATGTCTTGGGGGAGAGCACTATTTCTTTTGTTGAAATTTATAGGCTTGAAAATCATTGATTTTTTTATGGCCATAAGGTGGGCTTTGAAAGATTTTTCATTCATTAATAGTAAATCACTGATGTACTATAGGTTATGATCTTTTATCTCATACATTCTATCATTGTAATTTAGGGTCTTTTAGATCATACCATCTATCACTATAGTTTAGGTTACTTTAGGTCGAACCATCCACAATTGTAGTTTGTTGTATTTTAGCTCAAACCATCCATATCTATAGTTTAGAGTATTTAGTCATGGATTGTATATCATTGTAGATTATGTTTTTCTAGGTTATACATTCTATCATTGTAGTTTAGGGTCTTTTAGCTTGGACCTAATAGTGTTTTTTAGGTACTTTTAGTTTGGATCTTATATTTTTTCAATTTAGGGTCTTTTATCACGAACCATATATGGTTTTAGTTTAGGTCCTTTTATATTGTACCTTATATGGTTGTAGTTTAGGGTGTTTTATATCAGACCTTATATTACCACGGTTCTCGGTCTTTTAGCTCACATTTGGTTGATAATCATGGAATATGGTGATATAATTCCCGAATGACCTAAAAAACTCTAGGGTGTTGGGTTCTACTAGGGTGTTGATGAGGATCACAAGGACTAGATCTCCTTTCTTTCAAGGAGATGATTCTTTTGGTTGGTGGTTCAAGGCCCTTATGTATCGGTAACATTTCCTAACAGATGTGTAGACACACTTTTCCAAGTTTCATGGAAGATTTATGAAGAAAATATTGGTCTAGGGTAAAATAATAGCAAGGTAATATATTCGTGGATAGTTGTATTGTGGGTGTTGTATGTCATAACAAAAAAAAATCAGTCTATGAATATGGGGTGGGAAAATATTTCAGGTATATCCCATGACACTATGTGAATTCAGGTTCCTCTCCTGTGTTTTCAAGGATCACAGTGACTCAATCACATTTCTAGTATGGAGTATATGCCATTAATTGGTGGGTAAAATCCCTTATGCATCAATATTGTGGCCAATAAAAATATGATCTTTGATCCTTTTTTAGATCCATGAATAATTTGTCACCACTCAATGGTCTATATAATGGGGTTGAAGATGGAGGAAGGCTATAAAGGAATGGTTCTAGCACCCTATAGAGGTTTATATCTTAATTGTAAATCATCATCCCAATTCCATGTGGTTTCAGATAATGAGGTGGGGGTCATCAAAGGTTCTGGTTGGTGTGTGGAATTTTGATCTTGAGAGAGGGAACAAAACACCACCATGTAGCATCGATGATGTCGAATCCTCTTGGATAGATTGTCATAAAGACAATAAGTCATGGTCTAAAGTGCTCGAGTTAGGATAATGATATGGGATAGTCCTTCCAGGAATAGCTTAGATCATGCTAAGGTGTTGTGTTCTTCCACAGATATTTGAAGTCTTACAAGGATCAGATATCACTTTTTGGAGAGTGATGGATTTTTATGATGACCATAGGCACATATACAGAAGACATAGGTATGAATTCATAGGCAAGAAAAGGGTCCCTTGAATTCGAGTATCCTTTTCAAAAGACATTGATGGTTACGATGGTCAAAGGCACTCAAATAATTATGTCTGATTTGTGGAATGTGAAATATCTAAAAATGGTTCAAAATCCCTAAAAGATGTCTCACCGCCTAGACAACATATTATAAAGGTGAGGAGATGTGAAAATCATTAATTTTAATTTTTCTTAAAATAGGGGGTCCAACGAGCATAGCATGGCTTTTACTAGGTCCATAGTATAGGACATGTGAGATTTATACCTTATTTATTTATACCCTAATTTTTTCCTAAACTCTAGAGATGAAGATTTTAGAAAGTAAAGACTTGAATTTTTTTCAGCCCTCCCTTTATGGGGTTTTAACCTGACATGATTTATGTATACTTATTTAATAGTTTAAGTTCATGTGATTTGGACCATTATAGGTTGGAGTTTAGGGTTGAACAACCTTGAACAAAGTGTAGGATGTTTAAGGTCATGATGCACATAGACCTAATATGGTAAATGATACACAATATCATAACTAGGATACCTAAGGTCAAGAGTACTCCACCATCCTTCAGATAGGGAGGTAAAAATATTGTAAATCATCAGCCGAGGTTCTTGAGTCATGAGTAATAGTATGGGATAGTCATACCAGATGTGGAATAGATCGCACTGAGGTGCTGAATTCTACAATGGTGATGTTAGGTCTCACAAGGATCAGAAGGCCCTTTTTACAGTGTGAATCTTTTGTTTTAAAACCATAAGAAAAAATTAATGATCCATTGGAATAAAAGAATATTCAAGAGAAGGGTCCCTTGAAGCTTGGTATATTTACCAAGATCAATGAAAGATTAGTTTCAACAAGAGGTTCTCAATACATGAAGTTTTATTTATGGATTACGGTTCTTAAATGATTGTGGAATCACCCTATACACTATCTAATCGAGTTAAGGATCATGTGGTCCTCTGATAAGGGATAATTATGGGTTATGTCTTTCACATCCCTCTATGTAGTTTAATTTCACACGGTAAGGAATTTTTGTGTGTGTAATTTATATCCATGCGGTAGGACATTTTCCTGGCATTTTAGCATCATGTTGTAAGGATGTGGTAACCGATGTAAAAAAATAGGCAAGGCATAATACATGAAAAAGCAGGTCATACATAGATCTAACTTACATGTGGGAAAATTTTCCTTGTATGCTTCAGTCTCTATGTAGTTGGTGTGAATTTCATTTATTGGTTTTCATAGTTTGGATCAGGATTATAGATACAGGTGTAACTACATATCCAGTGATGATAGGAATAAATCCACATGAAGTTTTGTAATAGAAATATCTCTATATAGGTATGACCCATACATAGAGGTGGAAATTATTTTTGTTTATTGTTTTTTTTGCGCCAAGGATTGGGGATCCGGGAATCACTATGTAACCTATTATGATAATAATGAATACAAATGTAGTTATAATGTAACTGTTTAGTTTTAAATGTTGTGGTAGGGTTTTTTGCTTACCAACATGAAAAGGGAATTATGGATGGACACACGTAGGGAAATTTTGGTGTCACTACATATCATGTGTTTATAAGATTCAATCCATACATAGTTCTATGGGAAAGACCATATTTTTCAAGTCTGGACTATACATCGAGAGAGGAAATTTTATATATTTTTTGGGACCTAGGTTTGATGATCTAGGCATTACTACATATCATGTGGTGTTAGGAATCAAGTCACATGAAGTTCTTGAATGGAGGTGTGGTGCAAGGATGACACTAACAATAGTGATCCTCTCAGGCGTTGTCCATGGGAATGTGCAGTTCAATGTATAAAAAAAGGGACCTCAACTGTGGAGTTTAACATAATGTGGAAAGGAATAGTGGTATTCCTTTAATGGTCTTTTATTCAGAACCATTATAATTCTATTGTAAGCTGTGATTCCTTGTTTGTCTAGGGAGTCCCTTATTGAAACACCTATGCTCAAATGATCTATGTTCAGTATTAGAAACTAGGAATAGAAAGGGATACCTTCACCAAAAAGAGGATATTAAGGATATGAAAAGGCAATTTTATATTTTTTTGTTGCTGGACCAAGATATAGGATTGGGGCATCCCTACTTATCTTTGAGAAATTGAGAATCATGGTGTAAGAAGTTATAGAAAACCAAGATAGTTTAATGTTATATAGAAACAATGTCATTCATGTTGTTTAATGTCATGTGGTGAAGACATTGAGTATCCTGATGTGAAGAAAGATGAATCATTGGGGGGGGGGGGTCCATGTAGTTTAACTGCAGGAGTAAAGGACAACTACTATGACTTTTTTCATCTTATGGTAATGATGATGATTACCCAATATGAAATTAAAGGAATATTTAGGATTCATGCTGTGGATGGGACAAGATATAGGATTGATATATCCCTATTTATCTCAATAAAAATGAGAATAAAGTCATAAATACTGTTAGAAAACTTCTTAAATTTAATTTCATGCATAAAGGACACGATCCTTGTAGTTTAACACTATGTGGTGAGGAAGATCTAGTATAGTTTACCGTCATACTACCAGGATGTGCTTGTAAAGTTTAGAATAATGTAACCAAGTTGAATCCCTATGGTATAACAATTTTTTTTCAAGACATATTTTAGGGGATTTTACTGATGTAGATTCCCATCTGATGATAATTATGAATATTATTTCTTGATAAAACATGCATAGGTGGGTGGTGTTACTTGATCCTCATCCATTATGGATAACAACTACACTCTCCATTATGGTAGACCATATGTATGATGTAATCACTTCCCATTTGGGGAGAATCTTTGGAGGATTCATTCCTAGTATCATTAGGTTCCTGATAGCCAACACTTGTTCGCTAGAGAGGAATGAATGGAGGCAAAAATTCTAAATAAAGGATCACACGATCTTATTCTAATGGACTTCAAGGTTGTGAAATGTACACAAACTATTCTAATAGAGCTAATCCATTTCTTCCAGTCACTTATGTGATTTCTTGTAATCTGGGAGATGTCTAGAAATTGATATTTGAAGTGAATGAATCTAGACTTGTATGGAAAACACTGCCTCATCCATATACACCAATTTTATGGATTTTCTCGTGTTGTAGTATGTTTGGTAGTACGGTAGTCCCATAAATCACGGAGGAGGTTATATATCAAAGACTTCTTATTCATCTTCAATATCATCTGTAGTATATTCAATATAGTCATATTTAAGGCCTTTATATTTAAATTTTCTATTTCATGATAGATAGAGAAGTGATTGGACTCGATGTTCTACTCTTATTAAAGTTTCTTCAACTCTATAGGTAACAAGTTGATATCATTGTTTGTCAGTACTACGTAAAGGACACTAAACTAGGTGACGATAAGGGACTTCAGGAAGTTGAAGACATTCATTTTTTTACATCTTTGATGCATTTTATCTCAAACCATTTGAAAAAAAAAAATCTGTTAGAGTTGGGATGTACTTGAACTCCTTAGCTGTGTTTGAGGACATGGCCCTACAACATCCATTCCCCAAACATCAAACTACAAGGAATATTTTGGTACAGGAAGCAATTTTGGGGGTTGATGGATGATGTTTTCATGGTGTAAGAACACAGTTCTTTTTCTTGAGGTACATGTTTTTCTTTTCTCTTTTCTTTAAGTGTTTTTGATAAAATAAGAAAATGGGGAAAATCCTAAATTTTGGGACTACACGCCATGTAATTTTCCACACACCCTGTACTTTGTCCATGTGAGATGAGTACATAGGGTGTGTAGCCATGTTCATGATGAACGACGTAAAAACTGACTACACGTCGTGTACTCAGTCGGCAGGCAAATAGTAAGGTGGTGGAAAGATCCACCAGTGGAGTGGAAGTATATGCCATGTAATGATAAATACACTCTATGTACTCATGTCGACAAATGAACAGTGCAGTGGTTCTGCCAAAGGAACTGTTAAATGAGAAAAGTACACGCCGTGTAGTCAATAGTACATGTCGTGTAGTTTTTTTTCTCTTAAAATGGGCTGTAGCCAACCCTGCTCATAGTATTGGCTTAGGACCGGAGGAAGGAGTCGAGATAATAGTATGGACCTTCGAGGATTTCCAGATCGAGCATCAGGAACCCGTTTTCGCCTATGATGGTCTCGTTGGAACCGAATGGGTGAGTTCTTCCTCCTTGTGGCATAGTTCTTACTAATTTTTTCATGAGGGAAAGTTATTTTAGTTTGAACGGGGTTTTCTGTCACCACAGATCTATGTCGTTCTTGGATGATTCGAGGATCATCGTTCGCGTATACCATTCAGGGGCCTTTATGGTATGTGGCTTGGTGTTTAAATTCTAACTGTGGTGTGTTTTTGTGTACCCTTTTGCTACGAACCCATGTTGCGGTGTCGTGTGGGTAAGGCATTGGCTGTTTGAACACCTAAAATTGAATAGGTAATTAAATGTGATAATAAACTGTTGTTTGGGATTGCTTCATGGATCCAGGACCACCCCAGGGGTGTGTTCCTTTATTTAGTCGTTTGGCCAGGATACTCGAGGGTATGAAATATTTACATTATGATTTACTTTTTATTTAAGAGGAATTGTATGTAAATTGCATGTTTGTATGTAGGGAATGGCCCGATTAATTGTTTAGCCTGAGGGTAGTGATATATTAGCCTGAGGGAATTATTGATTAGCCTGAGGGCATAGTTCTATTAGCCTGAGGGAAATTCATGAGGGCAAGATTCTGTTTACCTGAGGGTTTCCTTTCAGTTTCTCCTGAGGGAATGATTCTATTTCGCCTAAGGTATAGGTAATATATAGCCTGAGGGCAAGCCTGAGGGCATGGTTTTACTATATTAGCCAGGGGCAAGGTTCTGATTAGCCCAAGGGCTTATTTATGAGCAATTGTGAATGTTATGAAATTTAACTGCTAAAAGAATATTTAAACGGCAATGAAACTTGTAAATTTATTTACGTTTGAGTACTACTTAGTTTATTTCTTTTACTACTGCACACTATTGTTGGATATTTTCACATAGTTGGACACAGGCCTTTGGTCGGTGCCTACTGGGATTTATTTCTCACACCCTGTTTAGGGTCATGTCTTCGGCCCCAAATATATTTCGTTTCTACATGTGTGGATAGGGGTAAGAGTCCCTATACAGGTACTTGATTACTGCTGAGGAGTAGGGGAGCATGGGACCGGGTTTAGGCTATCTATGCTACAGGCTATTATGTTTTCTTTTGCTGTACTCTGTATTGTACTGTACTGTATTGTTGTGTAACATGTTCTGGTTGTTTTCTTAGAACCTGAGACATGTTGCATCATTATCTATATAACTATTGGTTATCTTTTACTGTAGTTGTCTATTTCAGATGTGTATGGTTTATTGCTTCCACTGTTTTTGTATGCTTTTTATGTAATTCCGCTGCGCTACAGTTTGACAAATGAGGGCATAGTTTCCCCACTATCAGACTCGGGCCCTTGCTGCTAGTCGGCAACCTCTGGCATTTCGGGAAATGCGCTTGAGTTCGTATGACCAACCGGGTTTGGGGCACCCGTTGAGTGGCACCCGGGCCTGGGATGTTACAAAGTGGTATCAAAGGAGTTTCTTTTCTTGGACTTAATATTTGGAGCCTTAGTTAGGGATAGGAAAAAAATAGTTGGTAATAAGTTGTGCCCAGGAGTAGCTAACCCGTGTACAGGGAAAATCTAGTATACCTCATATTTTTTCAATTTTTCTGATTTTGAAAATTTTACAGTTGATTTGATTTCACCGTTGGGTGACGCATTGGTGACTGTGCTATTTATAATTTATCAATGGATTCTATTTAGTTGCAACCCGATGAGATGAGGGAATTCCATCTCATGCATCATTTAGGAACATGTTATAAATCAAATTCCATGCATGGTTCCATGCCATGTAGGCACATTAGAAATTGCATGCTGTTGTGATAGTCGTTGTGCTAGAAAAGCATGTTTTTGTGATAGCTGCATTGATAAATACCTTCTATGTGATAGGGTATTGTTGTATATGTTAATTGATATAATGGATTCCAAAGTTTGGTTTTTGGGGATTATAGGCCCTCATTGACCGTAATTTGGTTGAACATTGACTATTTATCTTGTTATAACTCATATAAGATGTCAAGCATTGATTCGCGGGGAGTATGGGCCCACACAAGTCGTAATTTGGCACTTAGGTGTTGTTTTTCTGAGTGTTCTGGGCTTCGGAGTAGTTTCTGAGGCATACTGTCTGGAAAACCCAGGATAAATGTCATGTACTTCTATGGACACAGGTTGTGTGTTCTTCTGTTCGGGAAGAAAAAATAACTTTTTTATGTACACACCGTGTACCCTTAGAACACTCCGTGTAGTCTCATTCTGTGTCATAGGCCGTGTGGGCGGGGAAACGGGGAAGGGAAATGCTTGGGGAAAACAAGTCATGTACCGGATGTACACGCCGTGTTGTGATGACCCAGAGTCCGCCCATGTAACTAACAAACACGGATGGAGGAGACCTTATGAAACACATGCCGGGTCCACTATGGAACACGCCGTGTAGTCTGACCTATGATCCGACCATGTAAGTAACATCATAGGTCAGTGCAATCCTTTATTATACAAGCCCTGTGCCTGAGGGACACACTGTGTAGTCTTGTCCGACGACAGACTGTGTGGACTTAGCCGTGTGGCTGGAAAACGGGGTGGTGTACATGCCATGTATGGGTGTAACACTATGTGTTGTATTAGCCGAGTAGTCGGCCGTGTCACAAAGGATAGAAGAAGTTGGAAAATTACACCATACACGTCGTTTAGATTATATACACGTCGTGTAGATTTGTTCAAATGGGAGCCGTGTGGATTAGCAGTGTAGAAGGACCTGGGCAGGGGAAGAGAAGTCATGTACAATCCATGTAGTCAATATACACACCGTGTAGTCTTTTTTTGAATATCTTGAATGCCTTCTTCCTCCTATTCCCTTTTTGGTCCCTTCGTTTCAGACTGTGATAATCTTGATCTAAGGTGTCTGTTTGACCTTGCAGAGTCATGCCACCGGGAC
This sequence comes from Viscum album, assembly GCA_963277665.1. NCBI lineage: Eukaryota > Viridiplantae > Streptophyta > Magnoliopsida > Santalales > Viscaceae > Viscum > Viscum album. Next base: position 1,135,597,219 of record OY728142.1, on the reverse strand, counting down.
GACCACATGTTGTTCGCCAGGAGAACAGAAACGATTATACTGCAGATATGGTGGGCCATGGGCTACCCGTGGATCCTCCAGCAGAGTTAGATGCGGTGACAACCATTATACCGGACACAGGCGCGGAGGCGCAGTTCCGTGAAGGCATTATGCGGTTCTTGCAGACCTTTCAGTGAGCACTGCCGGCTGCCACATCTATGGCCAAGCTGACTCATATATTCTAGTTGCAGTATCCGCCTACGTTTTTAGAGGATGGTGGACCCTAGGCTGTGGATTCTTGGATGTGGTCTATGCAGACTATCTTCGAGCATCTTGAGATTCATCCAGGGTGAAGGGTCATGATCGCGACTTATATGATGCGTGATTCTGCCAAGAGGTGGTGGGATGTTACCACCCCATCAGAACATCATAGAGGCATGGTGTGGGAATATTTTCAGTTATTCTTCTATGACTTCATCTTTCCAGAGACACTGAGGGCAGATAGAGCTCGACAGTTCCTGAATCAGCAGCTGGGCGTTATGTCATTGATGGACTATTCTGCTCGTTTCAACGAGCTTCAGCATTTTGCACCCGTTCTGGTGGGTGATGAGACCTTGAGAGCTAGAGGCTTTAAGGATGGTCTTCGATATGACATCTGTGCACTGGTGAATGTTTTTAGTTTTACTATTTTACTTGCTATTGTGAACCAGGTGCTGATTACAGAGAGAAACCTTCGAGAGGTTAGTGGTGCAGGCCAGGGCGTTTCAGCACCAGTTTCGGGAACTATTTATGCCGGTAAGAGGAAGCAACAGATGATTTTCTCTCACAGTGGCAGTACTATCCATAAAATCACTTTCGGTGGCCCGATTAGGTGCTACCAGTGTGGTAAGGAGGGGCACAAGAGACCTCAGTGTCCACAAGACCTAGTGGAGTTCCAAGATTATAGCAAGATGGGTCATTTGCAGTGCTTTTGGAGGGTGTTTCTACCAGTGACCAGTGAGAGGGGTTCTGTATAGACTCCGCGTGAGGGAGTAGGACCATCATCTTCTTACCAGTCGGGAAACTGGAATACGTCAGGGCGTGCAGGTATGGATAGTGGTCATGGTCGTGGTAGCCGGTCACTAAGATCTCAGAGGCAGCAGGGCGACACAACTCAGGGTAGTCAGGCTATGTCATAGGGTCGCAACATTGGGCAGGCATATGCAGTGCAACAGACCCAGCAGGAGCAGGATCCCGGACCTTCTATAGTCAGAGGTAATATTCTAGTATCTTATGTCTTATCTTATGTTCTTTTCGATATGGGTGCTACACATAGCTTTATATCTGTACCATTTGTGGAGATCCTTGGGCTTTGTGTTTCTTCTTTTTCTGCTGTTATGATTCTAGACACTCTGTTGGGGATGAGAACGACATGTGTGCTTCAGTGCAAGGAGATCCCCCTTGAGGTTGGTGGGTGTAACTTCCTTTGGGACCTCTATGTCTTAGAGATAATGATCTATGATTTCATTCTTGGAATGGAGTGGTTGGTTCCCTTCCTAGCCTTTTTAGACTACTATCGTCACAGGGTGAGTTTCACATCACCAGAGTGTAGAGAGTTTCAATACAAAGGTTAATGGGATGTTTAGGCGAGTCGAGCTAGAACAGAGAATCATGGGTGAGGTGGAGTCATAGCTTAGATTGTGAGTTTATATCTCGATGATTAGGGGACTTTTCTACAGGATTTCCCTCCAGTGGTTGATCATTTCAGGGATGTCTTCTCGGATGACTTTTCAGGTCTACCTTCGGTGCGTGAGGTGGATTTCTCTATTGAGCTTGTGGTAGGGGCAGCACCGGTGTCCATTTCTCCTTATAGGATGGCTACACCAAAGTTTCAGGGGCTCAAGAGGCAGTTAGAGGAGTTACAGTCAAAGGGTGTCATCCAACCCAGTACATCTCCTTGGGGTTCACCTATCCTTTTTGCGAAGAAGGCAGACAGTACCCTCAAACTCTGTGTGGATTATCGGAAGCTGAACTAGTTGACGGTTAAGAACCAATATCCCTTGCCTAGGATTGATGATCTTTTTGATCAACTTCAAGGAGAATGGGTGTTCTTGAAGATTGAGTTGAGATCTGGATATCATCAGCTACACGTGAGACCATTAGATATATCGCTTGTAGCTTTTCGGAGCAGATGTGGTCTGTACAGGTACTTGGTTATGCCATTCGGACTCACGAACGCACCATCTGTCTTCATTGCTCTGATGAAATGTGTATTCCATCCTTATCTGGATTCTTTTGTGGTAGTATTCGTGGATGACATCTTGGTGTAATCTCACACTTGACACGACGATGCCACCCATCTTGAGATCATATTGAGTACACTGAGTGAGCATCGACTATATGCTACGCTCTCAAAGTGTCACTTTTGGATGGACTAGATTCACATCCTGGGTCATATCATCTTAGAGGAAGGAGTGGTCATGGACCCAGAGTAGGTGAGAGTATTAGTTTCTGAGGATCAGCCTAAGAACGTGTTTTAGATAAGAAGTTTCTTGGGGATAGCTAGTCACTACAAACGCCTTATATTGGACTCCTCCCGCTTAGAAACGCCGTTGATGGGTTTGACTAAGTAGGGTGTGAAGTTAGTTTGGTCAGAATCTTGCGAGACAGCCTTTCAGGAGCTGAAGGGAAGGGTGACATCACCACCAATCCTCATACTTCCAAAGTAGTTGAAGAGCTATACAGTTTACTGTGATATAACAGGGATTGGGCTGAGATCTGTGTTGATGCAGGGCGATTTATTTGTTGTGTACGGGTCTCAGCAATTGAGGACACATGAGAGGAATTACCCAACACATGATCTTCAGTTTTCTATAGTTGTTCATGCATTGCGCTGTTGGAGACATTATCTCTTGGGAGAACATTTTGGGATTTTCACTGACCACAGAAGTCTCAAGTACATATTTACTCAGCTTGACATGAATATGAGGCCACAAAGGTGGGTCGAATACCTTCAATCCTTCTATTTTGAGCATGCCTATACACCTAGTAAGAGAAATGAATTTTCTGATGCACTATGAAGGAAGAATGAGACACAGGTAGTTCATAAGTCCAGTGGTGAGTGGTAGCTTATGGATTTGTTCTCTGAGATGCATTTGGAGGTGCACGACAGTCAGGGGAAAATTTATATTTCTTCATTAGCTGTGTCCTCTACCCTCCTGGATAGAGTGAGGATGAGAAAACTATTTGATTCAGAAGGCCTAGTTCTACGAGAGTCGGTGGCAAGTGAGGACCCTCCTCCTGGGTGGACAGTCGGCGATGATGAGGTACTATGTTTCCATAGATGAGTGTGGGTTCCAGGGGATATACACGGGGAGCTGATGCGAGAGTTTCATGCTTCAGCTTTGGTAGTTCATCCCGAAGTAAAAAAGATGTACCATTAGTTGAGTTGTCAGTACTGGTGGCTGGGTATGAAGAGAGAGATAACTGGTTTTATTAAGAAATGTTCCACCTATCAGCAGGTGAAGGCGGAGCATCAGAGGCCAGCCGAACTATTACATCAGTTTCCCATTCCATAGTGTAAATGGGATGATGCTGCGATGGACTTCGTGACCGGGTTGCCGAGGTCACCTCAAGGCAATGATATCGTATGGGTTGTTGTGGATATACTCACGAAGATAACTCACTTTTTCCAATCAAGGAGACCTGCGGTGTTGAGAAGCTAGAGAAGATGTACATCTGAGAGGTCATACGTCTTCATGGGGTCTCTCCTTCTATCATTTCAGATAGGGACGCTCGTTTTATGTCTCGTTTCTGGCAGATTTTTTAGAGGGCACTAGGTACACAGGTTCTTCTGAGCACAACTTACCTCCCTCAGACTAATGGTCAGTCAGAGCGTATGATACAGGTGCTTGAGGACATGCTGCGTGCATGCATCCTAGACTTTGGGGGCTCTTGGGAGAAGCATATAACCCTAGTCGATTTTGCCTACAATAACATTTTCCGGAAACAATTGAGATGGAACCTTGCGAAGCTTTATATGGTAGGCCAGAATGATCACCTTTGTGCTGGTTAGAGGCACGTGAGGCAGCTTTACTAGGACCACGTATCGCGCAGGAGACTTCTGAGCATGTCCAGTTGATTCAGAAGAAAATGGCTACCACATAGTCTCGTCAGAAATATTATGCCGATCGCCATAGATGAACTTTGGAGTTCTTGGTTGGGGATCAGGTTTTCTTGCATGTTTCACTGAGGTTGGGACACAGGTGGATCAAGATACAGGGTAAAATTTCACCGATGTATGTGGGGCCATTTGAGATTCTGGAGAGAGTCGGGTTCATTGCCTATCGTTTGTAGTTACCACAGAGGTACCAAGCCATGCACACCGTCTTCCATGTATCTCAGTTGCGTTGCTTTCATTCAGACTCATATCACATCTTTCAGCCTGAGGAGGTTGAGCTCAAAGTAGATGCGTCCTTTGAGAAGAATCTGATTCATATCGTGGATAGGAGCACAAAGGTTCTCTGAGGCCGGTCAGTTCCTCTCATATGGGTTCTATGGAAGCATGGAAGAGTGCAGGATGAAACCTGGGAGCGGGAGACCAACGTACGTGCTCAGTGTCCAGAGTTGTTCTGAGCCTTATCTTCGCTACCCTTGGAAGGGAAATTCAGGGACGAATTTCTTTAAGGGGGGAAGTTTGTAAGAACCCGGTTCTTTTTCTTGAGGTACGAGTTTCTTCTTTTCTCTTTTCCTTAAGTGTTTTTTAGAAAATTAGGAAAATGGGGGAAAATCCTAAATTTTGGGACTACACGCCGTGTAATTTTCCTCATGCTGTGTACTTTGGTTTTGTGGGATGAGTACAAAGGGTGTGTATCCATGTTCATGACGAAGGGTGTAAAAACTGACTACACGCCCTATAGTGGATATTTACACGCAATGTAGTTAGTCGGCAGGAAAATACTAAAATGGTGGAAGCAGCCACAAGCGTAGTGGCATTACAAACCGTGTAATCATAAATACATGTTGTGTACTCATGTCGACGGATGAACAGTGTGGTGGAGCCTCCAGAGGAACAGTTAAATGAGAAAAGTACATGCCGTGTGGTCAATGTGTAACACCCGAGATTTTTATGAGAAATATTTTGTTATCATTAAATAAATCTTTCACTACACACAACACTATCTTGGCTTACTTTACACGCAATCGCGACCTTCCTCGATTGTTTGCGTTCTATGCAATATCGAGTTTCACTAAACAACGACATGCTATTAAAATATTATTAAAACTAGTCGTTATGAATAATAATACACACTCTTTAAAATTTTATAAATTTTATTTTTCAAAATAGACTTCATTTTTGGATTCAGAATATCGAAATTATCCTAGGGTGACTTTTTGGTATTATTCTGAAAAGTTTCAATTTTTGATGAATAGTGAAAACACTGGGTTACAATTTAAAAACCAACATTTTATTTAAATAATTATTTATTTTATTTAAATTTATTTTAGGTAAAAATTGATAAATAATAACTATATAAGTTCAATGTAATTAATTGGAATAATTTTATAATAATTTTTGATATATAAAAATTTTATTGAACTTTTCACCGTCTTTTACCCACCTCCTATGAGAGTTTGAAAATTTACATAAAACATAATTTTCCACTTCTGTGAGTGGAATTTAGAAAATCGGAGAGACATGGTTCACATAAAGGAGTAAAATGTGGTTCAATAATATAAAAATAATTTTTGGTGAACAATATCTTTTTACTTTTATTTACCACGGTTAAAAGTAAATAGGGTAATTAAGGGTAAAAATGGTATTATTATTACCCTAACACATGTTCTAATTATATTGGAAAAGTTTATTTCGACCAAAAACAACCATAGGAATAAAATATTACCTTTTATTCCACATGGATTAGATTAGGACATTTATTATTATTTTATTTAAAGAATAGTTAAAATAGTTAAAATCAATGTTTAATAACTAAAATTTTTTTAATATAGGGTTATACATAAGATAAATTCGACTATAAATATTTATTAGGAAGCTAAAAATATTTCCCATATAATGTTATTTTATTTATAATTTTCAGACATTAAAAAGTTAATTTATTTATGACACAAGGATGATGTAGTTATTACCTTATTAAAGAAATATTAACATAATTGATATTATAAATACCCAAATAAATGTAAGTTGAGACTTTTTATGAATTAAAATAATTTTATAGGTTAATATAGAATATTAGTATTGATTTAATTAAATTTTTTGGAACTAATAATGTTGTTATTATTTTCAAAAAAAAACAATTACCAAATAGTGTCAAAATTGACATAAAATAGTTTTTTAAAACAATATTATATTATTAGTTGTTATTTTGTTACTAAAAATCTATGGATCGGCCAAATAACGTTGATACAGATATATATATTAATAATGAACCACTTGGGGTTCTTTTGGCTTGTTATAGTGAGTTTATTAACCATATACTGTAAGAAAACAAGAAGACACAGTAAAAGTAAAATTATTTAACTTAAAGATAAATCTAAATGATAAGGTTAAAATAGTAACCTAAACTGGTCTAAAATATATTGATTGAGAGGATTTCGACCCATCCCCACCTTATCTTTGAAATAAATTAATTTTTAACTACTAAAAACTGAATATGACTTTATAATAAAATAATAGTTTAAGTTTTCTCTAAAGTGCCCCTCTCCTTCCTTATAAAAGGGAACCTCCTCCTTCTCCTCCTCACACCACATTGAGCCTTCACGATCGTCAAATACCTGCCAATTTCTCTTCTACACTTGCATAGTAATATTATAGATGTCATGTTCTTCTTCAAAGACCAATTTTAGTGCCCTAAGAGGAGGTTTCAAAGAGGCACTTCAAAGAAGAGTTAATGTCTGTTACTGATTCATTCAACTTTATTTCTTCTTCTACTTAATTTTCCTTAGTTTTTTCATTATGAAGTAATAACATAAGTATCAATAATATACTGATATGTTATTATAAATATTAAAAAACAGTATTTCACCTTTTATCTATCCTACAGAAAATGAAATCACCGCGTGTGCGTACATATGGAATACCGTCTCCACGCCGTGCTGTAATCTGTTTTCCACCACCACCTTACTTGGAAGGGTATAATTGTGTAAATAATAACTATATATGATTATTATAAATTGATATTTATTCTTAAATAGTATACATACACTTCAATAAAATTCCACGATCATGGGAATGATATCATCGCTCGTACGTACGTACGGCCTACCGTCTCCACGATGTGATGCGACTCGTTCTACATGATCTTAAATGAATAATGATTATATAAATGAATTTAATGAATAAATATGATATATATTACACTAATACCCTTCTGTAAATTAGGTATCTATAACCTAAAAATTAGAATAAGAATTTATTCAACAAAACGCGCATAAGAATAAAAAGTAATAAACACCCGAATAACAAGTAGCAATGAAATATGACTAATACGAAGCTAAGAATATGAACATATATGATATCATAACAATGAGTAAAATTATTTAATAAGTCTATAAAATTATTTAAATCATTATACAGGAGGTTCAGACACGTACGATGAAAATCAGACCTAGGGTAAGGAAAAATCTCTCAATCTCATTTTTTATCCGAGATTGTTTATACTTCAGAATTTACTAGGGAATATTTATCATCCACATCCGTGTTTCCTAAATATGTAAAATTATTTCTATCCACATATAATTTTTTAAATCCAATTTTACCAGTTGGTAAGTTTTTAGTAAAAGATATGAAAAGAATCTTTTCTCATTTTTAGTACGAGGTACTTTTGGACTTTTCCGGCCAAAGTATGTTTTTATTTAACATATATGGCATGAATGGATTTATAGAACATTATTTATATGAAGCTTACTTTACATGTTTTCAAGTTTATTTTTAATCAAAATATTTTAGTTTAAAATTTTATGATATGTTATGAAACGAAATTTTTTTTTGAAGTAGAGAAGATATTTTCCTCAAGAATGAAGTTCAAGTGTTTTATCAAAATTATTTTCCATCTAAGATAATATAGGGTTCTATTTCAATACCTATTTTTACATTGATTTGATTACGGTTGAATTATTTTTATGAAGTCCTTCTATCTTATATTATTTATGTTATGATGGCATGATGTTTAAGAATCCCATTTTTATTACATGGGTTTTGCTATGATATATGATTTATGATTTTGTGGCACACATAAGAATGGTATAATTATGAGATGGGTGGGACCTATATCTCCCTCCAATGAATTGGGTAATGATTTATATCTCATGAGATAGACATGGCTGGAATGGTAGGTTAATCCAGTTCAGTGATATAGGACTGAAATGAGGAGTGAACTCGGTTCAAAAATGGACTTTGTCCACGAAGATAGTCTTGGCAATGAGTCTTGACTACTATGAAATGATTCTCTATGATTATGTGTGTATGCCACAAAGTTTCATGTTATGATTATTGGGACTACATTTCACTACTATGATTTATCCCATGTTATGAAATTATGATCTGTTTTGCAGGTTAAGATTTCCAAAATGTCATGTTCTTATGAATATGATGTGATTGATATTTATTTTTTTACCATTACTAAGCATTTGAGCTCAACATTTTGTTTGTTTTCTTTTCCCCAGGTCAGGAATAATGATATTAAGTAGGATATCCCAAAAAGGAACTATAGATTTGATGAAATAAACGTGAGGTAATGTAGTTGATTTTATGAACCAGGTTTTTATGTTTCCCAGATTCTAAAGACACATTACCTATACAGTACTTTAATGGTTTTTAATATGTTTTAACAAGAATTCTTCAATTCTGAATTAATAACCATGTATGTAAATTATGGGTCATTATAGTTGGTATCAGAGGTAGGGTATAGTCAACCTTTGGAAACTAGGATGTGAAAGCCTTAGTAAGAACCCTAAGGATATGTCTAAGCATATGACGAAATCTTAGTATTTTAGAAATGGCCATGAATTACCTATGATAAGACCTTGAGTGTGAAATTTATTCTTGATTATGTGGTTTTCCTATTATAATTACTGTTTCTCACACTATTCTTCTTGGTTTTAGTCAATGGCTGGAACCCGAAGGAACCATGTTAATACTGAATACGATGGGCAATGCAATGATTTTCCCCCTAAGCCACCAAACGTTATGGGAGATGGAATGTAAAATCTTATAGACATGCTCACACAACTTTTCCAAGCTATGAATCATGCAGGACTTCCAAATGAGGAAAGGAAGGAGCAACATTCTGTTGAATCCTTGATGAGCCAGCGTCCACCTTCATTCAACGGGTCTATTGAACCATTAGTGGCTGAACAATGGATCAGTACCACTGAAAATATATTTTCAGTTCTTCAATATTATGAACATGATAAAGTCATATTAATAGTATATCGTTTGGAAGGTGAAGATGATTAATGGTCGAATCTTATCAAGAATACGAGGAAAAGGGATGAAATTGAATCCATGGAATGGGATGAGTTCAAGAACTTATTTTTCAATAAGTACTTCATTCGTATTCTCCGAACAAAGATGGAGAAGGAGTTTCTTGAACTGAAGCGAAAGGATGATGAATCGGTTGGTACCCACGAAGCAAATTTTACAAGACTTTCAAGGTACGCTTCTGGGATTATTATTCAATATGAGAGTAAGATCAATCGATTCTTTAGTTGCTTAAAACCAAGTATTCGAAGGGAATTATCCATATGGGACTTAAATAGCTACGAGGAAATAGTTTGATGTGCTCTCATGGTTGAGATGGAGATTGGAGTAACCCATCAGTCATATGGGTTTTATAAGAAGAGGAAAATGGAATTAAAAGAAAAATTTAAAGAGCACACTGAACAGAAGATGAGTTTTCCCTTATGCTCAAAGTGTGGAAAGAAACATTTAGGTAGTTGTCTTAAAGGGACATGTAAATGTTTCAAATGTTGAAAGGATGGTCATCGGGCATTTGAATGCTGCAATGATGGGAAGAAGATGTATAATGATGCAAACAAAGAAAAGGCTACACAGAGTGTACCTCCTACACTTCAATGTTAGAAGTGTAAGGAAATGTGGAATTATGCCAATCAATGACCTAATCCAAGGGTTGATGATGATGATCGACGTCAAAAAACACTTAAGGCTAAAGTCAAAGGAAAGTCACATGCAATTTCTATCAGCAATGTGGAGTATGATAACGAATTGGTGAAAGGTACACTTACCATCCACTATAAAGTATCAAATGTTTTATTTGATTCTGGATCAACCCACTCTTTTTTTTTCTAAATAATTTTCAAAGGGTATCATCATATTACCTCAGCAGCTAGATATTGAGTTAGCCGTGACAACCCCAAATGGAAAAATAGTTGCATCAAAAGTTTCCAATTCTTCTTCGATTGAAGTTTGTGGGAAATTGCTTCTTTCAAATCTTGTGACCCTTCCAATAGAGAAATTTGATGTGATTATTGGCATGGATTGGCATTCTTTATAAGGAGCTCATATCAATTTACAAAGAAGGGATGTCACATTTCATATTCTAGATCAATGTATGATCATCTATTGATGTAGGGATGAACATAACCTTCCTGTGGAAATTTCATCCATCTTATGGGTATTGATTCCTCTAAATGAAGGTTATTTATCTCAAATGGTTGGAGAGAAACTCACGATTAAAAATATGCCCATTGTAGAGGAGTTTGATGATGTCTTTTCAGAGGAATTCTCTGGTCTTCCACCAAATTGTGAAGTTGATTTTTCAATAGAACTCATACCAGGTGCTTTACCTATTTCAAAGACACCTTATAGAATAGTCCCAATTGAGTTGCAGGAATTGAAGAAGAAACTCCAAGAGAATATTGATAATGGATTCATATTCCCTAGCGTGTCACCTTGGGGAGAACTTGTTATGTTTGTTAAGAAGAAATATAGATCAATGAGACTCTGCATTCATTATCGAGAACTTAACAAGATCACTATGAAGATCAAAAATCCTCTCCCATGCAATGATGACTTATTTGACCTACTACGCAGAGCTCAATACTTTTCCAAGATTGATCTTCATTCTGGGTATCATCAATTAAGGGTTAAGAGGGAGGATATACCAAAGACGTCTTTTTGTACAAGGTATGGACACTACGAATTTATAGTGATTCCATTTGGTCTTACTAATTCCCCTGCTATCTTCATGGATCAAATGAATAGAGTCTTTAGAGACTATCTTAATCAGTTTTTGGTAGTCTTTATAGAAGATATTCTTGTCTATTCAAAGAGTAAGTAAGAACATGAAGATCACTTGAGAATTGTATTGAAGACCCTGAGAATTGAGAAGCTTTATGCCAAATTTACCATATGTGAATTTTGGATTCAAAAAGTTGCATTTTTGGGTCACATAATCTCTAAAGAGGGAATATATGTGGATCCAGCGGAAACAGATGTTATTGAAAGATGGTCGAGACCAACAACAGTAACATAGATACGAAGTTTTCTAGGTCAGGCTGGATACTATCGACGTTTTGTGAAAGATTTTTCATGATTTTCTAATCCACTCACTAGGTTGACTCGAAAAAGAGTTACGTTTGTTTAGATGGAGAAGTGTGAAGAGAATTTCAAGGAGTTAAAACAGAGGTTATCCGGTGCACCTGTGCTCACACTGCCATGTAGTGGGGAAAGGTTTGTGATCTATAGTTATGAATCCATGAAGGGATTGGGGTTTGTTCTCATGAAAAATGATATGGTGATAGCTTATGCCTCACGACAGTTGAAAATCCATGAGAAAAATTACCCAACTCATGATTTGGAGGTAGCTACGGTAATCTTTGCATTAATGATTTGGAGGCATTATCTTTATGGTGAAAGGTGTGATATTTATACTGATCAAAAAAGTTTAAAGTATATTTCACACAAAAGGAGCTGAATATGTGACAAAGAAGATGGTTGGAGTTGATTAAGGACTACGACTGATCAATTAATTATCACCCTAGGAAAAAAACAAGGTGGCAGATGCATTAAGTCGACAAGACCATGCTAGCTTATCCATGATGAGGATCACAAAAGATCCAATATTTATGGTTTTACAAAGGATGTATCTTGGAATTATAATGGAAGGGGAAAATTATTATCTTTCTCAAATGAATGTTCAGCCATCTATACATGTGAAGATTAAAGAGGCAAAAAAATAAGATATAGACTTACAAAAGAAGGTGAGAAATGTTCCTGAATTCAACCTTGATTGTGATGGGATAATAAGGTTCAGGAATCGGGTTTGTGTTCCTCCCATCCCAGAATTAATGAAGGAGCTGCTGGATGAGGCTCATAGTTATTTATTCTCTATTCATCCTAGAAGCACAATGATGTATAGGGACCAAAAAGAGTACATCTAGTGGGATGGCATGAAAAGAGATGTTGATGAATATGTCTTTCGATGCTTGGTTTGCCAGCAAGATAATGCTGAGAGATAGATGTCTAAGGGGTTGTTACAACCATTACCTATACCCGAATGGAAATGGGAAAACATCACTATATACTTTTTCATCGGACATCCTAAAACATCCAATGGCAATAATGCTATCTGTGTCATAGTTGATCGCCTTACAAAGTCGACACACTTCATTGCTATTAGAGAGTATTTATCTCTCGATCAGCTTGCCAGGATATATGTAAATGAAGTTGTAAGATTGCATAGAGTACCACTTTTCATTATATCTAATCAGGATCTGAGGTTTACCTCAATATTTTGGTGAAGTCTTCAGTATACTCTGGATACAGAGTTGAGTTTCAGCACTGCTTATCATCCTCAGAAAGACGGTCAGTTTTAGAGGACAATTCAAACTCTAGAAGATATGTTAAGATCTTATTATATGGATTTCAAAGGAGGTTGGAATCAACACCTACCTTTGTTGGAATTTTCTTATAATAATATCTTTCACTCCAGTATTCAGATGGATCATTATGAATCTCTCTAAGGAAAGAAATGCAGAACACCAACTTGCTGGGATAAAGTTGGGGAAAGAAAGCTATTAGGACATGATCTTGTTGATAAGATGGAAAAAAAGGTATGATATATTCAACAACACATAAGAGTAGCTCAGAGTCGAAAAAAAAGTTATGTCGATAACCGAAGAAAAGACCTAGAGTTTGAAGTGGGTGATAAAGTGTTCCTACGAATATCTCCTTGGAAGAGAGTAATGAGATTTGGAAAGAAGGGAAAGCTGAGCCCTAGGTATATCCGTCCTTTAGAAATACTGGATTGTGTTGCGAAGGTAGCTTACCGATTGGCGCTTCCACCAAATCTTTCTCAATTTAATGATGTGTTCCATGTATCTCTCTTGAGAAAGTATATACCTGATCCTTCACATGTACTCAACACAGAAGTTGTACCGCTGGAGAAATATCTTTCTTACAAAGAACAGCCGTTAGAGATTCTGGATCGTAGCGAAAAAGTACAATGGATCAAGACCACTCACTTGATGAAATATTTATGGAGGAACCACCAATTATATGAAACTACATGAGAGCTTGAGGATTTGATGAGGGAGATGTATCCTCATCTGTTTGTTACAAAGTGACGAATTTCGAAGGCGAAATTCATTTTAAGGGGGGCTAGAATGTTACACCCGAAATTTTTATGATAAATATTTTGTTATCATCAAAGGAATATTTCACTACAGACAACACTAGCTTGGATTTCTTTACATGCAACCACGACCTTCCTTGATAGCTTGCGTTGTACGCAATACCGAGTTTCACTAAACAACGATATGCTATTAAAATATTATTAAAACTAGATGTTATGAATAGTAATACCCACTTTTTGAAATTTTATATATTTTATATTTCAAAATAGACTTCATTTTTGGATTCAGAATATTGAAATTACCCTAGGGTGAATTTTTGGTATTTTTCTAAAAACAGTCAATTTTTGATGAATAGTGAAAACAATGGGTTGCAATTTAAAAACCGACTATTTATTTAAATAATTATTTTTTTATTTAAGTTTATTCTTGGTAAAAATTGATACATAATACCTATATAAGATCAATTTAATTCATTGGAGTTATTTTATAATAATATTAGTTATATAAAAATTTTATTGAACTTTTCACCGTCTTTTACCCACCTCCTAGTAGAGTTTAAAAATTTACATAAAAAATAATTTTACTACTTCTATGAGTGGAATTTCGAAAATCTGGGAGACACGATTAACATCAAGGAGTAAAATGTGGTTCAATAAGATAAAAATAATTTTTGGTGAATAGTAACTTTTTACTTTTATTTACCATGGTTAAATGTAAATAGGGTAATTAAGGGTAAAAATAGTTTTATTATTACCCTAACACATGTTCTAATTCTATTGGATAAGTTTAATTAGACCAAAAATAACCATAGGAATAAAATATGAACATTTAGATCCACTTGGATTAGATTTGGACATTTATTATTATTTTATTTCAAGAATAGTTAAAATATTTAAAATCAATGTTTAATAAGTAAAACATATTTAATATAGGGTTATACATAAGATAAATTCGACTATAAATACTTATTACAAAGATAGAAATATTTCCTACATAATCGTATTTTATATATAATTTTTGTACTTTAAATAATTTAATTTATTTATGACACAATGATGATGTAGTAATTCCCTTATTAAGGAAATATTAACATAAATGATATTATAAATACCCAAATAAATGTAATTTGAGAATTTATATGAATTAAACTAATTTTATAGGTTAATATGACATATTAGTATTGATTTAAGTAAATTTTTTCGAACTAATCATGCTGTTATGAGTTTCAAAAAAATCAATTACCAAATAGTGTCAAAATTGACATAAAATAGTTTTTAAAACAAATATTATATTATTAGTTGTTATTTTATTCCTAAAAATCAAAGGTTTTTTCCAAATAAATTAGATAAAGATATATATATATATATTAATAATGAATCACTTGGGGTTCTTCTGCCATGTTATAGTAGGTTTATTAACTATATAGTGTAAGAAAACAAGAAGACACGGTAAAAGTAAAATTATTTAACTTAAAGTAAAATCTAAATGATAAGGTTTAAATAGTAACCTAAAGGTGTCTAAAATTTATTGGTTGAGAGGATTTCGACCCATCCCCACCTTATATTTGAAATAAATCAATTTTGAGCTATTAAAAACCGAATATGACTTTATAAGAAAATAATAGTTTAAGTTTTTTCTAAAGTGCCCCTCTCCTTCCTTATAAAAGGAAACCTCCCCCCTCTCCTCCTCACACCACATTGAGCCTTCAAGCTTGGCCAAACCTGGACAATTTCTCTTCTACACTTCCCTAGTAATCTTCTAGAGGTCTTGCTCTTCTTCAATGAAAAATTTTAGTTCCCTAAGAAGAGGTTTCAAAGAGGCGCTTCAAAGAAGAGGTAATGTCTATTACCGATTCTTTCAACATTATTTCTTCTTCTACTTCTTTTATTTAGTTGTTTCATTATAAAGTAATAACATCAGTATCACTAATATACTGATATGTTATTATAAATATCAAACAACATTGTTTCACCTTCTATCCATCCTACGGAAAATGAAATCACCGCGCGTGCATACGTACAAAACACCGTCTCCACACCGTGGTGTAATCTATTTTCCACCACAACCTTACATGGATGGGTATAATGGTGTATAGAATAACTATATATGATTATTTTAAAGTTATATTGATTCTATAATAATATAAATACACTTCAATAAAATTCCACGATCATGGTAACGATATCATTGCTCGCATGTACGTACGGCCTACCGTCTCCACGATGTGATGCGACTCGTTCTACATGATCTTCAATGAATAATGATTATATAAATGAATTGAATGAATAAATATGATATATATTACACTAATACCATTCTGGTAATTAGGTATCTATAACCTAAAAATAAAATAAGAATTTATTCGATAAAACATGTATAAGAACAAAAGGCAATAAACAACCGAATAACAAGTAGCAATGAAATATGACTAATACGAAACTAAGAATATGACCATATATGATATCCTAAAAATGAGTACGATTCTGTAATAAGTCAATAACATTATTTAAATCATTATACAGGAGGTTCGGACACGTACGAAGCAAATCAGACCTAAGGTAAGGGAAAATATCTAAATCTTATTTTTATCCGAGATTGTTTATACTTCAGAATTTATTGGGAAATATTTATCATCCACATCCATTATTCCAAAATATGTAATATTATTTCTATCCTACTACAATTTTTTAAATCCAATTTTACCCATTGGTATGTTTTTAGTATAAGATATCAAAGGAATATTTTTTCGTTTTTAGTACGAGAAGAATGTTTTGATTTAACTTATACGGAATGAATGGATTATTAGAAAATTATTTCCATGAAGCTTCCTTTAAAATTTTTCATGTTTATTTTTAATAATCTTTTTTTAGTTTAATATTGTATGACATGTTATGAAACGAAAATTTTTTTTGAAGTAGAAAGGATATTTTTCTCAAGAATTAAGTTCAAGTGTTTTATCAAAACTATTTTACATCTAAGATAATATATGGTTTTATTTCTATAACTATTTTGACATTGATTTTATGATGATTGAATTATTTTTATTAAGTCCTTTTATCTTATATTATTTATGTTATGATGGCATGATATTTAAGAATCCCATTTTTATTACATGGGTTATGCAATGATATATGATTTATGATTTTGTGGCACACATAAGAATGGTATCATTATGAGATGGGTGGGACCTATATCTACCTCCAATGCATTGGGTAAAGATTTATATCTCATGAGATAGACATGGCTGGAACGACAGGTTAATTTGGTTCAGTGATACAGCACTTAAACGAGGAGTAAACTCAGTTCAGAAATGGACTTTGTCAGCTAAGATAGTCTTGGAAGTGAGTCTTGACTACTAAGAAATGATTCTCTATGATTATGTGTGTATGACACAAAGTTTCATGTTATGATTATTGGGATTACATTTCACTACTATGATTTATCCCATGTTATGAAATTATGATCTCTTTTGCAGGTTATGATTTCCAAAATGTTATGTTCTTATGATTATGATGTGATTGATATTTATTTTGTTTACCCTTACTGAGCATTTGACCTCACCCTTTTGTATGTTTTCTTTTCCCCAGGTCAGGAAGAAGGATATTAAGTAGGATATGAAAAAAAGGAACTCTAGATATGATGAAATAAACGGGAGAAAATGTAGTTGATTTTATGAACCAGTTGTTTATGTTTCCTTGTTTCTAAATACACTATACCTATACGGTCCTTTCATGGTTTTGTTATATGTTGTAATAATCATGCTTCAATTTTGATGTAATAACCATTTATGTAAAGTATGGGTCTTTATACAACAGTACATTCCGTGTAGTTTGTTTTTCTTACTTAAAATGGGAAGTATCCAACCTTGTTCACAGGATTAGCTTAGGACCAGAGGAAGGAGTCTAGAGAGGAGGTCGGACCTTCGAGGATCTCCAGATCGAGCATCGGAAATCCGTTTTCGCCTCTGACGATCTCGTTGGAACTGTACTGGTGAGTTCTTACTCCTCTTGGAATAGTTCTTACCAATTCATTCCCGAGGTAAAGTTATTTGAGTTTTAACCGGGTTTTCATTCACCTCATATCTACGTCGTTCTTTGACGATTCGAGGATCTTCGTTCACGTATACCGTTCAGGGGCGTTTAATGTAGGAGGCTTGGTGTTTAAATTCCAACTGTTGTGCATTTTTGTGTACCATTTGTGCTATGAACCCATGTTGGGGTGTCATGTGACTGAGGAATTGGCTGTTTGAATTCCTAGAATTGTATAGGTAATTAAATGTGATAATAAACTATTGTTTGGGATCATTTCTTGGATCAATGACCACCCCATGGGTGTGTTCCTCTGTTTAGCCGTTTGGCCAGGATACTCGAGGCTATGTCATGTTTACTATATGCTTTACTTTTTCCTTTAGTGAAATTGTATGTAAATTGCATGTTTTTATGTAGGGAATGGCCCGGTTATTGTTTATCCTGAAGGAAGTGATATATTATCCTAAGGGAATTGTTGATTAGCCTGAGGGCGTAATTCTATTAGCCTGAGGAAAATGCCTGAGGGATAGATTCTATTTACCTAAGGGTTTTGTTTCAATTTTCCCTGAGGGAAATATTCTATTTCACATGAGGGGAATTCCTAAGGGAATGGTACTATATATCCTGAAGGATAGACTGAGGGAATGGTTTTACTATATTATCCATGGGGAAAGGTTCTGATTAGCCCGAGGGCTTAGTTCTTAAGAACTTTGAATGCTAAGAAATTGAACTGCTAAAAGAATATTTAAATTTAAATGAAACTGGTAAAGTTAGTTACTTTTGATTACTTCTTAGTTTATTTCATTTACTAATACACACTATTGTTGCATATTTTCACACAGTTTGACACGGGCCTTTGGTGGGTGCCTACTACGATTTATTTCTCACACCCTATTGGGGGTCATGTCTTCGGCCCCCAACAGATTTCTTTTCTACAGGTGTGGATAGGGGCAAGAGTCACAATAAATTTACTTGATTGCTACTAAAGAGTGGGAGAGCATGGGACCCGGATTTTGCTCATGATGCTACCGGCTGTTCTATTTTGTTTTTCTATACTTTGTATTGTACTGTACTGTATTGTTGTGTAACATGTTCTGGCTATCTTCTTAGAACATGAGGAATGTTGCATCATTATCTATACAACTATTGGTTATCTTTCACTACTGTTGTCTATTTAAGATGTGTATGTATAATTTCTTCAACTATTTTTGTATTCTTTTTATTTAATTCTGTTGTGCTACACTTTGAAAAATGAGGGCATAGTTTCCCCACTATCAGACCTGGGTCCTCACTGCTAGTCGGTAGCCTCTGGAGTTTGGGGAAATGTGCTTGAGGTCATGTGACCAACCAGGTTCAGGGCACCCGTTGAGTGGGACCCAGGGCCAGGACGTTACACATGGATCTGGAATGCATGGAATTTCTTGGTGAATTTCACATAGTCTTGTATCATGGTTTTCTAGTAGTAATCGTGCCTCCAAATATGGTGGTAGAACCTGGTTCCTAATTGATGATCTTCACAAGATTCATCATGGACATCTTCCATATTTGTGAGAATATCTCTTTATACTATACATATATGCAGGATTCTATCAAAGAAACCCATGTGGATGGAATTTTTCTCATTTGGACCACTCTTGCAAGGTAAAGTTCACTACATGGAACCAAATTTATCCCATTCCAACTCAATCTGTTCAAAGAGTTCAGTTTTGGAGATAACCAATTTTGGGCTCTATCCAATCAAGGGAGGATGCTGATTAATCATGATTTTGGATGGTATTGAACTATTATATTTCTTCCCTATCAATGATTATGATGGATGAGAAAATTTTTTGTGTGTGATAAGAAAGACTGATTCCTCATAAACATGGTCATTCAGGACTATAGATACATTATCCATTGTGTCAGATCAATCATTATGTGATAATGGAACATGATGTAATGTAGGGTTAAAAAGGTTATTGACCATCGGTTCCCTAACATAGCCAGTTTGGGGGGATAGTTATTCCTTCTCTACAACATATTCTCCACTGATCTACTTTATCAATATTAATGAATCCCCTTTGATATACAAGTAGGATATTTCCTGTTGTAGGGCTAGTTCCAACCTAGCAATGAGGGATTGGTATTCTACCACATTATTCATGTAGCCTTTAGATAGTGAGAAGGATTTGAGGGAACAAATTAGAGAGACAATGAAAATCTCTATGATTTCATGATTAGGTTTCAGGTTTTTCAATTCTTTTACAGATAAGAATTCAAGAGGCTCTATAAAAATACATCTCCCATGCATGGGGACTGTCATGGGCCTAGAAATACTACTCATCTGGAAGCTCGATATCCTCCAGTGTATTCTCTAGGGTATGATGTACTGTTAGGAAGTAAGCTAGGGATTTCAGTTTCACATATTCCTACGATACAAAGTGAATTTCATATTTCTATAGAATGATCACCCATCAGGATAAGTTCCCTATCAACAAATGATGACAAAGTATGTACATGAAAGGATTAATACGAGAGACCATATTGAATTTGTGGTACCATAAGTAAGGCCTCATCATTTTCTATTTGGAAATGAGTATAGGGAATTCCTTTTCAACATTAGAGTATCAGACCTATGTACATAGAATTTTTCAGTTGAGGTGGTAGATATTTCTCTTCCTCCTGACATCATTTTTCTAGATGATGAGGGTTCTTAGTGAGCATTCAATGGTACCCACATATAAAATGAGTGGAATCCCTTCCACTAGGGGAATCAGAACTAGTGGGTTCAGTAGATACTAGTTAATAGTATTGAATTATTTTTGGATGTCATCGTCCCATGGTTAGGTAATTCCCTTCTTCATTATCCTAGTGAAGGGGAGGGATTTTCTGGGAAAGTTGGCTATAAAACACAAAATTTAGGTGAGGTTCTCTTGGATCCCCATTATATAATTTAGATTTATGGGGAGTGACATTGAGTGAATAGAAATATTCATATATGTGTCTACCTATATTTTGTAGTGGTGTACCTCAAAGACAAATAACATCCTTGGTGTTACCCAAAAAACACGTTTTAGAAAATTCAACTTTATCCCATGTTGTAATAGCCTGTTGATGATTGTATGGAGATCTGTGAAGTGATCACTTATATTTCAAAATTTGACCACCAGGTCATTGACATAACATTCATCTTTTCTTCACATGAATGGTTTAGGTATACGATTCATGGAGAGTCTATATGTGGATTTAGAGTTCTTTAATCAAAATAGCATGACCTGGTAGAAAAAGATCTCATGGGGTTCTCTGAAGGCAGTTGCTTCTTCATCTTCAAGGGACATCTTTGTCTGATTATACCCTAAGAATCCATCCATAATAAAAAGGGATTAGAAGTTAACAGTTATGTCGCTCAAGAGTATTATGATCGCTAATGGGAAATAATCCTTTATTAAATGTAAATTAAGTCCACTAAAATCTATTTATACCCTAATATGCCTATTCTTTTTCTTGGTAGGGAAAATGTTGGAAGCCCATCTTGGGTATTTCACTTCTTGAGAAAAGTTGTCTTATACCTAATTATGAACATCTTCCTATAAATTGGTGTCATAACAGAGGTGTATATTCCTAGATATATACTTGAAGCCTCTATGATCATTAGTTAAGATGAGATGGCATGTAGACACATCAAGATTCAGTCCATGCATTCTTTTATAATTACAAGAAAACACGAATTGGTATATTTTCATAAATGAAATATATGTCTCTTGCTATTCAAGGGGAATGTCAACACTAATCAATATATGATAATGGTCATACTCAATTCCAATATTTATCTTCCTGAGCTCATCAGTGGTGGTGGAGACACTATCCTCGAATATGGGAGGGGCATTCCTGAAGTCGTCCTTATCTTATTCCACCTCCATGGCTGTGGATAAATTTTCAAATGAATATGGTAATCTGGGGGCATATATATCACTATTTTGGTGAGAGAGTCCATGATAATATAAATTATCATGCCATACCACTTGATTCATTATATATAGATTTTAGAGATTCTTTTCCTCTGCACTATCACTTGGAAATGAAGGGTCTTGGACCTCTAGGTTTATGTGTGTCACCTCAACTAGATTTATGGGGAGCACATAGTCACCATCGATAATACTCTAAATATTCGGAAGGGAATTCACCAATCCATTGTGGGTTGAAACATATTCATCATAGTCTACTATTGGTAATATAAATACCCATTTTTTTAGAAATATGATTCAGTATATGTGGATCCAAATGTTTTGAAAGGGGAATTATTACCATGAAGTATGTAGACCATTCCACTGATGAGGTGTATCAAAAAATGATGGAATATTGAAGGTACCTTCATGTGGATGTGGATACACATACTTATGAGAAGGAAATTGTATGTGGTGTATTTTCAGATGACTATAAACATAGCTTCATATGCGAGATCTCCAAATTTATTATTGAGATTCATATTCTTGAGAGGACCTTGCTCACTCTTTTCATACCCTTGAATAGACATCCTTATAGGAGAAAAATCCCCTTCTCTATATCCTAGGTAAGAGAGGGTTTGAATTAGGATGAGGTTGGTCTTGAAAAAACTATAAATTAGAGCCATTTGTATTTTTAAATTATTGATTCATTTCAAAACATATAGCATTTTGATATTCCCTTGGATTACTCATCCTGATCCTAGTATGTGAACGAGATGGTGACATGAAATTCTGCTGACATGGTCTCCACTTGATAATCCTCAACTACAACAACTTCAATCTCAAATTCAAATGGGATTCAGTGGGCTTCAAAAATTATCTATCTTATTTCCATTGAAAGATAGAGTGTATCAAGGATTAAAAGTTAGAATGGGAAAATCTCCAATTGTATCAGAATGTTTTACTTTTGTAGCAGAGGTCAACCCTTCTTGATGTGGGGTTTACCCAAGGAATGTGGCTTAGGAGCTAAGGGATTTGAGGGGTACATTACTATTTCTTGCATAATAGTTGAGGGATCATCATCTTCCAGTGGTGTCAGTTATAAAACCTTAACTGTTACCTAGGTTGATCAGATAATCAAACCCCTGCTTGGTAGTCAAGCAATAGAATTGGTGGAAAACAACTGTTAGAGGGTTCTGGGACACCTCCCTACATTGTTTGGGGCTATTGGTGCACTTTCACATGAGTGTCTAATACATATCTGTTCTCTTTGGGGACATGATAGAAATTTTGGGTCTGCCCATGTCCACATTGTCTGTTATATCCTCAGTTTCGGAGTATGCGACCACCCGTCTCCAGATCTATGAGAAAACATTGTATTCTAGGGAATATTCATCATTGGTTAAGGGTTATTCCAAGTGTATCTTCTTTATATAACCAAATATGATCTCTTCATATCATAATGATTCTGATTGGTGGGGTGGTGCATATGGTTTGGATGACGTAGGGATGAAATCTACATGAGTAAGAGCTTATGTTGGAGAAGAATATGACTCTTACCTTTTTATTTGTTTCCTACCACCAATAGTCACACCAAAATTTAAGAGGTACATATATTATCTCCTTCTTAGGTGGATGAGATATCTTGGGTCAGTAAAACCTTGCACTTAGGGTGTCATGAGATTGGTCAATTGTTTTCAAAGACATCTAGTTGTTGAAATTCAACTCACACAAGGCCCGAACATTCTACCAATCACCTTCTTATTCTAACTATGAAATGGTTATGCAAGCCACGTACTTTGATCATTTATCTAATACGACAAATCTATAATTGAACATGGATTGATAAACACATTTTAAGATGATGTTGTCCTAGATATTATGACCCAACCTTCCATAGAAATGGTAGTAGTCAAGAAGGTTGGGGAGGTTGACATCATTGATATCCTAGGTTGCGGTAGCATGAGCGGGTTATTTTACATGGATGAAAAAAACATAACCCTGGACTTGTTCATTTTAGAAAGAGTATTATCTATTCGTCCTTCCACCAAATCTTGATTGACCCTGATTTCTCTATGCTTCTAGTCGAAGGTTGATTATTGTTTGTCACCACTCGATAAGAGGTGATGGTCATTTTTGAACCTACCTAGGTGAATGGATGGGGCCTTTTCTAGATTGAGATTGATTGATATAGATTATTCTTTTCATTAAATTTTTTCTTATGTTGTGGGCATGAGTCATGTTTTTATTGGGTTCAGTCAATGACTTTCTACAAGATGTTGTTTCAATTTTGCAAACTCTCAGAAGCCTCCTGGATACTTCAATGGAATTAGAGGGGTCCACAACTCAACCCAGTGATTTTTAGTATTAAGTTATACAATTTGTTCATATGAGAGAGGTTTGATGAGTGGATAGGTTAAACCATTACATATGGATATGAATTCAAACAACATATAATTTTTACATTGTTTTTAGTTTGTTAAGTGGAAGATCATTTTTTCCTGAGTGTGGAGCTAAACCAATAATGTAATTGATAAATAAGGTATTCTAATCCTTAAATTTATTCTATTTGTAGGCTATTGTACCATAAAAAGGATGTCCCTGTCATAGTCTATATGAAATAGAACTGTTTTGTTATCTCTTCTTGATCTCGAGATCCAATCATCATCCCACATCAGAATACAAAGTGCGTAATATTCTATTCATGGTTTCTTGCAATATCAAAAATAGAGAATTTCGTATTTTTTTTAAATTGGGTATAGGTAGAGTATCATACATTCATTTGGGATATGGCTTCCGCTCAGGTTGCATGGCTGTGTGTTTCCCTTCCATTGATTCAATTCGAGTATTTAGGTACACAATGACGATAATAAATATCACGGGGGACTGTTTTCCAAACCACCTCATGTATACATGGTGCACTCACGGGTTGATGAGGTGGATCAACATTTTACTCCATTGATTCTCAATTAATTATAATATGAAATGATTTACTTCATGGGGGAGAGTCTGTTACCTCAATGAATAGAAGGAATGCTCATTTTTGACTTTGTCATTTATATAAACTGACTTCCTAGATATGAATATATTATGGTCCTTATAAGCCACTCTTACTGGTGGATCATCTATGGGGGAAGAATATTAATCTTTTCCTAAATCCGATAACCAATTGGAATATTTCACCTAAGTATCTCATCGTTATGTTATCTGGGAGTTTTTATCACACTCTTATATTGTGAAAACTATTCCTCAGTGGAAGGAACCTCATATATTTTGGGTGGTGATCAGGATGTATCCTCACCCTTCCCTTATTCTTTGGCAGTGTTCCACTAGAGATTTGGTATCTCTTTAATCAAATGTGTCATATTTTGGAGTCTTCTTTCATTCCACATGTGTGTAACCTCAGTGGGTGAATCCAAATCTCCCCCCTCTCGGGGTGCATTTTTCATCTCATGACCTTCTACATTATTGTTTTGATCGATAATTTTTTCTTATTGATAATGACAAGATTCTTAGAGGCATATCAGGAATTGGTGGTTATACCATTACTTTTAATGAAAAATGTTGATTCTTCACTCTATTCATCAAGGTCGTTATTCAAACCCTTGTCCATATTGATCAATTGTTGCTTGTGATCCTAGAGGGGTCTGATCAGCTTCGTGGAATAATCCTCTCGACGTGGTCTATGAATAAAGAACTTGCGGGAGTTTATCTTCATGTTTATTGAATGCTCCCTAATCAGTAGAGGTTTGTCATGCAGTTGGAGGAATGGATTGTATTCCATCAATAAATTTTTACCACCAAACATAGAGAAGACATATTATCACTGTGTTGATGACGATGATGATAATTTCTACATTCTTATGTGGCGGGGGTTATTAAAGGATGAAGTTGGAATTTACTATTCCGATTGTTGAGTATCCAATGATTCCAATTGATGATTTCATGATTCCCAGGATAGAAATTAAGATATAGATATCATTAGTCTAGTGGGATGGGATTCATATTTAATCATTTTTGATTTATTCAAGACTCTCTCAGAGCATGATGTTCCTAATGATAGTGATTGATATATATATTCTCCTATCCCAGTGGGTTGGTGTTGGTTTGAATCTTCTGCTAATGTGTCCTCTTGGGAATTTTTGTTATGAGACATGGAGGTGGTGGTATATATTCCTTAGGCCTAGTGACCTGGGTCCACTCTTTGATGACTGATATGGAAGATTCTATTATGTCCTGTTTAATTTTGTGTAGATATGCTCACATATGATCTGGGTGTGATGGAATCCCATGATGGGAATCAATATTTAAAAAGGTTTTCTAGTTTATCACAACTTGCATCTTTGTGTATAAAATAATTTCAAATAACTTTGAGGGTCTTAGTTTAAATTTATCATAGTTATCCTATCCCTTTTTTCATGATTTTCGAGCATCAATGATGTGGGGGAATTCTATTTTATTGACCAACTGGGTGGAGAATTACCTGGTCCCCTAATTTCCCCAGAGTCTATGACATTATAGGATACCATATTTCAGGGGATCTCTTGTTCCAAGGGTGAATAAAAGTGTAATACTCCATAATATCCACATACTCAAATATGGATGCATGATACGGCTTCCTAGAATGGTTTTTGATGAGTTTTGATGCAATGTTGGAATTTATTTTTCATATTTTCACTGTTCTATTCCAATTTTGTATTCAGGGCTAGGAAGATAGTAGCCAAATCCAGCTGAAAATAGAGTATCTTGATAATATGAAGGTGAACCACATAATCTCAATAATGGAGTTTTCTATCCATCATTCATTGAAAAGTATCCCACATATTGTGTTCATATATAATTTTTGAACTTGTTTTATAACTCATCTATGATCTCGTATTCAATGGTAGCGAGGGACTAAAACATAATGGGGAGGATGTTTCTGACTAAATGTCTCTATATGTCAGGGTCGACCTCCTATTCATCACACTTACATTCCTACATCCGGTCAGACAACAGAAGATGATTCCTAGTGTCTCTTGCTTATTGGAGTCCAGTGATTGTGGAAGTTTATGGGGATCCATATGTAGTTGACCCTGATGTTTTGAACACCTCTCTATACGAAGGTGACTGATATTCGAATACCTCTCTATAAAAAGTGTTTGTTTTTGGAACACCTCTCTATATGATGATTTCTATGAAAGGGTAGGATTTATATATCCATGGGATATATTTCAATGTGGAGATTGACCACAGTGGATGCCAAGTGAAGAGTCCTTGTGATCCATCACCACACCATAATGTGGAGGACTATCACAATAATGAATGAATTCTTCTTCAATAGAAGACTTGATAGACCCTTGTGATGTTGATAATGCAGCTCAAATGACCTAAAGAAATATATAATTGAGGATATTATGAATATGGGTCATGTACTACATCATGGATGGAATGTTCCAACCTGACTTTTAAAATTGTTATGGGATTTGATCCAATTGTATGATGGTTGCTAGAAAATTTTTATTAGCATTTGGTGATGTCAGAGTATGAGCCCAATGCTGAGAATCTTCTGGTTTATTCTAATGACCTATCTGATTATAGATATGAATATAATCCCATCCTTATCAATATTTCATTCTCACTTGGTGATCTACGGTCAGGATAAGGGTATGAGCTTGATCCAGAGCATTTGGAATATGCCACTCATCTTTCATGATATGGATATGGCCATACCCCGAGGAATGTGCATCTCCCACTTGGTGTGACCTGGTTAGATCAGTAATATGATCCTGGTTTGAATATAAATTCCTTTTCGAATATATTGAAGGACCTTCATAATGGGAGAATGGAAATGAGAATCCTTCTATAATTCCTTGGAATTATGAAGCTGTAGTCGTTCGTCAGTAGCTGTATGAATATATGCGTGGAATCTTGATCTACTAGAATAATACATACAGATTCACTGACAATAATATGAGCCTATCCTAATGCCTGTTAAATTCTCACGTGGATATCCATTGGTATAATGGGGATATGTATACTTGATCTTGGGCCTTTGCATAATGCCACTAGATTTATTAAATTGGAATACGAGCCTATCCTGATGCATGTTCCCCTCTTACATGGTGATCTTGACTAATCAATGATGTGATAAAGATCTTGGGACATTAGAATATGCCTCCATTCCTATTTGATAGGCATGTCTTCTTATCCCGAGGAATGTGTCTCTCTCACCTGGTGAGACCTCGTTAGAATAAGAGTATGACCCTGGTCAGATGCCTCTTCCATAATCAAAATATACAGATAATCCTCATGGATGGGAGAAAGAATGTTTTACCTACTCCAATATAGCCACTTGATCATGATGAACATATTGTTGAGATGTCCTAGCTATAGGGGTAGGAATATCCACCTACCCATTTATCTGCAATAGTGTAGGAATATTCTGAAGGAGTTCTTTAGCTATTACTAATATATATTGGCATTTTGGAAATGCGTGTGTAGGGATATAAGTATTCATTTGTTCCATCTATAACATGTATTTGAAGATATCATAGATTAATGTGGGTATATGATCCCACTACTATCCTTTTTATGTCATCAGAATATTCAAATGGACTTCATGCACGGTGGTAAAAATATGTGCGTCCCCCTTGCATGATACGAGAATATTCCCACAGACTTGTTCCATGTGAGTAGGGATTTGAGCCTGCTTACTAGTTTGTTACATAATACGATGACTGACCACTTCAGTGGGAGTGGGGATATGAGTACACCCATGGATATATTGTTCCATTCTCTCTGGATGGGACTTAATTATTGCTTATTCATTGGAGTCAGAGGTGGTAGTGTTTCAAGTGGTTCCCTCAGTACGTGACTGGTTAAAACTGGGGGATGGTGCTACAGATGGTGTTTTATAGGTTCCCTCCTCGATTTCACCTAAAAATGAATAGATCATTAGTTATCTCCATATTCCCACTTTACAAAATATTTAAGGTGGTGATTTTCACGCTATTAGTATAAGCTCTCAAAGCGGGTTGTCATTGAAAAAATGGAATCATGCTTAGTTGTACCACTCCATAGATTATTTAGACCCATCATAATCAGTTCTTCGAGACCCTCTTGAGTAGTTTTGAGGGTTGATATTGTACCCTGTCAATGGTACTCTTGATCCATCGTTTGCACCACCAAACATTGAATCCTTGATGAAACAGAGATCATTTTTCCGCCCACGAGGGTTTCATCCACAACTAAATTTATAGAATGATCACTGTATGATGTAATTAAATTTCAAAAGAATGTTGTAGATGAGAGTAGTATTTTTCTTCAAGCAGACAATAAGGAACATGTTCAATTATTAGTGAAATATCATAGGCATGATGTTGTTAATCATATATATATGGTCAACACAATTTTTATTTCATTATAGATTCAGTCATTCTTCTTGTATGAAAATTATCAGTGCAATGATGGATTTATTCCATAAGAACTCCAATTATTGAGGATCTGCAGTAATATTCCTGACTGTATTACAACGTTGTTTGTGTTGGATATGAAAAATAATGTGGCATGAAACATGATTAACCGATCATTATGTTATTTGAATGATTCACATTGATTTCAATGTTTTTTTTCATATAGTGGGAAAACAAAATTTCTCAATTGAAAACAAGACAATAATTTCTCCATTGAAGAGATTCATGTCGGGTTCACCAATTTTTTTTGCGTATAATAGAAAAATGAAATGGCCTAATAGACAATAACCCAATCATTTTTCATTGGATATATTCATTCCTGGTTCACTATGTTCATTTTTAAGGGGATATGACAACCATGTGGAGTGTTTGGTGTGGAATGATGGTTGATTGTGTGTGTGGGGGGGGGGGGGGGGGTTCATTTCTTGCACAATCATTAAAATTGTGTTACCCTTGTCATCTTAACAATTACACCCAACGACTCCCCCATATGTAACTAGCTATTGTCCTACTTTAAAAAAGTATGTGTTCTATTGGGGTATCAGACCCAGTGACACTTAGGTACTTACATTGGTCGAGGTTATTGGAGGTTGGGCTCATCAGAACCTTTTGAGGTGAAATTTTTCCTACTATAGGACTATCTTATAGATTTCAGATAGGTTTGATAACTTCTTCATAATCCTGATATGGGACTGATTACCCTAACAAAATTATTATAGGTTAAGTCTATGTTATAAAAAAAATGGTCAATATAATTATTGAATCCATCTTTATGTATCTGTGGTTCTTCATTCAATTCCTAGTAATATATAGCCAAATTATATGTTGAATACTTATAACCAAACACATAGGAATATCCTACCATGCAGAGAGGTGGTTATTATTCTATAGAGGGGACTGATATACTATAATCCATCCTATGTTTCATGTTTATTATATGAATCAAAAACCATATAGTTTATTAAACCCTTGAAATTTAGCATTATGTAGAGAGTACATACATACAGTAACTTGGGCATTGGATATTTGAGCTCAATATTTAAGGCAATGTCTTATGTATCCTTGTGATAGAAAGAATCAGAGTTATCATAGTTTTATTATTCCCTTAGGACTATCCCCAAGGTCCATTTTCTCATATGTGAGAGGTTTATATCATTCCACTCATTGAGGCTTACATTTTGGGATTTTCAAACCTGGTGGAGATTCATGATGCCAATTAGGTGACCATCGTAACTTCCTAATACTACATGAGTTATGATTAATGTGATAAAAAAGTGATATATTGTGATCAATATCTCTTTATATGGATCCTAGGATTATGTGTTGGGACTAATCATAGAGATGTTTAATATAGATCTCCTTCCTCAGGGAAGCTTCCTATATATCCTGGTTATGGTAGGAAACAAATTCATCATAGCTTAGTTAGTTTCCTAGTCCAATGACCGAAGAGGTAAGATGATCCGCCCATGGTGGATTTATTGGGTATCGATTGTTGAAATTATAGAGACATGGTATAGCTTACAATGAGGTGAATTCTAAATTGATTTTGGGAATGGGATTTTGGAAGAAGTCCTTTTCATCCTAGTAATAGCAGGAATTGAAGTACTCATAGTTAAATTATTTTCTACTTTCATGGGGAAATGAGGTGTATTATCATCCCATGGGAATTATTGGGGCTAGATAAATAAAAAATTTTGAGACATGGGGGCTTATAAAAATGTTTATTCCCTTTTGAACCTAGGATTTGGCTGTAAAAACATTCCCTATATATCCTAGATATGGTATAAATTATATTCCTCATAGTTCGATGGGGTTGAGGCTTATACACTGACATTTCCCTTTTCCTTTTACAGATTTAAGATGAAAAATATATAACCATTGAACGTCTCTAATCTAACGTGAGCTATGCTCGATGTGAGAAACAAGGGATGTAAATGATCAATATCATTTCTTATAGATTTAGATCCCATGTATGGAGACATACCTTTGGAGGTTCAGTATAGATATTGGGACTTTGGAATACACCCTACATATCATGGTTATGGTAGGAATAAGAGTTCTCATAGATTATTTGGTTGGGGATTACACACTAT
This sequence comes from Viscum album, assembly GCA_963277665.1. Lineage (NCBI taxonomy): Eukaryota > Viridiplantae > Streptophyta > Magnoliopsida > Santalales > Viscaceae > Viscum > Viscum album. The sequence continues at coordinate 1,135,566,149 of OY728142.1, read as the reverse complement.
GCTTTACCTTATAGCTAGGGAAGATAATATTATGCCATTGGTCAGGGATTACACATGGTGGTTTCCAATATGAGGTTAATATAGATATCGATCCATAGAGAGGAATCCTATGTATCATTGTTATTATAGGAATTGGAGTCATCATAGTTTAGTTTGTTGGGGCTTACACACTAAGGATAACCTTGTAATCAGGGATTTCCTACTAAGGATAATCACATTTATTGAGTCCTAAGATGCCCTTTCGACCTGACCTGCTTTCTTTCTTGACATTCGTTTGATTATCTACTCGACATGACATGATTTCCAACTTGATATAATGTAGGATGTCTGTCAGACATGTCCTGGGAAAATCCCATGATCTAATTGTATTATCTTTGGGACATCACATATCCTAGATGGAATGATTTAGGGTTGTCTCATGATGAAGTCTAACTTTTCTAGAGGGCCTCACAAAACCTGAAAGGTTTGTCTTATAAGCCGTCACCTGATCCTAGGTAAGACATCTATAGGGAATCTCATGATCTAGCGGTCTTTCCAAAATGTCATTAAAGGTGTCAGATGAAAATCTGGATGGTGTCATAAGAGTCAATGATGCATGCCTCATTGAGTGATTCATGTGTAGGAAGACATGTTGGAGAGAATCAAGAGATCATGATAGCCTACCAAGAGGGAATCATGAGAGCTTGTTGACATGCATGTGTGCCACCATGAGACTCATATAACATACACCGGAATCACCACATGAGGTGAGAAATATGTTCGAAGGTCACCGCAGAGTCTGGATGGCAAGACTGGAGGGTTGCATGAGACATGGGTGGTATGCCCATGGAGTTTTATGCGACTTGATTTGACACATCTAGAGGAATTTTCCTGATTCAAATAATATATAAAAGGAGTATCGTGAGATCTGGATGACGTAACCCGGTGTTATCATGTGTCTTCTGCCGTTTATATAAAGCGAATGAGGATTAACTTATATGTATTACACATAAGTCTCCCATTTTATTAGTCTATATTCTATCTTTTTATCAGAAGATCCTTATATTTATTCAATGCAAACTTGTTTTATGTTTCATGTGATTTAAAAGACGTGTGAGATTTTCTTCTTGTTTCCTTCTATTAGTCCATCGAGTGATCTCTGTGTGATCATGAAAATTTTTTATGCATGTCACATGATTTATCCTACTCTACAATGAATCTTACTTGACTAGAATTTTTTCTGATCGTAGGATCTGCTACTCCGAAAAATCCACTCTAGCATCGGTGCAAGGTTCTGAGAGCTCTTCCATCAATAGAGTGTAGAGTTATCATGGTGTATAGTGCTAGTAGTGCATTTTTTATGCGTTTTTGGGGGATTTATAGTCCTTGAAACCCCATTTTTATCCTCTTTGTGTGGTGTGTATGACAAAAATTCATGTGGGAGTCAGTGGACAGCCTCTGCATCACGCATCTTCGTGAGGTCCTGTTATGGGTCAATCTAGAGACGCCGCTTGATTTTAGGAAATTGTAAGACCATCCCATTAATACCTCTATTATTGGATCATTTCTAATTAATGTAGCTTTATTGAATCATGTGAATATTCAAATGGAATTTTATATTTTCATATCGATATTTCTAATGAACCTTCGCAAGATCTGAGAACCGGTTGAAAGGCCTTCACATGATCACGTGTGACCTGTCTTGGTATCTCCATGAGACAAAGATGGATTGTAAAGGGGACTTCATAGGATCAGGCCTTCTTGTCCAGGAGTCTTGTGAGACCATTCTATAGATATCCTGAGCATGTATCAATAGTTCTACAACTGTGAGAGGCTCTCTTCTTTTCCCCCTTTTATTTACATTGTTTCATTTTACAATGGTTAGGGTTTTCATGAGGATCCATGAGTGTTGTCAAGAAAATTATATATATCTCTTGGTGATACATCATGTAACCAATATAAGGTCCCATGGTGATGTAAAAGAATTTAATTTTTCATTTTATTGTGTTTTTAATTAAAAGTCCAATGGGAAAGCATGAGTTTTTCTTAGACATACATGAGGCCCATTTCATGATGGGGGTGATATGCCGATCGTCATTCCCAATATTACCCGGACATGTCACCATATTCTTATTGTGTTAGGAGGATTTCTAGGTGCATGTCTTGCATCTTTTACAACTAAGAGGCTTCTTCCACCCTCTTTTATATTTCCTTTTTTTTCTTAAAAAAACTATATGATCAACTGATTTTTCATGGATGTTGTCTAGGATAATCATCTTTCCCATTGGTGATGCATCCCATGATATCTAAAACTACAAGAGGCTCCCAATTTTGGATATTGTCCTTCAATTTTCTAAGAATATATGGATCATTTGTGAGGCATACACTAGTTTTCAATCTGTGTGTCTTGGGGGTGATCACTTAGCAGTCACTGCATGACCTACAATTGTCTATGATGCCTTTTCAAGTGTATAAGGACATTATCAAAGGAAATTTCATTGGACCTTCCAGTAGATATTCTCTACTCATTGTTTCTTATAATGACCTCATGATGGCCACACGATAATGTATCCCATATATTCTCTGATGTGGGTTTTGGCCACCCTCTTCTTCCTTTGGTTTTGCAGGGAGAATAATACTCATATTCATGTATTTATTCATTTTTGAATTTGAAGATTCTAATTTAGTTGGAATCAACAATGTCAATATAATGATATAATATATAATAAAAAATTGTCTCTAGTAGTGAGAGGTGGTGATAGAAATAGAATAACATCGATTCGTTGGGTGGTTGTCTGCTGTTCACACAAATTATGATTTTGTATCTCATTTGATGGAATTGTAGAAGGATGTGGGTAATGATCCTAACATAACAATATATAAGTATATATAAGATACTTATTCTATTATATCATCATGGTTTAATAATAAATTATGGATTTGAAGGTATAAAAAGACTAAATCTTTTTTTAGGGGTGTTACCTCTTCTTCAGACATCTTTTCTGGTTTGCACCAAAATTATTCTTAGGTTTATTTATGAATAAAATAAGATTATATTATAAAGGTAGAGAATTAAGAATGTTATTTGGGTAGGGATTATCTGATCCAAATGGTTTTTCAAGTGTGAATAATAGAGGATAAGGGGTTCAATTTTATAAGTGATGTGAGTGGAACAATTGTCTGTTTTTTAAAAGAAAAAGGTGTACCAAATTGTTTTCATGATACAATAATAAAGCATAATAAATTATTGATAATATAATAGGTAAGGTCTATATATTTTTATAAAATATATTTATAACATATTTTGGGTGATATTTAACACTTATCCATTAGTTTAACCACTCGGTTACAACATTTTTACCTTAATCGTGGTAAATAAGTTTTAGTTATTGTACAATTAATTATGGTAAAAATTTAATATGAACTTATTATAGAATATAAATATATTGATTCCCAATATGGAATCCATTTATCTAAATTCCATTCAAATAAGTGGAAAAATTAAATTTAAAATTAATCCACCAAATGTGTGACAATGCGGATTTTCAAAAGGAAAAATGTTCCAAACCGTAAAAAATTATATCCAAATTGAATATAAAATTGATGACAATGACAAAAATTAGATTAATTGAATTAATATAGAAGTAATTTAACATTTATATCTATTTTAAAATAATATTTTATCACCTTAATTCTTTAAACAAAAAGGTACCTTTCAATAAAAACCATTAATTTTCACGATTCATCCATAAAATTATCTTTTACAGAAAATACAAAAAACAACACTAAAAAAATTTTGGAATGAAGATTTAAAATATAATGTTTATTTTATCAAATAAATTTTCTAAATGTTCCGAATTTATTTTTAATTTTTTCTGAAAAATAAGATAAAACATTTGTTTTGTGAAAGTAGGATTTTCAAAACATACAATTTATTTTTTTAAAAATCAATAACATTTTTATCAATATGTTATGTAAATATAAATCCATTATTCTTAAAATTTTAAAATTAGTTATTACTATTAATATTTATATGTTTAATGGCTAGGTTATAATGGGAGCATTTAAATAATAATATTTATAATATATCATTTTTTGTAAAAACTCATTGTTGTGTGTAATGCAAGGTGTAATGAAAATTTAATTTATTCAAAATAAATAATAATTTATAAAAACATAGGGTATTACCTTATTCCCCTATTAAAAATAATTTAACCCTCAATATTCATCAATCTAGTATAATAAAATGGAGATACTTCTTCCTCATAATTTCCATTGGTTCCCAGATAGCTTCTTCAAACTCGTGGTTTTGCTACAAAACAATTACTAGTGGAGTGGTCTTGTTTCACATCAATTTATCTTTATGATCTATTATCTCCACCACCTATTCCACATACGAACGATCCTACACAATAGGTTTTACCTATAAACTATTTATAAGTTCAGGATCTTGTATTTACTTCCTTGTGAGAGATATATTTAGCACATAATGAACTAGGGAGAGGTCTAGTGGAAGCACCAACAAGTAGGTTATCATCCCTAAACAATCAAGATTTTGAAAGGGGATAATATACATAGGGAGTAGTTTTAAGTTCTATACAAATATTATTACCTTTTTAAATTGATAAAATATTAGAAACTCCTTTTCCCAAACTTGAAATTTAATATTGCATTGATGATTTTCAGTATATATTTTCTAATGACTCTCCGCAAGCATGATGTCTTTCTAAAAGTCTCTAACCTTACCAGTCATTTATTCAGTTACCTCTGGTCCCATAACAACCATTATCCAACTGCATTATATAACATTATAAATATATAATTCTCTATATATAGGTCTTCATAATGATCCATCTAAATTCTCTAGGGAATGAAATTGTTGTACGAAACTCAATAAGAGGAAGATGTTGATTCTATCCGCCATTAAAATATATAGAAAAAGATCTCAGAATATCCACTAGAGTTTTAAATTTTATTTTATATTGAACATATTTATTAGGATGATATTATGTCATTAAACTAGAATATTTATCAAGATATTGATAAATACATCACAAGAGCATTAAGGTAAACCTTATATCACGGTCTGATACAAATGAATGTGGTACCCCCATGAAACCATATAACTTTATTAATGTATATTCTGGAAATATGATCAAGAGATAAGAATTATGTATTAGAGATAGAGTGTTCTGAATTTTTAAGGTGATCAACAAGAACCCACAAAACAATATTCCCTTTAGACTTTTTTTGGGGAGTTCGATGATAATATCAATTATGATGTTTTCCCATTTTCATTTTGGTATAGGTAATGGATGTAATGTCCCCTTAGGCATGTGTCTTTGATTATTGGCTTACTAATAGACCAAGAATCGGGATATACACTCTTTGATATCTCTCTCCATGCCATCCCACCAGAAATACTATTTAAATCCCTATTCAACTTTGAAAATACATTATGGATAGAGAATGAATAACAATGAGCTTCCTCTAACTACTCATTCATTGAATATGGTATGGATGAAACAGATACACGGTTACTAAACCTTATCATTACATCATGATCAATATTAAACTCATGAGTATTTATTACATTCTTTTACTTGTCTAAATCATCCTTCATTTTCTCTTTAATCTTCACATGGATATTTGGTTTAACATTTGATCAAGTAAGATAATGTTTCTACCCTTCCTTCGGGATTTCCAGATCCATCCTTTGAAATTCTTGAAATATTTGATGTTTTTTATCATCATAGTAGATAATCTAGGATGATCATATTGAATCAAGTAATTATCCACCACGTTCACTTTACTAGGTTAGAAATGTATTAAGAAGTCATAGTCTTCAATTACATCTAATCATATTCTTGGGTGTATATCAAACTCCTTTTGTGTGAATATATACATTAATCTTTTATGATCGGTATACATATCAGAATTTTCCTCTCAATGATAATCTCTATATATATTAAATGAAATGAATACCATAGACAACATGAAATAATGAGTTGGGAAATTTTTATAAGGAAACATAATTTTTTTGAGGAAAAAGTTATAATGATGTCACTATGAAGAATAATACATCACAATCCCTTATTTTATGAATGACTATAGATTAGAAAAATTTATCCACTACATGGTAATATAAGAATAATTATACTGACTAATATTAATTTTAGTTCCATAAAATATTCCTCACATTCATTTATCTAGATTAACTTGGCTCCATTAAAAGTTAACATAGTGAGTGAATAAGATATTCATTTGAAATTCTCTACAAAATATCAAAAATATCTAGATAAACCAAGAAAACTAAAGATCTAGGTCACTGTGGTTTGCCATGTCCCACACTCAATAGCTTTCGTCATTGATGGATCTACCGACATACCATCTCTTGAGATTAATGACGTAAATATGAAACCTTTCAAAACCGAAATTTTCTCTATTTAAATTCTTCATATAGTTTCTTCATCCATAGGGTCTTTTGTATAATTCTCATGTGATCAAAATTCTTGTATTTACCATTGAATAAATACTAATATAATCTATATAGACTATACCAATTTAATCAAGGAAGTCTCTAAAGATGTTAATCAATAAATCCATGAAGATTGGGGTGTATTATTTAGACCGAATAGAATTTCTCTATATTCTAGTTTTCATACCTTGTAAGTATTTCATTCATTAATATATGCTCCTTCTTTACCCTCAACTAAATATATAGAATATAAAGTATTGTCTTGTAAAATTATTATTCCCTGAGAAGTTGATCAAATATTTCATCAATACAAGGGGGATTAAATGTGTTCTTGATTGTGATATTTTTCGTATCTTGTTAACCAATACAGAGTTTCATCTATCTATTTTTATTTTTTTTAAATAGTTTCACCCCAAGGTGACATGCTATTTTGAATAAATCCTTTGTCAAGGTTCTCCTAGAACTAAAATTTAAATTTTCTCATCTTATTCCAATATATTCTCTATAAATTACTTTAAATTTGTGTGGAAATAGGATTGCGTTATATTGAGAACACAACATCTTCTTTTATTGTAGTTCTAGAGAAATATTATGAAAACACATCAAAAAACTCTAGCACAATAGTCGTATCATCAATTTCTATTTTCTCCCCATCCATTTGGGATAAATTACACTCTTAATGAAAAATAAAAACCCATAAAATGGATGCGATTTCCATCATAAAATAATATTTATATTCTAAATGATATATTATCATAAGTTATCTTTCCATATAAAATATGATATTTTTTCCTCGACACTATATGTGAGATTTAGGTGGATAAATAAAAGTTGTTCCCAATATAGTATAAAATTCAACCATATATAGAAATAATGATTTAATGGAAGAAAATTATAAAAAACATGAATTATTGAAGAATCATACAATTGAGATGTGGTCATCATACCATTAGGGGTTTTTAATTCTAATTTTACCTCTAATTATTTGGGTGGTATCCTGATTCCCATAGTAATTTCATTAAATATTAAATAATGTGTAGATGTAGATTTTAATAATTCATTCATATTTTTAGAGTGGATGGTATGTGTACCTTTCATAGTGTTTTCATTTAAACACTCATTAGAAATATGGATCAAAAGATACTTCCATTTGTATCTCATCATAAGAGGTTGCAGACATCCATCGTCATCATTAACATTAAAAACTGGGAAATATTTAGTATAAATCTCATACACATTTCCTTTTATAAACTATAGTGTATGTGGTGAATTATATGAATCTTCCCCTCTATTTTCATCTTTACCTAACTTACTCCCATCACTTTAGCATTCGATTTCCTGATGGCCTTTCCTTACACACATAAAACATTTACTAGTCCCTAGATGAAAATTTACTCCATATTTCTTCCTAAATATTGAGAATATAGAAAATATCATTTTATTATCTACATGGTTCTTTTATTTTACATTGAATTACATTTTAATTTTCTTATCAAATCCATGATATTGATATATAACTCTAATGTTTATTTCCATCACGATCATGCATCGAACAATATCACTAGGGCTACTAAAGTAACCTATGTAAATTTCCCTTTAATGACTTGTTTTTAAGACAATGAAGAATCTATCAACCTTATGTTTAGGTTGGATGATTACACCATAAGTGTACCTTATAAGTTTATAAAATAATCCACATAGGTACCAATATATTCATCATATTTTTTTATCCCAAGGTAATCCTTTACCATAATCGTATGAATAATATGAAGAATGTGCTCATTTAAAAGTAAGTTATTGAACTCATCTAATCCATGCATCCAATTTCATCATTTTTTTTGTGTATTCACGGTAATTGTCCACAATTCCTCTAATTCACCTTAAAAATGATAGAGAACTATAATGACTTTTTCATGTTTTGAACATAGGAGAATGGAAAATATATTTTCCTATGTATTGATCCATATATCTAAAACTAGTGGAACAAAAGAACCACTAAAAATAGGTGAATGTTGACTCATGAAGGGATCAACCAAATATTTTTCCCTCAATTTACAATTTTTACATCCATTATGATTTATATATCTATAATGTTTTGAAATCATAATGATGAGATTTTTTATTCCAGCTCCCATAACATTTGGTTTCTATGGAGTAATATCATTACATTGTCAGTCTCACTTTGTATTATAATGTTTTCTTCATGTTCTATCAATTGAATAAATCAAAAAACCATAGTGTAAGAAATAATAATCATAGTGGTGAACCACATAATAATGAAAAATCACCCCTAGGATGTCGAAATCATGATAGATTATTTTTAATCTCGGACACCATAGGATTATCCTAGGTAATTTACAATCACCCACTACTAGAGAATCTTACTATAGACAAAGTCAAAAACAATGAATATAGGGTTCAATACCCTGGATAGAAGCTTTATCCATGGTTTTGACTATTTGTGACACGTATTGGCATCAATATAGCTAAAATATATAGCCATAGTTTTAATGGGCTATAACCACAGTTGAAAATCGTGGATATATCACTGTTTCCATGGTTTTCCAAACAATGGATTTATACCCCACAACTATCCACCATGGATGATGGGATAGAGACATGGTAGTCCATCATTGAAATAAGGTTATAGCCGCAGTTCTCAACCGTTCCTATAGACAAAGTAAACTACAGCTATAGCATGAAAATAATGTGCACTCGACTAGATTCGATCTTTATACTTGGCTATGTGCACCAACCACCTTTCCACAACACCACAGACGCCTCTGGGTATATATATATTGTTATATATATTATTAAAAACCATGTCTATACCATATGAATTGGTGTTATAACCCTTGCCGCCATTTTTTCACAGGTTAATGTTTTTCCCATGCAATGGGGGGAGACCTATAGCCCCGATTTTGATGAACTATGGATATTTAAAATGAACAAAATACTCTATAGCCATGAGTTTACACAAAAAATGTCTATAAAATAGGAAAAAATACTCTATAGCCATGGTTTTACAAAAACTGTGGCTACATCCTTTATAAAAATAGCTTATACCCATGGTTTATCAATAATCTTGCAATAACCCTTAGAAAAAGACCCTATAGACATGGTTTACCAAAACAATGGATATAAAACTTGAAACAATACCATATAGACACAATTTTCCAAAAACCAAGCTATATACCTTATAAAATGAACTTATAGCAATGTTTTACCCAAATTGTGTTTATAACTCTCATAAAAATTCATATAGCCACTATTTATTGAATCTGTGGCTATAGCCTTTGAAAGTATTCCATATATCCATTATTTAATGTAAACATGTGCTTATAGACTTTGTATAAATACCTATATCGATGGTTTTCGAAAATTGTGGCTATAGCTCTGTGGATATAGCCCCATTTTCTAGTAGTGATCATAAATTAAAATCATTCATGATGGTTTGTAAATAGTTTGATAATTTCCCAAGAATTCTCGTTAAATAGTATCGAACCACATGTGAAGCAAGGCCTATTTTCATGCACCATGTGATGATTGAGTCCAACTCAATGCCACCTTTGGGGTTTTTCCCCCAGTTATCTCTATGTTGGAGTTGTATCCACTTTTAGTATCCATACAGGGATTTAATTTCTCATAAACCACTCCTTCTATCATTTACCAAAATTATTAGACATTTTCCTATTCATTGAATTTTCCTTATACTTATTCTTAAAAATTTCTTTAGGGAGATCACTATTATTTCTCATCATATTTTATAATGGTTAACGTAATCTATGATTTGATTCAAACTATATAGAACTAGGCTCTTCATACATAGATATTACAATTTTTAGTTGAATATTCATTATACTATACAAGTACACGCTTTATGATCATAAAGGTATAGTTCCTTTTCAATCATCGAAACATAAACAACTACATAATATGTGAACTAAATCCTCTTCAACTATGTTATTCCTAATGATAACCCTTATAATATATATCATACATAATATATTTCTTCATATCCTAGGGAAATGATATATAATAAAGGGTGAAATCAGTTGCTCAGTAAGGGTAAATAAGGGAGATACGTAAGAAAAACATGAGTGTAGGGTAAGAGAACATGAGTATAACATATGAAAAACATACCATTTGTATCAATGATAAAAAAACATGAGTCTTTGAATCAATATTTGATGTCCATAAGACATAAATCATAATGAAATCAAATAACATGATCCATTAAATCGTAACATTGGCTTACATCATAAATTTTTTTCATAAACATAAGCATAAATATCATTTACATTATAGTCATGAATCACTTACAGAGCTATCTTAGTTGAATTTTTCCACTCCAAAGACCATCATAGTAGAAAAATTCCCTTACTGATCTAGGCTCACTACTCATTCTAGTACTATTTATTTTATTAGATATAAATATCTACCCAATTAATTAAAAGTAGATATTTGTCCCACCCATCACATAATGAAAATTTTATGTATGTGTTACAAAATGTCATAAAAATTTCATCATGTCATAACACATGAAATAAAATGGGTTTCATAAACATTTGATCATTTCATAACATTTGGAAAAGTGACAGGTTTCATAATCATTTCATCATTCTATCATAGTAGAACCATTGGAAAAAGAGGGTTTTACAAATATCAATCCATAATAAACATAATCCATTAAGAGAATGAATAATAATGGTATCGTTAGATAATATCCCCAATATGAGATATATAACATCAATAAATAGAATCTGGGATATAAAATAAATTTGAAAAGACACATGGAAAACCTCTTATATGAAATGAAAATTATTTTAAAATCACTTTGTAAAACTAAAAAAAACATAAAATTTGATTGAAATATTATTCATTGAAACCTAATTTTGAAATATTTATAAATAATATAAAACAATTCTTACGGAAAATATCATTTTATCATTAAAGAGAACATTTTAAAACTTAAAAAAATTTCTAAATACTTTTTTTTGAAAATAACCTTGAATTTTATTGAATTAATATTCAAATAAAATAATGGTTATGATGGTTTTGAATTACGTTCATTACATACACATTAAAATTTACATTCCTTTCACATTTTTGGTAAAAACCAAATGGCCATTCTTTGAAAATGTATATAAAGATTCATTTCATAAAAATTGCAAAAAACAAAAAAAATTCATCAAATTTATTTAATAAATAATTTTTTAAATTTTTAAAAATCATTTTTAAATCAAAATTTTAAATTAAGGTTTTGAATGAAAAAAAGTTTTCGACCGAACAAAGATATAAAGATTTTTTTATTAAAAATAGTTTTTCAAAGTCTGTTGTAAATAATGATAGGAGAGTGAAGAAATGTCATGTATTCTCCATAAATTAGCATAATAGAATAAAATTAACATGTTTCATGAGAGATATATCATAATATTTCATTATTGTTATCAGACCATGAACAATCCCAATAAATGATGAGATTGTAACATAAAGATCCCACCACATTAGTAACAATGAATTGTAATCCCCCTGAAATAATAAAATTAAATTTAACATATAATATATATAAAATAATTATATTTAATATATAACATATCATTGAGACATCATACACACCTTAAGAAATAAATAGGTACATACCAAGACATATGTCTAAAAGAAAGAAAATTGAGACCAAATTCGATTTCCACATTGGTAAAATTTGAACAATAAAACCTATGAAAGATATATCCTAAAATAGATATGTAAGTCTACATAATTTTATGTATAATAATCGTAAAATAACTTCCTAGTAATTATATACACCATATTGAATAAACATGTCATGAATGTGGAATTCATTTCACAAAAAAATAAAAGTGAGATGGAAATCATTTACCTTAGGTATCAAATTTCATCGTAAACATTCAAAAATCATATCTAATAAAGTTATTTTTTATAAATCTATTTAAAATCTATAAATATATATATTATTCCTTATATTATTCACTTATTATCTTTTATTTTCTTTTTATTAACAATTTAACATTAAAGTCACATTTTGGGCTATAGGCACTATATTTTTCATGTATTTTTTGCTTTTTTATCTGTTTTCCACAAACATTTATATTGGATACATCCTCAATATAATGTAAAAAATTTCATAAATACCATATATTTTCAATATATACTGTTTTGAATAATTTATAACATTTAAATATAGAAAATAATCTACATCATTCATGGAGATAGTAGGTCATACGTACCCAAGAACTTTGTTTCCGTTTTATCAGTAGATTTAAAGGAATAAGGTTAATTACCACTAAATATTAATTTTTGGGTCATATTTGTCATATATTTTCATTAAACCTATCCTCATTACAATACACCTATATCATTAATGAATAACATCATTTTGCGGGGTGGTAGTCCTGTGTACACTTGAGAGATGTTATCATATTCCTACAAAATGGAATGTATGAATTTATATATGATATAATGATTATAAAATTAAAATAATTTTATAAATATCATAGATAAAATTTTTAAACATCATTGCATCCATCTGTGACTGGTGGTGATAGAAAATGAATAACATCTGCTCTTGATGTGGTAATAAATCATAAAGGCGAATGATGATTTTGTATCCCATTTGATGGAAGAGGATATGGTTGTAGGTCATGACCATAACATAAAAATTAAATTAAATTTAATATAATTAGTTTATTATATCATCATGTATGAATAAAATTTTAAGGAGTTTGAGGTAGAAATATAATAAAACAATTGGTTTGGCATGTGACCTGTTATTTAGTATACATCTTGTGCATTGCACTAAATGGCTTGTTAGGTTGATTTTATGACCAAAATAATGATTATAATAAGGTTGGAGGGATGTAAGGATGATTTTTGGTATTTATTTTCCTAATAAATGTGTTTTTATGTGTGAATATGATAAGAATATGAGTGTCATTTTATAACTGTTGTGAGTGGCTCACTTGTAATATTTTGAAAATAAATTGGTGCACCCACATATTTCACATGAATAATGGTTCCAAAATGAACCATTAAAGATATTATAAAATTTAAAGTGTAAATATATCAATAATGTATTTTTTTGGAAAAGTTTTTGGTAATTTATTTCCTTATTTTTTTAGTATAACACCCTGATAAACCCATTTTTACATTAACCACACAAAAATAATTACAAGTGTTTTTTCAATTAATTATGGTAAAAATTTAATTTAACATAATAAAATAAAATAAATTATTCTATTTATAAATATGGAATCAATTTTTAAATTTATATTCACATAATATTCAAAATGTAATTAAAAAATAATCCTATATACACGACGAGAAAGCAGGTTTTCAAAAAGAAAAATGTTCAAATGTTTAAAATGTTTTATATCAAAATTCAACATTAAAATGACTATGGTGATATAAATTGGATTATTTGATTCATAATTAAATTAATTTTACTTTTAAATAAATTTCAAAAAAAGTTACCATGTAATTACTTTAAATGAACAAGAAGGTTTCAATAATAACCATCATTTTCACTATTCGTCAAAAAATTAATCAGTTCAGAAAAATACCAAAAATTCACCATAATAAAATTTTGGCATTATGATTTCAAATTGAAGTGTATTTTATCAAATTAATTTTATATAAGTGTCAAAAATTAATTTTATTATTGTCTGAAAAATTAAATTAATTTTTTTGAGAAAATCAATTTTCCAAAAGATATATTGACTTTTAAAAAAATTATTTACATTTTTATAATTATGATATATTTTTCTAAAACAATTATCATTAATATTTAAAAATAATTTTATTACTATTCATATCACTATGATTATTGGTTATGTTATAAAAGAAGCATTTAAATATTAGTATTAATAATATATATTGGATTTTTAAAATTTAATGTGGTGTGTAACATAAGCAATGAATTTAATTTAATTAATTTTAAATAAGTAATACATTATAGAAACAAATTGTGTTAAAATGATTCATGTGAAATATATATATATATATGAGAATGACTAGGGGACATAACATGAGTTCAACGAAGACCTTAATTGGTGTTGGAATGGGAATTCACTTATTTAGTGAGGCAAAGTTGTGATTCGAGATGTGGATAGGTTGGTTTTATGAACCAACCAAGTGAGACATGGAATGTGGTTGGTATTGAGTTCAAGTTCCTTATTATGATTTACTATCATTGAGGACAGTAAGGATGTGAGATTATAGAGATAGGGTTTTGGGATTTTTGACCTCATAGAGACAGGTGTTGGGTTCAAAATTTGGATATTATCATTGATTGGAATGGGTATGCATCCCCTTTAGTGGTACATTTAAGGATTAAAAGTGGTATTATTACATATATTTGCTGACCCAGTGGTCCTAGTAGGTGACAGTTTGATAGGATGACCCTCAGAGGGTTCTTTTATTTCTGTAGTGATGTTTGTGAGTACTTCTTTAGGGCCTGAATTAATGTATGAACTGATAGGGAAGATATTTTGAGGTTTGGAATTCATGTACACTATAGGGATGTTGTTAACAGGTTGTGATTACATGTTTGAGATCCAATTTTAATGTTATGGGATTCCATTACTGAGAGAATTTTACTTGATGATCCACAGATATGGTTCTGGATTTATTACATACTACTCCACATCCATGGTCTAGAGATATGGACATGAAAATTCAAATATATTATTACAAATTTCTGAAATCAATCTCTACATAAAATGTTATATAATATTTTACATGACATTCCCCATTCATGTTTCTAAATTTTTACCATTATTCTCCACATTTGAGGACATTTAGGTTGGATATAATAATCTATGCCTATATTATATGATGTTGGACATAACGATCCATATTTTTACTAATATCATTTGATTATTTTGTTTAAGAACATGTGGAAGGATACTTTTTATGAAAAATGTACAAAATATGAACTCTAAAAAAAATCTTCATTCTTTTATAATGGAATTACATGCAAGGTTATATCTGTGGATCCCTTAATGGTTAAATTTATTATAAAATGGGACAGACCAACCATGGTGACAAAAATTCATAGTTTTCTTGGGATGATTGGATACTACTAATTATTTGTGAGAAATTTCTCATAGATATCAATTCAACGGACCATGATTATGCATTAAGAAACTATATTCCATTAGATAGATGAATGTAAATAAAATTTCAAAGAATTTATAAGAATGTATGTCACTAAACAAATTCTCATAGTACCCTGAAGTGGATAATGGTTTTTTGTCTACAGTGATTCTCTAAAGAATGGAATATGATGTTTTTTCAACAATAATTATGTAATAGTATATTATTCATTATTCCACTTAAACCTTCATGAGAATAATTACCTGACTGGCGATTTTGAATTGGTCGGGGTTATTTTTTATTTGAAAATATGGGACAATTATATTTTTGGTGAATGGTGTGACATATATAATTCTCATCATATAATAAAGTATATTTTTAGATGGAAATATTTGAATATATTTCATAGGAAATAGTTTCAATAGATTAAATGTTATAAAAACCTATTACATTAAAACTATTGGAAGGGGACCACTATAGATCATACATTGAGCCAGATAGACCATGATAGTTTTCATATAATGAGGATTTAAAGATATCCAATAATTTTGGATTTATCTTGGATAGATCTTGATATCATTAAGTAATGGTATATATATCATCTTTATCATTTGAATGTATAGCTATATATTCATGTGATGACTAAATAGGCATTGAGGCAAGATTTATAGAAGAAAAAATAAAGTATGTTATGTTCTCATGTTTAATAACTATTTTGATAGAATGATGATGTTTCAGTAAAGATTATATTTCTCATTAAAATCATAATTAAATAAGGATGTATTAGATGATTCTAAAAGTCCATAAATATTTTTATATCATGGAAGTGTAAAGATGTATAGAGATCATAAAGGTAATTTTTTGTCGGATAACTCCAATATTCGTATTGTAGAATATATACCATGATGATTGGTTTTCCATCAAGATAATGTTGAGAGACATATCTCTGAGGGGATTTTGAACCCATTACCCATACCTGAGAATGAATGAAAAAACATCACCATATAGTTCATTATAGGGATCCTCAAGACATCTAAATGGTATAATTATTTTTGGGTTGTAGTTAATCAAATTACAAAATTAGAAATTTTAATGAATATCAAATAATGTTTCCCTCTTGATCATCTATCCAAGATATACATTAAATAATTGGTAGGTTTACCTATATTAAAATCCTCAATCATATCTAATTGAGATTTGAGGTTTACCTAGATATTCTCATTAAGACTTTACCAATCTCTTAATATAGGGTTGATATTTACAGTACATGTCATACTCTTAAATATTTTCAGTATATAAGGACCATTATAACAAAATAAGATATACTGAGAGTTTGATTTATCAATTTGGAAGCACTCTAGAATAAATATATTCCTCTAGAATAATTTTCTTACAATAAAAACATTCACCCAAGAATTCATATTTCTCTTTATGAATCCTCATGTGGAAGGAAGTGTAAGACTGTAATATGATGGGATGGTGTTGGGGAGTTAAATCTGTTAAGACATAGGTAGGATAAATACATGGAAGTGGATGTTAAATAAATTAAGAAATAAATCAAAACACCTCAATGTTGATACAATTTTTTTTTAGTAATAATCATTTTGATATATATTTTATTGTGGGTGATAAGGTATTACACTGAATATCACCTTGAATGAAAGTTTTTAAATCTTGAAAGAAGAGAATGTTAAGCCCCATATATACTAGTCCCCATGGGATTCATGATCATATCAGGATGGTGGATTTTTAGTTAGAACTTCCTCAAAACCCTTAACAATAACATAGTGTGATCCAGGTATCTCAATTGTGAATGTACTTATACGATCCTTTACTTGTAATAAACTTAGTGATTAAACCATTGGGGCTATATATATCTTATAAAGAACAAGGGATAGAAATCATCGATCATATAGATAAATTGATACATAATAAGTCTACCCACCATGAATCTGTTCTCTAGTGGAATATGATATTTGAAGAATATATGTGGGAACTTGATTAATTATGAGGTACAAGTATCTTTAGTTGTCTGTATTAATGTTACAATATTTCAAGTGTGAAATTATTATTTTTGGGGGGGGGGGGGGGTTAATTGGTACACCACTAAAGATTACCATATGTATTTTCCCTTAAATATAATCAAAATCATGAATCATTAAAATATGTAAATAATTATTATACATTATAAAATAAAAAAAATTATATGGAATTAAAATGAAATATAATTATCAAAAATAATTTCTTATTCACTTAGAAAATGAAATTAATCCAAAATAACTAATTACAAAATTTTGGTTTATGAGACTTATTTTTTAAATATACTTTTTATTTCATATCCAATTCATGAAATTAAAATTATGAAAAGGTCTTTTTACTTGTTAGAAAAAGAAAATAAAAAAATTTCTGTCAAGAGATATGTTTTTTTTATAGAAAAAAATTCTTTGATGCCAACAATTTTGTTTTATATTAATAAAATAAAATATTACTATTCATGAATCATTTTTCAAAAACTTTTATATAATATATTAAATAAAATATGTTGAAAATCATTTAATATTTTTTACTATGTAGTAAATGAAAATAAATTCAGTGTTATGCTTAAAATTCATCTTATTTTCAAAAAAAAAGATGTTTCCTATGTTTTACATTCTAATTTTATAATGAATTTATACAAATTATTTTAAATGAAAATGGGGAAATTATTTCTATATTTTATTTCATCAAGGTAAAAAATTTAATTAGGTTGATTTATATTTTTCCTATGAAATTATAACTGAGGAAAAAATTCATTTCGATGGTAAATTTTAAAATAGTTAATGAGGGGTTAAACTAACGATAGAAGGGATAAAATAACATAAAAATTTGTCAAGATTATATTTTTTGAATTTATTTTTACCCAATATCTTACCATATTCGAAATTTATCGAAAATTGTGTCTAATTTTCTATGAGAGTTACATTATTATATTTTAATGTTCATAATATTTACAAATTTTTCATCCACCTATCTTATAAAAGGGTACCTACTATTATAATTTTCCAAAATAAAATGATACCATTCTATAATAAAATATCTTTCCAAATACTCTTTAAGAATCGTGATCTATGTTTCAGAGGTCCTAGTCTCACTGAAATTCCTACCTTCGACGGCTTAAGGTGTAAACCAAATGTGGTTTCCCGAATAAGAGGAAATTGTCTCTAGTGGTATATTTTGTGTTCATTTCTTCCATAAAATCCTTCAAATTAGCTATAACCATCATAACATGTTTAAATAATAATCGTTAGAGTAATTGAATGTTATTATGTTAATTCTATATCCATTTTTTACCTCATTTCTATCATATGAGAAATCATATTGTCGTATGTGTGTACATGTGGACCGATGTATTAATGAAGTGATGTAATTAATTTTTCATCACCATATTATATGACTGTTTATTAAAGGTTATTTAATTAAAAAATAATATAATTAGGAAAATATTTATATTATATAGATTTTGAGACCATGACCATGGTGTAATGGGTGGAACCATCGAACCGAAACTTGTATGGAAAAAATGACCAGTTTTTAACTGAATATTAATTTAAATAAATAATTTTTAATAAATAGATAATTAGAAATTATAAATAAATTTTTTATTATAATATAATAATTAATTTTTGTCAATAATATATATATATATGTATAATAAATCTAAGTTTACTGTACATGAACTTAAAAGTGCTTACAAAGAAATTTATTACATTTGGTAAGGGTTTATGTTGCAATCTCATTTTTAATAATGAGTATTTATTCTTAAAACTCTTTTTGGGGAATTAGAAACTATTTATCTATTAAAACCCATATATATTATTATAATCTAGTTATCTTAAGGTCTTTCATGTTTTAATTTCATTTTATACTCTTTTAGAGTAAACATGATCCAGAATTTAAAAAAAACATTTACTTATTTCTACTTTGATTGATGAATGATTTCATACATATCCATGTTTTTAAAAATGTTTTCAACAATATGTTTTTCAATTATCCAATAATTATTTTAATTAATTTTCAAATATATTTTTATAACTTTTCAATATATTAAAAATTATTTTTATGTTTTTTATGAATGTATTACTTATGACATTTGATAAAATGTGTGAAAGAGATCTTTTTTTTAAAATTTACCATAGAAAAAAAATTTCCTATCATTATAACCATTATCTTATTTAAATATTTATTTAAATTTTTGTAGGTTTTCATTAAATATAAAATTTTTCTCAATTTTCTATGAATAATTGTATAAAAATTTATTAAAAATACAATATTTTTATCAAGTTATCAAATAATGGGTTGAATGTTCTTCTAAAGTTATTTTACATCCATGTAAAAATCCACTGATGTCTCTTATGCCTAATTAGTGATATAATCTAATGATACCAACCATGTTCTTTTCTATATATGGCTTATGATAATGTGATAATAAAATCGTTATAAAACCCATTACATTCCCAAGTGTAATGTTATGATGGAATTATGAATAATTCAATAATATTGTAGTATAAATATTTATTGATTTAATTATGTGGAATCTAGTCCAAGAAATATATATCCTTATAATTAATTGGTTAATGGTTGATATCTAATCAGATAACTAGAAGAGAAAGGTGAGTAAACCCATTCAAGTAACGAAATGACATTGGGGAGTGAATCCAATCCATTATAGGACCTCATCGACTATGTGATGTTGGAAATGGTAGTGAAACTTCACTAATAAAATTATTTTATATTCTTTTAATTGATCCAAAATTCATAGAACATTTTATTATTCTTATGACACACTCCCATCACTCATAAT
The DNA here is from genome assembly GCA_963277665.1 of Viscum album. NCBI lineage: Eukaryota > Viridiplantae > Streptophyta > Magnoliopsida > Santalales > Viscaceae > Viscum > Viscum album. The sequence goes on along the minus strand of OY728142.1, from coordinate 1,135,545,738 downwards.
TTGTTAACTAAGATTTCAAACTCTTATGATTCATGTCTTTTGAAATGATGATGATTTTTTACATGAATCATGATTTATGATTTATAACTAATTGGATTTGAATATAAAAATTTATTGTCATAATCATATAAACTTACTCATATCTTATTGTTTCATATGATCATCAATTGATATATCACATGTTTATCCTAACTAATAATCTGAATTCACTATTTATTATATTTATATTTTCCACAATATATGGAGAAAGGTGTTGAGAAGGATAGGTGTAGTAATGGTAATATGAGAAGTGAAATTTGTGAGAGATATTAAATATCCTAAATTAAATAAGTTAATTATGTATCTAGTTTCCAAAGACCACAAATCACTATGGTTACGGGAATGTATTATTATGATTTTTTTAATATTTATCTAAAATGATACAATATTTATTTATAAATTTCATGGGTTGTGTAACACCTAGAAATTTTTATGATGTAGAATTCTTTAATTTCGTCGATTTATTTTGTTGTATGATAAAAAAAGTTAATATTTTGATATAAGAAACATTGTATTAACTTGCGGTATAGACAACACTAAGCTTGGTTTATGTTATATAGAATTTCTAGTTGTTTTTTATAGAACACATTTCACGTAGGACTGTGTTTAATCTAGTTTATAAAATAACAAAATAACTCTTGATGGATTTTATTAATGAAATATATATGTAATAAATTTAATATAATGTTTAAAATTCATGTTATTTTATTCTATACATGATATAAGAACGAAATCTCTTTTTCAGATAAAATATATATTTTTTAGAAATTGATGTCTTGATGCCTTTTGATGGAGCACCATTTTTAAATATTGTTTTTTACACTTTATATATTATTTTTAACATCATAATACTCTTATTTGGAAGTAGGACAAAAAAATTTAGTTTGGAATTATTTTGGTATATTTATGATAACTTTCATATTTTAATAGATATTGAAAAATACTACATTTTAATTCCAAACAATTTTTTCATTTGTGTTATATATATTGTTTTTTTATACTTTTAATTGGTTTTAAAGTAAAATTATATTTGGTTATTATCATTTAATATAATGTTTTTCATGGGAAGCAATTTAACGTTATAATTTCTTTTAAACACATGTTTATCTTTTGATGGTGTATACTTTTTAAATCCTTGTTTTCTTGTTCCCTCAACTCGATTAGTTTTAATTTAATTATTACACTTTTATGTATAAAATATAAACAAATTGATTCAACATTTGGAATTTGTGGTTCCAAATTATGTTAATAGGTTAATTCTATTTTTTTGATATTATAAATAGTAACTATGGTAATTTTTATTTAACGTGGTTAAAGGTAAATTGGGTAATTTAGGTAACAAATTAATACTGTAATGATAGTAAGATTACCCTAACCTCAACCAAAATCCAATTGTATGACTAAAAATCTGACCTTAAAATATATTTTTTATAATTGACTCATTTAATGGATCGTTTTCCATTAAAGTAATATAAATATTATTAAAATAAAATATAGTCACATGGCCCCCCAGGGTGAAGCTCAGTTTTCAGCAGCCCTATAGGGTCTCAGAGAGGTATCGAGTTCATGTATCACCGAGTTATTCTTTTTCAGTAGTGTAGGTATTTTATCATTTTTCTTCCCATTCCCTGACTATTTTAGTTTAAAATAAAGTGACATGAGGGTGACAAAATGCCACCCTCTAATTTTTTATAAGTATAATAATTTAAGTATAATGAAAAACAAGATAAAACATTGATAATAAATATTTTATAGAAATATAATGGATTTATATACATCATCATAATTTATTTATAATTGTTATATATTTAATAATAACCTAAAAGGAATATACCATGATGATGTATGGATTATTTAATTGATGAAAAGTCATTAAAATAATTTTAATTAAAACGATAATGAAAATTAAAAGAGCAAAACACTTTAATAATTATTATTGGTATAGTATATGTAGACCATAATCATCCATGTGTCGAGTTATTGACAATTTGGATCCATATATATATGATAATGACACATATAATATTTTATATAATGTGATGTTAAAGTTCTCACATTCATGTTTTAAAAAATAAAACATTATTAATGTTTTCTTTTTCACAATATATAATTTAAAATAAGTATTATTATGAAATATAGAGGAATTATCTTTATCATAGTATTTTATTTTTAGTTTTTAGCCATCAAAAAAATATGTTAAATAATTACACGAAACTGATGAAGTAAGTTTTTTATTAATGGAAATATCAAATTAGTGTTATTAAAAATACTAGAAAAAATATAATTTATGATAATAAATACAGAAAAAATTATTTATTTCCTTGTCCCCATAGATATATAATGAATTATTTTTTATCGGTTAAAATATTATTTTTATATATTTAAAAATCCATTAAATGAATAATGTCAAAAGTGACATTATTGATATTTTGTCAAAATATTATTTTATTAAATTATTTTAAATTAATAAAATATTTAAATAAATATAAAATAATTATTTCATACTTTAAAATCTTCACAATTATTCATTTATTGTATAATTTACATCAAATTAGTAAAAAATTATACTATTTTAATATTTAACAATTTGTTACCTAAGTTAAAATTAAAGGAGAATAATTAAGGGTAAAACAAAAAGATAAGGTTTAAAATGATATAAAAAGATGTCTAAAATTTATTTTTTGTTGATATTAAAACCTTATATCATTTCATATTTTAAATAAATACTTTTTTGAGGTTTTTTAATGTTTTTTTAGTTTATTATAAATTATTGTTTTTGGGGATTCCAAAAGACCCCCTCACCTAAATTATAAAAAAGAGCCTCATACCTCACATATTTACGTCAATATGTGCCTTAAATATAAAGCATACCTTACCATTTCCCTTATCAAATACCATAGTTACCTTTTATAGTTTATGGTATTCTCAAAATACCAACTATAGTGCATTATGAGGTGAGTTAGAGGGAGATCGTCGAAGAAGAGGTAACCTCCTCTATCGATTCTTTTAAATTTATTTCTAATTATACTTCTAATTATTGAGTTTTATTAACTATAAATTAATAAATATAGAATAAATTATATAATGAGTTGTTATTATGACTATTTAATAACCATATTCTACCTATTATCCATCCTATGAAAAATGAAATCACCACTCTTGCATAAGTATGGCTTACCACCTCCATGATGTGGTGTAATTTGTTTTCTACCACCATATTACATAGTTGACTATAATGATGGAAATAAGAACTAGATATTATTATAATAATATGATATGGATTTTGGAAAAAAAATATTCCATCCACTTTCATACCATTACACAATTAATATAATGATATCGTCGCTCGTGCGTATGTACGATCGATCGTCTCCACAATGCGATCTGATTCATTCTACATGATGTTAAATAAATCATTCTTATATAAATGTATATAATGATGAAATATTATATATATTGTATTTATATCATTTGTTGAATGATATAACAATATACTAGGAAGAGGAACAAAATCTTATCCGACAAAACATGCATAAGAAAATAAAGAAGTTAGTACACAATGGACGAGTAATAATGTTATTAACAAATGGGTACTAATATTATCACCTATGAAATTATTAGAAATTAATATTATTTGAGAATAAGTTAATTAAATTATTTAAAAGCTTATACAAGAGGTTCATGAATGTATGATGGAACCCAAACCTATGGTAAGGGATAATGTTTTCAATCTCATTATTATTTGATATTTTTATATGTAAGTATTTAATGGGTATATTTATCATTCATGTCTATGTTTTCTCAAAATTTATTCCAAAATATTCATTCAAATCTTATACAATTTTTTTAAATCAATTTAACAATTAATTAATATTTGTTAAATGGTATAAAATGAATATTTTTTCATTTTCAATACGAAGTACTTTTTTAGTTTCCTAGAAAAAGTATGAGGAGAAAGTTTTTTTAAACTTGAACAACATGAATGGATTTTTATGGTTTGATAATGAAATATTTACATGAATAATAAATTATATGATTTTAGGATTATTTTAAAATAAATCATTTTCATTTAAAATTGCACGGTATTTTGAGAAAAAGAAAATGTTTTCGAAGAAGAAAGGATATTTTCCTCAATAATTAATTTCAAGTGTTATATAAAAATTATTTTCCCTCTAAGATGGAATTACTTAATACTGTTATTTTAAAGTAATATATCCTTATTTTTCTTATGGTTTTATTGTTTTTATTATTGAATTATATTTATGAAATCCTCTTACTTTACATGGATTATGTTATGGTGGAATGATGATCAAAGAAAACTATTTTATTCCTTGGGTTAGGATGAATGATTTTTCTTATTGTGTCACATGTAAGAATGATTTCATTATTAGATCAATAGAACCTATAAATCCTTCCAAATCATTGGGTAAAGACTTATATCTCATGAGATATGCATGACGAGAATGGAAATTAAATCTGGTTCTATAAAAAAGGGTAGGAATGATAAGTAAGTCCAGTTCAGTAATACATGGATAGAATGAAGAGTAAACTTGGTTAAGTATAAGACTTTTTCCACTATGATGGTATTGGAAATGAGCCTTGGATAATATGGAAATGATTTACTATGCTTATTTTTTTCTAAAATTCCATGTTTTATGCTAAAGTAATTTTTTTAGGGATCACGTTCTTTTATGATTTATGTATTATGAACTGCCAAGATTTATTTCAGGACTAGAAATTTTGATATATGTTATAAATGGTATGATTTTAAAGAGTTATTTTAATGTTTTTAAATTATTATTTTCATGTTTTTTTTATTTTCCATGTTTAACCTTAATAATAATTTGAGATCACCCCTTTTTTATGTTTATTTTTTTCAAGATGTGAATAATGGTATTATGTAAGATGTGTCAAAAAGGGGTTTTAGTTTTAACAAAAAATGAAGGAGATAATGTATAAGTTTTAGGAACCAGTTTTTTATGTTTCCCAGTTTCCAAAGACACTAAAAAAATATTTTTATTGGGCATGTGTTTTTATAATGTATTATTTACTCCATATATTTAATGAAATTTCCATGTATGTTATGCTTGGGTCTTTACAGTTGGTATCACCGTGAAGGTTTAGTTTACCTTTGGAAATTAGGATGCAAATACTTTAATGAGACCCCTAGTGAAATTTCTATGTATATTTCTAGTGATTTCACTAAAGATAAGTCTAACTATAGGTTACACTCCTATAATTTTCGTAACAACCATGAATAACCTATAATTAAACCCATGGTGGCTTTATTGAAATATTATAAGTAATTTCCCTTGGTTATGTGATTTTCATATATGATAATTGTTTCTGAAGATTTTATTTACGGTCTTAGTAAATATACAGAACTAGAAAGAACATGGTCCACATTAAATGTTTCATTTTTTTAACGTATGGGTATTATTAAAATCTATTTATTTAGTGAAAACATCCTAGAGAGAATCACAAAGGTGGAACAAGTATTGGTTACACAAATAAGGGTAATGATACTGTAAACGACATGCGAATGGTATATAACGATCAAGAATTATATTTTACATTAAACCTAAAAATATTGGTTAGATTAGGGATGATGAACCTTTAGACAGGATTCATATTTTAGGAAGGACTAAGATGATGGATCTCGAGAAATGTTTTAAGAATAAATTTGGATAATTGGGGAGTATATGTCTCAGAATTCAAAGATTATGTTACATAAATCCGAGCATATATATGGTATTTTGTATAAGTTTTTCATTAAGGATTTAACATGATGTGTTGAATAATTCTATGGATCTATAGAAGTGATATTAGGTTAAGGTGTTGTATTTGGAGAAGAAATTGTTAAGGGAAATATAACCCTAAATATACCCCTTATGTTAAGATAATAATGATTGGATAAGGATATGTTGTATTTGAATAAGAAAATTAGATGATACTAGTTTCTTAGCAACTAATAATGGATTTGTTGTCAAGAGGTTCATACTATAATGGATTAAGTATACAACTTTTTGGGACTTAAGGAATATATTCAATAAGTTTTGGAATAAGGAAACAAGCATGTTTTCAATAATGATGTATGGTAATCTAGGTTATTACCATGACTCAAGAGAATACCAGATGACTGTGTTCCCATGTTTACAATTTGAACAATAAGAGATGGGATATGATATATGGGGGATAAAAATTAAGTTGAGTTTGTGTACCTCATTCTAGAGTTTTTATTTTCATGTTTCATGGTGATTATAAAGTTATAAATTTAGGGATAGTAAATGTTAATCTTTGGATGACGTTTATTAGATTAAATTATTATCTTATTAAAGGCGTACTTATGTATATTTTATAACTTATTCTAAAATTTAGTTGTGATAGACATATAAAATGACCTATCATTATATTTATGGATGGAATGGTCCTCTAATGTTTCAGAAATAAGAAACTAAAATTCATTTATTTGAATAATACATGGATTGGAATATTTTTCTATGCATGGCCAATGGTGAGATTTTAGAAAAATCAAGTAAATATATCTTCTCATGAAAATTATTCAACATTAGAAAAAGATATTGTGATGTAAAAGTTTTTATTGTTATCATCATTTTTTATTATATTAATTACCTATTTCATGCTTCTTTAGATTATCGTATTTTAATTGTCAAATTCCTCCAGATCACCAATACTCTTATGATTAGTGATATTTATGAAGATTTATGCTTTTCGACCATGCCCGATATTAAGAAATGTTCTCCTATAAAAAGACCTAGAAATTATTTAATTTGGGTAACCATTATTTTTCATATATTTCTTTTTAAAAGGACATTTTAGGGTTTTTTTACGATTTGGTTTTTTGTTCTTTTATAACCTCGATGAATTTTGATGGTGATATTCATTTTACGGGGCATAGAATATAACACCCTAAATTATTTATGAGATAGTATTTTTAATATCGTTAATGTAATTCTTTGTATGTTACAACAAGGTATGATTATACTATCAGAAACACTAGATTAGCTTATGGTATATGAAAAACAATGCTTATCTTATGTTACAAATAATTTCTTGTTATTTTGATAATACTCATTTCATACAAGATCGAGTTTAATTGAGTTTATAAAATAATAAAATCACTCTTGATGGATTTTATTAATGAAATATTTATGTAATAAAGTTTATTTAATATTTCGAATTCTTATTTTATTTTATCTAGACATGATTTAATAACAAAATCTATTTATTATATAAAATATGTATTTTTTAAAAATGTGGTTTTGCGGCCTTTTAGTGGAACACCCACATTAAATATAGTTTTCAAACTTTTTTATATTATATTTGAAAAAGTAAAATTGTTATTTGGAATAGGGAAATAAAAATTTAGTTTGGATAAATTGTTTGAATTTTTCTGATAAATTTCATATTTTAATGAATGGTGAGAAATACTGCATTTTAATTCAAATCTAATTTTTCATCTAATTTATTTATATTGTTATATAATAATTTTAATTGGTTTTAAAGTATAATTATATTTTGTTTTTATAATTTAATCCAATTTTTGTTACTGGAAGTAATTTCACCTTGAATGTTGATATAAACAAATGTCAATCTTTTGATTGTTTTTACTTTTTAAAACCCATTTTCTCATTCCCTCAATGGTATTGATTTTATATTAATTTCTAGAACTTATTAATTTTAAATTTTAAAAAATGGATTCCATATTTGTAATAAAATGGGTACAAATAATATTAATAGCTTAATTTTTTTTGAATATTATATACCGTAACGAAGGTAATTTTTATTTAACAATGATAACGAAAAATCAGGTAATTTAGGTAATAAATTAATATTATAAGGAAAATAAAAAAACTCTAACACCTGCCAAAATCCTATTATATGAGTATTTATGGACCCCTAACACCTAATACACATAATATAATCGTCTAATGGAATTTTTTCTATGAAAATAATATAAATGTTATCAAAATACAAGAATGAGACATGAAGGTGACAAAAATGATACCCGCTTATTTAATTGATAAAAAATCAATAAAATAATTTTAATTAAAATTATAATAACCATTAAAAGACAAAAAAACTTGAACAAATTTTATTGGTAGATTATTTCTTAGACATAATCTTCCATGTTTCTCTTTATTTATCATTTTTATCCATATAAAAATGATTATGACAGTTAAAATATTTTTTTCTAAGTGGTGTTAAAGCTGTCACATTTATGTTTTATTAAATATAAATTTTTTAATATTTTATTTTTTAGAAGATATATTAGATTATATGTATTATTATGAAAAATAAAGGATTTATCTTCATCACATTCATTTATTTTTAATTTTTACCGAATAAAATAAGTATATTAAATAATTACACAAAATTGATGTAATAATAATTTTTTTAATGGAAATTTGAAAATAATGTTATTAGAAATACTAAAATAAATAAAATTTTGGGTAATTAATATATCCAAAAAATAATTAGATGACATTAAAACCTTATATATTTGATAAAATATTTCTTTCATGGTTAATACCATATTTTTATATTTTTAGAAATCCAAAAACATTAATAGTGTTAAAATTGACAATATTAATAGTTTGTCAAAATAATGTTTTATTAAATGATTTAAAAATAATAATTACTTTAAAAATCGAAATTAAAATGGTTTAATTTAAAATTATCCATATTTTTATTTTATGTTTTTATTGTCATCAAAATAAATATAAATTTCATTAATTTAATATTCAACAATTCGTTTCTTTAATTAAAATAAACAGCGAATAATTAATGGTAAAACGAAATGATAAGGTTTTAAATAAAATAAAACAAGTATTGTCACGAACCAGCCCGGGTCGACCCTGAACCGGTCACCCGAGCCGGTCCGCGGCAAGTCCCGAGGGGCGTTCCCGATCCCCCCGGGATGGCAACCAGTGCCGGGCATTAAGACTTGATCGTTGGGAACGATTTCAGCCCAAAACAAAAGTAAATAGAACAGAATAAATAAACACTAACAGCGGAAAAGAAATAAAAGCCACACAACCACGTACCTCCATGTGACCTCTCAGGTCACCACCCAACTAGAGAGCAACCTCGCTCCAACACTGAGCGACTCAAAACAGAAGACCTGCGACTGAAATGGTAAAAGATAGGCGTGAGCACAAAAGTACTCAGTAGGTGAGCCCAACAACAAAACCCAAAGCACTGCCAGTAAATATAGAATCTACATAATCCAGGTTTGAACTATAATGTATAAAAGTAATTTTTTTTCATAATGTTTTACTTGAAAATCAAACACGAGACATTACCCTTATTCTTTTTCGAAAGTTAGTCCCATTTCATTAGTTTTAAACTCATTCTGAAAAGCAAAGTATTACATTTTCAAATCTAACCCAAAGAGAATAAAGCATTTTCATTTGAAAACCATTTTTCCCAAAGTCTAACAGTATAGGCTGTGAAATATGACCGAAAGCAAATAAGCAGGGAAAACAAGTGCAAGTAAAGGTAGACAGGCAAGGAAAACCAAGTGCAAGCAAAAGTAAACCAGAAGTTATCAGCAATAACCATGGGCGATCCTGAACATCCCTAGAAAACCCCTGGACGTACTCGGGTTCAGACTACCTGCCGGCATGGTACTCCATAGTCAATAACCAACTGGCCGCCCTAACAGCCAACCAGTGGCACATCCCTCCTGGCCTGTCTGTATCTCCAGGGGGTACTAACCCGTCTAATCAGGGTTAGTAAGCAACCGTCACTCGATAATCTACAAGACGCCTAGGAACCCATAGTAGTTTTTGTAACACTGTGTAAGTGGGAGACCCGCGCACGCGTGACTCATCTCACCGCACTTGCCAACCCCTTACACGGACATCGCTACACGACAACCCTCGAAGGGAAGTCCCCCTGTAGAAATGCCCTCACAAGTACGTATATATATATATATATATAAATATAAGTATAATCACTTCACATTTGATAAAGTGCCAACCGGGCCGTCATATCATTTACACTTTGAACATCTAACACTAAAACATTTCCAAGGGACATGACATACGCCACACGATTGAAAACCAGAAACGCACTTAGAACATTATTTAAGAAACTCAAATCAGCATCTCAAACCTGAAAGACGTTGGTATCACAAGTAAGAAATCATTTTCCCAGTTCCAAACGCACCCCATTTTTATCAAGAGCCAAACGGGCCTTTAAACACCTTTTGAAAGAATAATATTTCTCAAATGAAATCCAGAATTTTAATCACGCATCAAAGGAAAACATTTTTCTTTTTCAACTACCAAGAACCACGCTTAATGTTTCTAAAAATCAAGTTTAAAGGTCACACGGCACTTCCTCTAATCATGGTTCAAATAAAAACACCATTTTCCATAACCAATACACCTACCATTTTACACACACCAAAACCGCTTCAGAACCCAATTCAACATGATCTTTCGTTAATCAGGAAGAACCATCTAGCAAAACTACCATGGAAGCACACAATTAAATCCAAGAAAACGTTTTTAATGAAACGCTAGAATTAAAACAACTTTTATCATCAGCAGATCACCAAACTATAGATAACTACTTAGTAATACTTTTGAATTTGCTGAAACTTAATAAAAAGTCAAGGAATAAATAAATTCTAAATTTAAAGGCGAGTGCAAAGGGAGACCTACCTCGGATCAGAACGAAGAACGACACGACGCGAAACTCCTGTTGCGTGAAGGTCGCAGCGTATTGTGCCGTCAAACTGGTCCCAAAACAATAGGTCGTTAAGCAGGCTCAATAATGACAACATACTAATAATAATAATAATAACGTAATATAAACCAAAAAGTAGTAATAATAATGTCATAATAATAATGATAATTATTATTATTATGACATAATAATAATATAATAATAATAAGAGTAACAATAATATCATAACAATAATATTAACATAATAAAAATAATTATAATGACATAATACTAATAACAACAATAATAAATATAATAGCGCAATAATAATAATAATAATAATAACAACAATAATATGATATTAATAATAAAGTAATAATTTAATAATAATAGTAACAATAATAATATAATAATATTAACATAATAATGATAATAATAATATAAGCATAATAATAATATAATAATGATAATAATAAAAATAGTAATAATAACATAATATAATAATAAAAATAACAACATAATATAATAATAATTAAAACAATAATAAATATATTCATAATAATAATAATAATAATAATAATAATAATAATAATATAGTATTAATAATAATAACCTAATAATAATTATAATGCTACTAACATAATAATAATAACAATAATCTAATAGTAATAATAACAAAATTATAATAAAAATAAAAATAATGGTATAATAATAATAACATTAATATTATTAATAAGATAATAATAATGTTGAAAATAAAAGGTAAATAAATAAATAAACTAAAATAAAAACTCACCTCAGGCGGAGGGAGGGTGGTGCGACGCACGCAGGCTGGAGGAGAGGGAGGTCGCCGCGGCAGCGGCTGGAGGGAAGCACGGCGAGGGAGGGGTGTCGCCGGAACTGCTTGCCGGAGGAGGTCGGAATAGGGGAGGTGTCGGACGCGGCCGAGGCAGGGGGTGCGGGCCGCCGGAGATGCGGTCGACGGGCTGTCGGGGTAGCCGGAGTCGGGGGTTCGCACGGGGGAGCCGCGGAGTAGGGAGGCCGGTGCGGGCGCGGCGGGGCGAGGCGGCAGGCCGGGACAGGGGGTGCGGGTCGGCGACGGCGAGCAGGGGTCGGTCGGGCGCGGGCTGAAGGAGAGGCTGGGGCGGAACGGGATCAGGGGAGAGCAGCGGGAGCGGGTAGGTGCAGCAGGGGAGGGCCGGAAACAGGGAGGCCGGCTGGCGGAGGAGACCGGTGCGGCGAGGTCGGGACGGCGAGCAGGAGGGAAGCGGGGCGGAGAGGCGAGCGGCGGAGCAGGGAGGCCGGGACGGCCAGCAGGGGCTGCTGGGTGCGGGGCGCGGCGGAGAAGGGAGAGAGCGCAGAGGGGGCTGCGGGAAGAAAGGAGAGAGAGAGAGGTGAGGGGGGTGGCGGCTACGGGGAGAATAGGGTTAGCTAGGGTAGGTTAGGCTTAAATATATATATATATATGATAAAAATAATAATTATAATTATAATAATAATAAGAAAACATATAATCTTAATAATAATAAAACTTATATAATAATAATAAAACTTATGTAATAATAATAAAACTTATAATAATAATAAAATGTTATGATAATAATAATTGCTTTATAATAATAATAACAAACCTTCATAATAATATTAATAATACTTTATAATGATAATCATAACAATAAAATAATTAAAGTAAATAAAAGGTAGTTAATTATAATAATAACGCAACTCAAATAATAATAATAATAAAAGGTCAATGTAAAAACTTTAATATTTAAAATGCCGGGTGGACACATCGTCCCCCGGGCCGAACGAACGGCCATCGCTAGCGATGCGATGACCACGCACCGGCGCGAAACCACCAATCACAATTAATCTTCGAAAAATTTAAACGGGGACCAAGAAAAGAGAAAAATTATGGATGTCCGCGGTCGGGGTGTGACAATTCTCCCCACCACAGACACTTTCTGCCCCCAGAAAGTCACCAGGTCACAAGTCAGCCAAAAACCAAGTCTATGCCCAGACAGAACTAAAGGAACTAAAGCAAAATGAGGTTCTCGGGGATGACCTTACTCTACACGTGTCACACCCGACCGATTCAAGAGAAAACTGGGGTCCGAGATCGAGGGGAGAACACGAAGGGGTTCTCCCCACCACAAGAGCTCAACTTGTGCAGAAAAGTTGACCATCTAAAAGGAAGACCCTAGAAAAGGGGGTCGACGCGGGAACTCCCAACCAATTCAAACCAACTCCTATAGCACGATTAAAACAACACTTCCGTCAAGACATTAAATCCTCGACCAGAGTCAACAAGCTTCAACACCAGGTAAAACCTATAGAAAAACATTTGACCGACATCAAATTGGAGACATGATCCACCGAAGTCCACAAAGCATAACCACATCGACAACATAACTAAAACGAGGTCAACCCACACGAGAGTCAAACACACTTTTAAGAAGGACACACGATTCAGAATATTACATTCTCACGACAAGTCCGCTTAGATTTATCATAGAACAAGTCCATTGCCACTTTTTAGAAAAACAACACATTTACATAAACCAGACTACTTGGATTATGATAGAACAAGTCCATGATAACCCCATGGTAAAACGATGAACATACAACAACGTCAAAACTTATCAGCAGAAAAACAAGTACTAAAAGATCTTGATTGTTCCACTGCTAACGCGGAACTCAAAACCTGGACCAAGGCTTCACAACCCTGGGGACTCCTGACTGTGCGCGAGCTTCACCCCGAGACTTGTGGCTGGGGCTCTGATGGCTGAAGCATCTTCTGCCTCACAGTCAGGTACTGACATTCTCCCATCGCAGCTTCCTCTTCAAGCAACGCTTCTTGCAAAACTTCTCCAGATGACCCAGACAACCACAGCGATGACATGTCTTCGGAGGGTTGCGACAAGACGACTTTAAATGCCCGAAACGAACACACTGAAAGCATACCATCGAACGATCTGATGAACTGGAAGCTGGGACCAAAGGGGATAACTCATTGGGGACAGATATCTCTCGCGCCTTTTCCTCACCCGAGGGGGAACTCTTACGAACAACAGGGGATACTGAAGTATTAGCCACCCGCACACCGGAAACCAACTCAGCCAAGAAAGCTTTCTCCACCAGCTTCTCGAAACAAAGGTCTTTAGAAGGGAGGACACGCTCCTTGATCTCTGGACGAAGACCTCCAGTGAAAAGAGAGGCCTTCATGAGCTCATGCGACGCTACATCTGGAGAAAAGGAAATCAGTTGCTTGAAATGGTCAACATATGCCTTCACCGTCCGTTGACCTTGTTGAATATGCACAAGCTCCCTCTTTTTCTCCAACTTCACTTCCTCAGGTACAAACCCTTGGATGAAAACAATTCTAAAGACATCCCACGTCATTTCAACTTGCGCCGATGGTGGGGAAACCACCTTCCACTGGTCCAGAGATGGACCCTCGAACAACTTCATAATTGCACGAACCTTAACACTATCGGGAGTTCCCAACATTCTAAAGACACGTTCCACTTCCTCGAGCCATTCCACTGCCTCTAACGGACCCTGATCACCATGGAGAACATGCAAAGTCTGAGGGGGACTAAAAACTGGGCATGACATATCCGAATCCTTGAAGACCTTTCTGGGCGGCATTTCCTGAGCGACATATAAAACACAAGGCCAAAACCAATATCAAATCGAAGCAACATCAATAAAAGCGCTTTCATCAAAACCAGTCAACACAAGGACCAAACAAATACGAACACAATCCAAAATAAAATCTCCTTTTCAAAATCCCCTTTTTATTTTAGATTTCAAAACCACCCTTTTTCAAGATCACTTTCCAAAAACCAACCCGCTTTCAAACCAAAAACTTTCCAAAACCATTTCCTCTTTAAAACCAATTTAGAAAACAAGGTCAAGCCCTTAATTTCAAATACACACCCAGGTAATCTCATGAACCGTTGCACATGTCTTTATCCACATTCTATTCATACGTGCATCAACAGACACTTTCCATGCATTCTCACACATGTGCAGACGTTCATAAAGAGGAACCGAGGTTTCAATCCAAATCATTCTTATCCAATTCCAAGAAAGTAACAGATTTCCAAAACAAGAGACTTCAGTTTTAAAACCCATTTCATATATTTAAAGTCCTTTAAAAGGAACCAGTCCAATCTTTCAAAAACCTTTTTCATTTCCAACAACGTACTTACACAGACCAAAACATAAGCAACAACCAAATTTGCATCAACCACTGAAATGAGGGACTAGTAGTCACACTCAACCTGGCGACATGGTAGTGGGCCATGTCCCAAGTCAGCGTCGACCACTAGGAGGAATTCAAACCACGTACTCGGACTCCACATGGGTCACTACTCCATGTGAAATCACGACGTAACATCGACTTGCCTCCATTATCATCTCTCAATCCAAGAAAACCCAGGAAAGACAAGGACACAATTCCCGAACTACCCCTGGTAACTCGAAGATCAGTGCGAGCAAGAGTTCGCGACGCTCTTCCCGTACTTAACCCTCGAGTTCCGACAGTCCTAATCTCCTTCTACCGGACAACCCAAATAACAAGACCACCTCTGATACCATTTTGTCACGAACCAGCCCGGGTCGACCCTGAACCGGTCACCCGAGCCGGTCCGCGGCAAGTCCCGAGGGGCGTTCCCGATCCCCCCGGGATGGCAACCAGTGCCGGGCATTAAGACTTGATCGTTGGGAACGATTTCAGCCCAAAACAAAAGTAAATAGAACAGAATAAATAAACACTAACAGCGGAAAAGAAATAAAAGCCACACAACCACGTACCTCCATGTGACCTCTCAGGTCACCACCCAACTAGAGAGCAACCTCGCTCCAACACTGAGCGACTCAAAACAGAAGACCTGCGACTGAAATGGTTAAAGATAGGCGTGAGCACAAAAGTACTCAGTAGGTGAGCCCAACAACAAAACCCAAAGCACTGCCAGTAAATATAGAATCTACATAATCCAGGTTTGAACTATAATGTATAAAAGTAATTTTTCTCATAATGTTTTACTTGAAAATCAAACACGAGACATTACCCTTATTCTTTTTCGAAAGTTAGTCCCATTTCATTAGATTTAAACTCATTCTGAAAAGCAAAGTATTACATTTTCAAATCTAACCCAAAGAGAATAAAGCATTTTCATTTGAAAACCATTTTTCCCAAAGTCTAACAGTATAGGCTGTGAAATATGACCGAAAGCAAATAAGCAGGGAAAACAAGTGCAAGTAAAGGTAAACAGGCAAGGAAAACCAAGTGCAAGCAAAAGTAAACCAGAAGTTATCAGCAATAACCATGGGCGATCCTGAACATCCCTAGAAAACCCCTGGACGTACTCGGGTTCAAACTACCTGCCGGCATGGTACTCCATAGTCAATAACCAACTGGCCGACCTAACAGCCAACCAGTGGCACATCCCTCCTGGCCTGTCTGTAACTCCAGGGGGTACTAACCCATCTAATCAGGGTTAGCAAGCAACCGTCACTCGATAATCTACAAGACGCCCAGGAACCCATAGTAGTTTTTGTAACACTGTGTAAGTGGGAGACCCGCGCACGCGTGACTCATCTCACCGCACTTGCCAACCCCTTACACGGACATCGCTACACGACAACCCTCGAAGGGAAGTCCCCCCTGTAGAAATGCCCTCACAAGTACGTATATATATATATATAAATATAAGTACAATCACTTCACATTTGATAAAGTGCCAACCGGGCCGTCATATCATTTACACTTTGAACATCTAACACTAAAACATTTCCAAGGGACATGACATACGCCACACAATTGAAAACCAGAAACGCACTTAGAACATTATTTAAGAAACTCAAATCAGCATCTCAAACCTGAAAGACGTTGGTATCACAAGTAAGAAATCATTTTCCCAGTTCCAAACGCACCCCATTTTTATCAAGAGCCAAACGGGCCTTTAAACACCTTTTGAAAGAATAATATTTCTCAAATGAAATCCAGAATTTTAATCACGCATCAAAGGAAAACATTTTTCTTTTTCAACTACCAAGAACCACGCTTAATGTTTCCAAAAATCAAGTTTAAAGGTCACATGGCACTTCCTCTAATCAAGGTTCAAATAAAAACACCATTTTCCATAACCAATACACCTACCATTTTACACACACCAAAACCGCTTCAGAACCCAATTCAACATGATCTTTCGTTAATCAGGAAGAACCATCTAGCAAAACTACCATGGAAGCACACAATTAAATCCAAGAAAACGTTTTTAATGAAACGCTAGAATTAAAACAACTTTTATCATCACCAGATCACCAAACTATAGATAACTACTTAGTAATACTTTTGAATTTGCTGAAACTTAATAAAAAGTCAAGGAATAAATAAATTCTAAATTTAAAGGCGAGTGCAAAGGGAGACCTACCTCGGATCAGAACGAAGAACGACACGACGCGAAACTCCTGTTGCGTGAAGGTCGCAGCGTATTGTTCCGTCAAACTGGTCCCAAAACAATAGGTCGTTAAGCAGGCTCAATAATGACAACATACTAATAATAATAATAATAACGTAATAAGAACCAAAAAGTAGTAATAATAATGTCATAATAATAATGATAATTATTATTATTATGACATAATAATAATATAATAATAATAAGAGTAACAATAATATCATAACAATAATATTAACATAATAAAAATAATTATAATGACATAATACTAATAACAACAATAATAAATATAATAGCGCAATAATAATAATAATAACAACAACAATAATATGATATTAATAATAAAGTAATAATTTAATAATAATAGTAACAATAATAATATAATAATATTAACATAATAATGATAATAATAATATAAGCATAATAATAATATAATAATGATAATAATAAAAATAGTAATAATAACATAATATAATAATAAAAATAACAACATAATATAATAATAATTAAAACAATAATAAATATATTCATAATAATAATAATAATAATAATAATAATAATAATATAGTATTAATAATAATAACCTAATAATAATTATAATGCTACTAACATAATAATAATAACAATAATCTAATAGTAATAATAACAAAATTCTAATAAGAATAAAAATAATGGTATAATAATAATAACATTAATATTATTAATAAGATAATAATAATGTTGAAAATAAAAGGTAAATAAATAAATAAACTAAAATAAAAACTCACCTCAGGCGGAGGGAGGGTGGTGCGACGCACGCAGGCTGGAGGAGAGGGAGGTCGCCGCGGCAGCGGCTGGAGGGAAGCACGGCGAGGGAGGCGTGTCGCCGGAACTGCTTGCCGGAGGAGGTCGGAACAGGGGAGGTGTCGGACGCGGCCGAGGCAGGGGGTGCGGGCCGCCGGAGATGCGGTCGACGGGCTGTCGGGGTAGCCGGAGTCGGGGGTTCGCACGGGGGATCCGCGGAGCAGGGAGGCCGGTGCGGGCGCGGCGGGGCGAGGCGGCAGGCCGGGACAGGGGGTGCGGGTCGGCGACGGCGAGCAGGGGTCGGTCGGGCGCGGGCTGAAGGAGAGGCTGGGGCGGAACGGGAGCAGGGGAGAGCAGCGGGAGCGGGTAGGTGCAGCAGGGGAGGGCCGGAAACAGGGAGGTCGGCTGTTGGAGGAGACCGGCGCGGCGAGGTCGGGACGGCGAGCAGGAGGGAAGCGGGGCGGAGAGGCGAGCAGCGGAGCAGGGAGGCCGGGACGGCCAGCAGGGGCTGCTAGGTGCGGGGCGCGGCGGAGAAGGGAGAGAGCGCAGAGGGGGCTGCGGGAAGAAAGGAGAGAGAGAGAGGTGAGGGGGGTGGCGGCTACGGGGAGAATAGGGTTAGCTAGGGTAGGTTAGGCTTAAATATATATATATATATATGATAAAAATAATAATTATAATTATAATAATAATAAGAAAACATATAATCTTAATAATAATAAAACTTATATAACAATAATAAAACTTATGTAATAATAATAAAACTTATAATAATAATAAAATGTTATGATAATAATAATTGCTTTATAATAATAATAACAAACCTTCATAATAATATTAATAATACTTTATAATGATAATCATAACAATAAAATAATTAAAGTAAATAAAAGGTAGTTAATTATAATAATAACGCAACTCAAATAATAATAATAATAAAAGGTCAATGTAAAAAAATTAATATTTAAAACTCCGGGTGGACACATCGTCCCCCGGGCCGAACGCACGACCATCGCTAGCGATGCGATGACCGCGCACCGGCGCGAAACCACCAATCACAATTAATCTTCGAAAAATTTAAACCGGGACCAAGAAAAGAGAAAAATTATGGACGTCCGCGGTCGGGGTGTGACAACTATGAAAGTTATTTTTTGATGATATTAAAACCGTATCTCATATGATATTTTAATTAAAGCAATTTTTTAAATTTTTTGATGTGGTTTGAGTCTATTATAAATTAAAATATTGGGAATTCCCAAAAGAGCACCTCACCTTAATTATAAAAAGTTTCCTTTTCCCTCACCACTTTATAAAAATTTTAGCATTAACCCTCATCCATTCCCTTCCCATTTCTCTTTTAAAAGTCCCTAGTAACATTCTATATGTTTTTTATTCTCATTAAAACAACTATAGTGTTTTATGAGGTGACCTAGAAGAATCTCGTCGAAGAAGAGGTAATCTCCTCTACTGATTCATTCAAATTTCATTCTTCTTCAACTTAATCTTCATGGGTTTTTATATTATAAAGTAATAAATAATGTATAAATTATATTCTTATATTACATTATGATTTTGGAAAAACCATATTCCACCTTCTATCCATCCTATGATAAACAGAATCACCTTGAGTGTGTACGTACGACTGACTGTCTCCACGTCGTGGTGTAATATTTTTTCCACCACTATCATACTTGGATGGGTATAATGATATAAATGATAAATATTTGTGATTATTATAACATTAAATATATTCTATAACAATATATACACCATCCACTTCAATACCATTTCACAATTGGGGGGAAGATGTAGTCACATGTGCATACATATGGCATACCGTCTCCACGATGTGATGCGATTCATTCTACATGAAATTAATTAAAGGATGATTATATAAATGTATTGAATGATAAAATATGATACTATTTAAATTAATATAATATTGGAAATTATATAAAAATAACTAAAATAATATGAACACGAACTTATCTGACAAAATATGCATAAGAAAATAAAGCAGTTACTTCCCGAAGGATGAGTAATAATATTATTATAAAAAAACTAATAATATGATCACATAGGATATTAAAAAAAGAAATATTATTCTCTAATAAGTTAATTACATTCTTTAAACCCTTATATAGGTTATTAGGACATGTACAAAATAACCCAGACTTAAGGTAAGGGATAATTTCATAATCTCATTTTTATTTGAGATTATTTATTAGTAAGCAATTATTGGGGTATATTTATCATCCATCACTATGTTACATAATAATGGATTCTAAAATATTCTTTCTATTCTTATACAGTATTTTAGAATAAATCTTACCCATTTCTGAATTTTTATTAAATTGTATGAAATTAATCTTTTCCTGTTTTCGATATGAGGTACTTTTTAACTACTCTAACCAAAGTACGAGGACAATGTTTTTTAACATATATTGCATGAATGAAATTTAATGTTTCAATAATTAATTATTTCCATGAAAAATAAATTACAATATTTAATTTTTTTTCCAAATAAATTATTTTCTTTTAAAATCACACTGCATTTTTTAGAGGGAAATTTTTTTTGAAAAAGAAAGGATATTTTACTCAAAAATTATTTTTATGAGTTATATCAAAATTATTTTCCATGTAGGATGGGATTTTTTAAAAGGTTTTTGTTTAAAATATAATATCTGTAGTCCTCCTATAGTTTTATTGTGTTTGTGATGGAATTCCATTTAGGAAATCTATTTATTTTAAATGGAATATTTTGTGGTGGAATGATGATTAAAGAAACCCATTTTGTTCCTTAGGTTATGATGAATGGTTTTTATTATGGTGGCACATACAAGAATTATTTCATTATGAGATGGGTGGGACCTATATATGCCTCCATTTAATTAGGTAAAGATTTATATATCATTAGAGAGACAATAATGGAATGAAAAGTATTATAGTTTAGTAAAACAAGGCTAGAAAGGAAAGTTAATCTTATTCATTAATACATGGCTGGAACGAAGAGTGAACTCAGTTCAGTATAGGAATTTTTCCAATATGATGGTCTTGGAAATGATACTTGTAAATTATTTCTTTCGCTTAATTGTTTTCCATATTTCCATGTTTTATGCAAAATTTATTTTCTCATAAATCATGTTCCATTATGATTTATTTCTTATGAACTTCCATGATTAATTTCATGACTCCTGATTTTGATATATGTTATGCAAGGTATGATTTTAAAATTTTATTTTCATGTTTTTACAGTCTTTTGTTCATGTTTTGTTGGATATTTTCTATGTTTACCCTTAATGATAATTTGATCTCACCCATTATTAGTATCATTTATCTAGGACATTAATAGGTTTATTATGTAAGATGTGTCAAAATGGGGTTCATGTTTTTAAGGAAAAATAATGAGATAATGTAGTTGTTTTAGGAACAAGTTGTTTATGTTTACCAGTTTCCAAATACACTTTACTAGTATGGTTAGTGGGTGTTGGTTTTAATAATAGATTAATTATTTTTGAAAATTAATTTAATGTCTATGTACATCAATCATGGTTCGTTACAGTTGGAATGATAGTGAAGTTTTAGTTATCCTTTGGAAAATAGGATGAAAAAACATTAGCGATATCCCTAGAGATATTTCTAAAGATAGGTCTATAGAAGTTCACAAGGATAAGTCTAATTATAGGATAAACTCTTAGAAACTTGGTGAAACCATGAATAACCTAGTATTAAAACTAAGTTTTCATAAATTGATATATTATAAGAAATTTCCCTTGGTTATGTTATTTTCATCTATGATAATTTTCCCCCACATTTATTTCTGTTCTTAGTCAATATATGGAACTAGATTGAATATGGTTAAAATTGAATGTTTCATATGCTTAAATTAATGGTATTATAAAAATATATTTCAAAAGTGGAGATATCATGGAGAGAATCATGATGTTGTCACAAGTATTGGTTATAGTGCTGAGGATAAAAAGATAATAAACGACATATGAATGTCATGGGATGTTCAAGACTTATTATTTATTTTAAAACAAATAATAATGGTCATAGTATGGTTGAGTAACCTTAAGAAATTATTCCTATTTTTGGAAAGACTGAGATAGTGGATCCCGATAAATTGTTTAAGAATAATGTAGGATGATTGATGTGTATATGTTTTGAAATTCAAAGATTATGTGGTATGAATCACAAAATATATATGTGTTTTCAGTATATGTTTTTCAATAAGGATTGTAAATAATGTGTTGAATAGTTTTAAGGAACAAGAAAAGTAATTTAAGGGTATGGTGATCTATTTATAGAACACATTATTACATGAGGTATACACCTTAATATGTCACTTATGTTATGATAATGATGTTTGGATAAAGATATGTCAGATTTGAATAAGTAAATTGGATGATACTAGTTTCTTGGGAACTAATAATGCATTTTTTGTCAAGAGGGTCACACTATCTTGGACGAAGTATAAATCTTTTTTAGACTTAAGAAATATATCAAATATTTTTTTGAATAATGAAACATGAAATTTTTCAATAAGGATATACAATAATTCAGGTCATTACCAAGACTCAAGAGAATATGCGATGAAGGTGTTCACATGTTCAAAATGTGTTAACAAAAGATACCTTCTAATAAATAGGAGATAACTGTTAAGTCTAGTTAGTCTACCTCTTTGTAAAGTTTTGATTTTCATCTTTAAAAGGGATTAAAAGGTTTTAAATTTATGGATATTAAATGTTAAACTCCAGATGAATTTTTTAATATTAAATTATTATATCATTATAGGTGGAATTATTCATATTTTATAACTTGTGAAATTTTTTTTTTGTGAAGATGACATATGAAATGACCTATAATTCTATTTATGGATTCTATGATCTGATAATTATTTAGGAATGATTATTTATATGAAATTTATTATAAAAAATATGATGTGGAAAATTTTTCAAGGCACAAAAAATAGTGATATTGTTCTGAAATCAAGTATGTATATCATTTCATGCAAATTCTTTAACATTAAGAAAAGGGGTCATAATATAAAAGGTTTTATTATTATCATCATTTTTGAATATATCAATAACACATTTCATTCTTCTTTAGTTTATGGTTTTTTTATTGTCACATTTCACTACAGCACCTACCTTCTTATGATAAGTGATCTTTATGAATATTTATGCACGAGAATGCCTAGTCGAACAGTCTTGTGAAGGTGGAGAGATGATTTCATGATGAAGATGCTGGGGAGGAGTAGTTCTAAGTAGTTTTTCTAGGTTGTATGTAATTTTTGAATCCTACGGGAAATGAATTTCTCTAAGGCCTACGGGCCATGTAATACTTATTCCTATAGGGCTTGTAAGGGTTCCACCTCACCCCTTGAAAGGTCGATTATCAAAAATCAAAAAAAAAATTGATGGCCTTCAGGCTATTGGAGGAGGAGGAGGGGGGAAGAATGTACCACCCAAATATTTTTATGAGACATATTTTTTTAATTTCATTGATGTTTGTGTTGAAAGATACATCAATATCATATTTTTCTATTCAAAACAATATCTAATATTGCGTTATACGCAACCCTATTCTTGGCTTGTGTTACATAAAATTTATAGTTGTCTTGATAGAACTCATTTAAAACAAGACTATGTTTTATTATGTTTTATTAAATTATAGAATCACTCTTAATAGATTTTATAAATATATTATATATTTAATAAATTATATTTAATGTTTAAAATTCATCTTATATGATTTATATACATGATATAAGAACAAAATCAATTTTTTGGATAGAAGAGGTATTTTTAAAAAAAATCAGTTTTTTCACCTTTTGATGGTGTACCTGTTTTAAATCTAGTTTTTGAAACTTTTTTATTCTCTAATGGAAAAAAATAAATTCTTTTTTTAAGAGGTAAATAAAAACCAGTTTGGATAAGTTTTTGGTATTTTATGGATAACTTTCTTATTTTAATGAATTGTGAAATATACTGAATTTTAATTCAAAATTGCCTTTTCTTATTATTTATTTATATTGCTATATTATTTTATTAATTATTTTTAAAGTAAAATTATATTATTATTTTTTAATTTATTCAATTGGGGTCATTATAAGTAATTTCAAAATGAAATTTAATATAAATACATGAAAATATTTTGATATTTTTTACTTTTTAAAACACCATTTTCTCATTACCTAAATAGGATTAATATTAATTTAATTAGTAAAACTTATAAGTATAAAATTTTAAAAAATGGGTTACATATTTTCAATTATTAGGTTCAAATTATGTTAATAGGATACTTTTATTTTTTGAATATTATGAATAGTAATGATGGTAATTTTTATTTAATGCAGCTAAAGATAAATCAAGTAAATTAGGTAACAATTTAATATGATATTGTTAATAAAATTTCCCTAACACCTAAAAAATAATATTTAATGAGTCAAATTAGACTCTAAACACATAAGGATCGGAATTTTATCATTTAATGGACTTTGTTTTATGAAAATGATAAAAATATTGTTAAAATAAATGAAAGTGACATGAATGTGACCAAATATCACCCTCTTATTTGTTTTAAGTATAATAATTTTAATAATTTTATAAACAGAAAAAAATCAATAATAAATAGTCTCTATAACTCTAATAAAATTATCTACAAAATGTTAATTTATTTAGAATTTTTAGAGATTAAATAAATTCCTTAAAGAATTATATAATGTTGAACCATAAATTATTTAATTGATGAAAAGTCAATAGAATAATTGTAATTATAATTATAATTACCATTAAAATAAAAAAACACTTGAAAAAAGTATATTGTCATATTATATACATACCCTAATCATCCAATGGTCGAGTTATTGACCATTTTGTTCAATATGGAAATGATTATGACACTAATATTTTTTTATTTAAAGTGGTGTTAATGTTTTCACTTCAATGTTTTAATAAATGTAATATTTTTATGTAGAATTTTCAGAATATATATTCAAATATAAGTATTATTGTAAAATATATAATATTTTTCTGCAAATTATTATATTATTTTTGGTTTTACTCAACAAATATGTATATTAAAATATTACCAAAACCGATGTAAAAATTATTTTATTAATAGAAATATGATGTTAATGTTATTAAAAATACTAAAATAAATATAATTTGGGATAATTAAAATATCCATAAATATTATTGATGACATTGAACCCTTATAGATACAATATAATATTTTTTTAGGTTAACATCTTATTTTTATATTTCGGAAAATCCATTAACTGAATACTATCAAAATTGACACTATCGATATTTTTTCAAAATAATGATTTATTAATTTATTTAAAAATAATAAATTATTTTTAAAATATATAATAATTATTTTTTACACTGAAATTTTCAATATTTTTTCTTTATGATCTTATTTACGTCTAATAATTATGAATTATACTATTTTAATTTTCAACAATTTGTTACCTTAGTTAAACTTAAAAGGGAATAATTAAGCATAAAAAGATATGATATGGTTTTAAATAAAATCAAAACATGTCTAAAAATAATTTTTTGATGAAATTAGAACCTTATGTAATTTAATATTACAAATTATTACATTTTGGATGTTTTTTATGTGCTTTTAGTTTATTATAAATTAATTTTTTTGGACTCTCCAAAAGTACCCACACCTCAATTATAAAATGGCACATCCTCCCTTAACTCTCCACTTTACATTGAACATTCAATCTCGTCCATACCCTACCCATTTATCATATAAAATTCCATAGTCACATTATATAGGTTCTTTTATATTTTAAATAGAAACTATAGTACTCTATGAGGTGATCTAGAGAGAGTCTCATCGAAAAAGAGGTAATCTCCTCTACCGATTCATTCAAATTTAATTATTATTCTAATTTCTAATCATGATATTTTTCAATTATAATTTAATAAATACAATATCACTTATAAATTTTTTTTATTATGATTTTGTAACAACCATATTCCACCTTTTATCCATCCTATGAAAAATGAAATCACCATACCTGCGTATGGTCAACTTACCATCTCCACACTATAGTGTAATCTATTTTTTACCACCATCATAATTGAATAGATATAATGATTGAAATAATAAAAAATATATTATTATTATTATATTATATGGATTTTGGAACCAAATATATACCATCCACTTCCACATCATTTAACAATTAATGGAATGATATCGTCGCTCGTGCGTACGTACGACCTACCATCTCCACGATGCGATGCGATTCATTCTATATGATATTCATTAAATAATGAATATATAAATGTATATAATGATAAAATATGATATATAATATATTTATATCATTCTATAAATGATATAATAATAACCCAAAAATAAGAATAATAACATATCTGATAAAACATGCGTGAGAAAATAAAGCGGTCAATAACTGATGGATGAGTAATAGTGTAACTAACAAATAGCTAATACTATAAAAATTATGATATTATAAAAAAAATTGAATACGATTTTAAAAAATTCTGATGAAATTATTTTAACCCTTAGACAGTAGGTTTATACAAGTACTCTAGATCCTATAGCTAAGGTAATGGAAAATTTTGCGATCTCATTATTATTTGAGATTGTTTATATATACATAATTACTGGGGTATATTTATAATCAATGTCCATGTTTCATATTTACGTATTCCAAAATATTTTTTCTATTCATCTATAGTTTTTTATATTCAATTTTACTCATTGGTAAATTTTTATTAAATTGTATGAATAGAATGTTTCAACATTTTTGATACGAGGTAATTTTTGAATTTTCTAGAAAAAGTACACGGAGAACATTTTTTAAATTATATGAAATAAATGGATATTTATATCTTCATAACTCCTTATATTCATTAATATTACATCACCTAATTTTAATATTATTTTCAAATAAATTATTTGTTAAAAATACTTTACGGAATTTTGAGAAAAGGAAAAATTTTTGAAGAAGAAAGCATATTTTCAACAAGAATTAATTTCAAGTTGTATATCAAAAAAATTTTCCATATCAGAATTAATTTTTTAATATTGTTTTGTTTCAATGATAATATCCTCATTTTTCATATAGTTTTATTGTGTTAATGATGGAATTCTATTTATGAAATCCATTTGTTTTACATGGATTATGTTATGATGGAATAATGATTAAAGAAACCCATTTTATTCCATGGGTTATGATTAATGATTTGTTTTATTTTGGCCCACATAATTATGATTTAATAATGAGATGTTTTGGAAATATATCTCCATCAAATGAAATGGGTAATAATTTATATATCACGAGATAAACATTATTGGAACAGAAAGTAAATATGATTTAGTAAAACTTGGTTGGAACAACAAGTAAATATGGTTTTGTAATACATGGATAGAACAAAGAGTGATGTAGGTTCAATATATGAATTTTTCCACTATTATGGTCTTGTGATTAAGGCTTGGATAATATAGACATTATTTCTAATACTTAGTTGTTAGCCACAATTCTATGCTCTATGCCAAAATTATTTTCTCATGGCTCATGCGCATTTACGATTTATGCTATATAACTTTCCAAGATTAATATCATGACTCAATATTTTGATATATGATATACATAGTACGGGTTTAAAAAGTTATAATCTTGTTTTTAGATTCTTATGTTCATGTTGTGTTGGATATTTTTCATGTTTACCATTACAGAGCATTTGATCTCACCCATTTTTATGTTTCTTTTCCCAAGATATGAACAAGGGTATTAAGTAAGATTTGTCAGAAGGGGGTTCTAGTTTTGATGAAAAAGTAAGAGATGATGTAGATGTTTTAGGAACCAACTGTTTATGTAACCCATTTTCTAATGAATCTAATCTAATACGATCATTGGAAATCTATTTGTATAATGTATTCAGTATTCCACTATTTTAATGTTCTTTTTATATACATAAATCTTGGGTATTTATAGGTTTCCCCACATTACATACTAATAAGCATACAAATCCCATAAAACCACAAAATATAAGAGAAAATGCCCCCAAAAATATTCTCTGTAATGATAAAGATCACCCCTAAGATCTCCTTTTCTTATATTTCAATTCAAAATATTGTTAATATTTTCCAAATATACACACCAATGGTACACACTCAAAGCATTTAATAAGACAAAATAATATGTATTATTCTACTGTACATGAATCAAACAATATTTCCCTTACTCTGATGACTGAACTGAACATTCCCACTCTTCCACAAACAAATCCATCATTAAACTTGAATAAATAACTTCAATATATCCAATAAAAAATGAACCATAATTCATCACTAGAATTCCTACTTGATAAGTATCCACTGACATAACCTTCACCTATGAAGCCTTAAGATTATTGAGAGAGTTGAAGGATATACCAATTATATCTGACCACACCATTTTCTCAAAAGAACAATTATCTTCATGATGTGAAGATAGTCAATGATTTAGATAGACTTGGATGTAATCCACTTATGTGAAAAATATTGGATCTACCATTGAATAAAGAGTCTTGGTAGGGTCAGAAAACAGGGAAAAAATGTTAATAGATCAGTGGAACATCTTAAGGACCATCATAATTAAAAAAAATAATTTATTCTTCAAATACTCACCTTGAGGAATACTCTAAACAAAAAAATCAACTCACTTTAAATAAACATGTCTAAGACTGCCAATACAATAAAATTATTAAAACAAAATATCATTAAATTATTTTATCAAAATTTAACATTTAAATAACAACACCTCAATATAACCCCACTTTGAATTAATTTAAAACACCACTTTCAGATTCTAGAGTACAGACCCCTTTATAAAGTTTCACTTTGAACTACAAGACACACTTAAGTTTTAAAATATATTAAACATATTACATTAAAGATAAATTTTCACTATAAAATACACTACCAATAATTTGAAAACATTTATTAAAAAAACAATAATATAATGGAAAACTAGAAAATTACCTTTTCTATTTGAAAACTATTTCTAAACCATAAAACCAACACTTATAATTTTATCATAATCAAAACATCATAAAAAAAATTAAAAATGAATCCAAAAACATAAATGCCGGAAAAAAATTTAATATAATCACCTATAAAGAGATATATCCACCATTATAACCCATTTCCGATCCAAATGTAGTCAAAGAGTAATTCTAAAGGAGTGTATAGTTGGGAACAGTTTGGCCACATGGTTGTTCAAATATGTTATGACATAGAGTCATCTGCTATGAAAATATAGGAACCATGTTCACAAGGTATCTACATGGTTTTCAAAACTATTTCATCTACCCAAGTAACAATAGTTATCCTTTCACATTATTCCCAATCATTGAATCATCAAAAAATATCCCTTAAAGAATCAAACATCCTAAAAATCTAAAAAAACCATACTCAAAATAAAAAATAGAACTACCTAAGTGAACTTATGTTTCATAATAATAGGTGGTGATCAATAACATTTCTATTATATAAATCTCAAGTCCCAAAAAATACTATCCACTTTTCCAACCTGAAATCCCAGAATAACATAATGTCATTTCAAGAACTTAGGATATATGTAATTAACTTAGGTTCTGATACCATTTTTTCATGAAATGGATTGATTTGATCTAGCCCATCACCTAAATCCATATATTTAAAGGCCTAAAGGGAATTACCAATATCCACAAGCTATAAAATAGATTATAATAATTAGGGAAACAAACCATTGTGGTACATTTATCCTAATGAAATGGAAAAAATAATGAAATTCCATCCAGAAATTGGGCATGGCCCTCTAGATATTGAACATTTATGTCATGAATAAACATATATAACTAATTTTAGTAAATTTAAATGGGTAAAATTAATCATTCATAAAATTATGTTCCCTAATGATATAAATAAACACATAAACTAAATAAAATGAAATATATATCACAAAACTAAAATGAAAAATAAATATTCTATCAAGGTCGATACAAGAGAAACCCAAAATAAAAAATGAAAAACTAAAACAAAAAATAAGAACATCCATGTTACCCACTATCACTCACCACATCCCTATACTGCAATATGAAAAATTGTTATATTTACCAATAAAAATAGACAACAATTAGGGAAACCTAAAAGGACATAATAGGAGCTGGATATACCCATTGGTATTTGTGGGGTGTGAACAAAAGTTTTCCTTTCCCAATTTCCAAAATATTTTGTGGACATAAATTTAAAATACATTTACTTTATTCTAGTTTGATTAAAAAACAGCGAAAAAAATTTCATAAGTTTATTCATAATGAATAAAAAAATAAAATTACATATATACTATTTCTTATAAAATAACATCTTATTTTTATTTTCAATAAATTCACCCACTTTGAAATAATTACCATAAAATTCAAACTCATTATAATGAATATTTCATTTATCATTTTAAATGTAATTTTCTATACAGCATAAAAAATCCTTTAGAATACCACCTTATAATTAATAAATAAAATGAACAAGTATAAGGCATCATATCATCAAATGAAATGAATATACAAAATTATCTCATGGTTCCACACACATCAATAAAACTGAGTATATGAAAATAATTCAATGTAATCCCCTACATAAAACCACTAACCAAGGAATAGTTGTCATAGGATGTACCTTATGTCCCAACAATAGACTTTACTAAACTTTAACGAAAATAATCTATAATATTAGAATATTGTGAGTACAAATAATGAAAAACCCCCAGCTATCCTACATCATCCACTTCAGGTGAATTACCATCTAGTATCATTTCACTCTAGAGGGTATATTATCAGTGTTTGTCAATATAATGGTATAATATAGACACTCCAATTAGCTAACTGTGTTCCCATTAATAAAAGACATTTCTCGGTAAGAATGAAAATAAAAAATAAAATCATCATCTAGAATATAATGAATCACCCTCCCCACCAAATCCATCATAAGAAATGAAGGAATTTTTACCCATAACCCGACCAGCAGATGCCTCAAACACCTTCCAAAATAATAGAGTAAGAATATAGAGAATAAAGAGTTTTTCCCACACCCACACATGCAAACTTATTTCTAATTTCAATACATGCCTTCTTTAAAGATGACACATATCACCATGTCCTTATTAAAATTCAATAATAGTTTATAATTTTTTTTGTAAAACACTATATTTAAAATCATAATTAAATCCATTTGAAGAACCATTTATCATTTTTATAAACCTCTTAAATGACCAAAAAAATTATTCTCTTTCAATTTTATGAGCTAAAAGGGATAAAATAACTTCATAAATTTAATTAATTATTTAAATAACCATTTAAAACACTTATCAGATACTGTTTATTCTCGTTCCACGTGTGGAAAAAGTTTCCATTTCACCTTATAGGATGGTACCAACATAGATATGTTTACTCAAAAAGAAAATTGAATCCCTTGAGGCTAAGAGTTTTATCATAGCCAGTGCATCTCTATGGGGTTCACATATTTTTTTGCCAAAAAAGTGGATTGTACCCTTCGATTGTGCATGTATTATAGATAGGTGAACTAGTTTACCATGAATAACCATTATCATTTTCCTTTTATAAATGACTTTTTCGCCCAAATCCAAATAGTAAGTGTTTTCTATAAGGTTAATTTGAAGTCGCGATATCCTTAGGTTTGTGTGAGACCATTAAATATACCAAATATAGTGTTCCAAAGTAGGTAGAGCTTGTATGAGTATTTGGTTATGTCATTCTGTCTAGTGAATGTTCTAAAAGACTTTATGGATTTGATGATTCAGTTTTTTCCACTTGTATCTAGATTCCCTTATAGTTGTCTTCAAATACAAATTATTAATGTATTCATGCTGTAGAAACAAACTTTAAACCATATGAAGATCGTGCTGAGCACACTGGGATAGAACCAACAATATGTGATGCTTAGTGAATGCCACTTTTGGATTAGTAAGGCTCACTTCTTGGGTCATATCATATATGAGAAATTTGTATCATTTGATTCAAATATAGTGAGAATCATGGATTCATGAGAGGGTACTAATAATGTTTTTACCTATGAAGCTTCTTGGGGTTTACAAGATATTATTGGTGGTTCATTCATTACTTTTACCTCTAAGAAAAACCTCATATGGCTCCAACCTAGAAAAATGTGTAGTTCATGTAGTTTGAAGCTTGTGAGAAGTCTTTTCAGGAGTCTAAAGGAAGAATCGCCTTAGATATGATTCTAATTCTTAT
The DNA here is from genome assembly GCA_963277665.1 of Viscum album. NCBI lineage: Eukaryota > Viridiplantae > Streptophyta > Magnoliopsida > Santalales > Viscaceae > Viscum > Viscum album. The sequence continues at coordinate 1,135,513,466 of OY728142.1, read as the reverse complement.
TGATCCAGGAAGAATTTATGTATTCTACTGTGATGCTTTAAGATTTTGATGTGATGGTTTTCTAATGCATGATGATTGAGTCATGGCATATGGGTCTCGCTAGCTGGGGCCTCATTAGAAGAACTATACTGCACACATCCTTGATCTAGCAGTATTGGTTCCTGCTCTATGCTATTGGAGGAATGATCTCATGGGTGAAAGATTCATTGACTGAAAAAATGATAAAAGACTTAAATATTTCTCTACACAATGATACGTGAATCTAAGGTATCACATGTTGGTGGAACACCTGTAATATTTTGGTTTTGAGCTTACGTACACACCTGGTAAGGTTAATGTCATGGTTGATTCCTTAAGTCAGAAAAAATAACACAAGTCATCCAGAAATCCAACAGAGAGTGATAGATGATATATTTGTTTTATAAGTTACATTTTGAGGTTTAGAAACAAAAATGGAAGCCAGTATTTCCCGATTTGGTAGTGAAATCTTCTCTTCTAGAGTGATTTTGAATGTTTTAGTTATCTAATTCACAGGGACTCATTATATAAGAGAGTTATCTAGGATAGAATCCTTGTCCAAGTTGGTCTTTTGATGGTAGTGTGACCATGCACTACCATGGTCATGTTTGGGTGCCTTCTAAAATATGGTAATATTTTATAATGGAGTCTCATACCTTTGTATGGGAAGTTCAACTTGGGTTTACAAATATGTGTTGGGAGATGAGTTGATGGTACTGGAGGCCAAGTATGAAGAGGTATATAGTAGGTGTCATTACTCAGTGCTCCATCAATCTGCCAGTGAAGGCAGAGCATTAATGATTTACTTGACTCTTATAACATTTATTCATTCATGAGTGGAAGTGGAACAACATCACCATTGATTTTTATATAAGATTATAGAGATCTCATTAAGGTAGTGATGTAGTATGGATGATATTTGATAAGTTGAAAAATTCCACACACTTCTTACTGATCCAGGAGTCCTTATCTATTGGTGAATTAGGAAGGCTTTACATCTTGGAGATATTGGGACTTCATGGAGTACCCTATTCTATTATTTTTGACCAAGATGCTAGATTCACATCATAGTTTTGGAAAGGGTTGCAGAATGCATAGGTCTCACTAGTTCATTTCAAGACTACATATCACCGTCAGACCGATGTCTAGTTTTATCAAATGATTTCGGTGTTATAGGATATAAAGAGATAATGTATCCACGATTTTGGAGGTTCCTAAAAAATCATATTTGTATAGTTTAGTTTTCATACAGTATCCACTTTCATGCAATAATTCATATGGATCCATGTGAGGTCCACTATAGATGACTATTTTGTTCACCTTTATGTTGGATTGAGGTAGAAGAGGTAGCTCTACGTGGTACTGGTCTTTTTTTGGATACTTCGGACAAAGGCTATCTAAATCATAATCATATGGAAACAACCCAGTCAAGGAATAAGTAATATATCGATCTTTACCATAGACCTATGGTGTTTGAGGTGGGACATTGTTTCCTTCTTCATGCATCACCTAGACTGTGTTATAAAAAAATTAGGATATATGGAAAGTTATCCCCTCAGTATGTTAGGCCTTTCAATATAGTGAAGATAGTTGTTCTAGTGGCCAGTTAATTTATATTACCAGGGAGGTATCATGTCATGCCTAATGTCTTACACTTATCTCAGTTTTGATAGTATCATCCAAAACCGTCTCATTATTTTGATCCTAATGAAATGGAGCTTGAGGAGGATGTATCATTCAAGGGGAATCAAATTCTTATAATTGATTATAGAATGAAGGTTCTCTAAGGTATGTTAGTTCCTCTTGTCCGAGTGATGTGGTCACACAAATTTGTTCCTCATGACACTTGGGAGAAGTTGGTCAGTTTACATGCTCAATGCCCAAACATTTTATCAAAAGACATTCTTGTAACCTCATAAGGGAATCTCGGGGACCAATTGTCTTAAGGATGGGATATTGTAACATCCCAACATTATCCAAAGTAATGAGACACATTATTTTTTGTTTGATTCCTTAAAATAGACCATAATTTAAATCCTAAGAGGATAAAGGAGGTTCTAGAGGTGTATAGGAATTATTTGAATCCTAGATCCCTAAAATGAGAGGTGGCAGACTGGGCCACACAATTAGAGGAAATTGTGCTGCCCAACCCCCATGATTTCCCTTAACTGTGTAATATTGGATAATGGGGTGAAGAGGGAAAACTGTTTGACTGAAACCATGTCACTCGGGGAGTAAGGCCATGTGGAAACTTGATTTTTTAGATATTGAGTCCCCCCATGGTTTGTGGATATCTTTTCCAACTGTTCATCCAAACCATAATACCCCTAATGTGTGGGTGAAAACCCAAAAATACCCTAAATGAATATTAACAACTCCCTCCTTATTTTCTTCTATCGAGAGGACTCCTCCTCCACCCTCATGTCTGGTGGCCTCCTCCTCACTTCATGGGGTTTTAATGTTTCTCCATTATTTATCCTCATATCTCTTCACCTTTGGTGAAAAGGAATTGTCTCATTAAGCTCTACTATCTACATACCTCAATGTCTATATTTTTCGATCATCTATTATGATATTTTTGTGTGAAGGGATTTTTTCTTATTTTGGGGGTTTTCATAAATATTATTTTTTCTTCTATTTTAGGTTGAATCCAAGATTAATACTAGATGCATGGATTACTAGAACATTGCTGTTGGGTTTTTACTATTTTTCTTGTCATTTCATCATTTTTTAGTCAAACTATCCTTTTTATAGATAACATAATCCTTACAAATAAGCCTTGTTCTTTCATAATAAATTCAATGGATGTTTATTCCATAGATTTCATGACTTTATCTTTTGTAGAAACTCATTCACAGGTATTATTTTTGTCTTTATCCTCCCCTTCGGGACATCCATCCGAAATGACCTATGTTACATTAAGCTTTGAGTGGGGTCTCATTGGGGTTTATTGGTTTAAATTGATAAATGGATCTTGAATGAGTAATAATCCATATGTTTGATCCCTCTTTGAAATTTATAAGATTGTATATAATTGGTTGGACTTGGGTAAAGAAATATGCCTTGAAATTATAAAATTTTAATTTTAAATCTCATATGCCTCATGTCTAATTACTCATGAAAGTATTGAATTACTTACATTATGTTATATTCGTTCATACATTTATGTAATTACATGTGCCCAATCTATTATTTTTATCAATTTATTATTCATTTTATTGGTTTGAATTGTTTATCATTTTTAGTTATTCATGTGGTCCTCATTTCTGTGATCATCATTGATGACTAGTAAGAAAATTCATGTTAGTGATGTGTTCTTTTTATTGTATCCCGTTGATTATCCAAGTACTCAGTCTATATGACTTATTTTAGTGATTAAATTAAATTTTATTCCTTCATAGACTTTTTGGACAGAGATAAATGATGACATATAATTATTTACAAGCTATTCTTTGTTTCTAATGCCTCATCATGTCCTTAGCTCTTCTTTAATGCCTTATGAATTTCCATAAAAATGTCTCATAGTTGATGCACTAAATTGTATAGATGGATATCATGGTAATCATGTGGTAATAGATGAATACTTTTTGGGTTTTAGTTTTATAATATATATATATATATATATATATTATAATATTTTGATGTTCCATGGCCACTTGGTTTTCTTGATACGGTCTTGGAGAGAAAATGGGTTCTATATTAAGGATTCATTAATAGACACGTTGTGCTCGGTTTGTTATGACCTGACACACCAAGGGAGATGCTTTGGCATGATATGAAATGGATACCAAATATGTTTCTTATATTTTTGAGTGATAATGCTTCCCTTGGAAAAAACAATGGACAGACCCATTGGCAAGATGGATACACCATGTCATGGGTGATTTTCGGCACCCAATGGGAGATACATGTGATGGACTCAGAGATACCATACCTTGAGTGATACAATGGATGTCATATAGGTTTCCTTGTATAGAATCAATGGTATTAGATTATATCACATGTTCATGTAGCGATACTTGGGATCCAATTATATCGCCTTAGATGGGCTTGGGAATCCACCACTAGATTTGATGGATTGTTTGATCGATTTCTCGAAAGAGATGGATTTACTATTGTTGTTGTGAGCTAGATTATTCACATCAATTGTTTATTCTTTGTTTATTAGCACACATGAATAATGATATGTGGATTAGAACCAAAGCCGAAGCATAATTTTGGAGCTAACCATTTCGTGGTTTTCCTTGTTTACTATTGGCCCCTTGTATACAAATTATTCTTGCACAAGTACATTGCTTAGACATTTTGCTTCAGACGAATCAAGTGGTATTGGATCAGTATTCATTTTGGATCTTAAAACATGATGTGAAAGTTTAATTTATTTAATAACCTACTTTTATTTATGTTGGAACACTTTTATATACTTACAACATTAAATGGAAAGGTATAGACACCATGGGTGTCGGCCTAATAAGATTTCAATCTCACACCCTATTTAAGCATTTTTCTCACCCGAGTATACTTTATTATAACATGTATGGATAAAGGGAAGTGTAATGCTTTTGATGCATGGTTTTATTATTATTTAAGACATAGAATTGGGGGTTTAGGACTGGGCCTATGCTGAAGATGTTGTGTAGAATTTTTTGGATTTTTGTAGTTTAGTATAACATGCAGTATATTCTTGTACCCCTATTCCCATACACTCACATTTCTATATAGACGCATGAAATTCTAGGATTATAATTACATATAATATTGATTTTCATCCTGTTCTAGTTATTTATTATTTTTCATGGTTTATTTACATTACTTCTATTATTGTCTGATTATTATTACACTTCTATTATTTATAACTTGTCATTCATCATTGTGCATACTCAACTTGTGAGGGCATAGTCTCCCCATGGACAATCCCCAGGCCCTCACTACTAGTCAAAGGAATCTAGATTTTTCAGATATGTGATTGATTTCATGTGTACTATCAGGATCAGGGTACGGTTTAGTGGCACATGGTTTCAGGATGCTAAAAATATTTTGGGTTTAGTGGTAAAATATTTTTTATGTTATTAATTTTATAATAGAAATATTTATTTCCAAAGTCTATGTAAGTGTCTATATAAAATTACACTATTTATGTAATATAAATATTTTAAATAATATATTTTCAAGATAATAATAATGATTAAGGTCTCTCTTTGGTAAAATATAGTGACATGGATGACCAAGAAATATTTTTCAAAGGATATATAATTTTAATGTTATAAAAGATATGCTACATAAGAGTAAATTTACGGTTTAGAGTCTATGTAAGAGTGGTGTGGGACTTTACTGCGATAAATAACAAAAAATTAGGTGTTTTGTAAGATTAACATTGGGTTTCCCAAATCTATATGCGAATAAATTGGGAATTTCAAGGGCTATATTAGTGTAATCTAGAAGATACATGAGATTAATCAATAAAGTACGAATTCAATGTTAAATTTAACAAAATCTTATATATGATTACATTTAAAGTCCAAAGGCTCACAAAAGAGAAAAAGGGAATTTTCATAAGAGTAATCTTGCATTTTTGAAGCAACGTAACAACGACTCTAAATTCTAGAAGGCTACATAATCGTAAATAGTTTGTTTAAAAATAATGAAATAATATTAAGGGGAGTTTTACCATGTGTAGATGGAAATATCATGGGAATTAATTTAAGTGTTTCTAAAATATATTTTCTTTAGTTATTAGAAATATTTTAGTATGATTAACAGAAATATTTATACATATAAAATAATGGAAACAATAGTTTCCATATTTGATGCATGAAAATGTGGAGTTTATGGGAGATATTCAAAAGAAGATATGGTTTGATTCATAGAAATAATATTTTTTAAATTTTTTTTGAAATTAAATAGAACATAAGATATTAATACATATAATATTGCCTTGAATATAATTATGGTGGATTTTGAGGGTTCCTAGCTCATTTTTTCAATATGAATAAATTTAAAAATATTATTCTATGCTTTCAAGACTGTAAATGTTTGTTATATGGAACATTTAATTTTTTATTTATAGGTAATATTCAAATACCAATTTTTTAGAGATATAAATGTATACATTGGTGTATATTTAAATGAAAAAATTCATGGCGTTTTCAAGGAATATATAACCAAGATATCAAAAATGTTAAATGAATGGTTTTTTTCAATTTTTAAAAATATAATATATATTTATGTTATTATAAGAAAAATTATTTAAACATATATATATATAATATATATTATACATAAATTGATTCTAGAAAATATTTAAGATTATAGAAAGGTAATGTAGAGTGTTTTCGATATTGTTGACTAAGCTAATAGGATGTATTCAACAACATTTAATCATGTTGTCTACATGACATAATATTGGTGGATTAGTGGATGAATGAATAAATATCAACCACATGGTTATGTGTTTCAAGTTTTAAATAACTTCTAATAATTTCTCATTAAATGTTTATAAAAATAAAGATAAAATTTTGGAAAATATAGTTTAGCAAGTGAAAAAACATTTTCTTTACAAATATATCTTATTTCGAGAGAAATAGATGTACAAAAAGCGAGGATAGATGAGAATAAAAGAAACCCAATAATAATATTTAGTTAATTGAATAAAATAGAGTGAAACATTATTATTTGATTGTCGAATAATATTCATTTAGTAGAGGTATTGTTGCTATTACGATTACTTGCAAGATAAAACCTAACCCAATCCATGAGGAGTTTATTTCATTTGGTCATAGGGATAAAATAGTGCAGAAAATGTGCACATTAGTGGAAAATTATTTTATGAGTTTTCATTCAAAGAGATTTAGTTCACCAATTTTATAATATAGAGATAGATATGTCTATAATCTATTGAATACCTTCCCTGAACTGGTGTGTGGCGTAGAAGAATATGGGCATTCCATTAGATGATTAGTAACACAACCGTACTCATTATAAAAATGTTGATCATTATCCCAGAGTGACCATGAACAATCATATTTCCACTTAACATAAGTACAATGGATTTTGGTGCATTGCCACAATGTCATTGCATGATCCTTGGAAAATTCCAATTACATATTATCTATGTAAAATCCCCCTTTTTTAATTCTTTTTTTTTCTGTGATTTATTTTAGTGGTTATAATAACTATAGGAAATGTGATTGAATGAGTTCATTGCAATAATGAAACAAGATTCATATGGGTAATGGGTTTTGGGTAGAAACTTTTTATTTTGTGTGTACACCAATTCAGCCCCTCCCTTCTCAGAATGTATTCATTCAACTTTTCCCCATTAGAATTAATTTTTAGTTCATAGTTTTAAGAATAAAAAAATATCCAAAAAACATCCAAACTATCCTCACTCAAACATACCACCAAAGTCTCTAAAAGATCTATTAAAAGTACAAAACACATAAACTTATTATACCTTATACATTAATTATTTTCCATTATTTGATTCATGTATAAGTATATATAATCATATCATAGGAGTACACATATATTGTGTGATTGTATAATACCCAATATGTTAGAACAACATGACCCCTATAAATTTTACATAAGAAGAATTGAATATAGTAGAAACTCACAGCTTTTGTATATTAAAGTAAAAAACTCAACAAGATTTTTAGACTATTTGTGAACATAAATAATATATATTTTATCATTGTGCCAATTTTTATATTCCATTTGATTACTAATATAATAGAATATACCTACTTTAAGGAAAGAACCCAATATTTTATTTATGAAGTTGAGGTCACCTTATTACCAATCCCACTGAAAATGGGAAATATGATCAAGTTTTGAGATACCTAGTGTCCATAAGATATGAAATAGAAATGTTTTAAAAAAGATAAGAAAAATAGTTATTATAACTTTTTCATCATCATTACATTTATTAACAACTCATTATTTAGTGAATTGGGTAATCGATAATAAAATTTACAATGAAAATATAACCCTTCCACATGAATATCATCACAATATAGAAGGTGTATACAATGTAAAAAAATGATAATACAATCATAACATATATGAATATTCTGAAAAAAAAATATTTTGTAGTAAACATAAAGCACATGATGTTTACGAAGTAACATATAAGGAATAAAATTTTAAAAAATATATAAACTACTCATCAAAACCGAGAATTATATTTTAAAATATATTTTAGGAAAATATTATGAACAAAATATTTAATTTTTATTAATAATGATCAATCCCATTCAACTAATAACCCATAAATTTGGAAAATATTGAATTAATGAGGGTTTTTATTTAAAGGGTTTCTTAACATACACTCAAAACCCAATATAAAAGAGACTTTCACTAAAAATTGGACTCAACTGGCCTATAATGTAAAAAACATGATATTTAGTCACTATATAATGAAACAAGAGAATTAGTAAATTTAAAATGATGAATTAAGTTATATTTCAAAATAATTAACTCCTACAAAAAGTTTATAAAATAAATATCAAATAATAATGTGAAGATTCAATACCTAGATAAATGTGAATTATAGATTGATCCCCCTTACTCGAATAACCTTAAAAATATAGAATGAGAGGATATCTTAACCTTATATACATCATAGTTGGACTCTAGTAGTATCATGGAATTCATTAAGAATAATATTGGAAATATGAACACAATTTGGTGAAGAGATAATGGGATAGATGATCTAAAAGAGGCTATGGAATATAATTGGGATATACTATTAAAAGAATGAGTTTTTAAGGTTCATATTTGAAATTTAAAAGATCATATCCACCCTTTAAAAATCCAAATAAAATTTCTATGATGTACATGGCACAAGGCCATTGAGTACATGGATGCTATGAAAATTTTCTCTTTAGGGTACACAGATAATAATAATTACTCAGTTACTTTCCACTTGGTACTTACTATAACTTCTACACCTCCACCTATTCTATTCTCCTCTCTATTCATTCCATTTCTCATCTAAAACTCCTTAAAGTACGTTTTAATCAATTAAAATTTTAAATAACCATGAATTAATTAAAAATAATAACCTAAAATAATACATTTCATTACAAACTTAACACTATTGAGTTTCTCATTGCTGAGATGAGTCAACATCATTTCTAAAGAATAAATTTGGCCACTGAGATTTAATCTCAACCACATACTCTAATGTTTCATCAGGAAGCCTAATATATTTCAATAATAAACAAACTAATGTTTTTATCATCCTCCATATCATATTTTCACTCCAATAAAGAATGAAAGAAATGATCTTCTAATAAGAACTATCCACTTCTACTTTAATATCATCAAAACATGTGAATGATCATGTTAGAATTTTCTTAACTGAAAAATATAGAAAACATATGGAATAACACTAAAGTGTTGAGGTGGATCTAATATATATTTTTTTCAATCAAATAAAAAATATAATTTTAAATGGTCCCATAAAATATGGAATGATAATACCTTGGTTTTCCATCTATCAATTTCCTAATCAAAGAAAAACATGAAGAAACACATAACCCCGGACATAGAATTACATGGTTTCTCGTCATTGAAGAAAGTAGAACTTATTTGAATCTATTAATAGTGTTAAACAATTTTTTATCATCTTTAACAATTAAATAATTTCCAAATCAATTATAGGTTTTATCAATGATTATTTCACAATTACAATCCATATAATGGCGGTTGATAAGGCATATCATATAAATCCTCAAAAGGATCTCCATAGATTGATGGTTGAAAACTTATTTTATTAGAAACCCATTTTAATGATATTTTATCTTAACATGAACCATAGGAATAAAAAATGTGACCCTATAATATATCTTATAGTATATGAATGGTCCACTCTGATAAGAAACCAAACTGAGAGTGCCAACATCTAGTTATAAACCTTTCAAAAACTAATATGTATTCCTAAGGACCTAATAAAATATGATTCTAGCTGCTACCCCATTATGTTTTATGATCTCTTAGATATTTAAATTCCACAAATCATTTATGTAATATGACTACCTAGAGAAAATCATCACCATAAATTTATTTTTTTGATGGAACTAAAAAATTTACAAGACATTGGATGATATGGATTTTTACAATTGTATTTATTATCCCACAATGTTATGTATCTAATAAATACCCTCTAGAAACTATGAAGAAATTCTATTCCTTGATGATAGGGAATCATCATCTACTCCTTGCATAATCATAGGTGGTCCATGTGGAGACATACTCTACATTTCTGTAGATAATCACATTATATTCTCTTTCCAATATCAAAAAAAATATTGATATAAGGCCAATATAATAAATATTAGCATAATACCACCACCCCACTATCATTTTTTCTTTTCATTGGGTATAAAAATTTAGTGCATATACCAAAATATTTTTTAAAAAACAACTATTTAGGAATATTCATGAAAAACATAATTATCACTAATAATAACCTCCATTACTAAACATAAATAATATTAATCCAAGGATTATATTAAAAAAACCTTGTTAAAAATTAATTAGAAAAACAATTTTTAAAATTTAATTTAGTTTTTAGTTAATATAAATCTCTAATTAAATATTATAAGAAATTAAATACACAAATATAAACACATCATATTCCATGTTTTTCTATGGGAGACTACGTATAATCCTTTACTCCAAATGTATAATACTCTAAGGGATAGGCCTAAGATAAAGAGAAATTAATATCAAACCCCAGTCTAGATAGAAAAATATCTAGATTAATATCAAGCCTAACTACTTTATATGGGTTTTAATACCATATTAATTACATCCAATTCAAAATCACCAGTTAACAAAGAACAGATTTCCAAAAGAACTTGGTAATGCTTACCAACCACTAGAGGTAGGCATGAAGCTATAGGAATAATGTGTATTCAAATAATATGTTTTTTTCAATATAAGATACTTAACTAATTCATCAACATGATAAAACCTATAAAAAATCATTAATCACATAAGTTTGTCAACAAATAAAAGAAACTTATCCATAATGTATTTTATACTCTAAGGGTATCTGGATTGACATTATTACTATATAAATATTTTAACAATTATATAAATGAAAAAATATATAGTTCAAAAAACACATATAAAACATATTCCAAACATATTATAACATATCTAAATATTAAAATTATAGAAATATAGAATTAAAAAAAAAGAATAACAAATTTGAAATCCTCAATATGACACATCCAAAAATTAATATCGAAAAACAACCTAATCTATCAACAATATAACAAACCACGTAATGAACAAAAGTTTCTATCCTGAATCCAAACACTCATTAACAAGCATTTTTAAATTCATGTTATTTTATCTTACAAAGATTACATACAATAATATTTAAGGAGAAACATCTATATTATGAGTAAATCATACTAGGTAAGAAGTTGTGACACCCTGATTTGGGTGCCACTAAACTGTGCCCCGAGTCAGTTGGTCACATTCCCTCAAGCGTGCCTCCATGTATGTTAGAGGGTGATGACTTGTAGTGAGGGTCTGGTATGTTAGTCTTGGGGATACTATACCCACTTTTATAAGAATAAAACACCAATGGAAGAAAAAAACAATAACCATGTTCTGAATTGTATAATTAACCAGAACAATAATATGTCATATGATATTCAAAACAAGAAAATACACTACTCAACTAAAAGGTTAAACATGAAATAACAATGTGAATTTCAAGTGTCTATAATGAAAATGAATGTTAAGACACGACGACTCCATTTCGGGTCCTGAACCACATCCAGTTCCCTCTCCCATGATTCAATCCCAAATAGAAACCTATCCTATCGCATTTCCCATATACCTTCATGCAACAACAAACTATACTCAGGTGACGAATAAGAAGCCCAAAAATTGTGTCAATACAACTTAGTAGGCCACCAAAAAAGGTGTCTAAAACAAGTCAATATAAAAGACAGTGTATTTAATTTTATGAATTAATAAATAAAATTCATAATTAAACATCTATCACATTGTTATTTAATCTTTATTCATCACATTAGGCCTAGATTAAATTCATGTTTTCCATTTGAATTTTATTCCTTATTATCATTAATTTGGTGAATAAAATCATGTCAAGAACCCCAAATTTAATTAATTGTAGGTCTCCATTCCTAACACTCCATATCTCATTTAATGTATGTCACCATACCTCACACCCCAAAATCTCAATCATGGATAACAATTGGGGAGGAACTCCATGTCCAAGTCCCATATTCTAATTATTCTAGAATATAATGTATAGCACCACAAAAATCTCAACCATTTAATAATTCTTTAATTCAAAAGAATTATCCACATTATTTCATTATTAATCCAATTATTAGTTAAACATTTCAAATGACATTAGTTAACACAAAAATTAATTAATCACATAACCCATTAATTAATTAATCAATCAACTGAATTATCATTCCATAACTAATTATTTATAATTAAATATCCATATTAAATCACAACATGTCCCGATTAATTCTCACAGTTAATTATCATTGATCATTATCATGGAACATAATTAATTCTCAAAATTAATTATCATTCATAGAGAAACATCATTTCATAATTAATTTCCCCCAATTAGTTATCTTAAAAAAATCAATTCAGTATCTCAATTACATTATCTCAACCCATGAATAATATCTAAAACAATATCTATTTGGGAACCCCCACCCCTTCATTTGTTCTGTGATTCAATTATAAATTAATCACCAATGTAATCACAAGTCAATTACATATTCCCAATTACTTCAATTTAGGAAATCAATCATCAATGTAATCTTGAAGATTCATAAAACGAAATTCACATATCATATTCATGACTATGAGAGTTCGATTTAGACCGCATATATTTGTTTATTCAAAGAATTTATCCCAATGAAAGTCCCCAATACTTTAGTGTAACAATGTCATCAATCAAGATTTAGATCTAAATCCCTAAACCAAAATTAAGATCAATTACATCAAGATCTTACAAAACTAGATCTTGATCCAAAATTATAGATCTATATCTCAACTCATCAGTTTAAATCCATGGAAACAGTGGAGATCCTTCATCAAAATATCAAGGCAAGTTAAAGGAATGAATGAAAGAAGCAATAGAATGAAATCCACATATCAGGAAGGGATATGATCTTCAATAAGAACTTTTGATCTTGATAAATGGTGTTCAGATCACCTTGGAATCCCTCTAGAAGGCTTTGGGAGCACCTTGAATTTTTTGAACCTGTTCCGAGGTTGGAATATGGAAGGTATAGTGGTTCTGGTTCACTTAAAATAAATTTTCAAATATTAAATTCTACATAAATAGTTTTTTGGGAGGAGGTGCACGGTTAGGGAAAACTATGCACCAAATGTACAGATCTCTTTATCCTGGTTTTCATAGTTGATACAATTTAGTCACACATTTTTTCAAACCTTGCACAAACCTTGGAGACCTCTCTATCTAGTTTTTCATGCATGTCCTGGTTTAGTCTCACGATATGTAAAATTGTACACAAACCATGAACATCCTACTATCTGTTAGTTTTTCTTAAAAGGTTACCCAAATTTCGACAAAAAACTACTCTAAAATAATGGTACTTTAAAAAAAATAAAAAAGTTCCTAAAAACGTGCTTGAGATGACTCCACAAAAGGTTGGGATCTTATAATCTCCCAAACTAATAACAGCTCATCCTTGATCATTACTCTGCATCTTGTCTTAGATTTCGAGCCAAAAATATTGGGCTATTGAGCCCTCATGTCTTCTCCCCTTTCCCAAGATTCCACTTGAACACTTCGATGTTTCCATAACACATGAACTAATGGCATAGTCTTTCCCCATAACACTTTCTCACTATGACCCAACACACAAATAAGATTCTCCAAAAAGGTCACATCTATCTCTAGGTCAGCCTATTCCACATCAATCGCGTGAGAAGGGTTGGGTTGATACCACTATAGTTGTAACACATTCAAAGTATCATTCATAGAACTGAATTTCTATGGGATGTCTAATCGGTACGCCATTGTCCTAATTCTCTCCAACACCTCGAATGGTCCTACAAACCTGGGGGCCAACTTGTCGTGCCTCTGTATTCTACGGTGACCCAATCTAGGATAATCTCAAAATAATACTATGTCTCCCTCTATACACTCTATAGGTCATCTCCATCTATCAGTATATGACTTCTCCCTACTCTGAGCCATAGCCATTAAGTTATGAATCAACTTCACCTACTCTAATGTCTCCTGAATGAGACTCGGTCCTAACAGATCTGAATCAACATCCTCTAACAAACATAGTGGTGACCTTAAAGGTATACCGTAATGTGCATAATATGGTTCCATATGTATTGTTCCATGATAAGTATTTTTATAAGAGAAATCCACTATAGTAATGTGCTTCTCCCAAGAACCACCAAATACAAGCATACATGCTCGCAGTATATCCCCTAAACCCAATATGGTACGCTATGACTGCCCATGTTTCTATGGGGGGGAGGAATTTCATACATAACAATACTTGTGTTCCATGTTCCTTTTATAAAATCTATGAGAAGCATGAAGTAAAGAACAAATCATGATCTGAAACTATAGTCTGTGTCACCCCATGCAAATGAACTATCTCACGTACAAACAGTTCTCGCAATTGCTCAACTATAAAGGTTTCTGAGATAGGAAATAAATTGGCTAAATTCATCAGTCATTCAAAAATATCCCAAATAGAATCATTCTTCCTAAGAGTATTTATAATTGATATTACAAAATCCATAGTCATGTCATCCCACTTCCATTCTAGAATAGATAACAGATGCACTAGGCCTCCAGGCCATTGATGCTCTACCTTCACCTATTGACAGGTGAAACATCTTGTTATGAACATTCCTATCTCTTTTTTCATGCTTGTCCACAAAAACTGTCTTCATAGGTCATAGTACATTATTATAACCCCAGGATGTTCTTCCCAATTATAGGAATGAAATTCTCGCATTAGTTCCTCTCGCATATTTTTTAGGCACAACAAACTAATTTTTTACGTATATGATCCCATCCTTATATATTATCCCCTCTGAAGGTGTCTTCTCACCTTCAAGGGTTTAATTTAAGGATAAGAACTCTAGATCCTCATACATCTTGTTCTGGATCCATTTAAAGTTTATAGACTCCCCTAATATAGAAACCAATGTCATTCTATCCTATATCTTTTGAAATACCACATGAATTTCTGCCAGTAAAGTCATCATCTTCTTCTCTACAGTCAACTCGTGTACCAATTGAGTCTGAGTTTTCCGGCTCAATGAATTAGCAACACTATTCCCCTTTTCAGATGTATATAACAGTTCAAAATCAAAGGACAAAATATACTCTACCCATCTCCACTGCTGAAAATTCAAGTCGCTCTGTGAAAAGATATACTTCAAGATTTTGTGATCTATAAAAATTGTAAACTTTTTTTCCAAGAGATAGTGTCACCTACACTTAATAGTAAACCCCACTAATTCTAACTAGAGGTCACACATAGGGTAATTCCATTCATGTGGCCTCAACTACTGATACATGTAAGAAACGACTTGATACCCTTAAATGAAAAAAGATTCGAGTTTGATCTTATAAGCATCACAATACACCGTGTACTCTTCAAAAAACTTAGGTAAGATCAAAATTGTTGTTGATGACATGTGCTTATTTAACTCCTATAAATATTCCTATCATTCTTGTGTCCAGTATAACATTATCCCTTTTTTTCGAAGTGGTTCTGCCAATCAAGATATGTCTGGGATGAACCTACTTTAATAACCAGATTGTCCCAAAAATCATCAAATATCAAAAACATGCTTTGGTTGATCCTAATAAATCACTACTTGCACCTTTTCTGGGTCCACTACCACCCCTTTTCTTTAGATGTGGCCTAGTTAATCCAAAACTGAAATTTAGATAGCTTGGTATATATCTGATTCTCTCTCAGTGTACCTAAGACGATGTGTAGATGTTTTTCATGATCTTTATGAGTCTTGGAGTACACAAAGATGTTATCCAAAAACATCACCGAAAATAGATCTAAGTACATATGAAAGATCATATTCATGATGGCCTTAAAAACTTTTAGAGCATTTTTCATCCCAAAAGGCATTACAGAAAAATAATATTGTCCATACTTGCTTCTGAAGGTAGTTCTTCATATATCAAATGTCCAAACTCTCACATAATGATACCCTGATCATAGATTGATTTTTGATAACATACAAGACCCCTTTGGATGATCAACATATCATTGATACACGGAAGAGGAAATTTTTTCTATACGGTCATTTTGTTTAACTTCTAGTAATATACACACAAGCGTAAACCCTGGCCAAACTTATTTGAAAACAAAATAGGTGATCCCAAGGAGACGTACTTGGACGGATAAACCCTTTATCATCCATATCCTCCAATTACATTTTGAGCTCTTGAAGCCCACTGAATGTCATTATGTAATGTGGAATAGATATTGGCTCATCCCCCAACATGATCTAAATAGTGAATTACACATCTCTCTCACTGTTGGAAACCCTAAAAAGTATTCAGGAAAAAAATCCTTAGATAGTTTTACTACTGGTGGAAGGAAATCTTGGATAGCCCTCACAATATCTTGAAAAAGACTAGAAACATTGGTTGTGATCTCTCCCAGTAGATGAGTAATTATCGTAGCTTAGCCTACATGGATATATAATTCTACCTGATGAACATACTAGTCAACCTTAAGAGATACAGAGGTCATTCTCTTGTGGTAATAACCTATAAGGGCTTGGTATGTGACTAGCCAGTC
Source organism: Viscum album (assembly GCA_963277665.1). Classification (NCBI taxonomy): domain Eukaryota; kingdom Viridiplantae; phylum Streptophyta; class Magnoliopsida; order Santalales; family Viscaceae; genus Viscum; species Viscum album. The sequence continues at coordinate 1,135,496,601 of OY728142.1, read as the reverse complement.
CATACCCATAATCATATTGAAGCATGTTATTTCAAGGACATAGATATCCCAAAAAAAACAATACTCTCTGATATCTAATGAACATCCCTTGCATAAATAGATATCCCTAGACCATATTCCCAATGGTGTATCGATATTCGTTACCCTTATTACTAACACCACTTTCAAGATCAACCCATTAACAAGATTTGTGGATATAAAGGAATGATAGGCACGTGTATCAAAAAATGTCGTAGCTAATGTAGATGAAACTAAAATATTGCCTCTCACTATTGATGGACCTGCTTCTCTCTCCAAAAGTGTAGGTTACACTGCATGTAACTATAATGCACCTCTTCCTTGTGGGGCCGTCTAAATCCCCTGAGTAGCACCACTCTGCTGATACGAGTGATCATACCCTGAAGCAAAACATCCACTTAATCTACTACCTTTGTTATTATAACTCTATCTGCATGACCTATATGGTGTAGATGACCCCCTTCCCACACTCTAACTCTGAGCAGGTACTTCCTCAACACCATCTTTTCACAGCTTCCTACAAAAATTATGTAGGTGCCTTATCTTACCATCGAATCTGCACACCACTGGTGGTCGAGGAAAATGTGTACGATAGTTTACCTATCAACTTCACTATTGTAAAAGTAAATTAGTATTATTTGGTACAACTTTTCCCACAAACATTCCACCTCAATTTCCACTATCTTGGCTATGGTTCACGTAACGTCGCTTCTTGCTCTCGGAAGGGATACTCCCTGATTGTCTAGTGATAGATACCTTTCCAGTACTAATTTCCTCCTTCGGTTTCCCCTATGAAATGAGAGCATAATTTAACACCTTTGATTATTTCTTCAGCCTAAATATATTCACCTTGGACATAATTTTACACTTATGTCCATCCTGTAATTGTTTTTCCAAAGAAGCCTCATCTTTCTCGAAAGGTGGTGAAAGACAATGTAAATCTATGAAACATTAAGTTTAATACATTATGGACATGTTTCCTTGTTTCATATGCATAAGGTCTGAATAATTATCTTTTCTCATCATATCTAGATATAAGTGGTCCAATAACTATTCTAGAAAGACTTTCCATAACATATCATCAGTCTGTCTAGATCATACCTGAATATCCCATCGACACTTCCCCGAACCCCATATAATATACATAGCCAACTTGACCCTCCTCTCAGTCAGAGTATCCAAATGGTCATGTATCATCTCTATGGATTCAATCCATAATTCATCTCCCTCAGGTCCACCCTCTCTAGTAAATGTAAGAGGGTGCTACAGTTGAGACTACCTTGTCAACTCAGACATGCTTTTCAAAACCCGCCCTGGGTTTCTCTCCAAGAATTGTATGAAACAATAAAATTTATTTCGTAATGTTTCCCCTTCCTCCTAATCTTGCACCAATGGTGCTTCAAGTTCCCAATTTAGAAATTCGTTCCATGCCATACTGCTTAGTCTCTCCCTCACCAAATGTCATGGAGGGGTATCTCTATAAATTCAAACACGCATATTAGGCCTCATAACACAACCTTATAACATTAATGTAAGAGGATAAACTAACATAACAATTTTCAACATGTCCTTTTCCCCTTTTGATTGCCACATGGTCAACAGTAAGGCCTTATTACAACCCTTAACAATCATACACTAAGGCCATGGTTAACAACTATATATACATTCTCATTAATTAATTAATCCATTAATCATTCACAATTTCTCAAATTAATTAATTCAAACAATAATTAATTAATCATACTTATTTCATCAATCAATGTTCTCCTTAGACACCCAATTATTATCATTTTTCATCACTATTCCAATCTCACAACAGTAAAAAAGAGTTCAACTTTAACAACTTACCCATAACCCATTTTCCCATGAGTTTCTTTAATGATTCATGTCACAACAACCCTAAGTGTCTAGAATGATGCATGAAAACTCAAGTATCGTACCTATTTAAGACACGAATCACAATTAAATAACTATCAAATAAAATATCACATCAAACCATAAGTGCATCACCCTAGGTGAAATAATATCAAATTGTAACAACAAACAGTAATCAAAACAATCCCACCTGAGTACTTGGATTTTCTTCTATACATGGGTTTGAAACTCCCATGCAAGATCTCATTACCAAGCCTCGACACTTCAAAGTCTCATGTCTACCTTTCTGAGAATAGTAATATAAAATAAGAAGAATGAAATGAAAACTCATCTGGTACAACTTTGTGACGTCCTGACCTAGGTGACACTAAACAGTGACTTGAACCGGTTTTCCACAACCCCTCAAGCAGGCCTCCCTATATAAGAGAGGGTTCTGACTAGCAGCAAGGTTCTTGTAGGTCAGTCTTGGGGAGATTATACCCTTTTTTATCAGAATAAAATACCAATGGAAGAAAACAACAACAACAACCAAGGGAAGAAGCATAAAAATAACTAGAACAATATTATTCCATATGATATTCAAAACAAGAAAATATACTACTCAACTAAAAGGTAAAGCATGATATGAAAATGTGAATTTCATGTACACACATTTAAACTAAGAGTAATGTCATGTTGAATCCAAAGCAGGTCCCAAACCACGTCCATCTCCCTATCCCATTCTCAAATCCCTAACCACAACTTATCCCAGGGCCTTGCCCTTATATTATCATACCAAAACAATGTCTACTCAGGTGCCGATCCAGAAACCCACATAGGGTGTGAGTAAAACTTAGTAGTCCAAAACCAATGGTGTATAAAACAAGTCCAGTAAAAAGATATTGTATGTAGTTTTATAAAGAAATAAATACAATTCATAATTAAACATCTATCACATTGTCATTTAATATTTAATCATCACATTAGGCCCAGTTTCAATTCATGTTTCAATTTAAATCACCATTAATTGTTATCATTCATTTTGTGTTGAATGTAATTTCATCACCAACAATATCATTAAGTATAGGTCTCCATGCCTAACACTCCATTTCCCATTCAGTGTAGGTTATAATGCCTAGAACCCCAAAATCTCAATATTGGATAACTATTTGGGGAGGAACACCATATCCAAGTCCCAAATTCTATTTGTTCTAGAACTCTATGTCTATCAGCAGAAAAATCACGTACATTTAACAATTCTATAGTTCATAAGAATTATTCACATTATTCAATTACTAATCCAATGATTAGTAAACATTTCAACGACAATTAGTTAACTCAAACATTAACTAAGAACATAACTCATTAATTAATTAATCAATTATTAAATCAATCATCTGAGTTCTATTTCCATAATTAATTCATCACAATTAATTATCCATATCAAATCTCAAATTTTCATAATTAATTCTCACAATTAATTATCTTTCATCATCATCGGGGCACCGAATTAATTCTTACAATTAATTTTCATTCATATCCAAACATCATTTCAAAATTAATTTCCCAAAATTAATTATCCTAAAAATATAAATTAAATATATCAATTAAAATATATGAACCCATGGCCAATATTAAAAACAATATCTCTTTGGTAAACCCCCCTTAGTTTGTTTCATGATTCAATTATCAAATAATCACCAATGAAATGAAAAGTCAATTACACCTTCCTAATTACTCCAATTTAGGAAATCAATCATCAAGGTAATCTAGAAAATTCATAAACTCACATTCACATATCAAATTCATGCCTATAGTAGTTTTATTCAGACAACCTAAATTGGTTTTTTGATAGAAGTTAGCCTAATTTACAACCCTAAAATTCGAGCAGCACAACGTCATCTATCAAGCTTCATATCTAAATCCCTAAACCAAAATTAAGATAAAAGGAATCATGTTCTTGGAAAACTAGTTCTAAATCCAAAATCTATGATCTAGATCTCAACTCATCAGTTTAGATCCATGGAAATGGTGGAGTTCTTCTGTGATAATATAAAGGAAAGAGAGATAAATGAATGGGAGAAGCAACGAGATGAAATTCACTTACTTGGAAGTGAGAGAATCTTTAGTATAGACTTTGGTCTCAAATAAAGGTGTTGGGATCACCTTGGAACCCTTCCCAAAGGCTCTTGGAACATGTATAATTTTCAAATCTTGATCCAATGCTGAAATATGGATGTTCCGGAGGTTCGGGTGGTTTGAAAATGGATTTTCTGATATTTATTATTGTGCACACAGTTTTTTGGATAGGGGAACGTGGTTAGGGAAAACCATGAACCAACCGTGCAAACCTATGTATCTTGGTTTTCAATGGTTTCATATCTTATTCACATAGTTTGTCAAACTATGTGCCAACCCTGTGGACCTCTCTGTCTAGTTTTTTATGCTTAGCATGACTTAGTCGCATAGTTTGTCAAACTATGCACAAATCGTGCACAACCCACTATCCGTTAATTTTTCTTAAAATGTAACCCAAATTCACCCTAAGCCACTACTCCAATAAATGGTACTAAAATCCATTAAATGTTTCCTAGAAAAATTCAAAAGATGACTCCACAAAAGTCTAGGATCTTACAACCGTCACCAATCAACCCCTACCAATTTTCAATAAGTCCAAGTGCATGAAGTAGCAATAAAAAAAAGAATATAATAAAGTAAAACACTCATTATTAATTCTCATTAAATATATTAGCATAAATAGTAAATCATTACCATAGAGTTAATTTCTATATTCCATGAATTGTTTTGGGAATTGATAATAAATGTTTTGAGTATAACATAGAATCTGGGTTATATTAATGTCAGGGATCTTGGCTAACAGTCCCATTAGAAATGGAAACTGTGATTAAAATTCAGTAGACGTACTTTATAATTTATAGAAATGGTACAAGTACAGATAAATTTCAGGTACTTAGTACACATAACACTTTCATTAGATCCATTTTTCTAAATAACATGTTCTTCGATGACCTAGGTAAATTATTATGTATTTTATAATAATAATATTTCCCTTATAACTCTATAACATAACAAGGGAGTTGATATATAAATTTATGAAACATAAATAAAATCGTTTGACCATATTCTTATATTCCGCATATACAAAATATTTCTTGTAATAAAGATATTGTTAAAAATTGTATGATAAAAAAAGGAATAATGATTGAAAAATCATATAATAATCATCAAAATGAGGCATCAAAAATTAAAATATAATTTAGCTAATAATTTATTAAAATAAAAATATTCATTTTGTGTTAATTCGACATATCCATTTTCACATTATTACCCAGACTCCATGACAATATATAAGTAAAGAGGGTTCATGTAACAATAATATTTCTAATAAAAGGAGAAATAAAATTGAAAATTTGATTATAAAAAAAATAAAATTAGTCCATTATATAATGTATTAATATAGGTATTTATTACTGTTGAAAGAAATAAAAAATTATAAAAAGGGAAATAATGGATTAATCTTATTGACCAAGTGTCAATTTTTATAATAATTTTATTTTAAAATCATGAAGAAATAAACAGATATTTAAAACCATGAGAAATAATGAATTGTTGATTTAGACCACTTTTGTTGACTAACAAGATACCCAAAGGATAAGAAGATATCCCACTATTAGATTTTCTAAATATGGAATCTTTAGGTATTAAATAATTGGTCCACCCTAATATTGGATGGAGGCACACAAGGGATAAAGTAAGTTACAATGAGAGTAACCAAGAGATGATATATTCAAAAATGGACTAAATATCAAATGAATGTGTTTGAAGGTTTAATATTCTATGTTAAATGGAATGTTTATTACATTATAAAGAAACAACAAGATTTCACTAGGGTAATATCCTACCAAGTACCTAGTGTTTATGGAATTGGTATCAATATGACACAAAAAATACCACTGGGTTCCTCTTACCCATCCAATGGGTACCCTGTGCCTCTTCTATACCTCCACCAATTTCATTATCCTACACGTTAATTAATTTTTATTCTAAAACAAATTAAAATCATTTTTTATTAATTAAAAAATAATGAACTCTGAAATAAATACATAAATAAATAACCCTAAAATAGTGATAGTTATTACATGGGAAGGGTTTTATTTAATTCATGGTATACTAGATCCCTTGGATAAAATATTGAGGAAAGTGGAGCTTTATTTTTGAGTTATCATGTAATGACACAAATTGGTCATTTCATCGATCTGAATGTGATCATCACTAAACCCAAGGGAATTCCAAAACCTCTATGGTCTTTCCATGAATAGAACGAGTCTCTATATATCATTAGGTAATGGTTCAACAACATAAAATACCAAATTATTCCAATTCATGAATATTTTAATAATATTAATATATGTCCGACATTTCAAAATTTGAAAATATTTTTTTTCACAAGTTGAATTCATATTCTTCGATATCAGTGGTAATATCTTTGAAAATATATGTATATGACTCTCTAAATATATTCTTTCAAATAAAACAAAAAAATAAATCATCTATGACAGAAGACATAATGATAAAACAAGACTCTATAGACACTAAGACATACACTGATCTTTCCAAATCTATCCACCAGTAAATCAACCCCTCATAGTTTCTTGAAATCACTAAAATTATATAAATTCCCAACTAATTCATAGTAATCCAACAACTATATGTGTACCTAATAGTACTAGAAATAAAAATAATGATTCTTTTTTCTCAACCAAAGTGTACATACATAATTTTAGTATGAAGACTCATTAGGAATCACAAAATATCTCATCTAAAACAAGAAAAAAAGTTGGTTCATCCATAAGATATTTTATACAAATATAAATTTATAAGAGACAATAAGTATAAAATATAATATATTTCTATTCTAGAATCAAATATAGAAAATATCAAAAATTTATATTGCTATTAGAGGATTATTCTTAGGCAACTATGAGGATCCAAACCAACCATGCAATACACTAGGATTCCCAAAAAATAAAAGAATCCCACTACCATGTAATAACCAATCCACTATAGAATAATATCTCTATCTTGAAATTACTAGGCCATCTTATAAATATCATGTCTTATATGTAAAATCTAATCCATTGGGAATAACATGTCACGTAAAAAAGAGGCCAGGGTCTTCCATATATTATTCTAGAAAAAATTCAATTATATATATATATAAGGGAACATCATGGATCATACAGAAACATTATAGACACACACATACATATTATTATGGTTATGAAAACTATACTATAATAATATAAACATTAATAAATAATATAATGGGAATCTACCATTCCCATGCCTATGAGTAGTTGGATTACCCACAACCAAATATTTCCATACTAATAACCTATTTTCACCTACTCAATTAGTCATAGTATCATAAAAAAATTAAACATAACAAAAAAAACAATAATATAAATTATAAAAATCATTATAGATGTAAAATTTTACATTAATTAATATATTTTTATAGTAATGAAATATTATAATTCAATTTTATATACACATAAATAATATAAAATAAGTTTAGTCACGTATAATGTATATCATGAAAACAATATTTGAATCCTTGTATAAAACCAAACTAGAAACAAGATATGGAGTGATAAATAAATAAATAATAATATTAACAATCTAAACAAAATTTAAGATATTCTGTATACAATAACTAGGTTTCCTAGTATTTGTCCCATGGGAAAGTATACCAAAATTGAGTGTGGTGAATAATTGGTTTCCAAAGATAAAAAATCTACAACTATTTGATCCTTATATTGAGTTAGGAAGAATATATATATATATATGGATATGATGCGATGATGAAATATTGAGTAACGAAGAAGACACATGAAAATAAGTCTTTTTCAGGGTTCATATATTCTAATTGTATGGAAGATAATCCATAGTGTAATGTAGTTACAATATTTCTAACCCCTTTCTAATTTATTATAAATGGAATAAGAAATAGATTTAGAGTATTATATTGATTTTTGGATTATAATATAAATAATAAATGCCAAAATGTTCAACAATAATTGGTTTTTATACATCAAGTGCCTCAAGAATTAATAATATGGGATAAACATTACTCTTAACCTCAATATACTACCAATCCCCCTTTGGAATATTGGAAGATCCTTTCAGTATATAAATCCCAAAGATCTCATAGTATCCCATAATAAGTTTTATTGTATTTACAACATGTTATGTAGAATATTACATAGAATGTTTGATATTTTTCAAACCAATAATTCCAAAATTTTCTCTTGTCAAACTATTTGTGCAATGGATCATTTATTATAATTTTGCATGACTCAAATATCTAGAACCATCAAAATAATAAAAAAATCTCTGAAGTTATTTCACAGGGATTCATCCCCTAACATTTTTCCTTATTCTTATCCAAACACATTGTGGTGTAAACCATTTATTGATGATGTAAGGCCACTCGAATATGATTCCAATGCAACACCTAATTATCCAATTCTAGTTTTCACATTTATTTTAACTCCTTATGAACTCCCTAAATCATGGTCCTTTTTAGATCGTAATCATTCCTCTACTATATAGGATTGAATCCATGATATAACTTATCATTTATAGAAAACTCACTCATCCACCTACATCATCATGACATCAAACAACATTCTATGGTGTGATTTCATGTAATTTAAAATTTATTCATATCTATATAATTAATTTAACACATTTAATTCTTATATATTTTTAATTACCTCCTTACATGATTTGACCACAAATATTTTAGAGTTTAATCACTATACTTCACACCACATCTTTTTTATTTATAGTAGAAGTTCATTCTATTCATTCTTGTGTATATCCACTCAACTACAAAGAGCCTTTAAGCCATATTGAGCATGTTTTAAAGAACTATGTCATGAATACTATTTTATATAAAGGAAATCTAAACACATGACAAATGAATAAAATTGTTATTTTGAGTTAACTCTATCAATAAAAGTATTATCAATTCCATATTGAACATGTCTCAATTGAGATAAAATAAATTCCCACTTTATCAATACACTTCTTGATGTTTAATTAATATTTAATAACCCAAATGTATCTTCAATATCCACCATTGTATTTTTTGGAAATAAAAAAATAAACACATAATCTCTTTCCCAAAATCCCACTTTTATATTCTCAACCACCCTTTATTTTGAAGAATTATCATCTCCTCTTCCCCTTTATAATCACATAAAAAATAACATTATCTCCCTATTTGTAATAATTATTCCTTATATAGTTTTTCTTTTGTCAACTAATATATACAATGAAATTATTGATGGAAAATAACCAAGAATAAAAAAAAGTTTTTATAAAAGAATGCACCTATAACAAAACTCTCAACTAGTTGAATGAATCCTCTAAAAAGTATTTTTTTAGATGTTCATTACTTTATATTTTGTTGAAACATATTCAAATGTAATATCACGACACACCACAATCTACATGATAAAGTGGTACTTAATTTCAATATTCATTGACCTTGATTGTTTCACTAAATTCATTGACAAGTAGATTTCACTCTGATTTTAACAACATTTAAATAATGGGAATGAATCATCAACCCACATGCCTTCACTCTGTGACATCATCTATATCATTTCAATTTTGTCTTGTGATTCTAAAAAATACTCAACTTTTATTATGATAATAGTGATATAATTCTATTTCAGAGAGTTCAATGGAAAAAAATTTACTCAAATAAAGAAAATGTAATATCCATAGTTTCTATGAATTACTACTTATTTTAAGAAATTAAATTTCTATTATATCATTCTGTACACACAACATCGAGTTTACCTTTCATTATATGTGACATTGATATTTAAAAACTGTGTTATATTGTTAATATTATTATTTAAACATTACTATTATGACCTAATTGTTAAATGTAGTGATATGAATATTACAAAAAACTTTTTAAATATTAATTATAATGGTTTTATATAATGAAAATATATTGATAAAGAGTACTTAATTTTCTGAAAAGTCATTATATGTTATGAAAATACAATTTTTACCCTAAATTATTTTATTTCAATTTGTGAAGAAACGATGAAATTAATTTTTACCAATTTTAGAGAATTTATTGAAGAATAATAATCATATTTTTGGAAATCTACATGTCATTATTTTCTTTGAGGGACTTTTTGTTAATTTTCTAGAAATATAAAATTTTTTATCAAAAAATTAATTGTAATTGTTTTTATTAAGAATTTTATATTCATTTACATCATTTAGAAACTTAAAAAATAAGATGGGTTTAAAAGAAAAATTAGTTCAATTATATACTAATTTATCCAATTTTGGTAATTTAAATAATATTTATATTCAATTGGGATATTTAAATTTTTATACCTATAAGAATTTCTCTTTTGAAAATCACATTTTCATCACATCTGTGTGTTTCATTTTTCCTTAAATTTTATTAGTTTTATGATTTCAATTTGAAACAATTGATCTAGTAATTGAAACCATCATAATTTATATTTCATAATAGCAATTAATTAATTTTTTACCATTACAATTAATAAAATAAGTGAAAAATAATTACTACAGTTAAGGTGAAAATTGGTTTACTAGGGGAAACTAAAAAGATAAGGGATAAAATCACCGATAAATGTGAAAAACACCCATTGGATGGAAATATTTCCACTATATATATTATAGACTCTATAATGATCAATTTTTTATCACTTTTACTCGATAAAAATGTTGTTACACCTTTTGATTTTAAAATTTTCTTAGTGTGTCCTCTCCCCCACCTATAACTGGCCAACCCTATCCTCTCGTCAAGGAATTTTCAAGATCAGGAGGTAGTTGAGCTTCTGTATTCAAAGAATATTATGATTATTTTTTTGAATGAGGGGGGTCTGAGCTATTCTTGGGATAATTCTCCACGAGTAATGGATGGTTTTCGCTTCTACCTCTTTTAGTGGTCCTTCAAATTTCAACTGTTATGCAACTCTCTAGTTACGTTGATATGGATATCTCTCCCCAATATCCCATTAACATTATAGAATCCATGTATTCTTCATTTAATTGGTAATATGATGGGTCCTTACCTTTGATCTGATGCTCGTACCCGCTCGATTTTACATCCTATTTCTCGTCGAATTTTAATCAAAGTTGATGTCTTGAAGAGTCCGGTGGAGTTCATAAAGACCAGGGTTGAAGGAGAACCACACTTCCACAAGAAGGTATACTATAATTCATGGGTTTATTTCAGTTTATGTTGCAATAAATTGGGTCATGAAGTCAACAGATGATGTATAATCCCTTCTCATTTTCCTTAGAGAAATTCCCCTCAGGATCTCCGGGATACTAATTCTATTGCAGTGTGCAAGGCCTCGATGATGGGTTAGCTGGCTACTAGAGCAACTGAATGTTATTCTTTTACATGGGAAGAAAGATAAACTTTGATGATAGAATAGAGAGTAGTTTAAGTCTTTAGTGAACATGTGGATATGCACGGGGCTATACCAGATGTGTTGGAGGCCACCGGGCAACATGTCTCTCCAGGTGTGGAGGCTCCTCGAAATCCATCTATGGTTTCTCAGTGTGACCCTACTATTTCAAGAATTTTTAGCATACTGAATTCTGATTTGGGTGTTGGATGCTCTTTTGAGGCAACCTATGTTGTTGGAAGCACTGGGGTTCACATAACTACAGGATTGGTGCACGAGAAGGAAGCAGGTCTTGAGGAGAGGGGGCCACACAAGAATGATGATATGGTAAGGAAATTGGATTCAAATATATCTAGTGGTGCCATGGTGAGCGATGTAGTGGGGGTGTATCCATCCAATATTGAAGACACCACTTTTCCATTTCAATATATGGGTCGTGGATTTGTCCAACCAAGGGGAATAGATTTAGTAGCACAACACATGTGAGCACCACCTTCTTATGTCGAGAAGGATAAAGTTGGAGGCATGTTAAAAAATTATCAGAACCGGTTTGACGTTTTAGAAGAAGAAGACTATCAAATTCATGGGAAAGTAATTGAGATGGAGGATACACATAAAGAGAACCCTTCTTTAGTATGGGGGCTACCCAAGGGTAGGCATATCCAGTACCATACTCACCTGTTGAGCCTATAGAAGAATGCTTGGAAGAGGAATACCTTCAATCCACATCAAAATTGGAAAGAACACAATTATTGATTCAAAAGGCATTATTAAACAAAATCAGAGGATGCGAGGGAATAAAGACTACTATAACTGCCCTAGTATTCCTATTAAGTGGTCCTAAAGTAAAGGTAAACTCCCTACAAGGGGTACTAATAATGAAGGAAACAATTACACGAGAAATAGGGAAGGATCTGAAGAGCATGAGGATGGTAGGCGAGGAGATGACCCAAATGCCAACGATCGGGTGTCTAAAGAACATGTGGCTGCTAAAATGGTAGTTGATCAACATAGATAATGTAAACTTAAATATGAACAGGTGATGTTAGTAATAGATGGAGGTCTTTAGCAGCCTGTGCAAGGGCCTCTTGTTTGTTGGCAGCGTTTGGAAGATATTGATTTGGATAAATGGATGGATCTACTCATGCACTCGGGTGAAGAAATAAAGGAGGACGTCCTTGTGTTTAAGGTAAAAAAGGAAGACATTGATCAAATAATGATTATATTTCTCCAACTGGAAGGTACCGAGGAGAAAGCATAGTGGATTAATAAGCATGACCATAAATTGGTTAGAGGATTCAACATGGGGAAAATTAGAAAAGAAGAGTATAGTAAGCCTGGGAGTAACTTGAAACTTGTTATAAATAACTCCTTGAAGATGATCTAGGAAGCCGGGTAGATTCCTTTTTCAGGAAACTATCTATAGAATTTTATTCCAATCGTCTCACTCTAGAGTTTAACAATTCAGTAGTATCCTATGATTTTTGATCTGTTGAACTGCGAGGGTTCTCACTTTCCCCTTAAAAGTGTTGGAAAACAAAAAAGTAAATTTGGATGTGTATGATGGACTACAAACTTGTGAAGCGATGCGATTTCTTCATCACGTAAGTTTTACATTGAATGTAACAAGGTATAAATTTAATCAATATATGTGATGTATAATAGAAAATAATTATAGAAAAGATATTATAGGTGATTCTAAAAATGAAGGATTGGTGTTGGAAGTTATGAAATGTTGGGGATCCTCCACTGGATGAAACATTAGATGAATCCACATGTATGATATCAGATCCATATACGAATCATTAAGATCTTTTTAGGAGCAGGGATCTATTTCATCTTATTTCTCCTAAAAAATATGATCACTCAAATTGTGTGGTATTTTTGGGGTCTCTTTTCCTTAATATGAATTTTCCTACTTCATCAAAGTACTTTTGAATCTCTCTTTCTCTAACTTTGGAACACCCTCTATGGGAAGGGTTATTAAGAAATTTTGAGTTTCACGCCTTCCATACAACTATAATTATATGGTATACAAGATTAATTTGTGAAATATTACATCATTGCACATAAAATTATCCCAGTGGGGGAGAACATGTGGAGATTCAATGATCTTACACCCACAATCACAAATATCTGCAGCTTTGAACAATATAGGATGATTGTTATGGGAAGAGGTTACTTTCACATAGTATTTACATAAGATGAACATAATAGAAAATCATCGATATATGGTTTTATTCCCTTGAATCATGAAATTCTCAAGATTCAATATTGAGGTCATAACATTTACCCCAACAATGTAATGAATACCCATACCCATGTTTGGAATCAAATTTGTAACCATAATTGGATTTATTGGCATCCACAGAATCTATGGAACATTGAATCCTTAGTTTTAAACCTAATTTGGGTTGATAAGAAAATGAATATTCCATTATTTGGGAACTTTTAAAGAGTAATATGTGAGGTTGACATGGTTTCTATCCTTACTTAAAATGTGGTTTTCATTGACAAGTAAGATAGTCTCACTCTAGAAATCCTTTATGAATTCTTACCAATGTTGTATAAGAAATAATATCTCTGGGGTTATCTTTCTTCTGATTGTAGAAAATCAGAATTATGAATTTCTATAACATTAAAAGACATTATGTATCCTTTAATAAGATGGAAAATGACGAAGAAAAGAAGCATTTTGACCAAAAATCTACTTCCAATGTCCAACCAACTATTATAAATCCAAAGGACCTACAAAATTTCATAGATGAGGGTTAGTAAATTTATTTTTGTTCATATAGAGATATGGTTTGTCTTCATGTATTTTTATAGGCGGAGGATGATTCTAAATATATTATTTTAACGAAGGAATTGATATTTCTGATGAAGGAAGGAGGGTGAGGTAATATCATCAAGAAAAAGATGTACTAGTATTGGATGGTGAGGATGCCCCTATAAATTGTAGAATGGGTGCTACTATGAGCTCACATGTTGGATTCCAGGAATATACTCAGTATAAAAATCATATTGAATTTAGGATGGGAAACTGGTTACTTAATTGGATGATATTCAATAGTATCTTAGAAAATATAATACCACTCAAATATCTTCACAAGATGAAAAAATAGATGAATTCTATTATAAACTATTCAAATGGGATGTAGGATGTGGCTAAAGGAATGAAAAATATATCAACATAGAAATATATGGAATATGTCTCTCATATTGGAATAATGTTAGTATTGTATATGATTTCAAATGAGGAGGTCGATGTCCCCCTAACTCTAGACATTTCCTTTGTCTAAGATATATATGAAGGAAAATGGGAGATACATAAAAAATAAGAGGACACTACACTGAGTCCTCATGATGAGAATGTGATCACTCATCATGGGAAATATGAAATTTTAATACAAGTTCTCATAGAGGGAGTTTCCAGGAGAAGACATACTAAGGGTTCCCCCATGGGAATTGAGCAATCCACTAATAAACTCACCCCCCTTCTACTGGGATGACTCCAGCAAGTGACACATAGGATAATAAATCCGTGTATGATATCCGAAAACCTTTAGGGAATAATGAGGGTGTAGATCATTTTGATGTAAATAAAAAAATAAGAGGAAAATTAAAGAAGTAAAAAAATGTGATCTTACAAAGGAGGTGGGGCCCCAAAGTCGAGGTATATTATCCATTAATAATTGAATGTCCCTTTTTGGAATTATGAAGGGCTAGGGAATTCCTCCACAGTCACATCCCTGAGACACTTTTTTTTGGAAACAAACTGATGTTAATTTCAATTATTAAATAAAAAATGATATTTGATATATGGGAAGTTTTAAAATGAAAATCTCTTCGATACTCCTTGGTTTCACCATAAAATAATGAAATTGATGTGGAAAATCCTTAAATTTTATTGAACGATAGTATTGTTCTTCACACCTACTATAAAGAACATCAATATGTCACTCTTTCTATTAAAATTCAAGGTAATGACATATCTTTGACCTTTGTATATTCCCCTATCTTCTTCATAATAAGAATAGACATTTGGAAGGATCTAGAGAGAATATATGAATAATTGTCTCAAATATTTGACATATTAGGATATTTCAATAGTTTTTTAAATCATGGGGAGAAGACTAGAAAAAATTTCAAGATAATTGGTATCCCATGAGTTCTCCACTTATATTATTAATTAAAATATAGCTTAAGTCTCTATAGTTACAGTTGATTTCACATAGAGTATATACACCCTTAAAGGGAGACAAGACCAAAATCTATATATATGTATAGTTTATGTGGATACTAGAAATAATGCCAAAGATATATCTATCCTCACTCTCCCCAAGTTACACTCTTATAGTGATCCCATTTTGGTTGACAATTTCTTTAGCAAAACAATGTCATTTCCCATCCCTTTCAATCTCAATAATGCTTGGATTGTTCTTCCTAGATGGAGGTATATTATTATGAATTTATGGATGATTTATACACCGATAAACCCCTATATATATTTTCATCCATGATGTATAATTAAAAATGGATAGTCAAATAATGGAGAAAGATCTCCTCATCCAAAAATTATGAACACATTGAAGATGCTGAAGAACATTTTCCACACTGTAAATGTAGAAATAAAAATCAAGATGTTCCCCATCAAAATGAGATTCAAGCTCTTTATATAATTGATGAATTGTTGGGTCATAATGAAATTTGACATAATAACCATATTATGTCTGATTAGTGAATTATGGAGACAGAAGTTTAAAATTTTTCCACAGCACACATAAGGAATAGAAGGCCAAGAGATGGTACAAAGCCCTCAATATTTAAGGGAACATAGTCACTTTATAAAATGATATATCCAATGGTGTAACAGGTTACGTTAAGAATTCATACTTGGATGAAGGGGTTATAACACCTATAAAATGAATGTAAATATAAATCTAACTATTTGTGTATCTCATAAAAGTTTCTTAACTAAATATCCTAATGAAAATGAAATCAAGTAATCCCTGTTCTCCTTAAAATTGAAAATCTGGCATCACTATATAGATTCAAAAACAAGTTATTTATGTTAAATTGGGGAATTGAAAATGGGGATATACTTAAGGATATAATAGAATTACATTTTACATGCATCCATTCATTATTAATTAATTATAACTTCATTTACCTAATTCCAAAAAATAAAAATTCCCTGGATGTTAAAGATTTCAAGAGGATAAAAATTGGAAATACGATTCTAAATGTTATTAGTAAAATTATGGCACTCAAACTTGGAGGGATTTCCATAGGCCTCATCACTCTAAATTCATTTGGGTTTTTTCCTAAAATGATCATTGGAAATTGTGTTTACACTATATATTAAAGCATCAATATCTTGAGAATTTATGTGAAACATGAGAATATTTACCTCAAAATTGATATGCTAAAGAATTTTACACGACCAAATAGACCATTATTTTTGAAATACAAAATTTCATGGATTCTCAAGAAAATTCATTAACTTGGTGGACACTATTATCAAGATCACCCAACTCTCTATTCATATAAATTAGTGTCATGTATTTTATTCAGTGTTCTAGGGGGTTATGAAAGAGGTCCTTCTATCTAGACCCTTATTTTTTGTGGGTGATGATAATCTATTTCATTATATGACTAATCTTTTCCAATCTAGTCTCTAAAAAAATAAAGGCTATAATGGGACTCTATTCCCCCTCACATCTCATGTACGCTAATTATATCTTAATCTTTGTAAATTTTTATAGAATAATGATATATTAAATTCAGGTTATGTTTTATCTTTATGAAGAGGTTTTTGGCTAGATAATTGTCTGGAGAAAATATTTTGGGGCCTTCAGAGAGGTTTTCCTTATAAATGGGAAAAACATGGTGGATAGAAACATTGAAGATAATAGAGGATATATAACCTTGAAATATCTGGGTAAACCCCTATTCTTGGTCAAATTCAGAAGGATCTGTTTGGAGAACATTGTTTCTTGAATTTTTTCTACAATGTAAACCTAGAAGGTCTGATATATGTCTCAAGTGAGAAGAATATATCTAGTCAACTATGTCGTAACATAAATGTTTTTTATGCCTTCTCAATGGTTAGGTAGACTATAACTCTAATTAATGGGGTTCAAATATTGATTAAAAACTTGTTTAGACGAGTTCCATTTATGAAAGGAAGATGGTAACTCTCGCTTGGAAAGAATGAGTCATGTCCATTGATATGGGATACTTGGGAATAAAGGATATCTAACTTTTCAAAGAGGCTCTTCTAAAAAAATTTACATGGAAAAATATTATGAATAGTGATTGCATGATAGAATTCATTTCCAATAGGGTTATCGATAAATTTAAGAATGGGTAATCTATTTAAATTCCCTCATCCCTTTTCCATACTATAAATAAATTATTCCATGATCTCATGAAATGTTCTATGTGGATTGCTTTCATGAAATCCAATCTGAACCACTAGAGCACACCGTCGTTGTCCAAGACAATTAATATTCCATATGCCCTGAAGGATGGATCAATTGATGATATTTTCTAAAATAAAAATATGCATGCCTTGGTTCCTCCTATCATTTGTATGGAGGTATATAATTATAACTATATTGATTGGGATAATCTCATTTGAGCATTAAGTATGAATGTCCAAATCACTATCATTTGATATTATATGAACATGTATGATTGTTCCACAATGTTTCCATTATGGATGAGGATCCTGTGAAATCATTTCATTAAATCATTTTCTATGATGATGTTATGGAAAATATTGAGGGTGTGACTGCCACATAAGATCTTAATTCAATGAACAAGGACTAATATGTCTTGTTCTTATTAAATGTGTTTGAAATTGGATGAAACTACCAATCATCTATTTGTTTCTTGTGATTTTACATGCATTATCTAGGAATACCACTAATATATTTGTGGAAATAGTTTAGTTCCTAAAATCATTGAGGACATTATGTCTTCCATTAATAGAGTCATCCATAGTGATTTGGTTCATACAATGTTTCTCATTGCAGGAGATGAAATTATTCATACACCTGAAATCAAGAAATATTATTTCTTCTTAGAATAAAACCTTATACTTGAAATATGGGATCAAGGTAGTATATGGGGAGGTTATGGCTACCCCCATGATTATAATATCTATAATGAATAATGAATATATATATCTGGTAATTGTGAGAATGTTTGGTGTGCCAGGAAGGATCATGAAACCACTAACGGTGAAAGTTCATTCATTGGGTCAACCTGATGAAAAACTGGATTATTGTGAATGTGTATGAGTTGGAATCAGGTTTACATGTACCCTCAGGTTGTGGTGGTATCTTCCGTACCCATCAGGGATTTGTTAAAGTCTACTTCTACTGTTTCACCAGGAATACATGTGATATTAAAGCTAAATTATATGTTGTTGTCAAGGAAATAATATATTTATTTCATTATAGCTAGAAATTTATTTCAATGGAATCTAATTCAACAATGGATTTTGTAAATTTTAAGGCCCTCTCTAAAAATTTCCCCTAGAGAATGATTTATTTCTTAATTTATTTCCTTTAGCATGTTGACCACACTTTTCTAGATGTCACACAAGTCTATAGGGAATCCAATAAGGTTTTGGATTCTCCATTAGAGAATGAAATTGTGTAGGTTAGCTGAAGGTTCTCATTTCTCACCCCATATTTTTGTTCCACTTTTGTAGTAGTAGGTGCGCTTGGTGTGTTGCATGCCTTCATGTGTAAACCCCATATATGATACCCATTTCTATAATTTTTAATAAAATGTTCATGGAATAGGGTCACCTTCTTTCTGGACCTTTATATTATAATATATAATAATTATATAGGATAAATAATTATTATTTACCTTTATTTTGTTCCATAGTTTTAGAAAATTGAATCAACGTTCATGTGTACATACGACGTACCATATCCATGAAATGTTTAACTCATTTTCAATATATATCATTAATAGATTACAATATATATATATATATATAATAAATATATTTCATATTTATAACATTTTTAACAATATATAACTTATAGAACCATCAAAAATTTCAAAGGCCCAAAAATGAAAAACTAAAGCATACATGAAAAATGAATTAATTATTACCCAAAACATAACTTTAACAAGGAAATGATAATAATCAGGTAATAAAATCATATAATTACATCACATATGAAATTATAATATATATATATATATGAGTATAAAAATATAATATATGTATCATATATTTATATTTATATTACAGGAGGCTAGATCACTTTTGAGGAAAGAGGAAATCAATTTAATGGGTTTTTTCTCTATTTGTATTCTCTACGACCTATTTTTTGTTATGCACATATCTTATTTTATTATGGGTATATATAAATCCCACTTCAATATTAATATGATGAATTTATTTATTCTTATGATATTTTATCTTTTGGTTAATGTTATTATTTTATGTGGATTATAATTTAATGTAACCAAATATGTAAGGTTTTTATGATACAATATAATCATTTATCATGACTTTTTATGTTTATACATATGATGAATAAATATTATGATCCCTCTCTCATGAACATCATGAATTTTTTTCTTCACTATTTATTTCATTAGAATACATTTTTCCCTTTAATTTTGTCTCTTTATATACTCAATGGTTCAAAAGAACATTTTTATGAAAAAACAGATTTTTTGTCACTTTAGTAGAAACCACTTTTTTCTTCCATATCTATGTTTTCTAAAAAAATTGTTTAAAACTTCTCCAAAAGGTTTATGAAAGAAATTATTTCATTTATTTTAATTTTTATATTTCGTTTGAAAGTAATCTTCAATTTATTTCTAAAACAAGTCCCTTTTAGGATTTACTGAAAATATGAATGTAATAATTATTTTAATGTGTATGCCATTTACCACCATTATAACTACTCTATGATTTAAATATTTTATTATATGTTTTAAATATTTTATTCAAGGAAAAGTATTTCTGAATTTTTTTTATGATTTGTTTTATATTTTAAAAAGTTTTCTTCCAAATAGTAAACTATATTTCTGTCAAGATATGTCCAAAGAGATCATTCAAAATCATTTTCCATCAAAGATAACATCAATTGATTTTACTTTTTTATTTATTAGGAAAAATATTGAATGATATCAACCTTATTATTTATTTGGATGGTTAATGATTATATTTATGAACTATTTATGAAACACATTTATTTTTCATGGGTTATGGTATGGTTAATTGATGAGATGATTATGAACTTGGTATTATTTACACTGTTTATGATGTGATGATATGATGAATGTTTTCTAACATTATGGAATACATAATTATGGTTTTAATTATGATATATGTGGTCTTATATCTCTCCCTAATTTATTTGGTATATCATTACATCTCAGTAGATAACAATGGGAAACAAGTTGATGGGATTAATTGGCTATGAAAAAAGGTAAAGTCATAGTCCACTATGGGAAATACATATGTACTAATCCACAATGGGAAATAGGATATGAGTCCTGATCCACTATGGTTAGAGTATTGGTCCTTAACCCTGAAATATGATATTTATTTCCTTATTTATAATGGTCGCACACTTTTATGGCATGATATTATGGTTCCTTATTGATTTATGGTGATTTATCTTACTTATGGCCCATGTTTTCTAGAATGATGGTGATTTATACCATGAATCTTATTTATGATCTATGAAAGTTTGTGTATTAACTTCATAATATTTGATCATGATCACATACCAATATTCTTATCTTATTATTTTATAAGATCATAGATTGATATCTCTATTGTTTACTCATACTGGGCATATGATATGACCCCTTCTTATGTTTCCTTCCCCCTATTATGAATAATGGTTTAGGTAGGGTATTCTAAAGAAGTGTAATGTACAAAAGGATCATTATTGGAGGAATTTACGGTCTTTCATTAAATAATAACATTGTGTTTATGGTCTCTGAAGACACTAAAAATTACATTCCATTAGCGTTTATTTATGAAATATATTTAATATTCATCTAAAAAGTTTTGATATTTATGTATGAAAATCATTGTTGATTATAGTTGGTATCTAATGAAAATTTTACTCAATTATTAGATATTATGACTATAAAAATATGTCTAAAATCAGTAGGGATAATTCTATGTATTGGATAATGTCTTAATGTTTTCATAATAATGAGATTATATGATTTTCTTGCAAATAAATCTCAGTCTAGATACTATAAATGGATGTGGTTTGGAAAAAGAGGTACATAGGGGACTGAATGGCTGAAAATTAATTTTTTTTAGCATAAACCCACAATTAAGGGATGAGGTGTAAACCAACAAGACATCAGAGACATAGAACAATGAACATTCCCCCAAGGTCAAAGATCCCAATGCAAAAAACCAAATTCAATAAAAAGAGAATACCATACCCATCAACAATCACATTATGTCCCACTTTTACCAACACATCGTTGCCCAGCTAGTTGTCCTGTGCAGGGCTACATGGGCCCGGTACCTAAGGTAATTTCAGTAGCTTCTCAAACATCTAAATCCAAAAAATAATGGATAGTGAAAGCTCCCTACTCCGAGCCTCTTCTGAAGAAGCCTCTATCGGTGAACTGATTTCTTTTCTCCATGACACCATAATGTAGTGACACTTTGCAAAACCCACAATAACCAACCTATAGAATCAAAATATCAACACATAATTCACAACTTTAATAAATGAATAACTTCAACATGGAGACTTCAATCTCATCCACCATCATTATATCATGATCGTTGGATCTGAAGTTAGATAACCCCATCGCACCATGTATCCTTATCTAACACTGAACCCACAGTAACCCAATGAGGAAGACACACTGATGAAAAATTATAAGCCGATATGAACCTGATTCCAATATGTAACTGGTGAGATCAAAAATAACCCTCACCGGGGTCTACGTTTGGAAAAAAACATGTCGAAGAAGCCAGCATGGAGGACAAGGGGCACCCTGACACCGCCAACACTGTTGAAACACCATTCAATCATCCAATATTAAAGGATTCCCAAATCCATCACACATCCAAAACTAAAAAAATTAGTCAATAGACTAAAAAACACAAACAAAAATTGAATTGAAGACCATCTATATGCTAGAAAACACTGGAAGAGAACCTTGCGGCAAGCTAGATCTACATATCATGTCGCAGACTTCAAACCTGAACACATAGACTAGATCCTTCCATCACACCCATAACTAACATGAAATATGATGGAGACCCCCAGACCGGTGCATCTGGAACACGAAATCTTGGCCATCACTGTTCCACTATGTGAAACACTAGCTAGCTCGATGGTTAGGGTGAGAAGAAGGCTTGAAAAGATTATGTTTTCTAGGAATGTCGAGCCCACACGATGTCTCTACTTGAAGAGATCGCACACTATGGATGTTCTAAGCTGCATCATCGATGAGATATCGAAATCCAACTTGAGACAATGGTTAGGAAGGCAGCAGTAGGGGAAACCCTAGCGCAGCGAAGCCCTGTAAGGGCTCATTGAGGGATATGAAAACTCATTTCTATAAAATAAAGAGGTTCCTACAAGGAATAACTCTGATAATGGGATATCAGAACGAAATTGTGTGTTACCTAGTTCAAATAAATAGGCCTTAATGTGAACCTAGTTTGACACACCTGAGTATATGATTTAGTTATTCCATATTTTCTCATAGAACTATTATAAAGGATTTTAGTTTTTTGTGATCATGAATAACCATTTTTAAACCTAAGGTTTCATATATTGAAAATAATATTGGTTTATTTTTACATCCTATATATGATTTCTCCTGATTATGTGGGTTTTCACTATGATTATTATTACTCACACTGCAATTTAGCTCCAAGTTAATGCTGAATGGAATGGAAATGAAAATATTTTCCACATGATAAATTAAATAATAATGGATCTAGGATGTCAACCCTTGTTTCTATGCTCAGAAAACATTACTAATCCTTGATCCATGATAAACATCCAAATGATAAAAAGAGGTCACAGCATTCTGTTAAATCCCTCACGAGACAACATGCACCACATTTTTTTGGACTTCTGATCCTCTAGTAGCTGAGTGGTAGATCAAAACCATTAAGATGATATTTTTTCTCCAATTCTCATAACATTAAAATTTTTCTTTATCTATTTATAATTTTCATAGTGAAATAGATAAATGGGGGAACCTTATTAATAATTTTAAGTCAAGTTGATGAAATTAACTACATGGAATGGGATAAGTTTAAGATGTTGTTTTAAAGTATGTACTTCCCTCATATTATACATACATGGATTGAGAATTAATTCCTTCTTCATAATAATAAGTTTGATGAATATTTTGGTACCTTAAAACTAATTTTATATGTCTTAAAAGTTATGATTTATGTTTAATCATTAGTCTAGAAAGATAAATTAATTTTTTTTATTTGGTGGATTAAAACCAAGTCTCTAAAATGAATTAGATATAAGATCGATTTTTTTCTATGAATAAATTATTCGTTTTGCAGTCAAGGAAAAAATAGAAATAATAGATTACCATAATTATGAAGTAATTGATATGAAAGGAATATCAAGTCTCATGAAAACATCAATAAACCACATTGTACAAAGATGATTGAATTATATTTTTTCTAGAAATATATCAACACTCATACAGGAATTTTTTGGAATTTTACTGGGATGTGACATAAATGATGAAGGATGATCACAAAGCCTATGAATATAAAAATATTATTAATGGTCTTGTTAATGTGGAAAAAGATAATAAGACAAAAAAAATTCACAACCCATTCCCTAATGTTTAAATGTAAGGTGAATGGGAATTATGCAACCTATGGACCATATTTAATGGTATTTAATGAAAAAAATTAACAGCCTCCTATTCCCAAATAAAAATGGGAATCTAATTTGATAATGTCTCCTAAACTGGGTAATGATATTGACATGGTGAAAGATACACCTATCAACCACTCTATAACATCTAATATCCTATTATATTCTAGATCCACCCACTATTTTTATATCTATAGAATTTTTAGAGGGTATATAACTACCATTTAATTGATTATATATTGATTTATTTATTAAAATTCATAATTGTAGGATTATCAAATCACAAGTCAAAAATACTTCTTGGATTTAAGTTTCTATGAATGATCTTCTTGTAAATATTTTGATTCTCCCTTTAGTTGAATTTTTTTATTCTAGGAATATATTTTCATTATTTATATAGAACCCATATTAATTTTAAATAAGGGAAGTAACATTTATTATTTAGAATAAACCCATGATAATTTTTTCATTGTAAGGATTAGAACAAACATCCAGTGGAAGTTACTTTAACCTTCTGGGTTTTAATTCATGTAAATGAAGGATATTTGTCTTGGGTGGTATGAGAGAAACTCAAAAAAGAATAAATGCATATTGTTTGGGAATTTTTTGATATCTTTCCCAAGTAATTTCTTAGTATTCCTCTATTTTTTTATGTTGAGTACACAATACAACACATACCTGGTGTTGCACCTATTTCAAAGAATCTATATAGAATGGCCCTGGTTGATTTCTAGGAAAAAAAGAAGTAACTCTAGGAGAATATTGATCATGGATTTATAATCCCAAGTGTATCAGGGTGTGGAAAAAATATTCTATCTGTTAAAAATAATAATATATTAATGAAATGTTTCATTTATTATTGAGAAAATAATAACATCACTATCAGGAAAATTTATCATCAACCCCATATCAATTATTTCTATGATAAATTATGTGGTTCACAATATATTTACGAGATTTATTATCAATATGGGTACTATAATTTGAGGGTAATAAGTGAAGAAAATCAAAATATATCCTTCTATATGAGGCATGGACACTATAAATATATTTTTATGCTATTTGGTCTTACAAATTTCCATTCGATCCCAATTGATTTAAATAATAATTTATGTTTAGATAACCTTGATCAGTTAGTGGTAGTATTTATATATGATATCGTTATATACTCAATTACCAATGAAAATAATAAAGATCATTTGAGGACTTTTATGAGGACCCTATGTAAAGAAAATATGTATGTAACATTTACTTACTATGAAATTTGGATTCAAAATGTATCATTATTAAGATATATAATATAATGTCATGGTATTTTGGCAGATCATTCAATAATGGATACTATTTAATGTTAGCCCAGACTAACCACAATGACTAATATCTATAAATTTATTGATTTTATGGGATATTATTTATTATTTTTTGAGTTCTATTATGGATATATAATCCAATCTTATTTCTAACAAATAAACAATCCATGTTCCTTTGGATGGATGAATCTAGGGAGAATTTCAGGGAGATATAGAAATTTCATTTCAATAATCATTCCCTAAAAACATTATTTTATGGGCAAAGGGTTTTTAATCTATAGTATTGCATAAAAAATGGTATTTGGATGTGTTCTCATGTAGAATGATATGGATAGGGATTATTCCTCACACTAATTGAATATTCATGAGAAACATTACCCAACTCATGATTTGGATTTTTCTTAAATACTTTTTCACTAAAGATATAGAGGTATTATCTTTACAGAGAAATGTGTGAGATATATAGTGATAAAAAAATCAAAAAAAATTATATATTCACATATAAGGAGCTGAATATGAACAATAGAATATTTTTGGAGTTGATCAAATATTACGACTGATCCATATATTACCACTATGGGAAGGTGAACAAGGTGTCTGAAACGTTGAGTTGAAAGTATCATGGTATCTTATCCTCGGTGAGGATCACAAAAGGTTAAATATTTTTTTTCTTTTTAATAAATGGATATGGATATCAAGATGAAAGAATAAAGATATCATCCATCTAAAATGAGTTTCCTACAATCTACCCATGTGAGGATTAGAGGTGTATAAGGGAGATGTGGAGCTAAAAAATAAGGCGAGAAATGTTCATGAGTTTAGCCTTGATCATGATGGAATGATAGGGTTTAGGAACCATGTACCTATTCTATCCATATTTTATCATAAAAAGTAACTATTATATTAATCTCACAGTTCTTCATTCTCTATTCATCTTACCAGTATAATGATTTATAGATATTTGAAAGTGTACTTTTGGAGTGATGTAATGAAGATATATATTATTGATTTTTTATTTGAGTGTTTGGTATGAGATAAAGTTGGCGATTCGAGACAAGACTCTAAGGGAGTTTTATAAAGATTACCCATACCAGAATAGGAATTCAAAAACATTACCATGAGTTTTTTTATCATACTCCACAAAAAATTTTAATGGAATAATTTTATTTGGGTTGTAGTCAATAACCTTAAAAATAAATAGAACTTCATCTCCATTAGGGAAAAATTATCTCTTGAGATGATTTCATGAATATAAATTATATACTTAGTAAGATTACATGAATTACCACATTATATTGTCTTTGATAAGGATATGAGGATTACCTTGTTGTTCTGGTGAAGTATTCAACAAGCTCTTGATATAGAAGTTATCTTTCAGTACTATCTATCATCCTTACACACATAGTCTATCTAAGAGAACAATTTATACTCTAGAGGATATGATGATATCATGATATATGTCTTAAAATGGTGGTTTTGTTCAGAACTTTACACTAGTTGAGTAATCATATAGAAATAACTTCAACATAATAATTTAGATTTCTATTTTTTATTCCCTAAAAGAAAATAAGTGTAGAATTACAATGAGTGAGAATTGTGTTAGAGGAAAAAATATATTGGGGACTAAAAAATTTTAATAAATAGAATATAAGGTTAGAATAATTTAGAAAAAAATCAAGATACCTCAGTGTCAAAACAAAAGTTATGTTGACTATCACCGATGTGATTTAGAATCTAAATTTGGTGATAACCTATTTGTACGAATATCTCTAAGGAAGAGGATTATGGGGTTTGGAAATAAGTGAATTTTAAGACCATTATACATTGTAACTGTTGGTATTATTTATCATTTTGGTATAGTGGATTATCATTTGAAACATTTACAAAAAATCTCTTTTGTTAATGAATGTGTTTCATGTGTCTCTTACGAGGATGTACATACCTAATTCCTCAAATATACTAAATATCGATTTCATATCACATGAGTGGGAAATTTCATAGGAGAATCATCGTTTTGATATTCTTGATTGTATAGATTATGTTCTATGAAAAAAACCACTCCTATAGTCAATTATTTATGGTGAAGGCACTAGTTTGAAGAATCTCTGTGGGAACCCGAGGAAACGATGAAATATAAGTATACTCATTTATTTGTTTTGCATTGATGATTTTTAGGGATAAATTCATTTCAAAGGGGTAAAATGTTACACTATGAGTTTTTTATGAATTATTTTTTTACTAATAAATTACTTTTCATTAATATAATGTTTGACATGCAACACTGAGTTTATATTATGTTACACATAACACTGAGTTTCAACAAACAGTGATATATTATTAATATTATTATTGAAAAATGAATTTTATAACCTAGAAATTAAATATAGTGATATGTATATTAATAACAACTTTTTCAATATTAAAAATATTTTTATTTGTATAATGAAAACATACTTATAATGTTTACATAGTTTTTATACAAGTCTTTATATGTTTTGAAAATACTATATTCTCTCAAAAAATGATTTTTCTAAATTATGTGAAAAAGTAAAAAAATTAAATTTTAAGAATTTTATAATTTTTTTAGAAAAAAAAACAATTTATTAAATATACATATCAAAATTATCTTTTATTGATGATAATTTTTTGAGAAGATAAGTTTTCTCAGTGAATAGTGAAAAATACTAGTTTTTATTAATAATTTTTATGAATTATAAAACAATTAAAAACATAAAAAAAATTATAAAGTGGTTTTAAAATTAAAATTAGTTCAATTATATATTTATTAACAAAATTTATGTTATTGGAATCAATTCCTTACAGAATTGATATATTAAACCTATCTATACTTATAAAAATTTTCTCTTCAAAACAAATAATCTTCCTAGAATCTGTTAGTTTAATTTAATATTATATTATGAAACATCAATTAATTTAATATGGAAATTTTATCCCATATTTTTTATCATAATAATTTATAATTTATATTAATTTCAACATATTTATTTTCCATTCTAAATATGAAAATCAGTAAAAATAAATTATAACAGTTAAGTTGAAAATGATTTTACTAGGGATTAAACTAAAATTATTAATGGTAAAATGACCTAGAAACATTTCCAACACTAATTTTATAAAAATATTTGGACCTTATATCTTCCATTATCTATAATTATCTATTATTTATCCTTCGTGAATAAAAATATGTGAGTTTACATTTTTATTTCTAATAATTCCATGTGCCTCCTCTCCCCAACATATAAAAGGGAACCACCTATTCTTTCCCCATAACTATACTAACCCTTTTGTTAAGCCAATACTAACCAAAATATCTTTATTAATTCCATCATTTTATCCGAAAATCCTTATTTTGATCATAAATCCAACCTAGTAAGTCTTTTGGTGTAAACCTGTAGAGGTTACCTGAAAAAGATGTAACATTCTTCAATGAGTGTTTTTATTTTATTTCTCCTTATGCATCATTAAAATTATATTAAATCACGGTAATATAATAAAATTATTATTTTAAATATACATAGTTGTTATTATGTTGTTTTACTAACATTGATTCATCTCCTCTTACCTTAAATAGGAAATGATATCATCACACATGTGTATGGTGAACTACCGCCATATGAATCGACGTGGCATATTTTTCATCAACACTTATAATGGTTACGAATTATTATGGTCATAATGTATTTATTTGATATTTATAGCATAAATTTTCTTCTGGTATTATATTATTCAATAATATGTATGAACTGCTTAAAGGGAGAGCAGAGGCGACGAATATTGAAAAAGTCAGGGAGAGGGAAAATGTGTTTAAGAATATCTTTAATAAATATTAGGTGCGTCCTGATCCACTATGGGACATAAGTGAATAATTATACATAATGGGAACTATGTAATGATTCCTAATCCTGTATGTTTATGGTATTAGTTTTTGACCTTGACATATGATATGGGATTCTATATTTATGATGGTGACACACTTTTATGACATGAGCTTATAGTTTTTGTTTGATTTTTGATGATCTTTTAAATTTTATGGTCTATATTTTTTGAAATGATACTATTTTATTATATGACTCGTGTTAATGATCAATTGAAGGTTAGGAATTATCTTTATATTTTATTTTCATGATAACATTCCGATATTATTATCATATTCTTTTATTTGATCATATATTTATATCTATTTTGTTTACCCTTTATGAGCATCAAAGCTCACTCTTTAATATGTTCTTTTCTCTAGGTTGTGAAGAGATGGTAAGGTAGGTATGCTAAAGAGGATAACTGTGTTAGAAGTTATTTTTAAGAGATATTGAAGATCTGTATCAAAATAATGAATTTGTGTTTCTAGTCTCCAAAGACACAAAAATATTATATTCCTTTAGTGTGTGTATATTAAAATTATTGAATAATCATCTTAAAAGTTTTGATATTTATGTATTTAAATCCAAATTCCTTATAGAAATAGTCTCTAAATGTTGAATCATATCTCTAAAATCTCCTTTACATTCTACATTGGTATAGCCATAAAGTTGTAATGACTACTTATTTTCATAACTCAAGACATTGTTTAGAGTTACATTGATATTGTGCAAGATTCATTGATTTCTATAAGATACAAATCCTTCATTTTTTTTATTTGAGAACAATGTATAAACACAAAAATAGTGTACGATCCTAACACCATAAAATAGATTAAGCATTCAATGAGCCTGAGGAACTTGGTCTGATTCAAAATCCTTCTTTATTATTAAAAATAAAACTATGTCTCATGAGATATTGGAGTAGAAACATATCTAGATTCCTCCATTAAAAAAATATTGAGTAACTCCCAAGAATATTTTTATTCAGATAAATAAATAAAATATACTATATTGGTGACTTTAAAACCCACGAAAAGTTTCATCCCACTAGTCATTGAAATATCAAAAGTTTCCATAATTATGAATAAAATTCCTCTAGAATTTATTTTTGTTTTCATTAAAAAACATTTAATCAATGTGCTCAATCAAAATGTGTGAGTTTTTGTCATCAATATTGAAAAAGATATTTGAGTCTTATTTTACCATTTAAAATTTAATAAACATAAAGATACTTTCCATCTTTGAATATTATACTTTGGGTTCTAGTTTGATCTCATGGGTTACCTTCTTCATATTTTACAATTGAGAAACATCACTATCACTGATAAATACATTATTTTTTTAACTGTTAACTTCTTCCTCATGTATACCATTAAGGAACACAAATATCATTTTCATCTAGAAATCATTTTAGTTTTATAAATATAAAATCTAAATAATTATTCAAATAATTTCAGGTGTTATACATAAGGAAAAGGTATAAAAAACAATATCCTCAATTTGAGAATATCATTGTCAAATAAGAAGATATTTTTTCTATGCAATGTCTCTATACTCATTGATATTTCTATGAGGAAAAACATGTTTTATCAAAACAAAATCTAATACATGACAATACATTCCAATTATTATTCCTCTAAATTAATTTTATCACTTATTACATTGATGAAACACAATGATCATGGTGTAAGGAACCATCAATAATATTTTTTTTACTAGAAAAAGAAATATGGTATGGTTTGACATTCTCATTCTTATTTTGGTCTATACTCTACTAATGTTTTCCCTGAATAAATTATTGGGATAAATATGTTTTATATTCCTCAGTAACATTGAACAAATTTTATCCAAGCCTTCCTCATTTCTAAAATTGTAAGAATAAATCTAATTATCCTAAAAATCATCTCATTTAATCAGAAAACTCTCATATTATCCAAATTTTAATCACTCATTGTCATCCTCAATTTGAAAATTTATATATAAATGATTATGATTTTACAACACAATTATAAAAAAATATATCAAAAATAGTCCTCTTAATATTATTATATTACCTGTAACTTCTTACACAAGGTGTATACCCAAAAAATACTCTCGTTTTGACTCTCATAAAACATTCCCTTGGTTAGCCTTTATTATTGAAAAATCAAGGGCTTCTAAACACATATAAATTATTCTATAATGACATCCTTTTAACCATAAATAAAATGGTGTATAGACCAGATTGTGTCATTTTATGAACCAACTTTGAATATAGATATTTATGGTTGTATCTTGTCTCTAGAAATATTCTAAAATTTCATGCTCTGATAGAATTGTTCATCTCATTGGAACCAAACATCAATTCATCATATCAAAAAATCTATTCCATTTGGGTATGTATAGAGTTATATATTCATGTCTTATCAAATTATTTCATGGATATTAATCAATTAATTTATTATTTTATTCAAATCCATTATCAAATTAAATTATTTTAATGATATTAAAATTTCTCAAGATATTTTTTTTACTTAACAAAAAATATATATAATTCATCTATGTAATATAGTCATATAATCCTGAAATAATTATCTTCTTTGATTTAATTCATTATCATCAGTCAAATAATGTTCTATTTTACTAACCAATGAGGATTCATTATTTTAATTCACATAACCTTGTGAATATTATTCAATTTTTTTTCTTTATGACATATAACACATGTTTTCATTATTTAAAATTGTAACATTGGTATATTTCTCAAAAAAGAATTCATTGTAATGTTGGAAGTATTATTCTAACCCAAATGACTATGTATTATATATCAACGATGGTTTTCTACCTTGATACTCATGCATCAATAATTTTGATCATTGGAGATGTAGTAGAAGTTAAGGTTTTTTCAAAGTTGCTTAAATGTTATTATTCAATGATTTAATATTTTTATGACTCACTCGTTCACTAATAAAATAATCTCAGTCCAATTATTAAAAAGTAGAGAATCACTATGAATATTGATCCCCATCTCATCAATAAAGATAACATCATTGGATTTATTCTTACTAATATTGGTGTACCTAACTTGTTAATATTTGTGTTATATGTAATTTTAGTAAGTAGAAGGTCCTCTATCACCTGATTGGATATTTTTAAAGAGTTTATTTTTTATATAATATGTGTTGACCAACCAATAGTATGTATCCAAGGATATTGTCATTTTATATCCTTTAAATCCGACATAACCACCATTTTATGTTCCTTGTTTTTCCTCTTCTTAATATATTTGAAATTATTATTTTTATTCACCGCATTTGGTATCATGATAAGAAATTTTTTGTTGATGTGTTGGGGTTGATCACACCACTAATTAGTTTCTTTAAAATAATTTTAAAATTGCATATACTCTTTAGGATGTTGTATGGGTTGGTCATTAGGAAAGAAATATTTTCTCTTACTTGATTCAATTCCTCGATTTGATTGATTGGGAGAGATATTATACTGGAACACAAAACAATTATTTCCATAAACTCTAAAACACTAAAATACCACATCAAAGGGAAATATCCATTGATAGAAAATTATTTCTTTAAAATTTTATCATTTTCCCCCCAAATTTTATGTCCAATACTATTTTTCAATACTAACATAGATGATATCCCTTTCATTTACATTAACTTGGTACTAAGGATTAGTCTTGGTATAATGATCTTTTTAAAACTCTTTACCTTTAAATTTTATTTCACCATAATCAATCTTACCAATGGGAATAATCTCCATTTTAGGGGATGACTTCTCCTTCTTCATTAAATTATCTCAACTTCTACCCATGGAATTGAGTGTATATATGTCTTAATAACTTGTCCTTTTTACCAAAGGATAATCAATTTGTTTAATTGTATCATCAGTTTCATTAATGAATGTTTTGAATCTCTCATCATCTTAATTTTCTATATTTTTATACTCCACAACTTTAATTTTTTCGAAGGAATTTAATTTTTGACTAAATTTTCCTCATGATTCGTCAACTCATCATTCTTAGTAATAATATTTGAAGTGGTAATATAAAAAATTATATCTATTTATTTAGTAATTACATTTATATCTCCATTATTTATTTTAAACTCAAAATCTATCTCTATAATGACCTTTTCTTTTGACTATTTATGGTATTTCCATAATAAGTCATTGTCCATAATCAATGATTAATTTTCCCTTTAAAGTCTTATATTATTCATTCAAGCACCCAGTTACATTTTCTCTATGCTTAAAAACTATTGGTGTCTATATATAACAATTTTGTTTTTAATTAATCACTTTTTCTTCTTATCCACTATTTGAATCATTTTGTGGTCTTTATTTTCCCATGATGTTTTTTCTCCCTTCATCCACGAAGTTATCTCACTATCCTTTACTTTTCCCATCACAAGATGTCAAACAAGGTTTTTTGAAAAGATAACTATTATTATAAATATTATTATTCTATTAAATATTATTAATATTACTCCATTGAAACTAGTATTCATCTTTGTCTAAGTTAATTATTAAGGGAATCTCTGAAAAATTGGAAACTCTTACATTAATTAAACAATTTAATTTGAATATTACCTTTATATTTAACTTACCTTATTATGTTCCTTTTAATAATAATGAAATTGTTGAATCATATTTATAATTAGTTTCATAATCATGTGAATTATTTTACTTATTATTATTTGATACATTTAATGTTTCAAATATAGTCTCCTTCTCTATTTTACCTTTTATCCTTATGATTGAACAACTTGTCATCTTGTATGTGACCAAAAAATTGTTGATTATTTTGATGTGTCACTTATTCGAGTCATGAACATCTTAGGATAGAATAATTTATTAATTTTACCTAAGAGGATTCTCATAAGTTTCATAAATGTGGTTTAATCTTAATGAATTTCACTATAACCTTGAATTACACTCAATGTTTTGTTGGATATAACTATTAATTACTCCACTAATTTATCTTACCCAATTTATGTATCTTCAAACTAATTTGGATAGGATTTTATCCAATATTTTTTTATATTCCTTTCTTATTCATCTATATAATGGATTCTCCACTAGATTCAATATTATTTTATTCAATCCCACAACTTT
The DNA here is from genome assembly GCA_963277665.1 of Viscum album. Taxonomy (NCBI): domain Eukaryota; kingdom Viridiplantae; phylum Streptophyta; class Magnoliopsida; order Santalales; family Viscaceae; genus Viscum; species Viscum album. Next base: position 1,135,462,033 of record OY728142.1, on the reverse strand, counting down.
TGTGGAAAATTTATCTGATTAATGATTGTAAATATTTACATGGTCTCATATCCTATGTGATATTATTATTATCTATTTGAGTATATTTTATGCCACATATGGTAATATTAAAACCATTTGTCATGATATTAAGAACATGTATGCCATGATATTAAATATATAGAACCATCCCATCTCTCCATAGATAGAATAACTTTCCATCAAACGTAAAAAATCCCTTCTTGTTTCTGGTATTCATTAACCCTAATTATTTAATTGATAAAAATATATTAAAAATTAAAGAAATAATATATATATATATTGTAATAATACTTGGAATTATTTCTCATGAATTTGTAAGATACCAATGAATAAGAATCAAGTGTTTAATGTGACAATAAATTTCTTCCAGAAAAATTTCTATAATTCCATTTTTAAGTCATAAGATTGATGTTACCATCACAGAGGGGTGTAAATCAGTGTTTATTCAAAAAACAATCTCTCTAACGTTGTGATCCCCACCACTGATTAATGTAAAAAGAGCTCAATGGTTAAAATGTAATAATGAGGGATTTATTGAGAGAGAACACTCATAGGCATTAAATTTTTTAAGGTTTACACTCCCTTATTATCATGTGGATAATCCTTAGTGTATAGTGGTTTCAATCTCCCTACCCATGGTCAAGTTCATTTTCAAAGTAACATGGAATGATGAAATATGATTTTATTGAACTCTTAATTATAAGATAAATAATTAATGTCAATAAATTGAAGAATCCATTATTTTTATACCTCCAGTGCTTTCATAATTTGGATTTCATTTTCACCCTGGTTCTTATCTTCTATATACTAATAAATCATCCTCGTAATATTGTTGGATCATCTAAGATTTTCCCTAATTCATCACACACACATTCTCTATACATTTCACATTATATATATATATATATATATATAACCAATATTGTGGAGTTATGCTTTTTAATGCGGTGTGATCCACATTTATAAATGATATAAAATATTAAATCAAAAATAACTTGGAATATCTCATCATAAATTTGATTGGATTTGTATCTTTATTGATATATTACAGCATGGAATATTATGTTTTTTCAAAACCAAACATAAAATAATATTATTCTGTTAAACTCATTATGTTATGGATTAGGAGTTGTGTTGTGTCATGAATAAAATATACCAAAATAGAAAAAACTACAATATTATTAACCCCAGTCATATTTATATGGTTTATCCTATCTTCTAGGATCTTCGCATATTTACCACACTCTTCAACATGGACCATTTCTTCGCGGGGAAAAGTCACTTTTCTCCCAAACTAGCATGGCCCTTATTTCTTACATACTAGTCTTCATAGAATAGTCAAATCCTTAGGATCTCCTCAGATATACCATTATAGAATAACAATTCTAGTGGTTTGTTGGACCTTCTTTCATTATAATCAATCCTTTTATAATCCATATTAACTCCATGAAACACCTTCTTATATAAGTTAAAATCATTTTTCATCCACATCATCATAGATGGATTGAAATAGATATGCATGACTCCATCATAAGTTTGATTAATTAATTCCAATGAAATACAAATTCAGTACATATTCATCTCACATAATATTATTTCATTTCGCACATTATATTAACACTTATCTATTTTGTAATGAATTATATCTATCATACAAATATTTTTTCATCAATTCCAAAACTTTATTAAATTTATTCTTGTGCATATAAACTCAACACACAATATTTACCAACTCATCCAAAATATTTCCTAAAAAAATAAAAAATGAAAACATCCAAAACTCATTAATGAATTTTATCACAAAAAAATTCATATTATCCCTCCATAATTAATGTCATTTAAACACCTAACCATAATCTAGAACTGTGATTGGGAGAGAAAATCATCCCTCATAGTAATATCAATTCCATATTAACCATGTATCAATTGACATCAACTCAGATCCTACTTTATCACCAAAATTTAGGAGGTTTCTTTAGTACCCAATCTCTCAAAGGGGACTTCTATTAGTAGAAAAAAAATAATTTGAAGGAAATATTATTCTTATATAGTCGTATAAAAAACGTAAGGTTTGAAATAACTAACAACAAATAGATTATGTACTGATAAGAATATGGTAATGTGATTAATGTAATGATTCAAAAATACCAAAATTTTCACCACTTTTTTAAAATAAGTGTATCTAATTTTTTTAAAATATAATTTTTTGAATAAATACAAATTTATTACTCAACACATTAACAAAAAAATTAACTATTATTCATTTTAATGTGTTAATTTAGCTCACTAAGTTATTCATTCCTTAAATTATGGAGGTAATAGTTGTAAATAATATTTATAAGGATAAAATTTAGGTTATAAAATTTTTATGTACTTAATAAATTATGAAAAACATTGAATTAGTATTTAGTACATGTGAATTATAGTTTAAAATGAATTCTAAACTCAACACTTAATTAAAAAGAAATAAAATTTATTCTCATAAAACTATTCTGTTTTAAATGACTAATGTCTTTTCATTTCTCTTCCTACTAAATGTGTACATAATAGAGAGACATCACTTTCTTTTATTAAATATCTTACATTGACCATAGCTAAGGTAGATAATACTTGTTCAATACTTTTTAAAAATAAATACAGCTTATACCCATTCAAATAATGTAAATAAGATACATGTTTAATGATTTAATATAAATACCAATGGTAATTTTCCAATATTTATTCAATTATAATATTTAATGTAGATGTTTATAACTTATTATAATAGGATAAGTGACATAAAAAGGATATGGGTGAAACACTGCATTCATTGTTTGACCTGCCTAATGTATGTGCTTCATTTTTTGTTGTATGATTTAACAAATTCTAGGAAATGTTTGTTAAGGACTAATGATATTTAGATAAATCCATTTTAAATTATTAAGAAGTCACTTGTAAATAATTTGGGAATTTATATAATACATTAATAATTCACATATGATCCAATCATATATGTAATTTTTCTATGTTTAACAAAGGATCACATAATTATATTTCTCTTCCAAACAATTTAAATGGTAAATTATCAAAATAATAAAACTAAAAAGTAATAATAAAATTTATATTAAAAAATAATTTTTTAGATATGTTAAATTAACCATGATAAATTTTCATTTTTTTCTCCAAAAAATAGGTTTATAATTTATTAAATGATTCAAAATCCAATGGAACACACCACCAAGGAAAAACCTAATTAATGGAGACATGGAGGGATGAGAACAACTATAAAATATTCTAGATTTAATATAATAAATTAATTAAATTTTACCAACAAAGTAACCATAAATTTAAGGATAATACTTATAGAACATCCATAATAATCATTCGATACCAAAATAAAAAAATGCCCAAATTTTAATATCCTTAAAAAATACCAAATTCTTCCAAAATAATAGGAATATTTTGGGAATCTAATTTAATATAAAAAAATAATGAAACACCAAAATAAATGAAAACAACTAATTTCTTCCTTTTATAAACTCATAATGAAGAATACATAAGCCATGACATTCTTTTTATATGATTTTGTGTGATAAAAATCCTAAATTTCTAATTCAATTGAGAAAAAACTGAAATATAATGAAATATATACCTAGTGGTGATAATTTATAAATCATATAGAAATACAAGAATCAATAATTAAAGGAGAGTAAAATTGAGGGTAGAGGATATGAGACTGATTAGTCCAGATCGTCCTGGTGTCACACACTATTTATCCCACTAATGTAGTTTTCATTTATTTTCTATATTTATTCCTCCTTAATTATCCCCTATTTCTCCCAAATTAATATAGTTATATTGCATAGTAATAAAAATATTATACTTACAACAAATTACTTAAACATAAAAAATAATAATATAAAAATAATGAGAATTTAATTACATGTTATATATCATGTAAAATGATAATATTTTTATCAAAATAAATTATACATAAATATATATTATGAACAAAATATTAATAATACCGATGGACATAAAAATATATATTATAACATATTGATATTAATAACACTTTGTGTATATTTTTATATTATAATTTTAAAATTAATAACATTAATAATATTAAATATATGTTATATTAGTATATATATTTATTCCATCATAAATTTATGTATATAATTTTCTTTTAAATGAATAAGAAAAAATATATGTCATACACGCATATTTATATCAAAAAAGTCATATCCTGACCAAATAATAATTATAATATCAATTATTAATTATTATATATTAACATCAACCATCTTTATTGGACACACATCATTACTAAAATAATAATCCATAATATTTACATTAAAAATATTTAATTCACACAATACATTCGTGAACTATTATATTTCCACAAATAATATCAACTTCACCTAAATATTACACTTTAACATGTTTTTATATAAAATTACAAACTATGTTATATTTTATTTTGATATCATAAATTTTGATTTTTATACATATTAATATTATATTTCCCATAATTTTATAAAAAAAACAAAGAGAAAATAATTAATATACCTTGTATTATCAAATACCATATACCCAATAATCTAGTACCTAGGGGCCTTCTTAGACATCCTTACCCATGAGTACAATCAATAAATAACTAGAGAGCCTCTACAAGGTAACTAGTGGCCTTAGATGTTTCATATTTCATGCCTCTTATCCCATAAAAATCACTCAATCATTTCTTTTTTACACCCACGATCTCCCAACATTAACAAAACCATCCATCAAATCATTATCTATAATTAATATTCATGTTTGAGACTCAATAAAAATAAAACAATACGTTTTCACTAACTAAATTCCCAATTTTATATTCCGAATTTTACTCAAATCCTAAAAACATGTCAAATATTACTAGAAAAACCCCTAAAATTTAGCCTATTATCTCTCATAAGATAAGCCAACTTTTTACACGAGGTTTCATATCTCACATAACAACTAAAATCTACATAACTCACCATATAATATCCTAAAACATTTATTGGTACTTTGATACTTAAATATTAAAAACTAAACATACCATAATGTACCTGAGGATCGTAAACCAAATGATCTTTAATGAATATTAAGATTCAAAAAATATAAACTATGAAACCAACCTTGTCCTTATAGATCTCCCAAGTATATATATTTCATATGTTTTTTCTTTAGCGCAGTCACTTTCTTTATAATTTTTTAAATACATTCACTATTCTAAATATTTTTATATAAGGTTTGGTTTCATTTTATGAATCATTTATTACATTAAATTTCAACTAAAATAACCTCTATAAAATGGATTACCATTATAAATCCGTTTTTAGAAATATTTATCTCATTTTTTCTAATAGAATATACGATTTTCAAATAACAACCAAATTTCAAAATCCATGTTTTACTGTAAACACATTAACATAAAATTATCTCTCTAATTTTAAATCATAATAGGGTTATACTAATAGTATAAATATTATAGTAATTAATGTGTTTAATATATATGTTCTAAATAGTGACCATGTTATGAATAATAATAGAATACATGTGAAAGACGTTAATTAATTACATTCCTCCAAATAATATTTATATGAACATGTCCTAATGTTCCTCTACAACTATGCTGTACAAAACAATATAAAATGCAATATTAAGTAAATCATTGAGGGACTTCTCTATTTTCATCATGTTGTGCTCATGGTACATAAACCAAATCCATGCTTATACCCAACATGATTATTAATTACTATGGAATTAAATTTTTAACATGATATTATACCATAAAGAGTATGATAATATGTATTGATGGGATACTTCTTATGTCTTAAAATTTTTATCTTCTTTCTATAAAACCCTAGAAAAACTCAAATATATCTCTAATACAACTTGTAATAACTCGAAATGAAATGCACGTTGACTCAAACCAGATTATCATTTACCCTAAGATTATTATTTAATCTCTATGTTGTAGATATTAGTTTCATATGTATTATTTTATCATTAGGTAAAAACATAATCAATTAAAATTTTAAATTAGGTAAATGTTAGATTCTATCAAAAATTATGCATCACCATTCCCTGCATAAGATGGTTTATAAATTTAAAATGATTCATATTGTCCCAATGAAGTTTTTATACACTAGTGATACCCTATATATATATATATCTCAAACTATATTAATCTGAACAAACCAAATAAACTAATACATATACAAAATCATCTATAAACATAAAAGAAGGCTAATCAAACCCCATGACAATAAAAGTTAAATAGATATAGTAATATTCCAAATTATCTTCTATAAAAACAATTCATCTAGTGTTCCAAATAAATTGGGATCCTAGAAAATTGTAAAATAACAAAAATATATTGATAATATTCCAGAATACAACATCTATATATGTAAACATTAGTACCCAAGATAAAAATAATTATGTTTTTTCCCATTGATGTGCACATACATAGTGTAATTATAAAGCCTCATGCTAGGAAAATGATAAGTGTATTCCTAATAAAGTGATTACATATTTACATATATATGAAAAATGAATTTAATTGATGAAAAATAATAATGATATACACACAATGGGAATATATCATAGATCTATAATATTGATAATAGGTTAATCATGTTCCACTAGGAGGATCCAGACCCACCTCGTGCCATTAATAGAATCTAGAATAGTGAAAGAGTATAACCATTATATGATATTTGACCCACTATGGGATAATACACCAATCAGTTAAAATCTAATCCATTAGGGAAATATCCTATCAATCATGGAATAACCTATCCATCAAGAATGACTTGCTACATAAATCAAAGGTCGGGAAACATCACTGACCATTCCAAATATAATATCATAATATACATATATATGGTAGTTCATGTCATGAACCATACCAGTATGTCATGACAAACAAATATAAACATAAATATGGTTGGTCATTCCATGGTTATCCCAATATAAGCACTAACACAAAATATAATAGTTAATTAGTGTATGTATTCCCATGGGAAACTAGAGTACCATTTCCCAATTGTTTCCATCACTGTAACATTTCCATAACCAACTCAACAAGTCATTATAGTAAACAAAGAAAAAATTATAAAAAACCAATATGAACAATTTTATAAGGCATAGACATTATCCTTAATGACCACTGTCACCTACATTAACACTTTATTACAACAAAAATAAAGAAATGATCAATTTTACAAACATTCAGAAAATATTCTTTAATATAAACCAATTACATGTTATATTATTCATACAATTCAAGCATCCATTTATAAATATGAATAGGTAATATGAAATGGAATAAAAAAAATAAGTCCTTTTTGTAACAATCCAAAACACAAATATTCCATGTCATAAGAAACAATTAGGAATACAAGTAGAAATTAAAATAGAGTATAATAAATATAATACTAGCTACAAGTTATAAAATACATAAGGAAAGCAATAAAATATGACAAAGGGAGGATGTATTGAAAAAAAAATAAGTTATGTAATTAAGGTTTGGGTTTACGAATTCACCTTTATCCAATAATATATTTAATTAAGTGTAACCAATGCTACTAAATATAATTTTTTTAATAAAAATTTATTTCTAAAAACATTATCAATATAATTTAAAAGTAGTATATATAAATATATTTCTTAGTTTAATAATATATTTAATTTATAAATATTGATTAATATAGATAAAAATAAAATTTATATGGTCATATTTTAGTTTAGAAATCATTTCCACACTCATTACATAAAAAAATCATGTAGTATTTGAAAACTTTTATGTGTAGTTTAAAAATAATTCTAAACTATGAACTGTATTATAAAAAATATAATTAATTATTGTGAAACCAATGTTGTGTTAAAGTCCAAGTTCCATTAATTTTTATACTTTATAGATGTATATATATTGGAATATCATCAATTCTCATTATTAACTATTTTCTTTAACCCACAATCAATATAATGAGGGATTGTTCAACAAATTATCCAAAAAAAGGAAACTAATACTCATTCAATTTGTTCCCACGAAAAATATTTTTTGAGTCACTCGGCCTTGAGAACAATAAATTTAATGGAATTTATAAAGAGTGGTTCAAAAATTGGAAGGGGAAGTGGCCTATAAATTTGGTCTTAGTGGGTGTGGGTTGTTTCATTTCCTTGTACCCTCCAGCACCTTCTATGATTAGGATAAAAAAATAATTATATTTTAGTTTTATAATAAATCAGGATTAAATATTTTATTCACACTAATTAAACTATGAAAATTCAATTTTTATCCAAAAAACTAATAATTACTTTCTTGTTATCCTATATTATGAGAATTAATATTTATAAGAAAATATGGTAATTATTAAATCATTCAAATGAAAAAATTAATACAATATTCAAATTTATATAATATTTCCATAAAAAATCCATTTTTACTAGATTTATTAAATTATAACTGAAAAACATTCTTAATATGTATAAAATATACTTTTGTAATTTATTATAGCCTTATTAATCAATCAGCACACACTGCATAAGTGTGACCTTATGTGTGGGAAATGATACGTGATAAGACCACCTACCAAAATCGCTATCTTTGAGATACACACAACCTAGTGATCTAAAAATGGTAATTCTTGATTTTTTAAAATTATAGTTAAACTACACTACCACATTGAAAGTGTACATGGTGTTGTACCGCATTACGGAGATTTCCATTTCATTTACTTATATGTAGGCTTAATACTCATTAATATTTTAGTTCTTTTTTGATAAAAAATTTAAAACAAAGCTAGACATAATTTTTATGAATGTTTTTGGGATGTAATTGAAGAAACCAATGGGTAAATAGATATAAGATCCTAGTTTTTTCTCAATTATGAAACCATATAATTTTGGTATAATCCTATATTGTGGACATAATTCAGTTTCCTAATGAGGTTGTAAATATTTTGAGGATGTTCGGGGCTTGTTAGGAGCTTGGAACCCCTACCCGTGTAAAAAACAATGGGTCACATGGTTAGTAGACACATTGAAACCCATACCACATATCCCCTCCTAACTATGCATGGATGGACAATGGGGTGAATTAGGGCACATGGTTTTCCCAAACTGTGTTCCAAGGGCTGCAAACCCGTGAAAAAAATACAGACATCTTAAGAGAGGTGTTATTGAAAGTTGGTACAATATCACCACATACTCCCTCCATGGATTCCCCTTTATAGATGGTAATTAAGAAAGAGGGACAATTAACACATAATTATCTCCTCCAGAAGGCCCTGGGGTGGCAACCAGTACCAAGGTTATAGAATTTCATAAAATGAGAGGCATTACCCTTTCTGTAGTAACCAAGATTGGAAGATAATAAGTATCAAGCACAAAAAACTCCAAGACATACATAAAAGAAATCCAAAATCCATAAAACATGCATGTTAATAAAATATAATTGTTAAAAAACTAGAGTCACCAAATTAAATACCAAAATATGAAAGCTATGTTGTTACACAACAACTATCTACTTGTCTGGGCTATTAATGTCTATAATGGTCTATATAATCCTCGCGGACACCTGAAAATAGCTTTATATGCATAGGTTGATATTAAAATAATACTCCGTAGGGAAAACCAAGGTCTCTCATGCCCAAGTGGGTGAAGCATAAAAATTCCCCTGTGATAAAACAATAGAATACAACAACACCTAACAAGGAAACATTATCCATCCCAACCTCACCATGGAACTCTCATCAAATAACATAATTCATGTAAAGTAATATAATAATCACATCGATGTTTGGGTATCCTACACCACATCCAAATAGTTAACCTCACATACCCTCATTGAAATCATCCTACCCTTCCACACTTTTCAATAAGTCTCACATCACAACCTATCCGCACGCACTTGGGCCTCAGAGCTAGTTACGCAACCTGGGAATACAAAGTTCACCACTTCTCTCCCACACACAACTAGGCAACAACCATACCATATACCACTCATAGACACCTGGGACACAACCATACCACAACTCATTCTGTAGACACATGGTAAACCATAACTCACCCACAGACACTTGGTCCCCACAAGAACTTCATAACCTGCCCGAAGCATATTGGGCTACAAATTCCTAGAAGAGGAAGCGTGTAAGATCTAGTAACCATCCATCCGTCCTCCAATCAAGATGTTTGGAAAATTCACCCCCTGTGAAAATTGTGGTCTTCCACACATAGTTATAAACAAGGGTGAGGAGTGTTATAAACCCCAAGGAAGGTACATGTATATATATATAGTATCAAACACTCATACAAACCGATGGGTTTCATAAAAAACATTCATACATCCCACAAAACTGCCATTGATTTTACCTTCAAGTGAATTTACAAACACTAGCAATAGTCACTTCGGAAGTTGATAAAATTAAAGCCTCATCACAACAAGCCACATCTCAAAGCATACCCCCGTCCAACTAATTTAAATAATTATCATTATTTAGTAAAAAATCCTTTTGTTTATTTCATCACAACCTTGGTAACTACTTATCATAGCATGTAACAAGAGACACATCATAAACCATGGAATTTAAAAAGAATCATAGAAGGATACTCACATCATATTTCCTCTCCAATCAACACCCCTACCAACCAATTCCATTATCATTCTTCAATGTCATTCCACCCAATCCATACTCTTTAAGAAGAAAACCCCCAAATCATCACCAAACATTGAAATAAATATCATCACAACCAAATTTTTCATCCCTACTATATATCAACACCATACCCATCACACCCAACAACATAAACATAGCACAAACTGAACCTCCAACTCCATTGCTCAAACACAGCCCATTCTTTTCCACAATAAAACATTCCCCTAAGATGATATTCTATTTCACCACCCCAACCACTCCACCTTATAGTTGTGATCTCAACCACATAACCACAAAACCACACAACTAAAAAGTAAAAAAAATTCCACACAACACACATCTACACCAGACAAGGTAGGGTGTATTCAGATTTAGCAAAAACATTTTCTTTAATTCAACTTTGATAAATCAAGGGTTTTCAAAAAAACAAGTTTGATCCTAGAAATCAATTTATTTAACTGAATATATCTAGTTAATCAATTTCATATATACATCTATTCAATACATGATCAAAAAACAGACATTTTAATTCATCCCAATTGCACAATCAAATACAACAAACGACTATGATTTCTAGTAGGCATATAACCCATATAGATCACAACATCAACAGATAATCAAAGAAATAATTTCACTTTTTCTTATCCTCACATGTTGATCTTTAAACCATTTAAATTATCTTTATTAATTTGTTATCCTACCATATTCTTTAGGAGTACATTCATATACCCACCCCACATCATACAGAAATACAAATAATGGTGAAGGGATCCATACCTCATGAAACGGATGATCAACACCTTCTTTTTACGCAAAATATGGGGTGTGCCTGGATCGAGGGAAATTTGATCCAAGTGTGGAACATAGACGTGAATATCCTTGGGGAAGAAAGGTTCTAGGGACTCTTGGTAGAAATAGTTATGGGAAATGCTTTAGGAATAAAGGGTCTCTTTTTTAGAAGGGTCAGATCTTATATCAATGGAAGAACAGTTTCAAAATCAATTAAAGTCAAATCACAATCAAGACCACATTTTTTGACTATATAAAAGCCTCCCAAGCATTAGGAATTTAAATATATAATTTTTTTTCTTTTGAAGAAACTTAAAAACAGATATTTATAGTTTTAAACACAATTTATGTCAAATTAAATGTTAAATAAGTGAATCTAAAAAACTCGGAAAAACTGGAAATTTTGGAAAACTGTTAAAAATGACTCACCATTGTGTTAGTCACAATTGAAAGTCACTAGTTTTTGAGGCACTGTTAGGTGACTCACCATTTTACAATTCACCAATGAGAGCTACCAGTGATGAGATACCAATGGCGAGTCACTCTTCGATGAGTCACTATCACGGCCCACCTTCAGTGAGTCACCGTTGTGAGTCACCGTCAAATGTCACTGATGGGAGTCACTGTCAAATGTCACTGATGGGAGTCACCTTGGGATGACTTAACATCACAACCTACTAGGGGAAAACTCACTCTCAAATGAGCTACCATTGAAAAAACAATATTTTTTGATACAATCTTGCATTGAGCTACTCTGACCTTTCATAACACCCTAAACACCATATTTTCTCAAAGTAATGGGTCGAGGAGGTATTTTCCATTACATATAATACCTCTAAAACTATTATCTCCCTTGAGAATTAAAAACCAAACTTTAAGAAAGAGGGTTCCGATCATCCAACATGTAAGATACCTCTCAATGATCTTGATATACTTGAAACACTTATTGATTTAGACATCCTAAAGTCAAATGATAAAACACCCAGTGTTGTATGAAAGATAGAGTGAAACTTAAGAATCTGAAAACACCTCCTCCAACACCTAATACTGTATGTGACTACAAGACCCACAACAAAAGTAGCAATGAAAACACTATCCAGACATATAAATCATAAAATTCCTTCCTCCATGTGAAGATACAACTCACTCTGGGCAGCACTGACTCGCCCATACGGTTTTAATCGCATCCCAATTAAAGAATCTCAATTAGGAATCTCTTCCTCACATTTATAATGTTAGGACCTTATCACACATCACAGAACAAGGAAACAAATATTATCGTAAACAAAAATATTAAAGCATTACATTACAAAGGGAAACACAATATGGAAAAAATCACAACTGCTTTGGTTACTACATACGCATTTGCCTCTCCCTTTCCCAAGTATTATCCCCGAGATCGATATGCCTCCACAACACACGAACCAAGGGAATTGTCAATCTTTAAAAAACCTTCTATCGATGATCCGTGATTTCTATTGGCCACTCAATGAACGTTGTATCGCCTTTGAAATCCAACTCCTAACAGTCAATGACATGAGAGTCAGTGTGAAGATACCGACGAAGCTGAGAGACATTAAAGACATTGTTGACCTTCAAAAACTATGGTGGTAGTGCAAACAAGTATTCCTCCTTACGCACTCTCCCTAACACCACAAAGGGCCTGAATAACTTGGGAGATGGATTTCCCTATTTTCTGAACCTCTATTTCTCACATCGATGGGAAACCTTCAAGAACATGTGGTCCCCAACCTCAAAATACAAGGGCCTCCTCCTACAAGTTGCATATAAATTTTTACATTCCTATAATACTTTCACCCTCTCAAAGACAAGATTAACCTTCTCTTTCTTACTCTAAATGTCCTTAGGACAAAGTGTAGTTGTCACCTCAACATCTGTCCAGCACAAATATGAATTACACCATCTTCCATACAAATTCTCAAATAGAGACATGAAAATGGAAGAGTGAAAGATATTATTGTAAGAAATGTGCACCAAGGGAATGTTTCACTCCCAATATCCAACCAATTCAATGATACACACCCATATCATGTCCTACAACTTCTGGATGGTCTTCTCCGTCTGCCCATCCACCTGAGTGTGGAAAGCTGTGGTGAGGAAATACTAAGTTCCAAAAGAATATTTCAATAACCTCCATATTTGTGAGGTAAACCATGTATCGTAATTCAATAAAATGTATCTTGGAACTCCATGAAGATGAACCACCTCATCCACATACATCATGTCCAAGGAATTCACCATGCCTAACTCCTTAATCACTAAGAAGTGATCGGATTTCATCAGTCGATCCAACACTACCCATATTGCATCACATCCTCCCTATGACCTGAGTAACCCTATAACTAAATGCATTGAGATTTCATCCCACATCCACTCAGGGACATCTAGAGGATATAAAAACCTACTGGTATGGTGTTTCTTGGTTTTCACATGCTGGCATACTAAACACCTTTCCTCAAACTCCACACTTCCCACTTCATCTCGAGCCACCAAAACTATTCTCTCAAGTAAGAATACAGATTATAAATTTCTTTTTGAACAACTAAGGGTGAGGTGTGAGAAATACCTCATGCATAACCACTAGAACAAATAGCCTCCAACAGAATGTCATCTGATTCTGACCATCTTTCTAGAACATCACAATGGTCAACATGATTTCCCATCACCTCTACCTCTAAGTCTCCCAAATGAGAATATTGAACATGATACATCATAGTAGATTCCACCATCATCTAAAATTGATAACATCTACTTCAATTATTTACTGCATCTAAGTAAAAGGTGTAAAAATACTCCATCGCCTTCCAATCATTCGTAGATTCCCAAAATACCTCCTTTTGTGACATCCTACTCATTGAATCATCCACGACCTTCCCATTTCTTAAAGTCTAAGAGATCCCAAAATAACAATCTTGTAGAAACTATATCCACTTATTATATCACAAGTTCAGACCTTACTGGTAAAATATAAACCTCAAGATTATGTGATCCATAAAGACCACAAATCACTCCCAAAGTGGTAATGTCATCAAGACATCAGTGTTAACATGACTTCCACTATCTCCATATTGTGGGTGACATAGCTACATTATTGATGATATAACTACCTATACCCATAAGATATCACTCCCCATTATTTAATCAATACACATCCCAAGCCAAGATGAGAAGCATCATAGAAAACCCCAGACACCGACCCTTTATTTGGCAACAGGCGAAACGGAGAACTAACAAGCCTCTATTTTAGATAGTTGAATGCTACCTAAAATTGATCACTCCAAAAAAATTCCTACTCTTTTCTAGTGACATCTTACAATAGAGCTTCAACTCATGAGAAAATGTGTAAAAATTTCTAGTAATAGCCCACCAGACCGAGAAAACTACAAGACACAGTAACATTGCTAGGTACTAACCAATAAATAAATTCCTTATCCATAGATGGGTCCACTGTAATATCCTACTATGACGCCACATGTCACTATAAATGTACATCTTGTGTCCAAAAAATACACTTGGAGTTCTTTCCATAGACCTAGCAACACTAAAGAACCTCCAAGACACTTTTCAAATGCTCAGTATGCTCCTCCTATGACCTCTAATATATCAAGATTTCATTGATGAGTATGATTATGAACATATACGAGAACTCATGGTAGATGGAGTACATATGTACCATGAAGGAAACTGGTGTGTTCGTTACACCTAAAAACATGTCCACGAACTCGAAGTTCCCATACGTGGACCTAAAAGCAATTTTCAGGATATCTCCCTCCTTCACTCTTAGTTGTTGATATCCAAACTGAATATCAACCTTAGAGATTAAAATTTCCCCTCTTAGATGGTTGAAAATATCATCTATCATTATAAAAGGTTAATGGTTATTTACTGTCAACTAATTCCACCTAAGGTAGTATTTTCACAACCTCAGACCACTATCTGCATTCTTCTAAAACTAGACTCGGGCACCATACTGTGACACATTGGGCCAGATAAACCCGTATGAATCATATCTTCTATCTGAATCCTCATATCCCACAACTCATAAGATTCCATCTAATAAGGATCCATTGAAATCCGAAAAGCACTGGGCTGTAAGCCTATCCCGATCTCAACATCCCATTAAGGGTGTTAAGGAACAACCTTGCCGGGGAAGACATCTAATAACTCCCCTACCATGTTGGGAACCACCTCCATCTCAACATCCATAGAGCTCATTAATATCTCATCTAATAAGGAAAAAATGATCTACTCACTGACTTCCCATCTAAAATCTCCAACCACCAATGAAGGCCACACACTAGCCATCCATGTCTAAAAAAATTACTCTCCTATGGAAGTAGTAAATAATATCATGTGTATATTATAACCATTCTATTCCAAGGATGATATAATATGGCTTTATTTATAGAAAAAAGAGATTCCCATCAGACTGTTGCTTCCCCTTCATTTGTCTATATCCCTGTCACACATAAAACATGCTAGTCTAACCTCCAACTCACTTACTCAACACTAGGGGAATGTGAAGCCTTTCTATATCTAGTCCCAAAGCATGTGCTAGATTGGGTGTGGTGAAAGAGCGTGAATATCCTAAATCTAACAAGTCACAAGAAAGAGTTATAAACAAATTGATCATAACTCAAACAATCTCTATTCCGACTAGTACTACTTCCTCTATAGTGTATAATGTACAACACTGAACTACTCTACCCCTATAATGATGATCGCCTCCCGAACCAAGCTCATTTCGATGTCCCTATGGAACACCCTGATGTCGGCATCTATTGATCTGTCTCCCCTCGATTAAGCGTGATCTTTTTTCCCTACTACAAGAAATTACCTACCAGAAACTGATACAGTGGTGGGCACTGGCCCTACGCACCTCCACCATACTGAACTGAAATGGCCATCAGGCACTAAATATATCGATGGCCATGGTCTCCATAAGAGAATCACCATGGTCCCAAGTTTACTAAAAATCACAATGACATGATGGTCGAAACAAAAACATCTAAGGTCGTCTCCCCAGTGGTTGGAACCTCAAAGTCCTTATTCCTGAGACCAGCATCTGGTACCCTTTCCCTTCAACGAACTATGATGACTTCCCTCTTACAGTAAACCTCCTCAGGATTTCATCAAATAAACTACCCCCACTTTCTTCTGGACCTCTATGTATGTCAAGAAGGTAAAGGGAGTAACTGTGTACTAGAGAGAAGGATGAAGCGCCATCTATAATAGTCTTTCACAAGACTCCTCATCTGGAAAGATATTCGGGGAAATACAATGGATATCCAAGATGTTGATACCCATTTCCCAAACCAACATACTAACCTATTGTAGGAATAATAAATCATGCCTCTTATCATCCTTAAAGGATAATGAAAGAGATTTTTCATGGAACACTTTCTCATAGTCATCCCACAAATCATCATCCAATTTATTCTATATCAAGAACAATGTCAATCACTGACACATGGCTCCACTCATCGGGATTATCGCTAAAATAACTCAGTACCCAATTGGATATGGACTCATACTGAAGGTTATCACCTGATCTTTGAGGAAACTCTCTGTATCCATGTTTAAAACACTACCCATGTACTTTCCCAGAGTCTTCCATTGGAAAGCATGTAGCATATTTTAACACTAATCTTCTTTTAGCCTGTAGAGCCTCCACTAAATGTACTATATGTGGATGATGAGAGGTTTCCAGGGCTAAAAAGGTAAAAAATGAACTCCTTGACCTGATTAGTATGGTATTTTTTTATGTTTTATGTTAACTCATTATTTATGTAAATTTTATAACAACCCCAATTAAAACAAAAAAAAAGACATTATGAGTATTGTACCTTTCATAGGGTCTCTACCCCGCAAATGGTGTAGAATCACATGGTTGTTCTATAGACATAGATATTTCTTTCATTGGATCATGGGGGCCCTAAATCCCCATGTCATAGCTGGTCTTCGCTTGCCTATGTCATGTAGCATGATCACCTGAGAGAATTTCCCTCCAAACCCATGAAATATTCACTCTTCCTAACTGAAAACATAATCATATCTATCAACCTGCCTCTGATACAATTCTTCCATAACCCCATCCCTGAAAATATGCCCCCTAATCTGGTAATGAATGAAGAGAGATAATTACCCCTAACTCCCACCTCTAGTTGGCCATGGGGTGAAACCAACACCAAGGGTATAGAATCTCACAAAATGGGAGGAATTTCACTTTTTATAATAACCATGATTGGGAGATAAGATATATCAACCACAAAACAACTCCAATACATACATAAAAAAAATAAAAAATCCATCCCATATGCATGTTTCGAAAATATTACTTCTATAAAACAAGAGTCACCAAAGTAAATACCAAAATATAAAATCAATGTAGTGACACAACAAATATGTATACATCAAAGGTAGTAAAGTCCATCACAGTCCATGTAATCATTCCAGATACCTGAAAAAAGTTATATATATATAGGGTGAGCATATAAGTATACTCATTAAAAAAACAAAGGACCCCCATGCACAATTGGGAGAATAATTCAAATACCCATATGAGAAGACGACCAAAACTAGTAACACGTAACAAGGAAATACTAGCTATCCCATCATCACCAAGGAATGATCACCAAATAATGCATGTTATGTAAAGAAATATAAAAATCTAATCAATGTTTCGGTACCCCGCACAACTTCCCACTTGTTAACTACTCATACCCTGACGGAAAATGTCCTAGAGATTCCACACTCTTCCACAACCCCCACGTCACAACCCACCCACAAACATATGGGCCTCAGAGCTAGTCTCACAACCTGGGCATATGAAGCTCATCACATCCCATCCAAACATAATGGGGCCACAACCATACCACATCCCATTAGTAGACACTTGTCCCATAACCATTTCGCACCTCATCCTGTAGACACCTAGTAAAACATAACTTGCCCATAGAAATATAGATCTCACAACAACACCATAACCTACATGAATAATCTTAGGAAAACAATTCCTTGAAGAGGGATAAGAGAAGAGAAAATTAATAGCCATCCATCCTCCAACTGATATGTTGCAAAAAGTCACCCTCCCTTGTGATAATGGTGCTGTTCGGCACATTATTCTCAAATAGAGAGGGGTGTGTTATAAAAAACAAAGAACATACTTGAATATATATATAAATATATATAGTATCAACCAATCATCCCAACCTATGTGTTTTTTTCAAATAAACAACCCATCCACAAATTTCCTTTTCTACTACCTTTTAATGCATTTACCAACACCAGAGATAGTCACATCAAAAATAGACAAAATAAAATACTATTCGCAACAAGCCACAACACAATGAATACCCCCATCCAACTCGTTTAACCAGTTATAATTATTTATTAAGAATGAAATTTTTTCATTCTATACCTATTTGGGAAACTACTAATCACCACATGCAACAAGCCATACAACATAATCCAAACAAAAAAATAAACAAACAAGGAATATCACTTCATATTTACACTCTATTCAACAACCCTACCAACCACTACTATCATTATTTTTCAAAGTCATTCTGCATAATCCATAATCTTCAACAAGAAAAACCCCAACTCATATTCAAACCATGCAACACATCTCCTCAAAACAAAACCTAGAATCCCAACATTATAAAAGCACCAAACCCATCACACCCAGCAGTATAAACATAGCATAACCCAAACCTATAGCCCTAATGATCAAACACTACCCATTCATTTACAAAATCAAACAACACCTTGACCTAATATTCCATTTCACCACCGGTACTACCCCACCTTGCAGTCATCCTCTCAACCCCATCACCACACAACCACACAAGGCACACGATTGGACAAAAGGGAAAACAACCACACATGACAAGGAAGTGTGTATTTAGATTTAGAAAACACTCATTCTTTAATTCCACTTTGATAATGTAGTTTTTATCACTTAACATGTTCGATCCTGGGGAATCCATATATTTATCTGGATATACGTAGTTAATCAATTGCATATTTACATACATTCAGCACATGTTCAACAATAATCCAACACAAGTCATCTTAACTGCACAAACAAAGACCACCAATAACCTTGATTCTTGTAGGAATATATCCCATAAATATAACAACATCAACAGATAATCCATGAAGAACACAAGTCACTTTTTCCCAGCCCTGCATATTGATATTTAAATTGCTTTAATTATCATTAATAACTTCTTATCCTGTTATCTTCAATAACAGGATATTCACACACCCACCCCTAATGATACAAAATTAAAATAAAGATAAAGGGATCTCTACCTTAAGAACCATATGATCAACATATTCTCCTTGCGCCAAACAGGGGGTGTGCAAGGAATCAGGGAAATGCGACCCAAGGTTGAAAAATAGACGTTTGACTATTTGGGGTTGAATGGTTTTAGGGATTCTTAATAAAAATATTAAAGGGAAATTCACAAGGAAGAAAGGGACTTGGATTTTGAAGGGATAGATCCCATATCAATGGAAGAACGGTTACATTACCCAATAAAGCTATATCACAATCAAGACCACACATTTTAAATATCTAAAGGCTACTTGATCATTACAAATTTTAAGGTATAATTTATATCATTTGAAAAACCATCAAAACACTTAATTATTTTTTTAAACTCTATTTACGTCAAATAAAATGTTAAAGTTGTGGATTTGGAAAAACAGGGAAAAAATGGAAATTTTGACAAACCCTCAAAAATGACTCACCATTGGGTGAGGTACCATTACGATTGACTAGTGTGTGAGGAACAAATCGGTGAATCTCTATTGGGTGAGTCACTAGTATGAGATATATGTGATGAGCTACTAATGTCGATTCACCATTCGATGAGCTTCCATTTAGTGAGTCACCGATTAGTGAGTCCTTGTTTGGTGAGTCACCAACGCGACTCACCATCGTGACCCACTCTTAGTGAGTCACTATTGTGAGTAACTTATATGACTCAAAGATGGGATGACTTACCCTTTCCACCTACCAGTAGATAACTCATCCTCAGATGAGCTACCATCAGAAAATTTGAATTTTGGAAAACTCTTGTATTAAGCTACCGTGACCACTTAGAACACCATAAATGCCAGATTTTTGAAAAGTAATGGACCAAGGATTTTCATGCCATTATATAAAAAATTTCACTAATTGTACAACCTAACCCTGGGGTTCCCACTAAAAATAGCATACGGAACACTTTTAGGACATGGTTTGGCCAACAGTGCGGAAAAACCGTACAACCATTTTATTTTGGTAAAATTACTAAAATTACCTTAAAAACATATTAAATAAACTCCCCTCCTTATTTTTATCTATTCTTCTTGTGTGAATTAGGTTTTCCCTTATTTTTATCTCTCCTACGCCTAATGCAAGGAATTTCAATAACTTCTTGATCCTATGCCGGATTCCAGAACCATTTGTCTGGTTTAATCTGCATTGGTATGATTGTTATACAATTTTATCCTTTAATCATTCTTATTCTACTTGTTGATTCTATATAGATACAAAATAATATACCGCATTTGTAGAGAATTCATCCATTCTTTTGATATCTTCCAATCCCTTCCAAACTAGAGGCTGATACTGGACGAGGAGAGTTGTATTAGTACTAGGTAGGTGGTCTATAACTCATCCCTCAAGTTTATTCATTTTATAGATTTCCATTTTTTGTTCATGAAGATTTCATCATGAGTGGTCCGTTGAATTAACATCACTTGCTTATACTCATCATGATCATGTTATTGAAGTTTTTTAATAATTGATATTCATTATGATGGAGGTTACAATATCAACCATATCCCTCCCATGAAGGTTTTTTCTAAATTTATGCCATTAGATGTTTGTCATGTTTGTCTGCGACACCAATCGGGTGTGTTTGGGTTTGACCCTGTTAATAGAAAATCATGTCCACATTTAAATGAATATTTCATTTCTAATTCATATCTCATGTATGTGATAGTTCTATTTGACCCTTCAATGGTAGGTGTTTTAAATAAATTAATAAATCTTTAAGTGGTAATTTGGAATGTATATTATTTATTTCACTTATTCTATTTTATTATAAATGAATTTTACATGAATTATATTCCATATATTTATATGTCATTTTTATGAATGGTGAAGGAGATAACCAAGTAATTAAACATGAAATGATAGAAATCATTGCATGTCCTATTAGGCTTGTCACGCTAACAAAAGGAATGGAATAAACACTTTTACTTAGTAAATGGAATGATTATTACATGTACTTAATTGATTAATAAATACAGAATAAGGTGACAAATGAATGTAGACCTTGAAACTATTATTTTGAGTGGTTAGACTCATGTAATTCTATCATTCTCGAGTAAATTCCTTGAGCACTTGTTAACACCCTTATTTTTAAGGGTTTCCGATTTCCAAGGTTGATAACCACCTCAAAATATGATCTCTTTCTACTAGTGTATGCCCAATATGACACTGTAGTATCCATAAATTATCATTATTAGTATTTTGTAGATACACTCCATGGATCCAGTGTGACATATATGGACATTAGGGTACTTGGATACATTCTTAGGACAAGTACATTCTTATCCCATTTTACCTTGGATGAATTCCTTGGACTCATTAAGAACTATTATTGTGTAATGCATTGTGTGATTCCCCTTGGATTAAATTCATACCCATTTAGCTAGGAAAAAGGTTATTACTGAGTTGGCTAGAACCCTTAGTTCATGGATTCTTTGTTATTACCTTTGATCATTTTATTATTAATATCTTTAAAGGATGACTTATTATACCATAGATCCTTTATCATTATTTTCATCCTATTTAGATTTTATTGTTGATTATACGTCATGTGACTATAATATATAAACTAGAACATATTAATAAATTAAATGAATACTTGTTCAGATATATTTTGAGGATGAAGAAGTTAATTGGGAATTTACATTATTGTACCTCATTACATATATATATGCATGTTGGAATAATATTTTAGTTTATGTTATAAATATTAGATTTTATAGATGTCATTGGTGGTGGAATACTATGATTTATCACATACCCCTTCTATACCTCCATTAGAACTCAATCAAATTACATGTATGCAGGTGTTGAACAAGGGATGTATCTTACCTTGGACACCAGATATTGCCTTTTTTATTAAGAATAATTTAGGTACCATATGACCAATCTGAATCTCATGATTCTTGGATAGTTTTTGTTATACTTTTTTACTTTTTTATGGAATGTATTGCCTTCTTATTTGAATAAATTTTTATATAATTGTAAATACATGATATGTATCATCATATTTTTGATATATATATATTCTATGTCTTCAATTGTTTATTATTCTATCTCCTTCTATTATTCCATCTATTTATACTAGTTATTATTTTTATCTATTATTATATATATTCAATTTTCTACACTCTAGTTTTTAGGTAATAGTCTCCATGTAAATAAACATTACGCCATCAATTCTAGTCGGCATCTTATATTGTTCGGGAAGATGTGCTTGTGCCATGTGTCCCATCAGGCTTGGGAAACCTATGAGTTAAACCTAGTTTTCTTACGTCAAAAAGTGGTATAGAGTCACTTTGTTCATCATTAGGGTTTTTCAGACCATATGCAGAGGATTAATAACACTTTATAATTTTTTTTATAATCCAATATTTGGTGTATATAACCCTTTTTAGGGTAAATTCCATGTTTCCTAGAGTAATTGTTTTTCTACTTTTCCCTATTACATTAGTTATCATTTCATAGGTAGGTCATGAATATTCTATGTTTTGGTTATTATTATTATTATTATTATTATTATTGTGTGTTTATTTTCTTCCATGTAACAATGATATAAGGGCATGGATCATTATTCCATGGATCTTCATCGGAACATAGAATTCACATTCCAAGCATATACCATGCCATATATGTTCATTTAAGGACATTCATTTTCTTATGTTTCCTGTGATTTTTGAGTAATACATTTATATATATAAATATTATTATATTTGTCTTCGATTGAGGGATTTAAAGTTTCCATTACTTAGGTGTATGGGACCTCATGGTTTATAATGGGTAATTTACCTAGTTGAAAAATTAGAATGTGTTTAAATTTGTGTTCATTTTAATGATAAGTTCTATGGGCCATGATTCACTGAGAATGGTGATCCATTTAAAACAAACATTGATATATGAAAATAAGAAAATGAAAATTTTAAAAGTGAAACGTGACTTGTTAAACTAAATGGATTCTATTTAATTAAGAGTCAACGAGTTATAGTCCTTTCACCAACTAGAACCCATGTAAGATAAATAAGAACACTTACAAATACCAGGTATTCTAGGTGGGTAGTTGGGGTAGTACACCTTTTTTAGTGGTCCCTTTACTTTTATTCATCTTCCTCTAAAGCTATTAATATACCTGAATCTTATTCTGAGGTTTTTTCTTGACATATTTCGACCAATGATACAACAAATTCTTCATGTCGTGCACCTAGAGGGTGGAAATGACCAAGATCCACACATGGTGGGACTAGAGCCGCCAGTCTTACCGCCAGAAGTGAAACTTTAGGCACCTTATATTATTCCTAGAATGGGAAATGACACTCAAATTTTTGAGGGAAGTATATGTGTGATGTAGTCCATGAAGGGTTCTCAACGACCTACACCATCTATGGGTGATCTAACATGGGAGTTCTAGCAACATGATCCTTCCTCCTTCTTGGGGAACGCTGTTTAACATGATACTTAGTCTCGGATGGAGGCCTCTCTATCTATATTTTAGAACATGGAGATGCCTATAGAGAGGAGGGTCCAACTTTCTAGGTAATGTTGTGTTATTAGACCAAGCAATATTAGGATATAATTACCCAGTATGGTTTCCATCAAGTCATGGTATGGAAATATTTCCAGACTGGTTTATATTATCAATTTGTTCAAAAAATACTACGAGATAACCGAGATAGAGATATCATTCATCTAGAGTAGGGTGTTATGTCAGCTATAGATTATTCAATAGTTTTTATTATGTTTTGTTGCTTTACATTTCATCTAGATGATGATTATATTTTTAATGTTCAACGATTAGAGGATGCGAACTAGTATACCATCCGTACTATGGTGAATTTATTCCTCCTACCAACATTTTCTGAGGTAGTCATTTACAATATTATCACTAATAATAACATGAGGGGAGGAGAGAGTACTGGGAAAAGAAGATCAGTGTCAGGGAAGGACAATAGTTCTTCAGGTAGTAGGAAATGTTCCCTCATTGTTTCTTGTCTAGGAAGGGGCAACCAGAGTGCACATGTTATGGGCTATTGTGTTTCCATCAGTATGGATGATAATGGAATATAAAGAAACAATGTGATAAAGAACCACTGTAATTATAGGCTTGCAATTGTATATTTTGTCTTTAAAATTCATTCAGACCTTTCCATATGCATCTAGTGGAAGAGGTTCCACACAAACTCAACCTTTAAGGGAAATATATTTTATGTTGCGTTAGTTGGTGAGTTACAGTAACATTGGTAGGAATATCCTAGGATGGTGTCAGGGCCCTAGTATCCAGACTTCATTATATCATCAGCTCTAGAAGATCCTTCATGACTGGGGTAGTCCAGACGTAGCACATGGTTGTGGATCCGTTCAACTGTATGCTTTATAGATAATACCCAATAAGCAGTGTGTAGGATCTATTATAGTATGAGGTATTATTATATCACCCCCCACTGTAGTATCTATCATGTTTGATATATGTTCTTTACACGATTTCATCTGATTATTTATCATGGAAAGTCTTCTATTGGAAATAAAATATTACTATGGTGTAGTGACCCTAGATACACTGTTGAGAGTATAGTAAAATATAATACACAAATTTGGAGACATTCCCATTGATGTAGGTAGTTACCCTTAATTGTGGGACCTATTTCTTCTTGAGAAATTAGATTTTCATGTAATTCTTGTAATGTATTGGATGATCATGTATCACACCATTGTATACCATAATCGTTATTGGGAATCAGTTAATTCACTAGAGAGAATCAGTTATCTAAAAAATGAGATTATAATTTCTAGATCTGCAGAGCTAGACCATAGAATCCAGGGAAAGGTGGAGTGACCAACCAGATTCTAAATATCTTCATAGATGACGAGGGTTTACTAAAGGATGAATTCCCTTCGGTAGTAAATCATTTCTAAGATGTCTTTCCCAATAATTTTTATGGATTACCTCCAAAGAGAGAGAGATATTTTACGGTCGATATCATTATAAGAGTTTATCCAATGTTCATTTCTCCATATAAGATTGAACTTAGTGGGATCCATGAGCTCAAGAGGCACTTGTAGGATTTTTATGATAAATTTTTTAAATGTTCTATCACTTCGTCTAAGTGTTCACCCATGATTTTATCCAAGAAGATAGATGGGACCCTTCTTTTATGTGTGGAATAAAAATGGTTTAACTAGCTTATGGAAAAGAACTAATATTCACTACCTTGAATTCATGATATATTTTATTATATCTAAGGATATATCGTATTTTTTAAGATCAACCTGATATTTTTATATCATCTGGTGTGACATATTTTTGTATTCTAACACTCATAGAAACCATGATAAGAACCTTGAAATACTTATGAGTACATTGAGAGAGAATTATCTTTTGGAAAATTATCCTATGTTCCACTTATATATTGAAAAAGTTCACTTCTTGGGTCATATTATCACAAAATCAGGAGTCTATGTTGACCAAAGAAGTTGAGTGATGTGGTTTCCTAAGAACATACCAAGAATGTGTTTAATATATGAAGCCTATTTGGTATGGTTGTATATTACATGAATTTTCTAAACACCTTATCATGACACGATTCCCCTGTTACTTGTCTTAGAATGTAGGGTGTTAAGGTTATGTGGTCAGAAGACTGTGAGAAATCCATTCAAGATTTAAAAGGGAGGATTTTCTCAACACTGATTTTGATTCTACCAAAACATGGATGATTCTATGCAGAGTTTAATGATTCGTTCTGCATATGTCTAGGTGAAGTTCTAATGTAGGAGTATAGAGTCATTATTTGTGGATCTTGGATGTTAAAGACTCATAAGAGAAACCACCAGAGGCATGAACATGATATAGAAGAAATTTCCCATGCCTTATATTGTTGAAGACATTATCTTATGGGTGAGAACATTGTGTGGTATATTAACTACAATATCCTCTAATATATATTAATATATAATTTCTTGAACATCATACAATTATGATGGTCCGAATATCTTTAGTCCTTAGATTTAGAGTTTTAATATACAAATGGAAAATTCAATGCGGTAGCAGATGTGTTGAGTCAGAAAACATAGGAAAATGTTGTATGGGAAGCCAATTATGAATGGAAATATATGGAAATATTCTATACACTACATCTGGTGTTTCATGAAAGTGATGATAAGAATTATATATATTCCACGATAGTTAGCTATTCCCTCATTGAGATGGTGAAGAGCATGCAATTTTTAGATCTTTAGGTCTGGGTTCTCCATTAGATCATTTAATGAGATGACGCACCTCTTGATTAGTTGGGGGATAGAGATGACATCTTGAGTATACATAGATTTTTTTGGGTTCCTACATATATGAGACATGAATTGATGCACGAGCCCCATTCTTCATAGTGGGAAGTTCATCTAGGAATAGTAAAGATGTATCAAGATATGTGATGTGGTATTCATGGTTAGGGAAGAATGGTTAGATAATAGGTTTTATCACTAGGTGTTCCATCTTTCAATTGGTGAAGGTGGATCACTAGTGACCTGCAGGAATCTTACATCTGCTTGAATTCTTAAAATGTAAATAGGAAGATATCTCCATGGAATTTTTAGTCATTTTACCAAGGTCCCCTAGAGATTGTTATTTTTTATGGGTTATCATTGATAGATTCTAAAAGTAGCACACTTCATTCCTATCCATGAGACATTCTCAGTTGATGATATGATTTTATTTTATGTTTATGAGATTGTCTAACTATATGGGGTCCCTAGGGCTATCATTTTAGTTAGGGACACTCTATTCTTGTCATGATTCTAGAAGGGGTTGTAAAAAGTTGTGGGTACACAGTTTCTTTTGATCATAGCTTTTCACCCTCATACTAACGGCCAGTTGAAATAGATGATACAAGTGTTAGAGGACATGATCCAAACATGTGTCCTTGATTTTTGTGGTTCTTGGGAGAAGAATATCCCTCTTATCGAGTTCTCCTACAATGATAAATTCCAAACGACGATACATATGACTCTTTTTTAGGCCTTTTATGGTAGGTCATTACATTCACCCATATGCTGAAAATAGGCTAAGTAGGTATCCCTCCTAGGTCCTCATCTCATTAAGGAGGCATTATAGTTGGTTCAACTGATCAAGAAGCATATGTATACTGCTTACTCTAGATAGAAGTCGTATTTAGATCACCACTGATACTCTATTGATCTCAAGGATGGGGATCTTGTTTTCCTACATTTGTCACCCCTGATTTGGAATAAATGGATACATATGAAAGGAAAGTTTTCTCCATGCTTATCTAGGTCATTTGTGATTCTAGAGAGTGTTGGGTCAGTATCCTATCATTTGGTATTACCTCATAGGTACTATTCTATACACATCATCTTATACATTTCACAGCTTCACTTGTATAATGCTGACATTTTTAATACTTTATATCCTAAGGATGTTGAGTTAGATGATGGTGCTTCATTTTAGGATTATCTTGTATGCATCTTTTATTGAATCACGAAGGCTCTCCGAGGATGGTATATCCCTCAGCTATGGGTTTTATGGAATGACAACCGTGTTCAGGATGAGATTCGGAGTAGGAGGATGATGTACATGCTGAGTGACCATATTTGTTCACAGACAATGTTTTTCCTCCATTGGAGGTGAACTCAAAGATGGTTTCTTTTATGGATGGAGACTATAAGAACCCATTTTTATCTTAGGTATGGATCCTTTTAATTTTTGTATACTCCTTTATTATGGACCTAAGACATATGCCTAATAAAGTTGTAAAGGTTATGTTAGTTTCTGGGGCTTCATCGGAGCTCATAATATATTTAAATAGAGAGAAACACTATTACAGACAGTTAATATAAATATTATGACCTGGCCCACACAGTGTCTTCAAACCATGTAGGGTTGGATAGTGGTTTGAAGTAGGGCTCATGGTTTTCTCTAACTATGTGCTAGGGGTTTCACACCCATGAAAAATCTAAAAACTTTTTAGCAGAGGTTTTATGAATGGTTGTCACATGGATTATCAAACCATATGGCCTAACCATGAAGGTTCACCATTAGTATGACAGATCGCACATGGTTGGCACACGATTTGTCCAAACGTGCGGAATAATAGGGAAACCCCTATTTTTGTGTGAAATTACAAAAAATCCCTAAAAAATTATTACATCAACCCTCCTCCTTATTTTTCTCTATTCATCTAGAATGCACTTGGGTTTTCCTTTCTTTTGAGCACTCCTCCACCTAAGGTTATGAATTTTCATAAATTCTTTATCTGATTCCCGATTCAAGAACTATTTTTCTCATTGGATCTATGTTGTTAAGATCCCTATAGATTTTTAGTTGTTAACTATTCTTCTTCCCCTTAATGATTATATTTAGATGCTGGATCATTTTCCACATTATTAGAGAATTGATCGATTCTTCATATATTTTCCATTCAATTCCAAAATAAATCACAATACTGGATAAGGAGAGTCATAAAAGTACGAGGTGGGTTGTCTATAACTCATCCCTTAAAATTCATCATTTTATTAATTTCAATTATTGTATGTATGCCAATTTCATCACGTGTTGTCTGTTAAATTTATATGAATTTATTATACTCATAATGCACAATTTCTATATATTGTTTAATAAATTATTTTCATGTTTTTTGAGGTTACAAAGTCAACACTATCCATCACATGTAGCGTGTTTCTATATTTATGACTTTTGTGGGTTTTATTGTTTGTCTGGGTCATCGTTCGGGTGTTCTTGGACATGAACCTACTAATGGTAATCCATACCTTATATAAATGACTATTGAATTGTTAATGGATATCCCATGTATGTGATAGTTTTACACGACCCTTCTATGGTAAGTGTTTTAAATTAATCAATGAATATTTAAATGGTAATTTGGAAAGTATATTATTGATATCTCTTGTCATATTTTATTATAAATTAATTCCACAGGGTTTCTCATCCTTATCCTACCTTGTCATGTTTAATAAAGGTAAAGGAGAGAACCAAGTAATTGAATATGATATGATAGAAATGGTTTCATGTCCTATTATCATTGTTACAGTAATGGAAGTTTTGAAATTAATGATGGGACTTATTAAATGGAATAATTATTACATGGTAAAAATTAATTAATTAATCAAGAATAAGGTGCCTAATGTATACTGACCTTGACACTATAATTAGGAGTGGTCATAATCGAGTTATTCTTGGATTCTTTATGGAATATTAAGAGCACTCATAGACGCCATTCCAATTTAGGGATGTTGGTTTCCAAGGCTGATACCCTCCTTCAAGAATAATCTTTATCTACTAGTGAATGGTTGATATAACACCATATAATACTTATATTTTCATTATTGTTATTCGTTAGATACACTGCTTGGATCCATTATGATGTCTATGGACATAAACCACCTTGAATACACCCTTCGGCCTAGTCACTTTGAATCCTGTATTAACTTGGATGATTTTATTGGACTCTCTTTTAGTTATTATTTTGGAATTCTTTAGGAAATTCCCCTTGGATTATACAATTACCCCTTTATCCAAGACACAGGTTACTACTTATTTGGATCGACCCTGGTGGTCATAGAATTCATTGTTATTACCTTGGTTCCCTTCATTATCTACATCAATAAAAGATTCCTTGTTATATATTAAATCCGTTATTTATTATGAAAATTAGAATGCCTTGTTTTATCTTGGATCATATATCAATATTATTATATTTTCTATATATCAGTTCTAGTTATAGCTTATGTGACTAAAATAAATAAACAGAATCATAATTAATAAATAAAATGAATAAATATTTAGATACAGGCTGAGGCCGAAGCGGGTTATTGGGTATTTACGTTACTATATTAAATTACTTTTATGTATTCATTTTGGAACACTATTTCAATATAAATTAGGTGTATTGAATATTATAGACATTGTTGGTGGTGGCTTAACAAGAATCATCTCACACCCAATTTGGACCTCCATTGGAACCCGGGTAGATTGCATGTTTTAAGGTGTTGATAATGGGAAGCATCCTACATTGCGAACATAATATTTCTTGATTGCATTAGGATTAATATGGGTAGTAGATAAACAAGCTGGAGCTCAGTATTCTTTCATAGTTTTTGTTTTCCTTTTTCAATTTTTGTATAGCATGCATTTTCTACTTCTTGGTATCCATGTTTTACATCATTTAAGAGACATGACATGTATCATTAGCATTGGTATATTATTATAATTTTCATCAGTTTTTTGTTATTCAGTGTTCTTAGGTTGTTTCATATATTTATAATGCTTCCATTATATACCTATTATTAAATTTATCTATCTTGATACACTCTAATAATGAGGGAATGGTCTCCCCGTAGACACACCCTAGGCCATCACTACTAGTCGGAATCCCCTATCTCTCAGGGAGATGTGCTTGAGTCCTTGTGGCCCACTAGGATTAGGAAACCTCTGAGTGGTACTTGGGTCCAGGAAATTAGAATATAACAATATTAATTTAAGATGAGTATACGAGTAATGATGTTTGGTTTTAATGTATCAATTTATAAAAAATAGATCTGTTAGTTTTGATTTTTTGTCAAATGACTTATTTTCTAGCTATACAAATGGGTCTAAGTTAAATATTTAATGAGTAAAACATTACATATCCTCTTAGAAGATTTTTTTCTTTATATAACCAACTCATATATCTATTTTATAGTTTTCAGTTTCACATTCAGAACATTTCACAAATCTCAAGGATCATATATTAGGTGATCTGGAAAGTGATATGTTAAAAATAAAAGAGAATTATAGAAAGAGATTAATTAATTCAATAATTTATAGTAATATACAATTATAATTTACCTGAGGCCCTCTATATAACTAACACATATTCTCATAAAAAGAATAAATTGATGATAAAAAATATTTCTTCCCTATGATGGTCATCAGGTGCATATCTCCCTTTGGAGATCACCTCTTAAAATGGAATACTCTTATAGAACAATAACTGGACTCCCATTTGGTTTACTACATCTCCTTTTATTTCTTATTTATAAATTTATCTAATTAATAAATGTGTTAAACATATTTTGTGATCATTAAAAAATTATTACAAAGACAAAAAAGTTCATCATTCATACATCTATATTCATTATCCGTTCCCATATGAACCCTATTAAATATTTTTTGGACATGATTCCATTTTTTAAACTTTTAATATTTTTTACATGATTTGGTAAATCAAAAGTTTATAGGGATTATGTTGAGTAGCTCCTTACTAGTTCATTTATTAATTTTATTTATAATTATAAAACATTATTTATTCACTCCATTATGAGTTTTGTAAAAGCATAATTTTTCTTTTGATATATACTTGACATAAATTTTTTTATTTTAATAATTATAATTTTTCACACCATAGGTATGTTTTCATATTTACTTGTTATTATTTTTTATAAATAATACATTACTTATAGATGAAGTAATGGTGTTAATTTTTTTGATTAATTTTCCCTAAATTATTGTTTAATGTCTATTTTATATCATTGGAATTAATTTTCAAGAAAAATTAAAGTCATGACCATATGTCTTTTTTTATTTCTAAATACAATGGGAAAAAAATGGCCTGAAACATTGCATAGTAGTAGTCTTAGTGCTCAAAAATAGTCTAAGCTTAAGAATCATTCAATACTAAAAGGCATTTTGAGATAAATATATACCTATATAAAGAAAGAAATTAAAAACATGAGTTCCAAAGTTAAACATGTCATGGTAGATAGAATATTTACTTAATTTAAAAATTCTTTACAAATGTTCCCCATTCCATGGTGAAAGTGACCATGGCTCATTGGATAATTTTCAAAGATCCACAGGGACCACTTCAGTTTAGTTGTGAATGTAGTCACCCATTAATTATTGAGGTTGAGATGATATAAGAAAAACTTATTGAAACATCTACAAAAAAAACTTCAAGTCTTTCAGGATATTTGGGTTTTTCCCTCTTGTATAAACAAATTTAGTAATGAAGGATATTTTCTTGCGATGTAGTTAAAAATTACTTTTAAAATTTCCCCATGTTGTGGTTTATAGTAAGGTTTAGAGATATGGTTTTTTACTCTTTTCATTCACAATTATTTATTTTAATAAATATTTATTTTAATTTTTATAATTGCATAGATTTTTTAATATTAACATGGGGTACAAGGGTTTTTTATGTTTGTTTTAGACTCATTTATATGAAGAATGATTTTGTAATTTCAAGCATATTTCTATTGGAAATTATTTTTAGGATGATGCTTCAGTAAATTGTGAACTCAATGTCTAAGAAAAAATCATTTTTATTCATTAAAGTAATTGGTTTCTTAACAACACTATAAATAGAATGATATTGAACTGATGAAAAATATTCAATGGTTGAGATGTAAAGTATTTACACATTCTCATCTGGGAGGATTACTACTAATACAAATCAATTGGTTTAACTTCATTGTAACATCTCAACCAAGATGTCGCCACACCGGTGCCTCAAGATGGTTCACCACAAAACCTCTAGTGCGCCTCCCCATACACTATATGATTATAACTATAATCTTGGGTACAGTAAGTTACATGTAGATATTATAACCTCATTACCAGAGTAATATAATGGTGGATATAAAATAAAAATAATCAATATAATAAATACCATTAACCAACATCAACTACGCATCTCATAACCAAATCCAAATAATGGTTAAATTCTCACAAAACAAGACAATAAACTTGAACATAATAGAATTATAATGTTTCAAATGATACCAAAAACAAAGACACGCTAAAAATACCAAATAGGTCCCAAAATCAGTTGGTTCCCCTCATTTATACTAAATCTTGAATCCTGGACCATCCATATATCATAGGGCCTTATCCCTTGTCATGAATTTCAACCATGAAATCTAATCAGGAACCAATGGTGGCCTCAGTATGGTTTGAGTGAAACTCAGTAATCTTCCAAAAAAGGTTTTCATGGAAATATCTAGTAAAATACGTGGGTATGATGGATTATAAAAGTTGAAAATAAATGTGGAAATAATTAAACATGTTTCTATTTATACATTTATCAGTTAGACACTTGGTCCCTTGGGAGACATTATGAACCCCATCCCACAAAACCTTCTAATGCCATTCCAGAAGTTTAAAGCATCATTTTAGAGATCAAAATTCTTAAACAGATAGAGGGACTTTTTAATTAGTTCAATTAATTATATTAAGGAGTGTTCATCCAATTTACCATTCCGTGAAAAATGTTGTTAGTGCCTAAAAAATAAATTTAAAACCATAGTCAAAATTAATGAATTATATGTTCATAATCTAATGTCATGGATTCCAAACAGCATGTATATCTATCATAAATCAAGGATTAGGAGCTCCAAGTCCATTATCCCAAGTCTTGCATGTCGAGAGTCTTGTATTGCAATCCCAAATCCAGGATAATGATTGAAATCTATGAAATCCTTACCCATTTGTGTGATACATTAGTTCTCCAATTTTAAACCATTTTATTAATGGAAAATTTTCATGGGCTAACACACTTGGACTTTTTAATGCATCACAATATCAAGGGTGAACCACTTTTATTTTTCGTTATTAGCATGGACTATCTTACTCACCATCTTTAACCCAATTCTATATTCATCTAATTTAAACATTTATTTATATAACACAACCATTACAAAATTTAAAAGGATTTAGAAATATAATCAAGACCCATTTTACCATTTACCATTTAATCCCTTTCCCATGTCATACCACATTAACATTCTTGAAAAAATAAAAAATATGACGTGTCATTCTAACATATCAAACAATAGCCACAACCGGTTTAATCACCTAATCCCTCTGTATCTTCTTTTACAACTCATTTTCCCTTTTTATAGGGATTATCGAACCCTATTAGTGGCCTTAGTTATAGTCACATAGACATCAACAGAACCAATGGTATTTTTGGTGGGTCTAATACACAATCTAAAATATGAAATTTTGACTAATAAACAAGTAAGAAAAAATGTATCACTTTAGTGAAATAGCATATACCACATAAACAAGAAAAATAGAAATATTATGGGAAATATAATATAGGCCACATAACTTTTTCTCGTAGAAAAACACTCATCCGACCTCATCGCTTTCTGTGGAATGAATGGAAAAAAAATAAAATGAGAAGAACCCACATGAATGAGGTATCCAGAGTTTCACAAAGAGGGAAACATCCCTAGTGTGAATCTTATTTTAATTATAACAAAATATAATTTAATAATTATCTGTGGATTTAAATTAAATATAAATACATAAGAAATTATATATAATCAAAGGATAATGATCCTTGGTAGTGTTGAGAGATTTAGGATCACACCTTAGGCTACTGGGGGAGAATTGAGGGTAAAAACATGTGTAATTTGATGTAATATTGAGAATTAAAATGGTAAAATTACTACATTTAATGGGGTTCAAGGATTTCTGGGCCACCAACATGGTTTGAAAAACAATTCATAAGTTGTTTAAATGGTTCTTTCAAACATCACATGTCTTCCATGAAAAACGTTGCATGGTTTACAAACTATGATTTCCTATTCTCCATGCTTTGTGGTCATAGATCATAGTTAGTACTAACCAAGAAGAATTCTTTCTTCATGATCTATATGGCCCAATTTTCCTATTTTTCATCTTTCAAACCCCTAACACACTACCAAGACAACCCCTACTTGTAGGTGGTTTTCCTTTAAACATTTTTAATGAAATTTAACCAATCATAAAACAAAATCATACCTCATAAAAATATTAGGATCTGACAACCTCCCCAATTTATAATAGCTCATCAAAGACCTACTATCCCAATAATCACTAATCCTCCAAGGTATGATGTTTGGTCTATTGGGACCAAAAATCATCTTCCCTCTCCCGTGTTTCCTCTTGAACATTTCTATTATTCCACAACACCTATTCTAAAGGTATGATCTTACCTAAAAAATTTAATAAATATGATCCATAATAAAAATTATAATCTCCTCAAAGGATAAATCATTCTTAAGAAAAACATCATCAACATCAATCACATGATAATTTTTGTGGTGAAAATTCTAATGTTTTTACACATGAAAAACATTCTAAATTGCTTTATATCATTTTTTAAGAGACAATAGATACACCGCTAGGACTATCCCCTTCACAAACTCGATTATCTAGATATAATTGGCACCAAATAGCCGTATTTATAAATTTTAGAGTGACCTAATCTCAGTGAAACTAGAAGGAACACCCAGTATCCCACTATAAACTCAAGGGGTTAATGGCATCGATAAGAAAAATTTTCTTCCTAATTTGAGCCATATTCATATCCTTTCAGATCAACTAAACCTTCTCTGACATATCATGCATGAGACTCAGACCCAAAAAACTCCGATTCTTTAACTTATATCTATAATAATGGTGATCAATATGGAATAACATAGAGGAACTTATATGGTTCCATATAAATAGCCACCTAGTAACGATTTTTGTAGAAAAACTCAACAGGATCTAAATGGTTTTACCATGTTTGGCTAAAATAATGGATGAAATCTTACAACATGCCATTTATCACTTGGATTGTATGATATAATTTCTCGTTCTTCTATGGGTGGAAGTTTGTACAGAAAAACATCAGAGTATCATGTTCCTTATGAAGGACATTTCAAAAGAATGAGGTAACTGGGGGTCCATATATGAAACAATTATCTATGTCACCCCTTGCGAATTCACTATGAGTCAAGTATACAAGCCACCAAACAGATCTATGGTGAACTTATATAATATTACTAATATATGGACTAGATTTTTTAACCTATCCATAATAACCAATATCATGAAATTCTTATAAGGATTCCTCTGTGTACCCAATCTGAAATCCATTGTATCATCATCCCAATCCAATTTTGAATGAGAAACAACTATAAAAGACTATTATACCACTTATGCCTATCCTTTACCTTCTAGAAGGTGTATCAATGCATCATAAATCTTATTATCTATATCTCCATTCCTAGACACCAATACTTTTAACCAATTACATGATACAATTTTTTAAAACTAGGGTGCACCACCCACTTCGAGGCTAGAAACTCATACATTATCTCATCTCACACATAAGTAGGAACAATAACACAACCATGAACATGTACATTTTCATCTACTTCAATGGTCTTATACTGGGGTATCTCCCCACGTTTAATGATGACCCTCAATCCCAGGAACTTTTGATCCTTGTGATGCCTCTTCTTGATTCGACTTAGTATAGAGGGATCAATGATTAAATACATGAGATTCATTATCTCCCAAAACTTATAAACAACTATATCCATCTCTATAAACATGTCTATAATTTCCACTCATAAGGAGACTCCTGGATATCTTGATTTCATGTCTTATAACTTAAGTAATCAACATCCTAGTTTCCTCCCCCCATTGTATAAGCTTTCTCAAATTCAAAATATTTCATACATTCAAACCACCTATATTATTATATATTCATAAAAATATGAGAGAAGTTATATTTGAGACCCTTGAGATCAGTACAAAAAAGGAAACATTCACCCAAAACATAGATTTTCTAACATTCTAAGGCATAAACCACAATATATATCGTGTGATCATCTTCGTGATAGTTCTATTCATGTGGAATTGACTGTCATGATTGTTCTGCCATGACTTGACCCATAGCATCAACATTTCCCTGACTATGATCCCTGATGCATCACCAAATAGAGTATAATCCCTACCCTTCTCGAGTAAGATTAAAATTAATGTTTTATTTATACAATTCTTTAGATTTTGGAAGCAATTATCAAATAATCTAGATCACTAGAACATTGTACCCTTCATGTTCTGGCCTTATAGTGTCATTAACAAGTGAAAAAAAATATTGTATGAACCTTCAGTATTAACCCAAAAAACTCAAAAACTAGCAGATATAAAAAATCATTCTTTGGATACTCCCATGAAAAAAATGATTTAGCTTTCTTGGGGTTCACTAACAAACCATACTTAGAGATGATTTTTCCTACAAAATGTAACATGTTGATACAAATAAAAAATCCCCAAGATAAAATGAAATATAAATGGTTCTATCTATGTGTATACAAGATGCTATCAAGGTGTTTGGAAATATTATCATGATTTTGGGAGTACACTTATATATAATCAAAACAACCTACCCCTAACGGATCTAAGTGTGGTTGAATCATTTGGTTTATCAAATACAAAAACACAGTTTGTGTGTTTTCCATCCTCAACATCATCACAATGAATTCATATAGGTCGTAAATGATTCTAAAAGTTATCAGTGGTATATCAGAAAGTATCTCCCTCAACTGATGATACCCTAATCTCAAATCAATCTTGGATAATACAAAATAACCCATCACTATTCAAAAATCCCATCAATATGTAGGATTATATCTTGTTTCTTCATAGTCTTCTGGTTTATCTTTTGGTAATTAACACAAAAACACATCATTCCATCAGCCTTATTGGAAAAACAAATTAGAAGACCCCCAAGGAGAAATAATCAGATAGATAAACCCTTTATCTTCTAGTTGAATTTTATGATCATGAATATCTACTTGTGATATCCTATATGGTGGGATAGAAATTGGATCATATCTTAGAATAACCTAAATCGTGAACTCAATTTTCATATCAGGCGGAATCCTATAAAAATCCATAGAAAAAAATCCTAAAACTGATCCACTACAAGAGGAAAGACATCACTCACTATTCCCTCATCATCAAGAAAAGTTATTTCTATATGGGTTGTAATATCTCCCAACAATTATGGAACTGGGCCCATACAAATTTCCTATATATCCAACTCTTCATGATGAATATAAATGTCAACCCCATGAGATGTGAACGGTACCCTATGATGGTAGTAAAAAGTGTGAGGAAGATATGAAACTAACAATTCCATTTCAAAAGTAATGTAAAAACCTAATCAATTAATCTTGAACAAGTCCCAAAGTATATGGTACAAACCAATCTTGGGGGAACACTCCTTGTAATAAGGGATAGCCCCAAACCGCACCCCTAATAGTGTGTCAATCCACATAAACTCATACATTGACTCCACTGTTAGACCCAAGCCATCCCAACACATAGAATATATAAATTCATGTGAATCTATTATTTCAATAAATGTTTTAGCAACCTTAGAATCTATAATAATCGTGCCTCATACCATCAATGGTCTAGCCTCACTACCATCGGGTGAAAACTGGGATCCACACATCTAACCTATCTCTCTACCCTATGTTGTTGTATTGGTATCGTGTGATGCACTACTCAACTAATATGGCCACTACATTCTTAGATAACCTGATCGTACATGATAACTGGTATGGACCATCAATGGTCTAGCCTCACTACCATCAGGTGAATACTAGGATCCATACATCTAACCTATCTCTATGCCCTATGATGTTGTATTGGTATCATGTGATGTACTACTTTACTAATATGGCCACTACTTTCATAGTTTACATCATCATACATGATAACTCGTATGAATAATTGAACTCTATCTTTTAGACTGTTAAGCGGTAGAAGATCCCATGATGGTGCTATAAATTTCCCTAGGAACTCAATCATAAGCCATATTCTGAGGATTCTTGTACAATCTTTGTATATGTCACATCCAACTGTAGTCTCAACACTCCACTAGTGGTAAATAAACTAACATCAGATGTGGCCAGGTTTTCAAAATTGATATAATACCACTAGACTACTTCTCTAATAGTTTGACCATATCCCCTAGTTGTTCTTATCACCACTAATATCTAAACAGTTATCATAATGATTCTTACTATCCTAATAATACATACCACCATATTTCCCAGCTGATCTTACATGTCCATCACTAGAATCCTTCACAGTGTTTTTCTTAGAAATGGGAGATTTATTCTTCCACCTCAACAAACTATTTCAAAAGGAATATATTAACCTGTGACATGATCTCATGTCTAATTCCATCTACAAAATATTTTTCTGCAACTACCTCATCCACGACCAAATCATTCACAATATGTAAAAAGTTGATTAAGTAACGAATATAATCCATAACTAGAATATTAAACTTGATAAAATTTATAAACTCTAATGCTCTATCCAGTGAAAGATTCTATAAGATGAAATTAAATAATAACTTTTAATTGATGTAATTCTAAGTCATTCCCTCTAACTAATCAATCCAAAACTGAATATCACACCATGAATTATTTTTTTTATCTCAACTTCCAATTTTTTAACTTATACATATTCTTTATAGAATTCTCCAAGTGTTCACAAATGATTTTTGTCGACTCAATCCAGAACACAGTTACATTAGGTCCACCCTCCCTAGAAAACACTACAGGATGTCATATATGGAACTCCTTAGTCACATAAAAAATTAAAAGAGTATCCCTTCCTAGAACTCTTTCCATTAAATGCATAAAGTGGGTGAAATTGTCATAGAACTTCTCTTCATACTTATCGCCCAGAACCAATGGGTGGTCAGTTCTCACTTCCAAATGAACATTCTCAATGACCCACCCTTTCCCTAATAGTAATCTCATTTATGGAGTAATATCTCTCTAATTTTAAACCAAAATTTTAGGGAAAAAATTTATAGTTTCAAGATTATATATATTAGGGGTCACAACAAACCATAACATGACACTCTATATAAACAATCCCATTGGTCATTATCAAAACACAATCACAACCCTCAAACATACCTATCCCAAGCCATGCCTTACTCAATGTAAAAAAATAATCCAAATTAAAAACATCATGTTTGACAGAATTTTAACCATTTCAATTATCATATTTTTATTAAAACAATATTAGAAACATATTTACTATAAAATATTTCATTAAAAACACAAGAGAAACAAAAAATAATTTCACATTCCACAACCCAACCATATATTAAATTATGTGTGTGTGCCAATCTTTATTACTATGACATTAAACCTAGAGTGCCTAAAATGATACATGCATATAAAAACCACATTCAATACTACACCAAAAGTAATATCCAAAAAAAGTATAACATCACACAACAAGTGATCCACCCATTGTCAATATCATTTGACAGAAATAAGTTAACATCATGAACCAAATTCCCCCCATGGAATATCAGGTTTTACTCACACATGGGTTAGAAATTTCCATTAAATATATTATTTCCATGCCCTGAAAAACTTATTTCCAAGTAAACCTTTTCTAAGTAGTAAATAATAGAAAATTATTTGACATGATACCAATTTTTAATGTACCCACCTAGATTAAACTTGATTGGTTCCCAATGTTTAATCTATACATAACCTTAGGTAGGCCACCCCATATGCTAGAGGATTCTAAAAATCAATGAGGTAATAACAAGGTATGTGGGGATACCTTAACTTATTTACTAGAGTAATACATTAGATCAAATCATATAAAAATAACCAATGTAATATTGATTGATTACCAACATCAACCATGCATCTTATAACTAAATCCCAAGACTGGGTAAATGACCAAAACCCCAACATATTGTGCACGAATGTCATAGATATGTCATGTTTCAAAAAAACACATAATAAAGACACCATAAAAATATAAAATAGGTCATAACATTAGTATGGTCCCCTCATCCGTGGTCTATACAGAATCATGGCTCTTCTATCCATCATAGGGTTTTTTCCATTATCATTTCCTGCAATCATGTAATATACTTGAGTACCAATGGAATAAGGATAAGGTTGTGAGTAAAACTCAGTACGTCACCAACAATGGTGTGAATAAATATCCTATCATGTAACATTGTATGTACAAGTATAAATAATTTCAAATAAATATGTCAATAATGATACATGTTTAACATTAAACATTTACCAATTAACCACATGGTATCTTGGGTTTCACTATGACCCTAGTCCACCAAACACTCTTTTTTCATGTCAGAAGTCAGAATAATAAATATTATAGGTTAAACATACAAAATCAAAGGGAGAATTTGTTAATCAGTTCAAATAATGATACTAATGTGTCTTTTCCCAATTAATAATACCATGTTTAATGTTATTAGTTCTGGAATTTCATGTTAGCACCAAACTGTAATTAAGTAATTCCATGCCCATAATTTCAATTCAAGGATTCCATGTATTTTTTCTATCCATTCTAAATCAACAATAAGGAGCACCATGTCTGTCATTTCAATTTATGTATGTTGAGTTTTAGGTCGTTCCATCCTAAATCGAGGATAATTACATCTAGTAATTCTTTCTTGACCATGGGTGTAGAGAATAATTTCTAAAATCGAAAACAATTTCATCAATACACGATTTCTGAGGTCCAATACACATGGTTTTTTGAACAAATCACAATATCAAGGGTTAACCTCTTTCATTTATCAATATTCAAAAGGTTTTTTTACAAAACATCTTTAACCCAATTCTATAATCAATCCATTTAATCATTAATTCATATAACATGGTCATTAAATGTTATTTAAAACTATTTAATAACCTAATGAATCCCATTTTTATCTTTTACCCTTTATTCCCATTCCCATGTAATAACTCTTTTAATTTAAAAATTGCTTCAAACAATGCCTTAGGTATTTATAATATTTCAAACAAAATTCCTAACCATTTTAATCAGCCAATCCCTCTAGTTTAACATTTATAACACATTTTTTAATTTTAAATGGATTTACACACCCTGTTGGTGGAATTTGGCCTAGTCACATAGTCATCAACACACCCAACATTATCTATGGGGGTCTAACTCGTCATCTAAAATCATAATTTCTGAATTTTAAATGATAATGGAATAAAATTTATTGTTTGTGCAACAAAACATATATCATAAACATGAACAACATCAAGGCTGTGAGAAATATCTTGAAGGACACCTACCTTATGCTTGTAGACAGACACTCATCCATGATGGGCCCTTGATTTAGATTAAATGGATAATAATTAAAATTCAAACAACACCCTGGAATTAGGGATAATGCACTTGAGAAGAATATAAAAAATCATGGTGTGATTATTCTATAGAATCGAATGAAACAAATCAGAGACCTATTCAAATTGAAAAAATGCCACCTCAAAGGCCTTATAACCAAATATTAAAGATCTTATAAGATTTTAGAGAAGTTTCATTTTTAATATAGGCCACCAGAGGAGAAATTGTAGTGAAAATCAAGTGAATTAGATATAATATTGGGAAGGAAAATAGTTAAATGGCCAAATATAATAAGATCACAATTATAAAGAATAGTTTTTTTAACAATATTCTAACCATGGGTTATCTTTTATTTATAAGAAAATCGAGTTAAAAAATTTAACAGTGCACCCACACATTTTGAAAACCCTTGTTGAAGTTGTGTGAATGGCTCTATCTAGCCTCACATGTTTTCTAGGACACCCATTGCATAGTATACAAACCATGCTCCACCCTTTTCTATGCTACAAGGTCAAGACTCATGGTTATTCCTCACCATGTGAAAATTGTGCACCATACAATATATGTAACTTTTTTCCTCTTGTTCATGTTTGTAACCTTTAAGACACTCCTAAAACCATTCCTTCTCTAGTGACCTATTAATTTTCCCATTTTAAAGAAAATTTAACTAATCATAAAAAAGATAATACTTTGTTAACAGTTCTAGATCAGACATTAATTATAAAATTATATATTTCTCTTGGAAAAAATCCACAACATCATTTAAAAAATAAAATTCCCATCCATGTTTTTCTAGGTAACTTATTTCAATTATTTTATATTTACTTACATTTTGTTTTAATCATTAATGGTGAAAAGAAGGACCTTATTTTCTAGTCATACTACCCTTAAAAAAATGTATTTATAGGTTGTTATTAAATGATAAGAGGCAAGGGAATTTTGGTTGTGGCTTGGTAGGAAAAAATTCATCATTATTTCTTCTTACACTTCAAAAGGAAGTGAATTCAGTTCAGCCTCCCATGATTAAAAATACCTATTTTGAGTTTATTATGTAGGGATTATAAGGAATATTATATAGTATTTATTATCAATAAGAAGTTATAAATTCCATTTTAGTGGGTATTATTTATATCTATGTTTGATAGAAGTGGATAGTACATGTAGGATCAAT
The DNA here is from genome assembly GCA_963277665.1 of Viscum album. NCBI lineage: Eukaryota > Viridiplantae > Streptophyta > Magnoliopsida > Santalales > Viscaceae > Viscum > Viscum album. The sequence continues at coordinate 1,135,418,036 of OY728142.1, read as the reverse complement.
TTGATTCAAACTATGATAAAAATATCTTTTTCATATCTCTAATTTATTTACACTTCATATAAATTATTTACTCAAGTAGACCTTTATAATTTTCTAAAATTTTGAATTCACCCCTCCCTCTTCACCATTTTATCATTCTTATATTTCTACTAAATAATTTGTATCATTATTTGAACCCTAGACTTGGTGTGTGTGTCTATATAAATATATATTTTTCAAAGAGTACTGAACACAACTATTTAGGGTAAAAGTGATTGGTTGGGATGGCTATGATGAAAACACAAGAGGAGTGTGAATTTTTTCCTTTTAAAAACCTTGAAAATATTTAAATGTCCCTCTTGAAATAAAGTAATCCTTTCCTTCTCTCTAAATGTCAAGCTTGCAGTGAAAATAACTAAAGCAAAAGAACACAAGGATGTATAGTGGTTCATGGGAAAAAATCCCCTAGTCCACTCCACCAATGCTCTAATGAATTATATTAGTGATTTTACGTAGTTTTTCCTCTTATCATATGACCATCCACATATGAGTACATGAAGTTGACACCGTACCTGGCGTTTATAGGATCTTATGGTTCTTTTATAGGAAACCAAAATATCCAAATCATGGTCCAAGAAGCATACACTACACCACAACTGAGTTTGAACATCTGGTACTCCACAAAACCAAAAAAGATTATTATTTTTCGATGGTACGGGTTAAAATCACAGTTACAATAGCAAATGATAGATAGAATTAGATATTCAATATAGCACAACAACAAAAATATAATCTTCAATGTAGAATAGGATTATTCTTCATTGAAATATATTAAAAAAAATTCCACAGACTTTATTCATCCTTACACAATGATAGAATAAGAATGAAAAAATAAGTTCAATTCTCTCTTAAAAATTGTTGAGCTATAATATGAATATTTTCAGTGACTTCTTTTTAATAGAGTAATCACATCTCCACTTTTGTTCATTGTGTATTACACTTTTCAATCCAAAGAGAGAGATATATCGATAATAAATATCAAGTAGTAGTAACAATATTAATATTCCTTAGGATACCAAAAATATATAGATTTATTGTATTTCATTAATATCCCAAAAAATAGAATAACATCATTGCCTCTTTATTCCTATAGAATGAATCTATAATAAATGTATTCAAAATAATTTCAATAACTCCTCCAATAATATATCCACAATAATATCATCATGTAACAATTTTAAAATCATATTTAAATCCATTTAATACTATTTAAATATAGTCAAAATAGTTCCTGAAAAATAGCAGGACCATAAATCATGAATATTAGAAATCAAATCATTCATAGAGATCCATAACATCCCTTATAAATAGGAATGACTTAATCGGATCCATGAAAGCTTTTGAATCAGTCATAAAACAACCTTATAATGATATATACATTTATTGAGATGTTTTCTGAAAGTTGGTTAATATATTTAAATAAAACTTTTTCATTGACCAATTAAACGTATAGTTCCTTCATGTAATGATAAAATACCAAATGCGGGGTTCAACTATCTAACTTGAGGTTCCTTTTCGTAGAGTAGTGTTCCTTCTAACGTATAGTTTCTTATCCATACTTCCATATTCACGTAACATAAAGAAAAAAATGTAACATAGGGATGATGATCCATACATTCATCCTTGTCAACATAAAATCCTGAATAAAAAAATCTCGAACATAGGGTATAAACAGTGATTCAAGATTCAAATATATGGATGAAAATACATACATATGTTGATTCTAGAATGAAGGGTTTTTTATCCATACGCTTAATATCCAGTATTGGTTTGGAAATCCATACGTGCAATTATCAAACGTAGAGTTCATTCCTTATGTTATGCTTTCAAACGTAAGGTATAAATAGTATTTCCAAAAACATGAGAAACATAAATTCAGAATTAACTAAATTTTTGAGCCCTCTAACTTTGGATTCAAACTTAATCCGAAAAGAATTTATTTTATTAAATATCAAAATCTCTCCAATGGTTCAATAATAGAATCAATCTAACTTTTAAAACACTTGATATCTTCGAAATACAAAGACCATATGATAAGGAAAACTGCTTCTAAAACAAAAATTCATAAATTTAGATAATTTGTTGACCATACAAATGAACTTTTTGGACATTAATGTCAAATGATGAAATCATGGTAAAATTATTACAGTTCCATATCACCATGTTTCAAGAAATTTTGACATCTTCATAGTTTTCAGAAATATAAATACTATATGATGTTAAATATGTTCACTGTATAGTTGAAAAACTGCTTCATAAGAATCAGCAATTTCTTAGAGTATCAAAAAAACATTATTAGACTTCTACATAAAGTAATTATATTTATATCAACTCCTTATCTATACCATGGTATAATTATCACACAAATCCATTCAATGTATCTTTATAAATCATTGTAATTATGAATTTACTTTAAGATGGTAATCTAATATCATTTTAATAGATTGTAACATATTCAGTGTTTTTGAACCATACAAATAATTCAATTAGATTTCTACAAAAACAAATGAAATGAAGATAATATTCCTATCTTTCTAATGGAATAAAATCTATAAGAATCTAATATCTACTACTTTAGATATAAAATAAATACTTTGAGGTACTAAATCACAAACACTTAACAAATTTATTAGAAAACAAATATTGATGTGTTATTCTAATTATCAAAACTAAATAAAAATAATAATGGTAATGAACCACTCAAATATCTCCCCTTTTTGATATATAAAAAACCTACCTCACTAGCAATTTTTTCTCCCCTTTCTGTAGGGATAAAAAACATATTATCTTATGTAAATTAAATAATACAATATATTTACCCTTTTTTATAAATAATTAGAATTTGATATTTAAGTAAAAAATAATAATTAAATAAGTATAAAACAAAAAAATTTGGAAAACTAAATTTTCTTCTCCCTTTAAAAAAGAATTAAAACATGAAAAATAACACATTATAACATATTTAAAATTTAACAAATAATTTTTATAAAAATGAATTTTAATTTAAAAAATTTATGTATTTAAAATTTCAAAAAAAATTGTATTTCAAATTTGGAAACTAATTGTTTTTTTTAAAATATATTTCGAATTTGAAACATTGAAATTATTTTTTAAATATTAAAAAGTTTAGTTATTTAAAAACAAGTTCTAAGTACATAAAGCCATTTCCACTCCCCTAAATTCATGTCGCCTTCAAAAAGATAAAAAGATATAATCAAGGAGCCATGAAAACCTATATAATATTATTAATGAATAATAAGGTTTTGAAATGAATGTGCTAAAACATTAAATTTATGCCATAACAATGAAACATTTAAACACATGCTGAATATTTAAAATAACTCCCCATAAGTCCAAGAATAAATATGTATGATATTCAATGAGTTTAAAAAAATATTTTCAATGAATTTCTATCAAATATATTTTAGAAAAGTAAAATAATTAGTTAATTAATTATAAATAATAACAAAAAATAATTTATTTTCAAATAATTTAATTAAAAGAAATTCATAGAATTTAATTAAAATATTTTCAAAAAAATTAATTAAAAGATTTTTAAAGAATTTAATTAATGTAATTTCAATGATTATATTTATTATATTTTCAAAAAAAATTAATTAAATTAGTTTTCATAGAATTTAATTATAATATTTTTAAATAATTAAAAAAATTACATTTGTCATAAATAAACAAAACATTTTAATATATCAATAGAATAATGAAATGGTAAGAGATTAATTTTGTAGATGAAATTAATCTAAATAGTCAAACATTAAACACATGCTTACACGAAAGATAACCATTTATATAAATATCTAAATGTATCATGTCATGGATATTGATTAAGAAATTAAATAAATGAATTAATTAGTTAGATAAAATAGCAGTGCAAAAATATTTAACAATGTAAGAATAATAATAATTAAATATAGAGGAATAAAATACAAATCATAAAAAATTCATCACCCAAGATAAAATAGTTAGTGCATTTAAATTGAATATGAAAATTGAAAAAATAATTCCTATATTAGTCTTTCTAGGTTTAATAAATGATCTATTTAATATAATAAGAAATAATAATATAATAAATTACCGTACTTTTGAAGGAGTCACTTGATGATATAAATACATAGTTCAATGTCACATACCTAAAAAATATCAAAAAATAATTTCTATTTGGTACCCATATACCTCTGGGTCTGGCAGTGTTAGCAGTTAATGATTTAGTTAACCAAATTGGTTTATTTTGATCAACAATGTTATAATTTAAGCTATATAATGCTTTCAAATATTGAACATGTTTGATACCACAAAATTGAGGTTTTCTAAAATAATATTCATTAGCATAATGTTCATCAATACCACCAAAAAACATTTAATAGTAGACATGATTTTACTATTTGAACCAGTAACAAAATAATTTCTTTATAGTTTTTTTTTAATTTTGGTTTTTCTCCATTACTACCAATAATGATTTTTCCATTTTTATTTTATTTTTACTAAGAATATATTTTAAATAATTCTCTACCTTAATAAGAATACATGATGCACTGTTTATATTACCAACATCATCCAACTATTCATTAATATTAGCTTCATGAAGATAACAAAAAAATTGGAGGAATTTGATCTTAAATCATCAATCTTTTTTTAAAAACATTAATTATCATTTGAAAAAACATCATAATATTTTCTAAGATTTTTATGCTATTTATTTAAAGAATAACATTTATCTTCAAGCATAAAAATAGTTATTAAGTTCATCATGTGAAAAAAATTCAGAATTTGAACATTCAGAGTAAGAAGATTGTACATCTTTACTATAATCCATAAGAAAAAAATTAACCTTTTGATTTTCATCATCACCTTTTTAGTTTGTAGTAGATTCATCACTTTAATCTTCACAAGAATTACTAGTAGCCATAATGAATTTCATTTTCTTTTCATTTACATTTAGTTTTCCTTTGATCTTTACGGAAATCACAATCAGGTCTCAAGTGAACTTTCATTTTTCACTCATACAATTTTACTTATTTCTCTTTATTCAACATCAAATTATATTTTTTCCTTTTATACAGATTGCCAATTTTTTTAGAAAGATCTTTTAGCACATCACTTGATCTTGAATGACTAGAATCTGAATCAGAAATTTCACCCATCAAAACATTGATTGTAGTTGTTTCCTTTGTGATAGAAATATTAATTTTAGCTTCTTCTTGCATCTATTATTTATACATCATCAAGGATACAATCAATTCTTTCATATTTAATTCTTTAATTAGTGTGGATTGTCAAATAGAAACTGAAATTACTTTTCACTTAGTGGGTAAAACTCTATGTACCATGAACATATGATCTAGTTCTACAATTAGAGTTCCCAAGGATGAAACCTCATTAAGAACTTCTGTTAGTCTTTCTTTCATCTGATTGATGTTCTCATATTTTTGTATCCCAAATTTGATAAATTTATTTTTTCAATATCGTATCTTATTTGTATGAAATTTTTAGTTCCTTCATATACATATGAAATTGTGCACCACGTTTCATAGGTAGTATAACATTGAGAAACATGGTTAAATTTACCTGGAACAAAACCACAAAAAATCACATTAAAGGATTAAGAATTAATATCATACTCGACTTCCATTGTAGTATCCCACTTTTTCAGTTCTCTATGGTTTTAATATAGTTTGAAAATCATCATATAAAATTTAAGACTAATATTCTTAAAATTTATAGTCATGTGAGCTTTCTAGAATTGATAATTATCTCCATTAAAATAAGAAGCATGAATCATTGACACACCTTCTATTACATTTTTAATTGAGCTTTATGTATGATTCTTTAACTCAAGATTATTAGAGCCAATAGAAATCAATAGATCCCTTACTTTGATACAAATTATTTTGTTGGTATGGCCATGATAAAGACACAATTGGGTGTGAATTATTTCCTTTTAAAAATATTGACAATATTAAAACGTCCCTCTTTAAATAAAGAGATCATTTTCTTCTCTCTTAATATTGAGTGAGAAACATAAATAAATAAAGGAAGAGAACATAATTATGTATAGTGGTTTAGAGAATATAAATCCCCCATTTCACTCCACCAATGCTCTACTCCACGGGCTTGGTTATTTTCACAAGTTTCTTCTATTATCACAAAACCATCCACAACTGAGTATAGGTAATTGACACCTAATAGGGTTTTACAGGGCCTTATGGTTCTTTTATAAGGAACTGAAAAATCTACATATTAGTCTGAGAAGCTGACACTCCACCACAATAGATTCTAATCCATAAATATTCCACATAATCAATAGATATTTATTTTTTTGAAGGTACAAGTTGAACTTCATAGTTACAGTAGCAATAAACATAAGAAATCATATCTTTAATATAGAATAATAGCAGCAATAAAATAATATTCCATGATGTGAAAGCTTATTCGTTTTTAAAATAACAGAAAATAGATCAAATATTATTTCTTTAGGCTTAACTTCATATTTACACTACGAGATAATAAGAATGAACAATTAAGTAAAATTTTCCCATAAAATTCATCAAAATTTATGATGATTATTTTCCATTCCTTCTTTTTAACAAATTAATCACGTCTCCAAATTTCTTCGTGGTGTATTACTCTTTTCCTAAAAAATATATATATTTATATATATAATACATATCCATTAGTTTTAACATCATTACTTTTCCATAGGATACCAAAAATAAATGGAGTAAATTTCATTCACAAATATCCATAAGAATAGTGTCGCATCATAGCCTCTTTATTCCTGTAGAATGTATCTCTAATAAATGCATTCAAAATAATTCGAATAACTCCTCCAATAATATCTCCATAATAATAGTGTCATGGAAAAATATAAATCTATTATTTAAATCCATTCAAACATCCTTAAATATTGTCGAAATAGTTCTTAAAAAATATCTCCAAAACAAATAATTAATATTTGAAATCAAATCATATAAAGAGATTCATAATGTACCATATAAGTAGGAATGAATTAATCTATTCCATGCGAGCCTTGGAATCAGTCATAAAATATCATTATAACGATATACACTTCCATAAACACAGATACATAAATCATGGATTATATATACAAATAAAACTCCATCACTGACCAGTCAAGCATATGGTTCCTTTATGTAACGACAAAATACCAAATATAAGGTTCAACTATGTAACGTATAGTTCCTTTGCGTAGTGTAGGGTTAATACCAACCTATGGTTCATTATCCATACTTTTCTTTTCAAATAAACATAGGTATCAAAATGTAACCTAGGGATGATGATTTACATGTTCATCCTTTTCAGTATAAAATCCCGAATATAAAACTCTTGAATTTAGGGTATAAATAGTGTTTCTAGATTCCAACATATGGATAATAATCTATAAACATGTCGATTCATAAATGTAGAGTTTATGATATATATGATTAATATCTATCACATGTTTGGAGACCCATGTGTGCATTAATCCAATGTAGGGTTTATTCCTTACGTTACACTTACAAACGTCGGGTATAAATACTTTTTCTAAAAAATGTGACCAACCAAAATTCAAACTTAACTGAATTTTTTGTTCCCTTTAACATAGAATTCAGCATTAATCCCCCAATGATGGTTTTTATTAAATCTATATATCTTTTCATTGGTTTAATAATAAAATTAATCCTAATTTTAAAACTCTTCATATATTCAAAAAATAGAAACCATATAATAATGAAAAACTGCTTCTAATATAAAAATAAAAAACGAAGGATAATTTATTGACCATTCAAACTATTTTATTAGAAATCGATGTAAACTAATGAAATAAAGATAATCATATTGGATTTTCATCACACCATGTTTCAAGAAATTCTGACATCTATAGAACATGCAGAAAAATAAATACTAGAGGATTTGAAATCTGTTCACTATACAGTTGAAAAACTACTTCAAAAAATTTAGTGAATTTTTAGAGTATCAAAACCTCTTTTTTAGACTTCTTCATAAACTATTTATGTTTATAATATGTTCTTATCTATCCAAATATATAATTATCCCACAAATCTGGTCAATGTAGCTTGATATTTCATTATAATTCTGAATTTACTTTATGATGAAAACTATGATATAACTTGAACAACATGTAACATCATCAGTGAATTTTCGCACTATCGAAATAATTGAATTATATTTTGATAGAAACTGATGAACTTAAGATAATATTATTATATTTCCTATAGAATAAACACCATAATAATCTGATCAATATTTCTTGAGATATAAAATAAATATTATGATGTACAAAATCTGATACACGTAACAAATTTATTATAAAACAAATATTGATTGGTTGAAGTAATTATCAATACAAAATTAGAAATTTAATGAAAAGGAGACACTCAAGAAAATATTATTTTGAGATGGATGGAATGAGTTCAAATGATGGATTTAATCCTTTTAATCATGTATTCGTCGATGGAATGTATTATGAATACCGATATCCATGAATGAAATATTACCAAGAACAACTAAGAATTAATACATAAAAATTAATAGTCTTTCATTATAAAGTACACAAGGCTGACATTGATACATTAACCAGTAATGATTCTATTACATATTTTTAGACCTGTATGGTAATGAATATTTTATATTGTTTTATCATAGGAAATGATTAAATCCAACTATATATATGGAAATAGAACATGATAACTGGAGAATATTTAAATTCACTCATCTTGGGAAATATAATAAAATAAAAACAAAGCATAATTTTTTAATGGTTGAATATCACAAATTTAAAATAGAAGAATAAGAAAATGTTATTCAAATTTTAAAATGATTTACTAGTATTTTAAATAAAATGAATGATTTTGTAGAAACTCTAGATAATAAAGTTATACATTAAATAATTTTAAGATAATTAACTAAAAATACAACTCTATGAATGTGAAAATTAATGAATTGATGCATATTTTGGAAGATTCTCTGGATGATATTATTGGATTTTTTGATACAATAAAAATAATTATTAAAAAAATGAGCTAATGAGAAACTAATAACAAAAAGGATTTAATTTAAATGAAAAAATAATGTTAATAATTTCATCTCTGAATATATGATATAATGCAGGGAACAAGATCATGTTATTCTAGTTTCCCAAGCAATAAAGAAGAAAAAAAATACTCAGTGAGATATAAAAGGGATTACCCCTAAGATGTTTATAAATGAAGTAGGAATGGTAATACTAACTTTAATAATGATCTAGAAACTATTTTCTATTAGTGGAGAAAGAAGGGGGAAATCAAGTGCCAATGTCCTTGACTAAATAAACACTTAACAATGATAAAAAAAATTAATAAGGAAATGAAATCAATGGAAGCTATTTGGAGTGGTAGAGAAAATTTTGATTCATTAAATGACTATCATTACAAGAAGGATGTTTAAAACCTATTTTGAATAGTTTAATCAAACCTAGTAAGTGAATATGAATATTATTCTCCATAATTTTATTTTGACTCAAAAAGTTTTGATGATCTATTTAAATAAATCAAGAGATTAAATATTATGATATAAATGAATTAGGTTATACACAATGATCATAAAAGAAAATATTAAGATCATATTAAAAATATATAAGGAAATCTATTTACCATGGGACAACCTATAGAGAAACGAAATTTTCACATATTGATCTATAATATACACATTTTGAAATTGAAAAACATAAAGAGGAAAATTATAAAAATGTTGATTTTATTTCTAATAAAAACATGGATAACAAAAGAAGTTTAATAGTGTTTTGGAAGAGAATGAAAGTATGAAAAGTGAAGTTTAATAGTTGAAAAAATATTTTTATATATTTATTCAAGGAAGTGAAAATTATGATAAAATGAAAAAGTTAAATAAATAAATAAATTTAAGGTAGTTTTTAGTTATGATAATAAAGTCTTTAACATGTATAATAATTTATTTTTCAAATATTCAGTTGGAAATTCTTTATGTATAATATTTTTTAGATATGGGGATAATGTTTATTATGAAAATGGTTGTTCTCCTAGGTTTTCTCAATCTGTTGAACAAAAAAGATCTTTTTTTTCAAATATTTTTCATCAATATTACCCAATAATACATGTTTTAAAATATTATAGGTTACAAATTATTGTTTTATTAATACCATAGGAACCACATTTTCATGTGTACAAAAAATTTCGGAAATTCATCTTCTATTGAAATTTTGACTTGGAAGTTACAAAAATTTCACATTGTATATTTATAGTTGATTCGCACATTACATTACTTTATAAATCTCAAATTATTTATCTTTTAATAAAGGTTATTGTAGTAATGTTACATTTTATGATAATTATAATGGAAAGTTTATTGTTTTGGTGAAGTTGTAATTTCAAAGTCTATAATTATTTCAAAAGTTTCTTTGTAAAAGAATAAAATATTAATTTAATAATAATTTCTCAGATATGTGGTAATGTATTTCTTTAATTCAAAAATGATAATTGTTTTATTTTTAATGGTTTACATGTCTTGATTTATTCTAAAATATAAGAAATTATTTAATAAATTAATGGTTGTAAATTAATTATAGAATGCCTTATGTGTTTAAATACTAATAAATATGAGTATATTTTATGAAATGGGAGGCTTTTCCATGTTAATTTCATGATACCATATAATCTGAAAAAAACAAAAATTCTTGATTCATTATATTTACCTCTAGAAAACAAATATGTTTTAGTTTCATGTATGATAATTAAGGAACACAAATAATATATTAGATCTATTAATGTCATACAGGTAGAAAGGCCTATTCAATTATTTTATTTGAATTTATCTATAATGGTTATGGTTTTTATTATATCCTAAATGATGTGTCTTTTAGTAATTGAAAATGGTTTTAGTAGATATACATGGGTATATTTTCATAATCAAAAATCTAAAACTTTTTCTAAAAGTTAGGATAATTATTAATTAGTTACAAAAATGAACAAATATCTAACTATATCAATTAGATGTAATGGAGGTGTATGGTTCATAAATCTATAATTTATATAGTTTTTAAGGAAAATAAATATTCTAATAATTTCTCACTACCTAGGATACAAAAATAAAATGTTTTTGGGGAAAGGAAAAGATAGGTATCAACATGAAATTAGTTTGACAATACCAAAAAAGATACTTTATCTAAATAATTTTAAATAGATATTTTGAATACATATTTATATGTTAATAATATAACTATTTTAAGACCTATTTTAAAAATCAAATCTTATGAACATTAGAATAGAAGAAAACATATAATTGGTTATTTTAGAGTTTTTTGTTCTAAATTATTTATTTTTAATACTAGGGATACATTTGATAAATTCAATTAAAAATATTATATTGTTACTTTCAATGGTTATTAAAATTATATTAAATCTAATATAATATATAATAAAATAAATATGATCGTTAAATAGTAAATTAATTAAATATTTTATGAGAAAATTTAAAATAAAATTTAAATTAAATAGTGATATATAAAAGAAGTTACTATACATTATAATTGTAGAGAGAATAAAAATTATTAATTGAATGCACCTATTGAAGGGGACAACTCCATATTTAGTGAACATTTAAAATTCATAGTGATCTTTCTATTTTAATGTTTATTGTAAATATTTATCCATTGTTAAAACAAGAAATTATTTAATGAATGTTTTTCCTTTTCATGAATCTATTTTTAATTTTCTTATAAAAAAATATTGATGAAGTTATAACTCATTCTAATAGGATATTTGATATGGAATAGGAAATAAAAAATTTTATAAATAAATTTTGGAATTTTTTTAATCACTACAAAAATGCCATGTTACTAGAATTAAATGCATATTTATAAAATGTTCTGATGATCCTGGAAATATAATAAGAAATAAATCTACATTATTTTCTCATGTAGATTGATTAGTTGATGTAATAGAGTTTGTTGTATATTTTTTACATGTTTTATATTTATAGAGTATTATGATTTTATTAGAATTTAATGACTTTTATGGTTTTAATTTTATTCAAATTGATGTGAAAAGTTATTTTATAGTTTTTTTAGAATATTATATATAAAACAACCTCCCAGTTTCAAAAAAGAAAACTCTCTAGGATTTTTGTTAAAACAGTCTAAATGATGATATTGTTTAAAAAAATATCATATATATTATTATCAAATTTTATCTATTTTCCTTTTGAAAACGGTTTTGCTAATTGTAAGGGGGTCCTAGTTTTTAAATTAAAAATAGGTGGGATAAATTTTTAATAGTTAAAATTTATTTTCATGATATAATTTTTGGATCCTCATGTGAAAAACAAGTAAAAAAAATTAATATTTGATGAAATCTAATTTTTTCTGGTGTAATGGGGGAATTATAATTTTTCAAAGATCTTAAAATTTTGTAAATGGATGATGTTGTTTTTCGAAGTCAATCTAAGTATGTTAAAGTTTTCATTAAAAATGTGTTCTATATTCATGTAAAAGTTCAGATTACTACTTGAAGAATATATTTTTAAGTATATGTAATATATGTTGATACTAAAATTTTTAGTGGTATAATTGGTAGTTTATAATATTTGACAGCTTTTATTCCTATTTAATTGTTTATTTTTTGTTTCTGTGCTGGATATAATTCTATTCATAAAGAAATTCATTTAAATTATGTTAATTATACAATTAATTATATTTATGGTTTTTTGATTCTCTCTTTTTTATCCTAATGAATCTATTATTAATTTATTTATTCTAATTATAATTTTGGAGGTTAAAAATTTTATAGTGATAGTATTGAAGGAATGTTCTATTTTGTTGGTAAATTTTTCTGTTGGTCGGAGTAGTTTACTCAAGAAGGGAAGGGTGAATTGATTATCTACAAAAATTTCTGTTAAAAGAATATTATTTTCAAAAGAAATGGTTTCCCCAAAAATAGATACAACACAGTTAATCAAGGTTATACCGTTATAATAGTTTGACTTTTTAAACAACATCTTAAAAGATTTATTAATTCTCAGTAATCATAATTTATATTAATAATATTACTTTTGAAGTTATTCTACTAAGAAAAATCAGTTATAACTTTTTTCCAAGACTAACTATCAAAGTGAAATTAGGGTTTTCTTGGATTATGCAATAAAGTAGTAAAACAAAGAAGACTAAATTTAAATAGCACAGTGGATATGAAGTAAGTGGTTCTGTCTCAAGTAGAGACCTAATCCACTCCACTTGGTGATCACCTACCACCAAGCAGTTTATATAAATAAAATTTGATTCACACCCTAGATTGGGGTTAAAAACAGTACACAGACTATCCAGGTCACACAGGGACCTCTTCCACAGTTTTTGTGGGTAAAAAAAATAATAACCAGGCCACACAAGGACCTCTTCCACAGTTTTTGTGTGGAAACAAAAGTATAAAGAGATTGGTGTAAGTATTTAGAAATCCTCCAGTTTAGTACAAGAGTCAGTTTGTGTATGGAATATATAGAGTACACACAATGATCAAAACGTAAGTAAATGAATCACTGAGAGAGAGTAGATATGAGTTTATAGTGCTCTAGTGATTTGAAGTGCAGCTCTGGACTCCTTTGATTAAATTTAAATTCTTCTGAGTCCTTCTCTTATTTTTGTCTTGAAAAAAAAAGTTTCACGATTCAGCTTGTGTTCTTCACAAGTTTTTATAATGTTAAGTTGTTCTCTGGATTCCAGTGTACTTAGTATGTTCTTAAGCAGAGTCGGATTGCATGCATGAGACAATGCATTTTTTGAAAATCTTGCACTGTGTTCCTCGCGATCGTGCTCATGGGCTTGTTTTTCGTTCAGTATCGCGCTGTATTGCTATTGGGCACACTTCACTATTTATCTTCGAACGCATGAGTACTAGCCGACAGGTTCCATGTGTTTCGTACCTCATACCTTGTACTATGTCTACAAAGAAATATTAATTATGTCAGTGCATTAAAGGCATCAGATATGACTGTTAGAAATTAAATTGAAAGAAGATAGAATAGTTTAAGAAATAGTGTCACAGTATGTTATGAAAACGGTGTCTCCTTCAAACGGTTTCTATGTGTCATGGTGTCTTGTTCACGGTGTCTTGATTCATGGTGTCTTGATTCACAGTGTTTGGCTTCACGGTGTCTGGCTTACGGTGTATGTCTTACGGTGTCCTTCTTATGGTGTCTTTCTTATGGTGTATGGCTTACAGTGTCTTGCTTACGGTGTTTGGATGACGATGTCTTGCTTATGTAGTCTGGCTTCACGGTGTCTTTCTTACGGTGTCTTGCTTACGGTTTCTTGCTTACAGTGTCTTGCTTACGGTGTCTTTCTTACGGTGTCTGGCTTATGGTGTCTTGTACTTACACAAATAACTGTATTCAGATATAATCAATGATATGCATGAAATGCATTGAGCTTAATGATTATAAAGCATGAGAGAACTTGAAACATAAATACACATGATTGGATATAATTTATAGGAGTTAACGAGGTTGAAAAATATTTGTGATCATTAAAACATGATTAATACATGAGGAGTCCAACAATCTCCCCCTTTTTGATGATCACAAATCATGTACAGTTAAACTGTAAATTAGATGCAACTATAGAGAAAATATCTTATAAAAACTTCTCCCCATTTTGGGATTATCAAAAAGTGGAATGATGAGATAGAAAATAGTGCACATTCCATTTAGAGTAAACATAGGGTAGTACAAAATAAAAGAGAAATGAAAAAACAATGGAATCGCCATCAAAAAGCAGTAAGTACTGATCTTCTTTAGGGATTGGCATTCTCTTTGCCTTTAGAAGCAACAGAAGAGGAATCCATAGGGGTAGTGGTTGATGTAGAAGAAGGCAGAGATGCGGTGAATAAAGAGGGTAATGGGAGACCTTCTAAGACTAAGGGAGCCTAGGTTGGAGAAGTAACAGATCTAGGTAGTTGCTGATCAAGAATCACAGGCCTGATCTGACTAAGAGCTTGGCCAATATACATTTTATTTGAGGCTAAGGAAGAGGTGATGGTAGGCTTCCTAGGTCTGAGAGGTGCAGCTGCTGGATCAACAATGGTGGTAATCTAGACATGAAGATAAGGTCTCAGGAGTTTTATGAAGTCAGCAATAATCTATCCACCATAATCCATGGCCTTTTCAAAGTCATCATTGTTTTCGATAAACTTTTCCAACAATCTGGTAAACACGGTTAGATTCTAGACTTGGGTTTTAATTGTTTATCTCACAAGAGTAATTCACATATTCTCTACAAGGTATTTGAAGTGGTTGGTCCTATTAGTCTTGGAGAAAATTTGGTTGAAATAGAAATCCACTTTCATAGAAATATCCTGCTGGGAATCATTGGAAATCTTGGAGTAAATTTGTACAAGATCAATAACTCTATCAATGTTCTTGACAACATCAGAGAAAGAATCCACTTTAAACAAACTAAAAGCATTATGAATCTCTTCTTTGACTATAGATCTGAGAAAAAGTATTGTTTAAGGAAGGGGTAGATGATTGACTAGAGGTATTAGACTCTTTAACGGATGTGATCAGGGATTTGAGATGATTTAATACATTTTGAATAAAACCATTGTACTCATCAGTGAGTTTATTAAGGTTCACCACAAGCTCTCTCTTTTCCTTCAACATTTGTTTCTGACTTTCCGCAATCTTTTCATCAAAGGATGCCAGATAAGGGTGAATCTGAGTCATGATATCTTAATAGATTTGAAAAATAGTGGGTGATAGAGGAGAAGTAGCAGGCTCTGATATCGAATGAAGATCTTTCTGCATGTCTTCAACCATGCTTCTCAGTGTTGTGAATTCATTACAGAGTAACTTGTTTTCAACTCGTACTTCTTGAATCTCATGGAGAATGTTAGGTTGTATTTTCCTAATGATCTTTTCCAATATTATTGAGGAATCTCTCTAACTCAGATTTTTCACAGGACGAGGTTGGGAGTTCATAAGTTTCTCAACTACGGATAAGATAGTATCTCCAAAATCCTTCAGATCATCCTTACTGACAAAGGGCAGTTGTTCAGATAAAGGTTTTGGTGTAGGAATTGGTACATGGACAGTTTCAGGTTAAAGGTTCCCTCTCAGGTGCAAAGGTTGTGAATGATTTAAACTATAATAGGGAAGAGAGGACAAGTCCAGTTTTAGTAACCTTCTGAGACTCATTAACATCATAGAAATTGGGAAATTTGTACTAATTGTCCACGGCACATGACTCAGTTGTATGTGAGGCTTCATCAGGCTCAAGATTTGGGGTTTTCTCCCCCTCAACAACTGCCTCCTTCTCAGGACTGAGAGGATCAAGAGCGTGGCCTAAATCCAAAGATTCATTTCTAAGTTCCTTATTCATTTCTTGTCTATCCAGATGAAAGGCCATCTCCATCTTCTCTTTAGCAGAAGTTATTATTTCAAGAATAGATTTTTCTATAGGGAGTTCTTCCAGATTCACTTATTGTACAATAGGGAGTTCTTTTAGAGTCGCTTCTTGCATAACAGGGAGTTCTTCTAAAGTCTCTTCTTACATAATAGGGAGTTCATTATGAGTAACCTCTTTCATAATAGGGAGTTATTATACTATAGTATCTTCCATGTCTTGCTGCTCAGATTCTGTGAAAACTGATTCTTTTTCAGCTTCGGGTTGGATTTCAAGATTGACATCATTTCGAGGGGCAAGTGCTTCTTCTTCAAGGACAACATGAGGAACAACAGTTCTTTCTTCCTAAAAAATAACTGCATCCCTATGTGGTACTTAAGACTCTTCTTCCTCTTCTTCTGAATACTCAACAAGTTCATCTGGTTCCAAACAAGGATCAGAAATTTCTTTCGTCCTTGATGGATAATCCACAGGATTAAACTTATCATAAACCTTATCATTGTCTTACACCCATTCCTTTTTCCAAGGATTCCAGTTTATCTTCATTCTCTTGATGGAGGCTTTATAGATACAGTAATCACAGTCCATAAGCTCTTATTTATTTTGTCCGAGCATGCCTTTTGCCACAAGCATAGCTGATATTACCCGAGAGTAGAAAAGATAAGCAGACTTGGATGTATCTATGATCAACTCACACATATGGTGAATGATGTACTTGAACAGGTTGATCTTGTGTCTATTTTTCATATGATGAATCATAAACACATCTTGATACTTTAAGATAGAAAAATCACCTTTTTGTGGACTAACCAGATTTTAAAAAAACATAAACAAAAGTCTTGGTTCCTTATTTAGTTCAGTAGCGATGGCCCTTCTCTTGGTTCCATTTTTAGTTAGGGTTTTCAAAGAATTTTCAAGATCAAAGAAGTCAGTTGAAGGATGATATTCTCTTTGATAATCCTCACATATACCTTTATGAGGTATCCTAAGGCATACAACCCATAACCTCGAAGAGAAGAAGCATCTTTGGCCACTAATCCAGTTCCTCACAACATGACATTCACCAGAGTCAAAAGATAACTGTACGTACTGGTAGAACCGAGCTACTATCCTAGGATAGATGGGGCTATTCTCCCTTGAGAACCACTATAACCATCCTTGTTCCTTTAACACTTTAAATACCTTAGATTTTCTGGACAGAATTAATTTGGGGAAAATTTTTTCTTAGGTACAACACTTCGATTTACCAGATTCGGATTTAGAGGTCCTTCGGGTGTCAGCATAGGTGAAATCTTCTTCTTCTTCACGCTGCACTTTTCAGGTGTGGATGATGATGGACGTTTCATTCTAAGCATCCACTGAAGGTTCAAGAGAGAGAGTGATAAGGGGTTGCAAGGTTGAAAGCGTTCCAAAAGAGAGAATGTTCGAGTGAAGAACCAAGTGAATATTTTTTGTTTTGTCATTTAGGAATGCCAATCATCTCAAAAATAAAAATGCGGGAAAGTAAAAGAGGTGAAATAATAATTACCATGATATGGGTTTAAAGAAATTCATAAGGAATTTTCACGGTGAGACCATGAATCGTTGTTACAGTGAGATACTGAGTTATCGTCATGGTGAGACAGTGAGTGATCGTCACAGTGAGACAGTGAGTTATCGTCACGGTGAGGTAGTGAGTGATCATCACGGTGAGACAGTGAGTGAACTATTCAGGGTGTGTTACGGTGAGACAGTAAATGTCAAACCATAATTACAAAGTGCTAATGGTGAGACTATAAACATAAGAGACAATGACTGAGAAACTGTAATCATGAAATAGTAAATTAAGACATAGTAAAATGATTAACAATAAGAAAAGAAAGATATCTATTTGAGATTTAACATTCCAATACCATGTATGATATAGTCTATTATCTCAGAATTTAATGGTTTAGTGAATATATCAGCATGTTTATATTCAGTACTAATGAATTCCATGGTGATATCACCTTTTTGATAATGATCTCTCAAAAAGTGATGTCTTACATCAATATGTTTTGTCCTAGAATGTGAAACATGATTTTTTGAGATGTTTATAGCACTTCTGTTGTCACAATTTATTTTTACATGTCTAAATTGATATCTATAATCTAGTAATGTGTGTTTTATCCACAAAATTTGTGCACAACAATAGCCAGCAGCTATGTATTCATCTTCTGTAGTAGATAATGCAAAAAAATTTTGTTTCTAACTACACCATGATACTAGTGACTTTCCTAAAAGGTGACATGTTCCAGAGGATCTCTTTCTATCTAAATTACATCCACCTAAGTCAACATCAGAATAACTAACTAGTTCAAATGATTGTACATTAGGATAGAATATTCCTAGATTTGATGTATGCTTTTGGAATTTGAAAATTCTCTTTACAGCGTTTAAATGAGATTCTTTAGTATTTTCCTGAAAACGCTCACACATACACACACTAAACATAAGGTCTGGATGGATATAGGTTAATTATGGTAAACATCCAATCATTCATTTATAAGTGGTTTGATCAATAGATTTTCCATCTTCATCAAGATCCAACATACATGTGGTATTCATGCGAGTATCACTAATTTTAGTGTTATCTGATCCAAAACATTTTATAAGATCTCTAGTGAATTTACTTTGTGAGTTAAAACAATTCCATCATTATTTTGAAAGATTTGAAATCCAAGAATGAATTTTAGTTCACCCATTAAACTCATTTAAAATTCATTTTTCATCATTTTAGAAAAATCAATACATAATGAATTTTTTAAAGATCTAAATATAATATCAACTACATAGATTTGAACAACTAAATAATAATTAGAAATTTGTTTTATAAATAGGGTAGGATCAGCTATTCATTTTTTGAAACCTTTAGAAATGAGAGAAGTACTCAATTTGTCCTACCAAGCTCTTGGAGCTTGCTTTAAACCATATAAATATTTTGATATTATGAAAATATGATTGGGAAAATTAGGATTTGTAAATCCAGGGGGTTGTTCAATAAAGACATCCTCAGTTATATACCCATTTAAGAATGCACTCTTAACATCCATTTGATATGGTTTTAAATTCAGATGTGCATCATAAGAAAGTAGGATTCTGATGGCTTCAAGTCTGGCTACTGGAGAAAAGGTCTCCTCATAGTCAATTTATTCTTATTGACTATATCTTTGTGTAACTAATATATCCTTATTCTTAACTATATTTCTAGCTTTATCTACCATATTTCTAAACAACCATTTAGTGCCTATAATGAATGTGTCCTTGAGGCATTCAAAAAGTTTCCAAAAATTGTTTCTTTCAAACTGATTAAGTACTTCTTGCAAATCCATTACCCAAAATTCATTATTGATGGCATCATCAATGCTTTTAGGTTCCGGTTGTGACAAGAAGGCTTGATGTTCAACCTTATTTCTAAGAGAAGAACTGGTTCGTGGTCCTTTATCTTAGTATCCTAAAATAGCTTATAAGGGATGGTTATTTAGGGTTATAACCTTTCTAGAAAAAGAGGAACTAGTGATTTCAGGTTCATCAATAGATTCAGGTTCATTATGAATCGATTGTAGAGAATTTCCAGAATTTGAAGTTTTCACAGATTCTTTCACAGAGGAATTTGATGATTTTATGTTGATGTTCAGATTTGATAAATCATCCTCCAGATTTTATAGGATGGTTATAGGATCATGTGGATCTATTTCATCAAACATGATATGAACAGATTCATCCACACATTTAGTTCTCTTATTGAATACTCTATAATATTTACATAATATTGATTAACCTAGGAACATTTATTTATCGCTTTTGGATGGAAATTTGTCATGATTATTCATAGTGTTGATAATAAAGACTTTGCAACAAAAAAATCTTACGTAATTAACCTTAGGCGTCATATTTTTCCAGAGTTCATAAGGGGTCTTTTTGATAATTGGTCTAATCAAGGATATATTGATTATGTAGCATGCTTTATTAACAACTTCAGCCCAAAATTAAATAGGTGACTCATATTCATTAAGAATTTTTCTAGAAATTTCTTGCAGGGTTCTATTTCTTCTTTCCATAACACCATTATGTGGAGGTGTTATAGGGGAAGAGAAATTGTGACTATAGCCATTTTGTGAGAAAAAAGGATTCAAACTCTTGATTTTCAGACTCACATCCATGATCAATTCTTAAAGATATAATTTTAAGGCCACTAATATTTTCTACATACTTTGAATACTTAGTAAAATAAGAGCAGGCTTCACTTTTGTGATCCATGAAGAAGGTCCATATATATCTAGAAAAATCATCTACGAAAACAAAAACATAGTGCATCCAATTTCAACTAAAAACTCTAGATGGTAAAAACAAATCCATGTGAACCAGTTAAAGAGGTTGAGAATTAGAAACTTTTTTTTTGTTTTGAAATAGATTTTGTCTTTTTTTCCCTTTTGACAAGGATTACATACTTTTTCATGTGGAAACTCAAGTTTGGTTAGTCATTAACTAGGCATTTTCTAGTTAGCTTTCAAAGGGAGTGAACATTACAATGTGTTAGTCTCCTATTCTAGATCCAAGATTCATTATGAAATACACTTAAGCATGAAACATTTTGAGAAGCTAAGGAATCTAAATTAAAATATTAAACGTTATCATTCCTTGATGCAGAAAATATTATTTCATCTTTAGAATAAAAGACATTTCAGGAATCATTTTCTAATTTAACATGATATCCATCAACACATAATTGTGGGATACAAAGCATGTTATATTTTAAGCCATTGAAAAACAGTGATTTAGAAATTAAAATCGAATTAGAGTTACCAATCTGGCTTAAGATAATGATTTTCCCTTTAGCATTGTCACCAAAAGGGACATGTCCTCCATATACTTTTATCAGGTTATTGAAGTATGATTAGTCTCCTGTCATGTGCCTTGAACATCCACTATCAAAGTACCATATATTTTTGCATGAGATCATTAAGAATATTGCCTATAACATGATCAAGCAATGATATATTTTGGTACCCATACTCATTTGGGTCCAGTAACATTAGTAAAAAGTGCTTTAGAAACCCATATTTATCTCATAGGTTTCCTGTAAGAATTATGTAAAGTATTTGAAAAATAAAATGTATTTGGATCACAAAAAATTGAAACAGTAGAATATGTATCATGACTTGAGCTAGTTGAGTTGTGTCCAGAACTAGGAACAAAACCATATGTCCTAGAAATTGAAACAATGTTTGTTCTACCATGGTTTCTTTTACCAGGTTGATAATCAATGTCAGTATTGTATTTGGTGGCAATTTGTTTTCCTAACGTTTTGGTTAGGGTATTTCTACCATTAGTAACTTTTCTGATTCACTTTTTAATTACTCATGAGACATTTTTTATTAATTTATTTCTTTGAGCAGTTGAGAATTTTTCTCCTTTTCAGTAGTAAGTTCAGATTCAACATTTGCAATAAGAGCATGTTGTTTCTTCAATTATTTATATTTATATTTTAATTCATTGCATGTATCTTCAAGCATGTTACAGTATTCAAACATTTCTTCATTATTCATATTTTCAGAGTCAATTTGCTCTTATTATAGTATGAATTATGTACATAGGAGTTTAGTTTTACCTCAGATGTGTTTGTTATAAAAAACATATTGGCTTTGTTAGCCTGTTCATAATGTGATGTCTCTGACTCGCTTGAACTATCCTCAAAGGCACTGCAAGTTTATTTTACTACATTTTTGTACTTCTTGTCCTTGTCCTCATATTTATTATTATACTTGAGCTTTAGATAGTCATCCTTTATATGTCCTTTGTGATTACATTCATATAATATTATTTCTTCAGTTTTGTCACTTCTTTTCCAGTCCTTTTTCCGGTTTCCTTTTAGATCATACTTGCCCTTGAAGTTAGGCTTTCTGAAAAAGTTCTTCTTTTTGTAAAATCGTTTCAATCTTCTAGCCTTTTGAGAAATCTCCTCATCACTCTGACATGATGATTGTTTAGTGGTGGAACATTCTACAGAAACTTCTAGTTTCCATTTGTCTTTGTGCTTCTAAAAGGTGGTCATGAATGCTATAGATTTCTTTTTTGGTTCATCCTCCTCTTCTTTATTGACTTTCAACTCTTCCCCATAATTTATCAGTTTCCCAATGAGTTCTTTTACAGGTATCTTGCTGATGTCACACGAATCTCTCATTGAGACAGAGGTTCCCCTCCATCTGCCCGGTAGACATCTAAGTATTCTCATGATCTGTTCTTTGGTAGTGACATCTATTCCTAGAGAAATAGTTGTATTGACAATATCATTGAACCTGAGATAGTTATCATAAATAGGATCATCTGGTTTCTTTTTAAAATTATCATATTTTATAGTATAAGTATTAAGTCCCATTTCCTTTACACTAGATGTGCCTTCATGTTAGACATACAACATATCCCAAATTTCATGGGAAGTTTTACAAGAATAAATCCAATTAAATTCTTCATCTCCTAAGGAATATTACAAAGCATTCATGGATTTGCAATTGTTATTGTAAGAATGTTTGGTAGGTTCATCCCATGTAATTCTATTGGTCACATGATGTTTTTATTCATCTATAATGGATGACCAAATTTCAAATCTCATACTCTCTAGATGTATTTTCATTTTAATTTTTCATTGAGCATAATTGGTTCTATTAATGAATGGTGGTCCATTGGTTGCAGCACCTTCCAATATATTGTCTATACTAACAGATTACTTTAAAAGAGCTAGAAATTCATAATTAATATAAATTTATAGATATTTAAAGTAAAACTACATTCACAGTTGAGTAAGATTACTCTGAGTCCTAATAAATAATTCTATGATACCAAATGTTGGTCAGAGTAGTTTACTCAAGAGGGGAGGGGTGAATTGATTAACTATAAGAATTTTAGTTAAAATAATATTATTTTCAAAAGAAATGGTTTTCCCAAAAATAGATATAGCCTAGTTAATCAAGTTTATACTTTTATACGAGTTTGAGTTTTTAAACAACTTCTTAGAATATAGATTAATTATCAGTAATATTAATTTGTATTATTAATATTACTCTTAATGTTATTCTACTAAGAAAAATTAGTTATAACTTCTTTACAAGTCTAACTATCAAAGTGAAATTAGTTTTTCTGAATTATTCAATAAATCAGTATAATAGAGAAGACTAAATTTAAATAGCACAGTAGATATGAAACAAGTGGTTCAGTCTCATGTCGAGACCTAATCCACTCCACTTGGTGATCACCATCCACCAAGAAGTTTATATAAATAAACATTGATCCACACCCTGGATCGGGGTTAACAATAGTACATAGACTGTTCAGGTCACACGGGGTCCTCTTCCATAGTTTTTGTGGGTAAAAAAATTAATAACCAGGCCAAACAAGGACCTCTTCTACAGTTGTCATGGGTAAATAAAAGTATAAAAATATAGGTGTAAGGATTTAGAAATCCTCCAGTTTAGCACAAGAGTCAGTGTGTGTATGTAATATACATAGTATACACACTACTCAAAATGTAAGTAAATCAGTCACTATGAGAGAGTAGATATGAGTTTAGAATGATCTAGTGATTTGAAGTGTAGCTCTAGACTCCATTGATTAAACTGAAATGCTTCTGAGTCCTTCTCTGGGTTTTTTCATGAAAAAAAGTCTCGCAATTCCGCTTGTGTTCATCACGAGTATTGATAATGTGAAGTTGTTATCGGGATTCCACTGTACTTCAAATGTTCTTCATCATAGTCAGATTGCATGCCTGAGACAATTCTTTCTTTGAAAACCTTGCACTATGTTCCTCACAATCATGCTCATGGGCTTGTTTTTTGTTCAGTATCTCGCTGTATAGCTCTTGGGCACACTTCACTCTTTATCTTCTAACACATGAGTTTTATCCGAAAGGTTCCATGTGCTCCGTACCTCATTCCTCGTAATATGTCTACAAAGAAACATTAATTATGTCAGTGCATTAAAGGCATCAAATATGACCGTTAGAAATTTAATTGAAGGATTCCAAAATAGTTTAAGAAATGGTGTCAAAGTATGTTATGAAAACAATGTCTCCTTCACATGGTTTCTAAGTGTCATGGTGTCTGAGTGTCACGATGTCTTTTTTATAGTGTCTTGCTTCATGGTGTTTTGATTCATGGTGTCTGGCTTCATGGTGTCTGGCTTACAGTGTCTGGCTTCACGGAGTTTGGCTTATGGTGTCTGGATTATGGTGTCTTGCTTACGGTGTTTTGCTTACGGTGTCTCTCTTACGGTGTCTTTCTTTCGGTGTTTGGATTACGGTGTCTTCCTTATGGTTTCTAGCTTCACGGTTTCTTGCTTACAGTGTCTTTCTTATGGTGTCCTCCTTACGGTGTCTTGCTTATGGTGTATGGATTACAATGTCTTGTAATAAGGCAAATAATTGTATTCAGACATAAACAGTGATATACATGAAATGGATTGAGCTTAACCATTATAAAGCATGAGAGAACTTGAATCATAAATACACATGACTGGATATAATTTATAGGATTTAACGAGGTTTAATATGATTTGTGATCATTAATGAGATTTTTTATCATTAAAACATGATTAATACATGAGGAGTCCAGCAGTTACATTTCTTAGATATCAAAGAAAAATGCCCTATTATTATCCACATTAGAAATTGAATATATTTTCCTTTCATCAGGTTTTTATAAATTATTATGGACTAATAAAACATTGTTTTTTTAGTTTTCATATTAAAATAATTTTTATCTATTTTAATAAAAATTATGTTATTGGTTTTTATAAAAGTCACTTACATCATTCTAGAACTAAACATATATATTTTATATGTTATATTTTTAGAGATAATTTTTAAAAAGATATGATGTGGTTAGAATATTTTTAACTGATTATCAATATACCCACAATTTTATTAATCCACTAAAAATTTATAATCTTTATAAAATAAAATTTGATCCTGGTTTGATGAAAGTTTAATTTTTTAAATATTTTCATATATTTAGGGGGATTTGGGGAATGATTTTTTAATATAATTACAATATTTTCATGGATCATTTTATATTTTAGGTTTTCATTTTTTAAAGGTTGAAAATAAGTTTAAATTAATGGGTGATAAAATTACCTTGTCTGTTATGAAGAAATTGTTTTCAAAATATTATCTTCTTGATAATTTCAAAAAAGGGGATGCATCTTAGAAATTATATTGAGTTATTTGATTATAAATATGGAATATATTATTAATAGGATTTTATATACTTCTTTCTTTTAAGTCTTTATATTTAAAAATCCTAATTTTTATCACTAAAAATTGGTTATATAAAGGCATACATTGTGTTTTTATATTTACATTACATAAATTTTAATAAATGAAAAGTTCAAATTTATCAGAGCAATAATATATATTATTCATTAGTTATTATTATTTTTTAAAAATATTTCATTAATTGTAGTACAATGTAATGGTTTTTGGATGTGTGGATTAATTTTTACTTAATTATTATCTTTATGTCTATTATGGATCTTTGGAACTAATTTTGGAGAAAACTAAAATTCTGGATCTTATGTTTATGTGTTCTATTTTTCTATAGAAGAGAAACAAAAAAGGAATGAAACACATCATAGTGGTATTTTTGGCGATCCAAAAATTCCAATACATAATAAGATTTCCGAATTGGAAGGATTTTTGGACTTGAGAATTATCTATATAAAATTGGAATTCCAAACATGAATTTAAAAGTTATAGATGTCATGATACCAGGCATATCAACAGAATGTAAAAAACACTCATCTTGTGTTCACAACATCTATGTTCTAGTGAAAATGGCTCACATGATAATTTTGAATGAATAACGGGGACCATTTTGTTATAGTGGTAACCATGGTCCAACATTTTTTTGAGGGTAAAAGGATATAAAAGAATACATGTCTAAACATCCAAAAAGATATCATTAAGTAGTTTTTAGACTCCAAAGTTATCCTCTAACTTAAAACTATTTACTGTTGAAGGGTCTTTAAGTGTGATGTAGTTGAAACTGGATTACAAAATTTCCCCATTCCATGGTCAGAGATATGATTTTTAAATTGTTATATTTTGTTTTAGTCTTTATAATTTCATTGATTATTTAATTAATGGATAGTGCACATGAGTTTTGTTTTTATGGTGAATAATACTCAATTCAATGAAAATTTCTTTTTTAATTTCAATTAGCTCTCGATTGGAATTTATTTTCATTTTTAGTATTATAGGAACGGTGAACACAATAGAGATAAATAATTTTTTCTCCCTCGTTGGTGTAATTTCATTCTAAAGAACCCTAAAAATATTTTAAGACTAAAACTATGTAAAATTATTTATGATTGAGATATGTAATGTTTAAATGTCTTCATATTTGAGGATTAATTAGATTATAAATAACTTGGCTGAACAGAGCCGTGAATTAATATACTTGTCTCAAAATTGAAACTGCATTGACATGATGAAAATAAAGTGTTCAGTCTACTTTTTGAGTCAATATTTTTTATTATTTTATAAATACATTATTTATGGTTATTGATTTTATGTAATAATTACGACCTATATGTTGAGTTATAATACCCTTACAATAGGTACATGCAGGTTATTCCTAACTAGTAGAAGCATAAGGAATTTTTGTTTTTCTTTAGTCTAGATAATGGAAATGTTGGGTTTTCCACCACTTTTAAAGAAATATAGTTGGGTTTTTTCACCAAGGATTAAAAATAACTAATTTGGTTTGATCCTCCCGGGATTAAATATTAACTTAAAACACTAATAAATCATAAAAATATTCTAAATTGGTCAATTTAACCCCCTCTTGAATCATTTTCCATTCTCATATTTGGACCAAAGAGATTCCCTTAGAACCCACAAGATATTCATGTCATACACATGTCTCAAAACTCATCAAATTACCCCAACACTTCTATTTTATTTTATCATTCCTTACTATGAGTTTTGGATAATTCATGCATGTTATTGGACCTCTACCATTCATCTGAAACATTTTCCAAACTCATCTTGTGAAGTAGAACTATTTATGTAATTTTTCATTTATGCCTCCATTAGTGATGAACATTGTCTATATTATAAATCCACATAGAATTAGGGAGGTGATTTTTTGTAGATATTTTCTTTACAAATAGTGTTATAGTTTTTGACATTGTAACCGTATGTAAAAATATGAGGTACTCATTCCAACATTTATAAAATTTGTAACAATTTGACATTTGATAATGATTACTATCTTTAGTGCCTAAATTTTAAAATTCAATGAATAAACCTCTAATTTATTATTGTTTATGTTGTCGTAAGATGAATTATAGGTTAGTGATGAATAAACCATATTTTCCTATTAATTACATATTATATTGGATCAAGAAATGTAATTATTATTTCTTCAATATAGAACTATTAAGAGCATTCCTTAGAATGATGACTCATTCTATATTTTTAAATTGATGAACTCTTAAGATAATAAATGTATAAAAAAATTTAAGTGGTAGAATTTACTTATAATTGAATATGGGACTGAAATTTCACATTAAAACTCTCTGGTATTAGTGTATAATACTTTTTCTTTGTGTAATATCTTTGATAATGGACACACACAACATTATACAGGCAATGATTTCTCTTGAATCCTAAAAGAAGAAGAATTCTTATAAGTTCTCTTCTTACATTTCTCTATAGTTTCCACGTAAAATATTTAAATTCCCATATAATATTTCACATCCCACTTCCTTGTGTCAAATCACATTAATAACTCATTGAATTAATTCAAAATTAATCATGTTCAAAATTATATCTTGAATAAATTAAAAAAATGCATGAATTATATAAATTAATTTTTTTTTCTTTAAATTATAATAAGTGTAAAAAATACCATTATAATATTTACATTAGTAGAAAATCACGTGATGTAAGCAAAAAAGTATCCTAAAAACTATTAATGATTTAAAAGGTTCATATTCACATATACTTGAGTGATTACATTTCCTCTACTCATTACTCTCAGTGAGACTCACAATGAAAATATTTCCTCTCAAGATTAATTTATAGGTCATTTATGGTTAACTACAATTATGTTAGTTGGAAAATGATTTTAATATAGATCCCTTTTAAAGAATCCTCTATCCTGGTCTCCTTATTGACTATTGTGTTTTAAACATACTAGGTTCCACTTATATAAGAATAATATATATTATTTTTTCCTTATTCAACATAATTTTGTATTTCACTGACTATTTAGTTACCTTGAAGACCAGGACTATAATTTTTATTATTATTTTAAATCAATTATATATACATTACACTTATTCATAGAGTATGACTAATATAAAAATAATCTATCCCAATAACAGGAATCCCTTAAGAGTAATTATAATTTATAAGGAAGGAAAGAAATGTTAAAAAATAAACTCTTAGATTTCCCTACTAATATTACTAATGGTTTTATTATTTTCTACCCCAAACTATGCCTAGTTTGATTAGATAACTTTTTGTCACTTCCTAACATCTGATTTTACTACTCAAATTTTATTTTAGTTCACCTGCTGAGGTGTTATTTTCTTACATCAAACAAGTCTATCTTGTTCGTATTCAAAAATATTTTGAGTACATATCAAAATATGATCTGCCAAAACACTTTTAAATTAAACCTAACTTACCAGGCCTAGTAAAGTACATTATATTCTCTATGTGACCTATACCCATGGGTTGATGAAAAAAAAATTAAATAATGCCACCCTTATAGTATACACTGCCAAATTTTGCCACCCATCATTTTTAATCAATAACAAGATTATATTAACGTAGGGAGATAGATTAATGATATAATGGTAATTTTTAAAATATTATCCATAAAATAATATTTAAATTAAAATACCCCTTTAAATATTTACCTTATCTCTTATAGTGTGTGTGCATCTTGTTCATTGATATTAAGTTGTTTTATTCTTGTGTTACATCTTGGGCTTTAACCCAGAGTTCTTGTTTTAGATTCTTAATATTATCTTATACTTCTACACATCCTAAAATACATAGGGTGACTTATTTCAATATTTTATTCAACATAAATCCTTTCCTAATCCACATAAAAACAATTAATTCTTTTTCTATATTTGTTCAATCAAAAATTTAGATTAAATTATAACACCAGGAAAAGAGTATACCATCTACAATTCAATATCCGTATAAATAGTTTCATCCATGAAATAAATAAAATACCTCTAGTCCTTTTATGAATTAATTTTTTTATATTAACCTAACATAAAATAATTTATCTCTCCCCTTTATAATTATTATATTATCATATGATTACCTATAAATTTATTTTAAAATATTCATATCAAGCCTTGTTTTCTCAATTATTCACCAATAATTCAAGTTTAATGCCCACATATACTAAATTTATATGTTTTCAATATCAACTATAAAGTAAAATTATTTTCCAGACACTAATTAATGTGGCGACATACCAATTTTTGTTCTCAAAGATTTTTTTTGTTATGAAAGTGAATATTATAGAATGTATTCAATATATTTACTTGATTATCACAAGTTTTTTTTTGAAAAATACCATTAAAATATTTTTTTTTATTCTTTAACTTGTCAATTGATTGGTGGATTCTAGAATGTCATGTTTTACTCTTGCACCCATATTTCTTTAATGGTCTTCTAAACTGACTGTTGAAAAGGTGAAAAACCCTATCACTAATTATTTATTTTGAAACTAATTATATATATAATATTTTATTTCTAAAAATTCCCTATATATAACTTCTTAATATTAGTAAATTCAATTGATTCTACCCATTTTGAATCATAGACAATTTCCACGAGTATATACTCAATGCTATGTGATTTTTGAAATGGTCCCATGAATTCTAATCCACAATCGTAAAAAATATCATCTTCCTGAATCATGGTTTATAGTATTTCTTTTCTTTTTAAAAATTTTCATATTATAAATTTTTTACCACAATTCATTACAAACTCTATAGTATCCTTGATAATTTTGTGTTAATAGATTCCATATTGTAACACCTTGGTTTTAGGATTTAATATTATATAATGACCTCTATAAAGAAAAGTGTGGAAATGATTTAAAATGAAAATAATTTCCTTCCTAGATATAAACATAATGTTTGTTCCATAAGAACCATATTTTACAAATTATGGTTCTTCCCAAATGGAATACTTATTTTCATCCTTGATTCTATTTTTTTATTATGTGTCTTCCTTTATGGTATCTTCCTTTTGAAAATGTAATAGTAAATTTTTTTAATATGAATAAGACCATATGGTTATATTAGTAAATAATTTCTCAATGGAAAACTATCCCTTAATATAATTAGTATTATCCTTTTCCAAATTTCACTTTCATGATAATTTCTCTATAAAATTTTTCTATGTTCCCTTTACTCATTTTATTTCTTGGTAAAATTATTATAAAAAGGACCAATCTAATTAATCATTGACATTCTCCATTTTATGATAACAAATACAAAAATTTTAAGTGGTTACTGTGGATAATCATATTTAAATTTATAAGTTACATTTTGATTTTTTCTATTGTAAATACATCTTCCAATATCTCTTTTAGGTTTTTTGTAATTTAGTTGTGATCCACAAAATAATTTTCGAACATAATAAATCACATGATGCTTCTTTTTTTTCCTATTTTCAATGAAAAAAATCCAACTATAAAACCACCATCATAATTTATGATAACAAAACTAAATCTATAATATGGGGTAACAATAATGGATGTTGAGATCAACACATTGTTCATTATTTAAAGAGCTTCCAAATAGACTTTTAAAAATGTGAATTTCTAAAATTTAAAATATAATGAGAAAAATGGATTACCAATCATTAATAAATCATTTATTAAAATCATATACTAACATATATTTATAATGATACTTCTCACATCTTTTACTAAATCTAGTGGTGGAAGAGTTGGAATAACCTCAATTTTTATCTTTATCCACTACAATTCTATTTGTGGACATTTTTTTACATTAAAAAATGCCTTATTCAATGTAAATAATGTTTTTTTAGTTAAGTGTAATTTATTTCACAACAAATTTTTTAAGCACCCTTTATAGAATCTCTATTAATTATTTAAATATCATTTCCAAAACTTTAAAATAATAAATGAATACATCAATGATATTATTTTTTATATCTGAAAATTTATCCCATATGACCATGTATTACTCATCTTTATAGTGAACCATGTCAATTTAAAATCAATCAAACATCCCCAGTTGATGTTTCCTATCTTGAAACAGATTCTGGATATCCTTATTTTCACCAAATTTATAATTCATTTTTCCTTTTGTCATATCAATCATAAAAGCTTCAATATCTGGAAATTGTTCTCCCTAAATGATAGTATTCTGAGCTAAAAATGACATAAATAATTCATTGATATTTAGATTTATATAATACATCTCAAACATATATTCCCAAACCAAGCACCAAAAGGTTTATTGGCTTCAATATTTTATATATAAACAACTTATTTTAGAACACATGCAAACATTTCCAAATAATAATGCTATTCTAGAACCTTTTCTATACATTTCACATGATATATTCATATTTATATCATGAGGAATGGAAACATAAGGAAAGGTGATGTCAAATAAATAATAAGGGAAAATATCAAAATGTGTCAGATCATAAGCATGAAGTATAACATGAGGAAGGTATTAATATCATAATAATATATCATAACACCAAAGATGATAAACATAAAACATTATAGGGAAACAAATGATCATGAAAAATTGTAACCTAAGAATAAAAGTTATGACATGAATCAAAAAAACAATAATCCTAAACCATGATAGCATGATATAAAATATTGAAATACATTAAAAATAAAGGTAAATCATAAAAACATTGAATATCATTAAAATTAAATAAATCTTGGAAAATTTTAATAACATTATAAAAAACATGGAAAATTGAATCAACTATAATCATAGGAAATAATATGTGATAAAACCCATTATGAAGACACCTATGTGAAAAAAAATCATAATTTTCATGCCTAAAAATTTGAGCAAACCCATTACTCTCATACCAAAGTAAATAAGATAATTTTATACACAATTGACTATCTCATTAGATATAAACATCAACCAATGAATTTTAGTATTATATAATACCCACCCCTTTATCATCTATACATTTTTTTCACTTAGAAATATCTATAATCATATCACAAAGAACACATTAAAAAACTAGTTTGTTTAATATTTCAATTTACATCACATAACATGAATTTCAGAAATCAAGGATGATACAAAATCCAATTTTATAAAATGATTCATTTAGTAGAAATATTTATAAGGTTATCAATTATTTACTTCAAAAGAGACAAACATTGACGTAAAAAATAGATGTGAAAATTCAAATGTTTTCAAAAACCTTTTAAGAATTATTATAAAACATGGAGTGAAATTTACTTTTAAAATTTTGATAATAGAAAGAGAATAATTTTGAAGAAATCACTATAGTGAATTAAAAATAATTAATCCTTTAAAATATATTTATAAAATAAATAAAATAACTATAATGTGGAAAATAATGAATTTTTTTATTATTAATCATCTTGTGTTATTTTTTAAAAAACTATCTTAGAGAAACATTGAAATAATTTCATTTCATTAAAACTATGGAGAAAAATATAAAAAAATATAAAATGAAGAAAAAATATTTTTATTTCTTTAATGAAAAAAATTGAGAGGAAAAACCTTGAAGTGGAAGAAAAATATTCATTGGTGATCAAGGAATTTATTCATTCCAATATAATACTTTAATTTTAGATGACATATTATCAAAAAATTGGTTATACAAAATGAATAGTAATTTCCTTATATAAAAATAGTTAATATCATATAAATTAATGGAATTTAAGGATTAAATAAATCTTTATTATTATATTAATGTAATAAAGACTATGACCCAATGAATCACAAATTAGGTTGATGAAACCATGACCTTGGTCCTTATTCACTCTACACTTGCACCTAACATCAGGAATAGAAAAGTTAGTTTTTTAAAAATGATATTAGGAATACTATTTATATTTATTTAAAGTTTTATGCTTTTTTTATCACATACTATTTATCTATTATATAGATTTTGTTTATATCGGTTACTTGAGGTGGTTTGGGCAACTTCACCATTAAACTTTTGCTATATTTACAATGATAAAATATTTTGTACAATAACATCATAGTATCAAAAATTTCATAAGTGCATGTATTTTATTATTAAATTCATAAAAAATCAAATAATTTTCTTATTTTACATAAAATGAACCCATATTAAGAAATATACATGGATATATTTAGCTTGGGAGGTTAAATTTATTAAGACAGTTTAGTGTTAGATTCATTTATTTAATGACTAATATTGACTTTAAAAAATATTAAAAGGGTAATAAACATATTTTTTATACATTATATATATATTTAATGTTCACTAAGTTAGTTGTTTATGTAAATTGATGTACATTATATTGTGAAGAAGGTAGTCTGCATGAACACATGATCAACATGTTCATTGCCCATATAATAGAAAAAATGTTTAAAATGGTTTTATTATTTAAACAAATTAGATATGTTATAAATATAATATCAAACCATTATTTCCCTAAATTAATCCATCCATTAATGGATGTGATAAAAAATAATAAATGTCATTCATTGAGGCGACTGTCTCCACAAACACATGATGACATTTTTTTCTAAGCGGAACAGATCAGGTAGTTATAGAATATTCCATCATTACAAATTATTAAGTGTAGTACTAATAATAATTTCATAAAAATATATTGGATAAAAGAAATATCTTCAATATGTGTTAAAATAATGTAAGGACTTATGAGATATTATTAGAGATTATTACCTTTCTACTTTGGATGTTATCCTTCGAGTTACTCCTTAATGCATCAATTCTTGGACTTTTGGAAATGAAAATGTAACATCCGAGGTAAATAATGGATATGATATTTTCATATTTATTAATATTTTTGAATTAAATATTAATTTTACTTTAAATGGGATTCCATGTTCGATGGCATACCCGATATGCAACAACGGTTTTCATTGAAATCTTACGCTGCACAAAACGTTGGGTCATACTGAAAAATAATAATATAATATTAATTTAAATGGTAGTTAACGAATAGTAATTTTATTAGCCGGAATGAATATAAATAACAGAAATATGATTATAAATATTTGTTAAATGGTTTTAAATTTATCCATAAAAGATATAAGCTTAAAATCTGAATGAATTTAATATTAAACATAAATACCCTAATATTTATTAAAAGGTCGATTTACCGCCTTTTGATGGATAAACCTATTTAAATCTAGTTTTGGTAACTTATATATGTTTTATTTTTCAAAATAAAATTCTTTTTTAGAATCGGTTCATTAAAATTTAATTTGGGTAGATTTTTGTTTTTCTGATAAAATTCATTTTTTAATGAATAGTGAAAAATACTGTATTTTAATTCAAAATATCCTTTTAATCTAATTTATTTATATGGTTAGATTACCTTCTTAATTTTTTAATGTGTAATTAGATTATATTTTTACCATTTAATTTAATTTTTGTTATTGGAAGTAATTTTACTTTGAAATGGGACATAAACTAGTGTCAATCTTTTTATAGTTATTATTTCTTAAAAACACGTTTTTTATTTTGACAATGGGAATTAATTTTATTTTAACTAATGAAACTTCTATATTTTTAATTTGGTAAAATATATGTAATTTTTGAATTCGGAATATCAAATATATATTAAGCTTAAATTTGGGTATTTTTCTAAAAACCATCATTTTATTATCAATAGTGAAAACACTGAGTAGTAGTTAAAAACCCACCTTTTCATTTAAATGAAATTCTACCACTTTTGTGAATTTAATTTCAAAAATCCTACATACATGGTTGTTATTGGTAAGTAAAATATGGTTCAATAAGATTAAAATAATTTTTGGTGAATAGTATCTTTTGACTTTTATTTACCGCAGTTAAAGGTAAATAGATTAGTTTAAGGTAAAAAGAATATTATAATAATAAAAATTTTCTTTAACACTTATCCTAAACACATTGTATGAGTCATGTAAGTCCATGGGAATCATTGGGTCTATTTTGGGACCCCATGTGCCACTTAAGTGTCATAATGACAGTTTATATTAATTAATTTAATGTAACAACAAAAATGACTTAAACATATATCTTTTAGTAAATCAATTTTTACATGGGGTTATATAAGTTATCTTTATAAATATAGGTATTAATTTTAAAGATAAAAAAATTTCCTACATCATTTTATTATTTTTATTTTTAGACATTATATAAATAAAATTATTCATGACACAATAATGATGTAGTGGCTACCTCAATAATGAATGATTTAAATAAATATTATTATAAGTATTAAAAAAATATCAAAAACCTATCTAATTTTTATTGGATGACTTTATTTAGAACATGAGTCATCTTTTCATCGCTTTTAATAAGTTTTTTATCTTTAGAAACCAAAAATAATTATATATTAAAATAATATTTTCAGACATTCCTAAATAGCCCCTCCTCCCCATTATAAAAATCCATCATCTCTAACCCATTACTCAAACCTCTCAAGCCCCTTGTCTCATCCAAACTCTACCCAATTAATTTTCCTACATCCCTCTCTTCCTCCCAGAAGCCTTACCATAGGCAGAATGCACTTCAAGTAAACCTTTTGGTTCAAACCAAAGGGAGATACCAAATTTAAAGGTAACGTCTTCTCTTAAGTTCTTTTGTTTTGCTTTATTTATCCAACCCCAATTTTTTTTATTCCTTTCCATAATAACAACATCAGAATCCTCATTATACTATGTTGTTCATATGAGAAGTATTTGAACTACACATACACATACCTCCATATAATGGGTAAAGAACATATTGTTTCTGTGGACGGCGAACTACTGCCTCCCGAAACAATGATTGTTCAATACTCTCATACCACCTCTTATGGTGGCCATTAAGATGGAACTGTATTTATATGTTCTATATAATATATTTATATTTTTCTTGTGATTATGTATTTTTTTATTTATATAATACCTTTATGGTTTTCATAGTGGGTAAATACGATAATTTCATTTGAGGAAGTACAGACTACCACCCCCTCAAAGTGATATGACTCGTTCATGCCATACGTGGATAGTATAAGGGATGGAGTTACTGATATTATCTATGATATTATACTAGAATTATAAAATACTGATGTATCATTAAGTTTTCATTACATTAAATATGAAACTGAAAAGAAAGTAATGTTCATGCGTACGTACTACTTACCGTCTCCATGAATGATGCATTTCATTTCTTACCTTCAAATGTTGTGTAATATTATAAATACATATATATACTGAATATATATATAATATATATGATATCTAAACCATGAATATCATTTGTAGATAATGGACTTTTTACCACATGGATAACTTGTAATTATAAGGAGTTAGTTTTTTACTCAAGTACCAAATATCGACAAAACGGACATTGTTAACTTAAATTATTACATAATGATTATAACTTGGTAATAAGTTATATAAAAGAAATAATAAATTTGAAAATGGTTCTTAGGAGAGTATACATTAAATTTAATTTATTATTTCGGTGATTAAAGAATGAAAAGGTTAAGTCGGACACGAGGTAAGGGACTTCATCTCAATCTCCTTTCATTGAGACATATTTAGTTTTATAAGTTAATTTTTCTTATATGGTGTATAAACACCTTTGAATTTTATTTCATTCAAAAGGAACCAATTTTTATGAGTTTTTTTACTAAAATACAACAAAAAGAATGATTCTTTTTTTAAACTAAGATGTGACAATGACCTTTTCACCGCCATGAGTATTATTTGTTCTCGGATTCCTTAACAAGATGTAATGTTTTTAAAAGGAAAATAAATAACATATATGCTTTTTCTTATTTTGGTGGTGAAAATGATTTTGTTAATGGATTGATTATGTCAATATATTCAAATTATATATTGTGATTGAATGTGATAATGTAATCTTTCTTTTATGCTTGTGTTATGTGTTAGGATTATTTTATGGTTCATTGGAATTGTTTATGTATATGGGTGGTTGTATGATAAACCTAGGGCGGGTGAGCCCGAGATGGATCTCTAATGCATTGGGTAACATGATGGAGGTAATTGTGAATGTTTCTCCTAATTAATTTATGGAATATACTGTGATGGATGTTCTAAATGTAACTCCCTACATAGATATGATAAATAAAATGTTAGTATGTTATGGATTCCACAAGTTTCCTTTATGATTTATGATTTCTATGTGTTATTCATAAATCTTTTGATTTAATAAGGTATGTTAAATAGATTATGTAATATATGTATTGATAAACTAATGTTTTATTTCTTTGTTTTATAAACCTTACTGAGCTTTTTATACTCATCCCATGTTTTGAAATGTTTTTCACAGGACATAAATATGAATAGGGTCAAGGATGGGATCATGGAAAAGTCATGATGTCTTAAACATGGAACTAGACATGTCTCTTTTTTTCAAAAGTTTTTATTTAATGAAAAAAAAGTAAACTGAGTATAAGTGTCTACTTTGAAATTTTGGAGATGTAATCTATTAGTTACGACCTAATTCTCTAAAACTCTAAACCTAAAAAGATACTCAATGTGAATTATTCATTTAATTCAAGATTATGTAATTTTTTAAGGCTGGGTCCTTATAGTTGGTACACAAGGTTGGTTTAGATAACATTAAATGTTAGGGTATTGTTAAATTAATATCGATAAATTAATGATATAGATTTTATAGATTACCATGTTCCTTCACCTAAGATATTTTTTTGTTCATAATGGTTTTCCACAGAGGAAAGAGGGAAGATGTGATTGGATGACATCAGGACGAAGACAACCTTCCAAATCAGAAACCTGGTATGGTCGGAATCAAAACTGAACATTTTGTTGTAGTGATGGTAGAGTTGAATCCGGGTATAAATTGTGGTGGTATTCATGAATGAGATCATCCATATCAACCACAGAGAAACATGTCAGTAGTTGATAATTTTATGAGGCAACATCCTCCATCATTCAGAGGATCATCAGACCATGTGCTAGCTGAAGGATGGGTTAAAGCACCAGAGAAGCTTTTTAATGTCATGGGGTGTTCAAAACATAAAAATGATAGACTTGATATTCACCATTTTGAGGCTGAAGCTGATTAGTGATGGTCGATGGTGAAAAATATCAAGTGTAGTGAAGAGATTGATGCTCTTGATTG
Source organism: Viscum album (assembly GCA_963277665.1). Taxonomy (NCBI): domain Eukaryota; kingdom Viridiplantae; phylum Streptophyta; class Magnoliopsida; order Santalales; family Viscaceae; genus Viscum; species Viscum album. The sequence goes on along the minus strand of OY728142.1, from coordinate 1,135,379,163 downwards.
GGATGAATTCAAAGGTATGTTTCTTGAGAAATATTTCCAAAAGGTGGTTCGTCTTAGTTTAGAAAAAAAAATTACCGGAATGTAGCTGGAGGATGACTCTATGGCTACTTATGAAGAAAAATTCACTCGATTGGGAAGGTATGCTTCAAATTTCATACGAGATCCTGATAGTAAAATCAATTTTTTGTACTCAATATTAAATCTAATATATCAAAGAAATTTAGCTTCTCATGTGTTCAGACGTTATAAAAAACTTGTTCGATGTCAGGAGAAGGTGGAAATGGAGTTTTTCAATGATCTGGTGTTCTTTTACAAACAACAGAATAAGAGGTCAAGGTCGCAGATTAAAGAGAATAACTCTTCAAAAAAGATTGATAGTAACAAACTTAATATTTGATTTTGTGAATATTGTGGTAAAAAGTATGATGGGTAATGTCTTTGGAATTTTTGTAAGTGCTACTGATGTGGTAAAATGGGACATAAGTCTCGTAATTGCATTGAAAAATATCAAGGTAATCATCAGAAAAAATCTGATTTACAACCAGTAAAATGTTTTAAGTACAATGAAATGGTTCATTATGCAAATGAGTGTCCAAAGAAGAACTTAATTGAGGGAAAGAATTCAGACAATAAGCAGAAAGGGGTGGTGAAACAGTTTTCAACTACTTTAGCAGATGTTGGGCCAAAAATGATGTAGTATCAGGTACACTATTTTTTGTTCAGATTATGCCAATGTGTTGTTTGATTCAGGGTCTACACATTCAATCATTTATGAGAATTTTCTAGTAAATTCGGATTTCCATCTCAAGACATGAATCCTGAACTTATGGTAAAAACACCAGGTGAAATGTTGAGACAAAAAATTATAAGAACCTTTATGTCCTTGTGTGTGGAGAGAATCTACCTACAAAACTTATAGTTTTTCCTCTATTAAAGTTTGATATTATTTTCAGTATTGATTGGATTTTTGTTTATCATGCTAAGATTGACTACAGAGCTAAGGTGGTTTCTTTTCAGAAATATTTTCAGTTTGTGTACAAGAGTGAACACTTACTTTTGATAACATATCAAGATGTTGAGAATCTAGTAAAATATGGAAATCAATGTCACCTTTCAGATATTGTAGAAAAAAATGTAACTGTTCATATTAATGATGTGCTAGTGGTAAATGGGTATCTTGATTTTTTCATGATGAGTTTCCTAGTATAATACCTCATCGAGAAGTTGAATTTACTATTGACTTAGTTCCTGATGTTAATCCAATTTCAAAACCCCCTTATCGAATGGCTCAAATTGAAATTTTGGAGTTAAAGAAGCAGTTCAATGATTTATTAGATAACGGTTTCATTCGACCTATCACATCACCATGGGGTGCTCTTGTCTGGTTTTTTAAAAATAAATATAGTTCAATGAGACATTGAATTGATTATAGAGCATTGAATAATATCAATGTTAAGAACAAGTATCATTTTCCTCATATCGATGATTTGTTTGATCATCTCATGGGCGCTCAGTATTTTTTGAAGATTGATTTGAGGTTGGGGTACCATCAGTTGAAAGTAAATAAAGTAGAAATTCCAAAGACCATGTTTTTTAATAGATATGGCCATTATAAATTTTTAGTTATTCATTTTGGGTTAACCAATGAACCTACTCTATTCATGGATGTTATGAATAGAATTTTTCATGAGTTATTGGATAATTTTTTGGTTGTGTTCATTGATGATATTTTAGTTTATTCCAAAATTAGAGAGGAACATGAATGCCATTTAAGGTTTGTATTTCGAACCTTAAAAGAAAATAAACTGTATGTAAAATTTAGCAAGTGTGAGGTTTTGTTAAAATAAATTTCATTCCTTGGTCACATTGTTTCAAAAAATTGCATAATTATTGATCTTACAAAAACAAAAGTTATTGATGAATGGCCAAGACTGAAAAATATAACTGAGATTCGATGTTTTCTTGGTTTGGTAGGTTATTACCAGAGGTTCGTTGAGAATTTTGAACAGTTATCTAGTACAATGACTAAGTTAACTCGTAATGGTGTTAAATTCATCTTGTCAAAATAATGGGATGATTGTTTCTAAGAGTTGAAAAAAATATTGGTGAATGCTCTAGTTTGGGCACTACCTTCTAGAAATGGTGATTTCGTTATCTACAGTGATGAATCCTTGAAAGGACTTGGTTGTTTCCTTATGCAGAAAGATCAGGTAATTTCTTATTATTAACTTCAGTTGAATCCTCATGAGTAAAATTACCATACACATGATTTGTAATTAGCTTCTTTTGTTTTTTCTTTAAAAATTTGGTGGCATCATTTGTATGGAGTAAAATGTGAAATATATACTTACCAGAAATGTTTGAGGTATATATTCACTCATGAAGAATTGAACAAGAGATAGAGGAGATGACTAGAATTAATCAAGTATTATGATTGCATGGCCCATACCATCCGAGAAAAGCAAATAAAGTGGCTGCTGATTTGAGTCAGAAAAGTAATGCTACATTAACCTTGTTACATTTGGAACAACATCCTTTGATTAACGATTTGATGAAATTTTGAATAGAAGTTTTTGGTGTGGTAAATTACTTTGTTTTGTTTTTTGTGTCAGTGAGATCATCCCTATGAGACATAATTAAGCATGTGCATAAGGAAGACAGTGAGTCCTTGAAAAAGGTAGAGTTGTTTTAGAAGGGTATGTTTCCTGATTTTAACAATGATAAAGATTCTGTTTTGAGGTTTGGTAAGAGATTATATGTGAATTGTGATTAGAAGTTTAAGAACAAGTTGTTATGTGAAGCTCATAGTTAACCGTTTTCAATTCATCCAGATAGTACAAAGATGTACAAAGATCTTTGACAGTATTACTAGAGAGATGGAATGAAAAGAGATATTGCTGACTTTATAGTGAAATGTTTGACATGTCAGTAGGTTAAAGCAGAGCAGTAGTTACCAAATGGGATGGTTCCCTCATTACTAGTGGTAGAGTGTAAATGTGAACATATATCCATGGACTTTGTTGTGGGATTACCAATGACATCTTGGGGTAATATTGTAATCTGGGTTATTCTGGATTGATTTACTAAATCTACTCATTTCTATCCTATTCGATATACTTTTTCTCTAGATCAACTTTCTCAGTTGTATATTAATGAAATAGTCAGGTTTCATAGAGTTCCATTCTCCATTATATCTAATCATGATCCCAGGTTTACGTCAAATTTTTGGAAAGTCCTTTAGAAGTCGTTGGGTACTTAATTAATGTTTATTATATCATTTCATCCGCAATTAGATGGGAACTCAGAACGAACAATTCAGACCATAAAGGATATTCAATGTGCTTGTTCACTGGATTAGCTGGGAAGTTGGGACCAAAATCTTTATTTTTTTAAATTTTTATATAATAACAATTTTAATTCTCATATACAGATGGATCTATTTGAGTAATTGTATGGGAAGCGGTGTCTAACTCTAGATTTTTGGGATGAAGTAGGTGAAAGGAAGTTGATGGGACCAGAATTGATAGAAGAGATGGCAGAAAAGATTTATTTGATTCTAATTCCCCTTAGAACAGCTCAGAGCAAGAAAAAAAGTTTTTCAGATAACCGGAGGATGGATCATTCATTTGAAATAACTAATCATGTCTTTCTACAGTTTCTCCACAGAAAAGTGTGATTCATTTTGGTAATATAGAGAAGTTTATCTTGAGGTTCATTAAACCTTATGAAATATTGGAGAAATTTGGATCAGATGTGTATAGAGTGGCTTTATCTTCATGTTTATCCCAAGAACACAATGTTTTCATTTTTCAATGTTGAGAAAGTATTTTCTAGATCTGTCTCATGTTTTGGGCCTAGAGGTAGTTTAGTTGGAAGAGAATCTCTCTTATGAGGAACAACCAGTCCAGATTTTTCAATGTAGAGAGAAAGTGTTGCAGAATAAGGTAATTAACTAAGTAAAGGTTTGGTGGAAAACCATATGGTTGAAGATGCAACATGGGAATATGTAAATTCTTTGAGGGATAAATACCCCCATTTATTTGATAAATGAATAAAAGTGCAAGGACACAATTTCTAAAAGGCGGGAAGGATGTAACATCCCAGGTAAAAAATGATATGATATTTTCATATTTATTAATATTTTTGAATTACATACTAATTATACATTAAGGGGGATTTCAGGTTTTATGGCATACCTGATATGAAATAACGGATTTCTTTGAAATCTTATGTTGCACAAAACGTTGGGTCATACTGAAAAATAATAATATAATATTATTTTAAATGGTAGTTAACACCTTTTCGTTGTATTATAAATAATGAATAGAACAAAATAGAATATGATTATACATGTTTGTTAAATTTTGTTAAATTTATTAAATAAATGTTAGAAGCTCAAAATGTGAATGATTCTAATTTTAAGGATAAATGCCCTAATATTCATTAAAAGGTCGATTTATCACCTTTGATGGAGAACCCTCCTTAAATATAGTTTTGGTCACTTTTATATGTTCTATTTGAAAAAATAAAATTATTCATTAGAATCGGGACATCAAAATTTACTTCGGGTAAATTTTTGGTATTTTTCTGATAAAATTCATTTTTTTAATTAATAGTGAAAAATAATGTATTTTAATTCAAAACATCCATTTAATATAATATATTTATATCATGATATAAACTTTTTAATTTATTTTAAGGTGTAATTAGATTATATTTTTACCATGTAATCCAATGTTAGTCATCAAAAGTATTTTAAAATTGAAGTTGGACATAAACTACTGTCAATCTTTTGATAATTATTATTTCTTAAAAACATGCTTTTTGTTTTGACAACATGAATTAATTTTAAGTTATTTAATGATACTTTTATGTTTATAATTTGTTAAAATATACATCATTTTTGAATTCGAAATATCAAATATATCATAGGAAGAATTTTTGATATTTTCTCTGAAATCTTTCAATTTTTGATGAATACTGAAAACACTAAGTAATAGTTAAAAACCATCTTTTTCATTTAAATGAAATTTTACAGCTTCTGTGAGTTGAATTTTTAAAATATAACATATATAGTTTTTATTAGTAAGTAAAATTTGGTTCAATAAGATGAAAATATTTTTTTGTGAATAGTGACTTTTGACTATTATTTACTGCGGTTAATGGTAAATAGGGTAATTAAGGTAAAAAGAATATTATAATAATACAAATTACCTTAACCCTTGTTCTAAACTTATTGGATTATTCTTTTCCGACCATGGGTATCCTTGGGTCTATTTTAGGACCCCATGGAGCCACTTAAGAATGATAATGACACTTTATATTAATCAATTTAAATTAAAGACAAAATGACTTAATCATACATCTTTTTGTAAATAAACATTTACATGGGGTTATATAAGTTATATATTAAACTATAATAATTTATTTTATAGATAAAAATAATTCCTACATTGTGGTATTTTTTTTATTTTCAGACATAAAATGAATAAAAGTATTTATGACACAATAATGATGCAGTGCTTACCTCATTAATGAATGATTTAAATAAATATGATTATAAAGATTAAAACATTATCCAAAACCTATTCAATTATTATTGGATGATTTTATTTTGAACATGTGTCATCTTATATTTTCCTTTAATAAGTATTGAAATTTAAAAAATTAAAAATCATTATATAATAATATAATAGTTTCAATCATTCCTAAAGAGCCCCTCCCCCTATAAATATCCATAAACTATAACCCAATACTCACACCTCTCAAGCCCCTTGGATCATCCAAACACTGACCAATTAAGCTCTTTAAATACCTCTCTTCCATCTAGAAGCCTTACCACAGGCATAAGGCACTTTAAGTAAACCTTTTTGTAGAAACCAAAGGGCGATACCCAATTTAAAGGTAACATTTTCTCTTAAGTTCTTTTGTTTTACTTTGCTTCTCCAACCCCATAAACTCTCTTTATTCCTTTATTTTATAACAACACCAGTATCCTCAATATAATAGGTTGCTTTTATGAGAAGGATTCAATCTACATTCACACACACCTCCATCTAATGGGTAAAGAACATTATGTTTCTATGGACGGTGAACTACTGCCTCACGAAACGATGATTGTTCAATATTATCCTACAGACTTTTGTGGTGGCCATTAAGATGGGACTGTAATTATATGTGGTATATTTTATATTGATGTTTTTTATATGCTTCTTTATTTTCTATTTATATAATAACTTTATGGTTTCCATAATGTATAAATGTGATAATTTCATTTGAGGAAGTGTAGACTACCGCCCCCTCAAAGTGATATGACTCATTCGTGCCATATGTGGAACGTATAAATGATGGTGATACTGAGATTATATATGATATTATACTTTAATTATTATATATGTATTAATCATTATGTTTTCATTCCATTAGATATGAAATATAAAGGAAAGTAGCGTTTATTCGTACGTACGACTTAACGACTCCATGAACAGTGAATTTTATTTCTTACCTCCAAATGTTATGTAATATTACAAATACATATATATACTGGATATATATGTTATATATGATATCTAAACCATGAATATCATTCTGTAGAGAATGTAATTTTGACCACATGGACAACGTGTAATTATAAGGAGTTTATTTTTGACTAAAGTACCAAATATCGACAAGGCGACCATTATTAATTAAAATGATTACATAATGTTTATAACAAGGTAATATGCGATATAAAGGGAATAATAAACTTGTAAAATGTTCTTAAGACAGTATAAATTTACAATAATTTATTATTCAGGATATTAAAGAACAAACGGGTCAAGTCAAACACAAGGTAAGGGACTTCGTCTCAATCTCCTTTCATTGTGGGATTTTTGTTTTATACATGACTTTATCTTATTCGATGTATAAACACCTTTTACATTTAAATTAATTCAAAAGGAATATTTTTTCGATAGTTTTTTTTAATAAAAGACAAAGAATTTGTTTTTTTACGTAATTAGTGACAACGACCTTTTCCACTTCCATGAGTATTATTTGATCTTGGATTCATTAACAAGCCACAATGTTTTTAATGGGAAAATAAATACCATACACTCTTTTCCGTATTTTGTTATTGAAAATTGTTTTGTTAATGGATTAATTTTTTCAATATATTTAAATGATATATTGTGATTTCAATCTGGAAATGTTATCTTTCCTTTATTATTGTGTTATGTGTTATGATAATTTAATTATTCTTGGGAATTAAGTACATATAAGGGTGAATCTGTTATAAACCTCGAGAGAATGAGCCCGAGATATCTCTACAATGCATGGGGTAAGTGACAGAGGTAAATTTGAATGATTCTCCTAAGAGATTTTGGGAATATAATATGATGGGTATTCCAAATGTAACTCCCTATGTAGCTATGACAAATACAATGTATGTATGATATGGATTCCACATGTTAACTTTATGATTTCTGATTTCTATGTCTTATTCATAAATCTTATGTTATCATGAGGTATGATAAAGAGATTGTGTTATGTATGTATTGATGGACTAGTGTTTTCTTCCTTTTTTTTATAACCCTTACAAGGCTTTTAATTCTCATCCAGAGTTTTGAAATGTTTTTCACAGGACAGAAAGATGAATAGGGTCAAGGATGGGATGAAGGAAAAGTCATGTTGTCTAAAACCTAGAATTAGGCATAAGTCTTTTTTTCAATTGTTAATATTTTTTGAAAAGAATAGAAACTGAGTAGAAGTGTCCACTTTTTAATTATTGAGATGTAATGTAATAGTTATGGCCTAATTCTCTAAAACTCTGAACCTGAAAAGATATTCAATATGAATTACTCATCTAATTCAAGATTATATAATGTTTTATGGATGGGTCCTTATAGAAAATGTTACTAGGATGTGGGGATTTAATTGATGGTAGTCTTTTGAATTGTTTTGGACAAGAATATTCCTTTTTAATTAGTGGGGGAAAGAAGTGGTGACAGGTTCCATTCTTAACAGAGATGAGGGGCAATTTTGCAATAATATAAAGAAACAAACACTATTGAGGGGTCAATGATTCAAATATTAGAAAATATTTCAATATTTATTGATATTTCATTGATATATCCTCAAAAAATAGTTTAATACATGTTTTAAACATGTTTTAGTTCATTTAATCAAAGATTTTTACTTTTATTATATTGGAATTTATCGTAGTAATTAGATTTTTCCTATGTAATTTATACTTTACACATATAAATAAAACTATCCATTTTAGAAAATTTTGAACTACTTAGTCAATATTTTAAAACCATTTAAATTTATTAAATTTATAAAAATTATTAAAAAATAATTTTAAAATAAATAATGTATAATTTATAAAAAATAGTTGTTTTCTGAAAATTAAAACATCACATAAAAAATTAAAATATGGGATTATAAATTAAAAAAAATTATAAAAGTTATATAGTTAATTGTAAAATAAATATTTAGTCTTATAAAATGGTATCTTGAATTTATAATTCTTACTTTAATATTAATAATTTCATAAAAGTAATATTTTTTGTTAAACCAGTATTTTTTACCATTCAACTAAAAATTAATATTTTTGGAAAAATAAAAAAAATCATCATAAGATTATATTACCATTTTAATCCCAGAAATAAATTTAATTCATTCGTATTCACATACTAAAATTTATAAATTTTATCTTTCATTAAAAACATATTATATAGAGAAAAGGCTATGTCATTGGAAAATGAATTTTTTATACTATATATTCTTCTCTCTATCTCCTATAAATTTAAAATTAAAAATGTTTTTTCATTTTTTTACTATAAAAATATATTGTAATTTAAGAAAAATTCGATTATAAAAAAACTATTATATTAGTTTCTTAGCTACACTAGTTAAGTCTATATTTAAGGTGAACTTTATCTTATTATATATATATATATTCATAATTCTGTTTCCAATTTTTATACCAATCAATTCACTGTAAATATTAAAATGGTCAATATTTTTTTAGTTTTGGTGTTTTGTATGGAGTGGAATATCAAACATAGTATTTATTTAATAAGGAATAGTTTACTGAAACTTAGACCATTACAAGAATAACTGGTACTTCTTAATCATTATCCATATCCAAGACTAATTTTTTATTATGAGTAATAGTATACCAGCTCTAACTGAGATATCTTTAATAACTATCGATGGGTATATAATGGATTTATCTACCAATTATTATTTCATTTTTACAGGATTAATTTCACTAATCACTTTTATATTTTATGCTACTAGAGGTAAAATATTTTTATATTTTTTCAAATAAACAATACATATGAATGTACACATTCCTTTAAATTCTCAAGTAAATATGATACTTCATGGATCATCAATTTTTAGGAATCCTTATCATACTAACTATAGTACACTCTTCTATTAATTTTGTTGTTGTAAATTTATGAAGGTATTTTTTGTTCCAAATGAATTTTTTAAAAACATAATCTTTTAGGTAAATTTCAGAATCACATCTATGATTTCAATATCAACACTTATCCATTAAAACAATCAATAAAAATCTTAATGTTTCTTAGATATCTTTATCCCTATCTGTAAATTGGGTTAATAGCTCATATTATTTATCATCTATATCAACCAGTTTCAAAATCACTCCCCAATAATATATTTCATTCCACTTATTCTTTTTATCAATTAGTTTAGTGCAATGTTTCTCCTCCTTTTACTCCTCAATGTAATTTATCTGTTATTAATATCTAGCTTCATTATGTTATTTGGATTCCATATTTGTTTTTATTTAATTATTTATTTTTTCAATTGAAATATTTTCCTCCACTAGTGGTAATTAACTTATATCCTTCTCTTGGATTTAAATTTTTGGTACTTGGAAATTTTTTCTTATCCAGCATGCTATTATATTTTTCAATCATTCCCACATACATCTCCATTTTGTTAATACATACATTATTTTTTTGATTTAGCTAATCCAAACTTCATAAAATTTATTTTGTACTCAAAACAATTTCATTCAATATTATTTGATTGTTGTTTTTTATTTTTAGCTTATTTATAATCCTTTTGAGTCACCAGATTAGTTTTATTATAGTATAAATATTGATTCGTACAAGTTCGTTGATTGTTTTTTGATTGATAACCAAATTTTATATACCATTAGTAAATTGTATGGACCTAATTATTTAGAGATTCCTTTGTCTTTCCTAAAAAGTTTTGGTTTATTCATCAATCATGGGTTATATTCATTTGAAAATGGATTACCTCTTATAATACTTACTCCATAGTTAATCATATAAAAAATATCCTCACCTTTATTGAGTGATTTAACTTTTTTTAAATATCAAAATTCATGCAATTTATGGTTATGTGACCAAACATTCCAAAGTTTTTACACTATTATTTAATAAATTCTGTCTTCAAACAAGTTTTTGTTACATTGTTTTCTTTTTTGAATAGTTTTATTCACATAATTATTGACATTAAATTCATTAGAAACATATGTCCTTCTTTTCATTTCCATCCTTTGGGAGTTCATAGTAATCATATTGTAATTTTTTTTTGATATTTTCTATTATCATATCACTATAGTGACCATTATTTTTAGAATCATCCAAGGTATTTCTCATCTCACTCAATCCTTTATAGAAAAAATAAATAACTAGTGAATTTTAGAATTTATTATTAGTTAAATCTTGATAATAATGAATAAATCTCACACATGATTTGTGAAATGCCTCCTGATATTTCCAAAAATTATATATTATGATCCTCAAATACATTATTCTATATGCGAGGGAACATATTCTCCCTAATTATTTACAAAGGTCTTCCTAGGAATTTTTTATGTTTTTTATGTATTGTAATATTTGGTTCCTTATCTTTTCCAGTGTGTAGTAATGAAAACATCTTAAAAAAATCATCTTCTAATACACCATTAATTTAATCATATTGCACATCTGATAAAAATTCTTTACTAATGTACATGGCATATTTAGGTGATTTTCCTTTTAAATTTGGTAGGTATTGAATTTGGTAATTATTTAATTTATAGTTTCCTACTCATACTATAAAATTAAACTAATAAATTATATATCTTCCCATAATTACGTATTCTTTATTAGATCAACACCTTACATATCATTAATTTTATTTTTTATACATCTAGGAAAATTTCATTCTGTCTTTTGTATAAGGTGCACACCATCCACACTGAGGGATATCCTTTCATGAAAACACATTAAAATCTAAAAAATGTGTTAAAACGTGTACGACAATGAAGAATATATGAGATTACTCAAAATTAATTAGAATATATACATTTCTATTAGATGTTCCTATATAAAATGTAAACTAAAGCATGATATTAAATCATGAATATAAGGACTCGACCTTAAAACATTACATAATCTTGAATTTTATTCAATGATATACATTTTTACACAATGAGTATATTTTTTGGTTTATATTTTTATAAAATTAGAATATATTACATATATAACATACAACATTCATACAATGAGGGTACTACTAAAAGCAGTATCCAATTTTTTCAAAATATAATACACTAAAACATAAAATATGATTTATTTGACAACACTCTATATCATACATCACAACTCCCTCATTTATCTTACCCATCCTTATATCCTGGGAAAAATAGTTTGAAATCTTGGGAAGAGTATTAAACTTAGTATGGGATATGAAGAAATAAATCATTAGTCAAGTGATAATATGAAAACCTATAAAACCCATAATAAAAACTCAAACTCATAGAAACATCATGTAGTTTCCTTGGGGCATATTTACCATGTCACTCTTATATTCACCCTTATGCATGGAATAACCATTTGTTCAAGGAGAGATATAATGGGGCTCACCCATCAAATCTTGAGCTATAATGGGATCAACCCAACATATCTTGTGCTATAATGGGCTCCACCCAACATATATTGATCTACAATATGGATCACCCATTATATAATGAGCTATAATGGGCTCAACCCAAAATAAATAATATACAAGTAATGTATCTTGAATAAATCACTTCATAACACATTTACACCCTTGAGCAAAAAACATTCACATTTCAAAATAACCTTTCTTCATAAAAATCACTCTTAGAACATTAAAACTACACAAAAGAGAATGAAATATTATTATTTTAAAATAAATATAAAAATATATTATGGATACAGTACGGTAATGAAACATCATGAAATCAAGATATTACCCTGATTTCATAAAAAAAAGAATAATATCTTTGGATTTTATAAAGGATATATTTAAAAGGATTTTAATCGGAATGGCCATTACAAATACCATAAAATTGAAGAGATAATTGATTAAATGAATGGAATATGTATATATACATTAAATACTTATAAAAAACATAATATAATCAAATTTCATTTCACAAGTCATCTTAGAAGGATAAAAACCATTGATGATGAAGGTTAACCCAAAGAATGGAAATTGGGTTTAGAATTCACTTATGAAATTTAGGCTTGGTATTGGGTGTACATGGGAGGGATTAATGAGATATAATGGGATATAAAATCATTAATATATCATAAGTGAAATATGGGGTAGTTGAGAGAACATACACCACCATTAAAAATTTAAAATTAAAGAGTATAACATAGGGGTGACTCTTGAATAAATGTGAGAAAGACATGATCACTTACCTAGGGTTTTAATTCATCAAAACATGTTTAAAACTCCTATATAAAGGTTTAAATAATGTTATGAACATTTTAATGAAACATATTCATGTTTATAACACCTTTCACGGTAATTTTTATAACATAATTCCACTCATTCATTAATAATATTGGTTAATTCCATCGTTTTCGGGTGTGTTCTTCACATGGTTTCCATGATTGGTTCATGATGGATATTATTGTCAATTCGAAGTGATACTACATAATTATAATTGAATGTGATTTGAATATTTCCAAAAACATAAATTATACCATTAATCATTTACGAATTATCACACGAGGTTGATTCATAAGTTAAAACATTATTGATACTTGTTGAGGCCATTTAGGCAATTCTTCAATCATAATTGAATCATTTTGTTATATAAGTTAATAACATGTGTAAAAAATGATTATAGAACCTTACATAAGATATAATACATAAATTATAATTTTTATAATCCATAAATTTTTTTTCATGAAATGTCTTGAAGGATGTAAAAGAAATTGAAATCACATTGTCCACGATGTTAGTAAATCGACACATCTCGGACAATGTTATATTTTCTTGAATACATGGGAGAGGAGAAGAATTATAATGATGAATCATCCATAAAACTAATTAAATTAATAATATTTAAGATAATATATCATTAATTCCTATTTCATAATGGGGGTGAGTAAAGAAGAATAATACAGATGAAAATGAAAAGAAAAAGAATGAAAATAAAAGTGGATGTTTACCTCTTGATCTCTTCTCCTTGAGATTCCTCTTAAAGCCTTTAGTTTTGGCCGTTCGTGAGACCATAAACCCTAGGACTTGGAATAGATAATTTGGAGGAGTATTATTCATAATGTATATAATTATAAAGGCTTGAGAGGTATGGGAGGAAGAGGGGAATGATGGTTGGTATTTATAGTTGAGGAGAGGAGGTATTTTACATTATTTTAATCATTATTGCAATATTTTTGCCCATGATTTTAAAGATTCTTAATTCATGTTATTCCAAATAGTAATAATGGAATATGAGTTCGAACCAAGAGATATTACCTCACTTATGATGTCATAAATAGTGTACTTAACTAGTAATTTGAATATATGGTATTTTACCATATTTCACAATTCACTAAAAATTAAAGAATTTCAAAAAAATCCAAAAAATTGATCATAAAAATTTTTTATGTGTAGAATTAAAAAATAAACTCAATTTTTTTATAATAATTTCAAAATATTATTAATTTAATATTTAAATATAATCCCACTTTATTTAAAAATTAACAATTTTAATCATATAACGTCCTTTATATCACATTGAAAAATTACTGAGAGGTCGTTATATTAATTAATTAAGAAAATAAAATAATAAAACGATTTAATATTCATCAAGGTCATATTACTCTTAATATTATGGTTCATACAGGTATGTTACTATTCATCAAAAATTAAGATGGTTCCATCAGACTCAAGAAAACTTACTGAACATGTTTGTAGATGACCATTTTTTGAAATTCAAAACATAGAAGTAGCAAAATTAAGTTTAACGGCTAGTTATTAATATCAAACTATAACAAAGATTCATGAATTTCAATTTATTTTTAAAACCTTGGGGTGTTACATTATCTCATCCTTCTAGAAATTGTGACCTCTATATTTTATTTACTCATTAAAAGTGAGGTTACCATTCCCTCAAAGAATTTTCAGATTCCCATGTTGCTTCTTCAACCATGTGTTTTCTTCACAAAACTTTTACCATGTGGATTACCTTTTTCCTCTATACTTGTTCCCTTCGATCAAGAATTTGAACTCGTTTCACTTCAAAAGAATGGTTCTCTTCCAGCTGAACTGCTTTTGGGCTTAGGACATGAGATGCATCTGGCACATACATTCTCAATATCGAAAAATTAAAAACATTGTGTACCTGAGATAAACATGGAGTAAAATCTACTCAGTATGAAACTAGTCCAACTTTCTCCAAGATTTCAAAAGGACTGATGAACCATGGACTTAGACTTCCATTCTTACCAAAACACATCACACTTTTCTGAGGAGATATTTTAAGGAAAACATGGTTACCTACCGGGAATGATAATTCTTTCCATATATTATCTACATAACTTTCTTGTATGCTCTAAGCTATCCTCATGTGTTTTTGGATAATCTTCACATTCTCAGCCACTTCCACTACTAATTCTAGCCCCATAAATTTTCATTCACTTACATCATCCCAAAAAAATGGATTTCATCATCGCTTCCCATACAATTCCTCAAAAGGTAGCATCTATATATTGGAATGAAAACTGTTATTATAAGAAAACTCAACAAAAGAAAGATGTTGATCCTAATTTCTTGGGTAATCAATGGAATAGTCTCAAAGAATATCCTCCAATGTCTGGATCATTCATTCTGACTATCCATCTAATTGAGGATGGGAAGTTTCAAGGAAGATTAATTCTTTTTCCATTGACTTCTAAAGGCCCTTAAAATAATTATAAGTGAACCTTGGATCCCAGTCAAATACAATAGATATAGAAACTAAATGTAACCTAAAAATCACTTTGACGTACAAATAAGAAATTTGATCTAAAGACATTTTGTCTCGAATAGGGAGAAAATGTGCAGATTTAATCAATTTATTAGCAGTAACCCAATTTTGATTATTACGTCGAGAAGTCTTAGGTATTCTCATAAAGAAATCTGTTGATATATTCTCCCATTTCCACTCTAGAACTAGAAAATTTTGAATCATCTCCTTTGGTAACAACCACTCTTCTTTAACCTGTTGGAATGTCAAACATTTCATTATAAATTCTGTAATATCCCATTTAATTACATCCCACCAATAATACTCTTCAAGGACTTTGTACATCATAGTGATATTAGGATGAACTGAAAATAGAGAACTTTGACCTTCACATAACAATTCATTCTTCACCTAGGCATTACAAGGCACACACAAACTTTTACAAAATCATAAAACATAATCTTTATCAAGGTTAAATTCTAGAAACAAACACATTTTATCCGATTCTACCTTTCACTATAGCTCACGGTCTTCTTGATGACCTTTTTTAATTCTGTATGACAATGATGACTACACTAATGCTTGAAACATAAATGATTTATTTCTTGTACTAAATACTTCAAAGACAAAATTAATTAAATCATTGGCCAAAGGATCCTATTAAAAATTTATCATTGTTAATGTAGCATTACTTTACCGACTCAATGAATTAGCCACTTTGTTTTCTTTCCCAATATGGTAATGAATCATGCAATCATAATCCTTGATAAATTACAGCCATATTCTTTGTCTCATGTTCAATTAATTTTGAGTGAATATATATACTTGAAGCTTTTGTGCTCAATATATATTTCAAATTTGGCTTTCAATAAATGATGCCTCCAAATTTTTAAATCAATGACTACAGCATACTATTCCAAATCATGTGTGGGATATTTTAACTCATGGGGTTTCAGTTGACGTGAAGCATAAGAAACTACCTAATCATTCTGTATCAGAACACATCCAAATCCCATCAATGAAACATTAATATAGATGAAAAATTCACCACTTCTAGATGGTGGATTCAAAACTGGATCATTCACCATTCTATTTTTTAAATCATGAAAACAAACTTCACTTTCTTCTCTCAAAAAAAATTTAATGCCTTTTTGTGTTAACATTGTTAGAGGCCAAGATAATGATGAAAAGTTTTTAACACACTGTAGGTAATAACCTGATAGCCCAAGAAAACTATGAATCTATGTGTCATTTTTAGGTCTTTTTCATTCATCAAAAACATTTGTTTTGGCAGGATCAACTGTTATTCCATCCTTATTTACAATGGTATCAATAAAAGAAATCTATTGCAATAAAAAATCACACTTTTTTAATTTTCCATATAGTTTTTTTCTTTTATGGTTTGAAAAACACCCCTTAGATATTTTTCATGTTTCTATTTAGTTTTATAATATTCGAGAATTTCATCAATAAACACAATGAAAAAATTATACAAGAACTCATGAAATATTCAATTCACAATATACTTGAATACAACGGGTGAATTAGTTAACCCAAAAGGCATAAATAGAAATTCATAATGACCATATCTAGTACAGAATGTAGTCTTGAGGATGTATTTATCTGTTACTTTCAACTGATGGTACCCTGACCATATGTCAACCTTTGAAAAATATTGTACTCACAGTATATGATCAAAAAAATCATTGATATGGTGCAATGTATACATGTTTTTAAAAGTAATGTTATTCAAGGATCTATAATCAACGCAAAGTTTCATTGAACCGTCTTCCTTCTTAACAAACAATACAAAAGCATCCCATGGTGAAGTGCTAGGTTAGATGAAGCCTTCATCTAATAATTACTACAAATTAATTTTTTTAATTCCAGAAGTTCCTTTTGAGATATTTGAAAAGGGGGTTTAAAAATTGTCTTAGCATCAGGAACTATGTCAAAAACAAACTCAACCTCTCGATCAGGAATAACACCTAGATAATCATCAAGAAGAACATCCAGGTATTCATTTACCACTGGTACATCATTAATTTGGATAGTTCCCTTATCTCTGAAAATATGAGAAATATATATTTTATTTCAATATTTTACCAGTTTCATAGCTTCCTATTATGTTATCAGTGGTATGGGTTCATTATTATAACATAACTTAAATTATTTCATGAAAACAGCTTCTTTTTCTCTACAATCTATCTTAGTATGATAAAAATAAATTCATTCCATATCTAGAATAAAATCAAACGTTACTAAAGGAAGATAAATATGGTTTTTAGGTAAACTCATTCCATATAAAAAGAAAGGTAGATTCTTATAATTTATTTTTTCTACAATATTTCCTCTTGGTGTTTTTACCATGAGTTTTGGTATCATTTCATGAGGTTAAATTTCCAATTGTTCTGAAAATTTATCAGAAATGAGGGAATGTGTAGAACCGGAATCAAACAACACATTTCTCAAATCCATAAAAACAAGTAATGTACCTAATCCCACCTCATCTAATGGCTCAACATCTTTTGATGTAGTTACAGAGGATTTTTCCACACCCTTATTCTTCAAATATTTCTTATTTCCTGCCTGAGTGACTAGATTTGTAAAACATTATCAACATGAACCAATTCCATACAGTTAAATCATCTCACTAATGTCTTCTCATTAATTTTATGATCATTTTTCATGTACTCATGAGACATGTGAAAAAAATTTCCACATTGGTAGCATTTCCCAAAAATTGCAAGACATTCACCAGGATGGATTTTACCACTCTTTTCACAAGAAGTGAAATTCATTTTCTTAAATCTAGACTACTTTAACGAGTTCTTCCCCATTTCCTTCCAACCTAAACGCTTCAAATTTGTCTCATCATGAGGCAGATATGTGTTAGAAAATCCATCTCAACTTTTTCAGCACAACGAACAAGGTTATCATATCCTTTAAACTCTTGTAAAGCCAAATCTCTTCACAAAAATGGTTTCAAAATAGAGTAAAATATATTAATTTTACTGTCAAAATCCTGAGTAAAATATGGTACATACCTGTCCAGTCTTGTAAAATTGGCTTCATATACTGCCATAAAATCAACATCTCCCTATATCTATTGCAATAATTGTTTCTCCATTTTAGGTTAAATATTTTTTGGAAAATATTTCTATAAAAAAATACTCATAAAATCATCTCATTCTAGATTTTCAAGATCATCTCGTTCTCTCGTATTGTTAACCAGATACCACCCTTGATTGGATTCACCTACCAAACCATATATGGCTACTATTACCTTTTTATGTTCCAAACATCCCGTGACATCAAATATCTTTTCTAGAATATTGATCCATCCTGCAGATATCACTGGATCTGTGGTTCTACTAAATTCTTGAAGCTGTTTCCTCATAAAATGATCCACAAAATACATGTTTCTTCATGGTAGATCATGTTCCTCTCTATCATAGATGTCACCACAATTTATTTCTTCAGTCAACTAATCCATTTCCATCACAAACTTCTTGGTTATGATTCCCACCATTCCAAGAAAAATATTCAGATAGACATCATCCTCTTGGTGCCTTCCTACTTTAGAATCCATGTTTCTTATAGGGAAAACCATTCTAAACAGACATATTTTAGACGAACCAACATTGTAATATTTAAATTATATAACATTATAATTTAACCATAGAGTATAAATCATATATGGTATTCCCTTAACATCATCAAAACCCTTAATTTTATCTAAACTATAATTTGATACAACTATATGGACATGACCTTCAAACGTTACTTATTCTTGAATTTTATTCAAGGGAAGAATTTTTTATACATTGAGGATCTTTTGGGTTTAAATTTTTAGAGAATTATTATATATTATATACATAACATACCAAATTCATAAAAAGGGGATTTACTAAACAATATCCATTTTTTCAAAATATAAAACATTAAATCTTAAAAACATGATATCTTTGAAAACACTCCAAATCATTCATCATGACTTCATCCTTTTACTTACCCTTCCTTATATCATATGAATAATATTTTGAAATCTTGGGATGAGTATAGTACACAGTAAGGGATATAACGAAAGAAATCTTTAGTCATGTGATAACATAAAAACCAATAAAACCGATAATAAAAAGTCATACACATCAAAGAATCATTTAGTTTCCTTGGAACATATTTACCATATCACTCTTATATTCTCCATTACACATAGAATAACCCTTTTATAAACTTCCATATTGGGAGTAACCAATGATGTAGAGATATATAATGGTGTTCACCCATCATATCATGAGCTACAATGGGCTCAACCCAACATATATTGAGCTACAATGGGGATCACAGATCATATCATGATCTATAATGGGATAAAACCAACATAAATAATTTCCAAGTAACATATCATGAATAAATCACTTCATAACACATTCACACCCTTGAGAAAAACACATTCACATTTCAAAATACCCTTTTTTTGTAAAAATAACTCTTAGAACATAAACACTGCACAAGAGAAAATGAAATATTATTTTTCAAAAATATATATAAAAACATATAATAGATGCAATTTGTTAATAAAAAATAATGAAATCCAAATAGTACACTCATGTTATAAAAAAATAACAATATCTTTGTAATTCATAAAGGAGACATTTAAAATGATTTTAAGGCGATAGAACTTTACAAATACCATAACTTTGAGGAGATAATTGATTAAATTAATAATATGTATATATAAAGTAAATAAACATAATAAAACATAATATAATCAAATTAAATTACACAAGTTATCTTAGAATGATAAAATCCATTGAAGTTGAAGGTTAACTTGAAGAATGGAATTTGGGTTTAGAATTCACTTATGAAATTTCAACTTTGTAATGGGTATACATGGGAGGGATTAATGAAATATAATGGGGTATTTCATCATTAATATATCATATGGGAAGTTTGGGGGATGTTAAAAAACATACACCATCATTAGGATTTGAAAATTATAGAGCATAACACAAGGGTGACTCTAGAATAAAAGTGAGAAAGAGAGGTTACCATGCCTTAGGTTCGACATCCTTCAAACGTGTTTAAAAATACATTATGAAGGTGTAAATAGTCTTACTAATATAAAAAACATATTAATGTTTGTAACACCTTTAATTTTAACTTTATAACATCATTCCACCAATCCTTTAAAAATATTTGTTAATACCATTGTTTTCGAGTGTGCTCTTTACATGGTTTACATGATTGGTTCATGATAGATATTCTTGTCGATTGGAAGTGAAACATTTGAATTAGAAAGGATTTTAATTTTAAATATTTCAAGAAATATAAATTCTATAATTTATCATTTTTAAATATGACTTGAGTATGATTCATAAGTTAAAACATTATTGATACCTATTTAGATCATTTGGAGATTCTTTAGTCATAATGGATACATTTTGTTTTAAAAGTTAATAATATGTGTAAAAAATTATTAAAAAACATTACATAAGATATAATACATAAATTATAATCTTGTTAACAATAAAAATTCTTTCATAAATAGTTCTTAAGGAAGTAAAACAAATTCAAATCCCATCATCCACAATGTTCATAAATCAACACAACACGGACGATGTTTTAATTTTCTGAATACATGGGAGAGGAGAATAAGTATAATGGTGAATCTTCCATAAACATGATTAAATCCAGAATATTAAAAATACTATATCATTAATTTCTCTTGGATATGATGAGGTTAAGAATTAAGAATAATATGATAGAAAATGAAAAGGAAACAAAAGAGGGTGTTTACCTCTTGATCTCTTCTCCTTGAGATTCCTCTAAAGGACTTTGGTTTTGGCCTTTTGGTGATACCAAAAACTCTATGATTTGGAAAATATCCTTGGGAGGAGTATTATTCATAACATATAATGGGCTCAAGTCTTGAGAGGTGTGGGAGGAAGAGGTGAATGAGGGTGATATTTATAGTGGATGAGAAGAGTTATTTTACATTATTTTATTCATTATTATAATATTTTTGCTCAAGACAATGAAAAGTATTAATTCATGTGACCCAAACAGTAATAATGGCATGTGAGATCTAACCAAGAAAAATTTCATCACTTATTATTTCATAAAGAGTGTATTAAATTGATATTTTTAATATGTATTATTTTACCGTATTTTATTATTCATAAAAAATCATGAATTTCAGAAAAATACAAAAAATTCACCCTAACAATTTTTTTCATGTGTAGAATTCAAAAATGAACTCAATTTTTTAGAAATAATTTTTTAATTATTATTAGTTTAATTTTTAAATAAAGTAATACTTTATTCAAACATTAACAATTTCAATTCTATAACTGCATTTACATCACATTGAAAAATTAACACAGATGTTGTTATCTTAAATAATAAAGAAAACAAAATAATAATACAATTTACTATTCAATATCATACTAATATTCATATTACTATTCATTAAGGTATTTTACTATTAACCCAAAATCATGTTGGTCCATCAGACTCTAAATAACTTACTGAACATAATTGTAGATGACTGTTTGTCGAATTTTGAAACATAGAATCAGAAAAATTATTTTTAAAGGATATTAATAAATATCTACTTAAAAAATATTCATGTATTTCAATTTATTTTTAAAACCTTGGGATGTTACATTACCCCCGTTTTTTTGAAAAATGACCCCTCAAAATTTTATTTACTCGTTAAAAAAGTGAGGGTGCATTTCCCCCGTAGCATTTTCATATTCACATGTTGCTTCTTCAACCATGTGGTTTCTCCACAAAAACCATTACCTAGAGGATTACCTTATTCCAAAATACATTTTCCCTTTAATCAATTATCTGAAGTGGTTTCTCTTCATAAAAAAGATTATCTTCTAGATGAATTTCTTCTGGGCTCAGGACATGAGATAAAATTTTAAAATTCATTATCAACATCGAAACATGAAAAACATTGTGTACCTAAGATAACTTTGGAAGAAAATCTACTTGGAATGCAGCTAATCAAACTTTCTTGAAGATTTCAAAAGGAATGATTAACCGGAGACTTATCTTTACTTTCTAACCAAAAAACAAAACACTTTTCAAATGTGAGATATTAAGGAAAACAAGGTCGCCTTCTTTTAAAGAGAGGTTTTTCCTTCTATTATATATAACATTTCTTCTTCATCTGAGTTGTCCCCATGTGTTGTTGGATCATATTTACATTCTCAGGCACTTCCTCTATTAGTTCTAGCTCCATCAACATTCTTCCACCAATGACATCTCAAAAATTCTGAGTTCAACACCGCTTCTCATACAATTCCTCAAAAGGTTCAATTTGTTCACTCAAATGAAAAACATTATTATAAGAAAACTAAAATAATAAAACATGTTGGTCCAAAATTACTTGGTAATCTATTGAACAATATTGAATAATATCCTCCAATGTATGAATCATTTGTTCTGATTTCCCATCTAATTTAATATGGAAAGTTGTACTAAAACTTAATTTCATTCCCAACGACTTCTAAAGGCCCTTCTATGAGATAGAATTGAACCTGAGATCCCATTCAGATACAATATAAAGAGGCACTCCATTTAACCTTTTAATCTTTTTGGGCACAAATGAAAAATCTGATCTAATGAAATTGTTTCTTGAATAGGGGGAAAATGTGTTGATTTAGTCAGTCAAAAACAACAACCCAAATCACATTGTTACCTAGAGAAGTATTAGGTAGTCCCACATCAAAGTCCATGAATATATTCTCCAATTTCCACTATGGCACAGGAAATATAAGATGCACCCCCTTCGGTAACTGCTACTTTACTTTATCCTGTTGACATATAAAACATTTCACTATCTATTCTACAATATCCCTTTTCATTACATCCCACCAATAATACTCCCAAAGGTTTATATACATCTTAGTGCTACTAGGATTTAATAAAAATGGAGAATGGTGAGATTCACATAAGAATTATTTCATTAATTGAGAATCACAAGGCACACAAAAACTTTTACCCAATCTTAAAACAAAATCATTATCAAGGATAAATTATAGAAACTTACCCATTTTAACTAATTATAACTCTCTCTATAGCTCACAGTCTTTCATCTGTGGTTTATTACTTCAATCCTACAAATATTAATGCACTGAAACCAGAAACAAAATAGATGTATTTCCTGAACCAACAACTTCTCAAAAAAATTTAATCAAATCATTTACCAAAATATCATGCTCCAAACGTATCATGGTTAATATAGCATTAATTTTCTGAATCAATGCATCAGACACATTGTTTACTTTCCCATGATGGTAATAAATTTTGAAATCATTATTTGTATTAGTTCCATCCATCTTATATGTCTCATATTTAATTCCTTCTGATTTAATACATACTTAAAACATTTATGGTCAGTATATATTTCAAATTTGGCACCATATAAGTGATGCCTCCAAATTCTTCAATCAAAGACCAAAAATACTAATTTAAAATCATGTGTGGGATAAATTAACCACTGAGGTTTCAATTTATGTGAAGCATAAGCAATTACCTAATAATTCTACATCAATACACAACCAAGTCCCTTCAATGAAGAATCTCTATAGATGAAAAACTCATCACTTCTGGATGGAAGAGTCAAAACTAGAGAATTCACCAATCTTATTTTCAATTCCTGAAAAAAAACATCACATTCCCCTATCCAAACAAATTTAACCCTTTTCATGTTATCTTAGTTAGCGGTCTAAATAACTATGAATTTTTTTTAACAAACCATAGGTAATAACCTTTTAATCTGAGAAAAATATGAATCTATTTAAAAATTTTATGTCTTGGTCAGTCATCAGAACCTTTTGTTTTGGTTGGATCAGTTATTATTCCATCCTTATTTACAATGTAACCAATAAAATAAATCTGTTCAAACAAAAAATCATACTTTTTGAATTTTCCATACAATTCATTTTCTTTTAAGGTTTTTAAAACCACCCTTAAATGTTTTTGATGATCCTCTTTACTTCTAGAAAATACCTGAATGTCATCAATAAAAAAACTATAATCTTGTCCAATAACTCCGGAAATATATTATTCATAAGATCCATGAATACATTGACTGAATTAGTTAACCCAAAAGGAATAAATACAAATTCATAATAACCATATCTAGTATGGAACACAGCCTTCGGGAAGTCTTCAACCTTTAATTTGAATTGATGGTACCCCTGACCTCAGGTAAACCTTCAAAAAGTATTGTTCTCCCTAGGGATGACCAAAAAACATTGGTATGAGTCAAAGGATTATGTTTTTAATAGTAATGTTATTCAAGGCTCTTTAATCAATGAAAAGTATCATTGAACAATATTGCACCTTAACAAAAAAGAAAGAATCACCCCATGGTGAAGTGGTAGGTCAGATGAAGCATTTATCTAATAATTCATGTAACTAATTTTTTAATTCTAGAAGTTCCATCTGAGCTATTAGATAATGGGGATTATATGTCGGATTAGCATCATAAACTAAGTCAATAGTAAATTCAACCTCTTGATTAGGAATAACACCTGGATAATCATCAGGAAAAACATCCATGTATTCATTTACCACTGGTACATCATTAATCTGGATAGTTCCCTTATCTTCAAAAATATGATCAAGATAGCTATCAATTCCATATTTTAATAGTTTATTATCTTCCTAGTCTGTTATCAATGGTATTATATCATTATTGTACACAAATTAAATTATTTCTAAAAAACAACTTTTTTATTTATGTAATATATCTTAGCATGATAAAATGAAAGCCAATCCATACCAAGAATAACATAAAACTATACAATAGGTAAAAAAATATGTTTTGAAGGTAAACTATTTCCAAAAACAAAGATAGGTAGATTCTTATAATTTCTTTTTCCACAATTTTTCCTTCATGTGTTTTTACCCTGACTTATGGTCTCATTTCATACGGTTGAATTCCCATTTTTTCATAGAATTTCTCAAAAATGAAGGAATTTTTAGACCATAAATCAGACATCACATTTTTAAAACATGTAAATACTAGAAATGTACCTAATAACCTCTTTTTTGAAGGTTTTACATCTACTGAATTATTTGCAAAGTATTTGGACACACTCTTGTTCTTCCAAAATTTCTAATTTCCTACCTGACTGACTAGCTTTAGAAAATCATTTTAACACCCTGAGATTTTATGAGATATTTTTTTTTCATATCATCTGTTGTACGCTACACTAATATTAACTTGTGCTATACGCAACACCGTATTATCTTGTAGTATACACAACACTATTCTTGGATCATGTTACACACAATTTCAAGTTCTTTTGATAGTAGTTATTCTACACAACATCGAGTGTATATATATATATTCAATGTATAAATGAAATATGGTTGGATTCTGTTCTATGAAACAACTAAGGAGTCTTTCATGACACGCAACGCTGACTTTGCTTGCATTACACGCAATCACAACCTTCCTCGATAGCGTGTGTTGTACGCAAAACCAGGTTTCACTAAACAACGATATATGGTTATAATTCAATTATGAACAAGAAATTATGAATAGTATAAACTAAATTTTTAATTTTATAACATTAATATTCATCTTACACATTTTCTAGAGCATGGTATGAGAACAAACTAAATTTTTCGTGTAAAATAAGTATTTTTAAAAAAATACAGTTTTGCCACCATTTGATGGCGCACCCACATTAAATCTAGTTTTTATATGTTTATAAGTTAAATTTGAAAACATGAAATTCTTATTTGGAATTAGGATATAAAATTTACTTTGGATAAATTTTTCATATTATTCTGATAACTTTCATATTTTAATGAATAGTAAAAACACGCTATATTTTATTTAAAAACAACTTTTTTTCATCACAATAATTTATATAGATAGATTATCTTTTTAATTAGTTTTAAAGTTTAATTAGAATATATTTTTACCATTTAATCCAATTTTGGTCATTGGATTTAGTTTTACATTGAAATTGGACGTAAACAAGTGTCGATCTTTTGATAGTTATTGTTTCTTAAAAACACGCTATTTGTTTTGATAACAGGAATTAATTTTAAAATTAATTAATTCCAATTATATGTTATTATTTTGGAAAAATTAACATCATTTTTGAATTCGGAATATCAAATATATCTTAGGCTGAATTTTTGGTATTTTTCTGAAAAACATCAATTTTTTATGAATATTGAATCCACTTAGTGGTAGTTAAAAAACCGACTCTATAATTTAAATGAAATTTTACCACTTATGTGAATTAAATTTCAAAAATCCTACAAAAATGGTTGTTATCGAGAAATACAATGTGGTTCAATAAGATAAAAATAATATTTGTGAATAGTAACTTTGGACTTTTATTTACCACAGTTAAAGGTAAATAGGGTAATTCAAGGTTAATAGGATATTATAATAATTCCAAATTACCATAAAACTTGTTCAAACATTGTTTTATGAGTAGTGGCAGACCATGGGCATCCATGGGTCGATTTGGGACCCCATTGAGCAACATGGTAGTGATAATGACAATTTGGATTAATTAATTTAATGTAAAGACAAAATTGACATTAACAAAAATCTTTTATTAATTAATTTTTATAAGGGGTTATATAAATTATCTTTTAGACTATAAATATTCCTTGGAAAGATAAAAATATTTCATACATGGTGGTAAAATTTTTATAATTTTTATACATCAAATAAATTAAATTATTTATGACACAATAATGATGCAGTATTTACCTCATTAATAAATGATTTAAATAAATAAGATTATAATGATTAAAATATTGTCCGACACATGTCCAATTCTGATTGGATGATTTTATTTAGAACATTATTCATCTTATAATAATCTTTAATGATTTTTGGACCTTTTGAAACTGAAGATACGTTTATAATAAAATAATATTTTCACGCTTTCCAAAAGAGCCCATCCTTCCCCTTATAAAAGGAGACCATTTCTATCCAATTCCTCACACCTATCAATCCATTTTTCCCGTCCAAACTCTGACCAATTAACCTCCCTACATCCCTATCCTCCCCCTATAATCCTAACCTTAGGCATGAGTCACTTTAATAAGTCCTTTTGGTTCAAACCAAAGGAAGTTACCCAAATTAAAGGTAACGATTTCTCTTAAATTGTTTTCTTTTATTCTACTTCTCCAACCCCTAAACTCTTTTTAATACTTCATTTTGTAACAACACCAGTATCCTCAATATACTAGTATGTTTTTATGAGAATTAGTAGAACTACATTTACACACACCTCTATCTAATGGATGAATAACATAATGTTTCTGTGGATGACAAACTAACGCCTCACGAAACGAGGATTGTTCGATTTTCTCCTTCTGCCTCTCATGGTGGCCATTATGAAGGAATTGTATTTATATATGTTATATATTATGTTCATTATTGCATTATTCATCTTTATTTCCCAATTATATCAAGCCTATATGGTTTCCATAGTGGGTAAATACGATAATCGCATTTGAGGAAGTGTGGACTACCGCCCCTCAAAGTGATGTGATTTGTTAATGCCTTATATGGGACGTATAAAGGAAAGAGTTAATGATATTATATATGATATTATACTTGAATTATAATATACCTATGTATCATTATGTTTTAATTCCTCTAAAATAAGAAATTGAAATAAAATTAGCGTTCATGCGTATGCACGGAATATCATCTCCATGAACGGTGCATTTCATTTCTTACCTCCATATGTTATGTACTATTATAAATAAATGTATATGATGGATATATATGATATATATAATATATACATCATGAATATAATTCTGGATATAATGAACCTTTGACCACATAAACAACATGTAATTATAAGAAGTCCATTTTTGACTCAAGTACCAAATATCGACAAAATGAACATTATTAACTTATATGGTTACATAATGTTTATAACAAGGTAATAAGTGATATAAAAAAGAATAATAAAATATAAAAAGGTTATTAAGAAAGTAGAAATTAACATTGGTTTATTATTCTGGAGATTAAAAAATGATCGAGCCAAGTCGGACACGAGGTAAGGGAACTTCTTAACCCAATTTCTGTTCTTTGGGTTGATCTTCTCTTTCTTTTTTATGTTGTTCTTTGATTATGTGAGAAATGAATTTTTATGTCTTGTCATGTATTTATACTTTATTTATGTGACCTTATAGTGAATACACATAAGTGATCTATTTAATTTACAAAAAATCTTTGTAAGGGATAATTATTCCAATCTCATCCTTATCCGAGATTGTTTATTCGAAAGTATTTATTGGGGTTATGTTTATTATCCATGTCCATATGTTCTAAAAATGCTTTAATAAAATGTTTACTTTTTTTCCATGTATTTTTATAGTAATTTTTACTTTTTTTTAACTTTTACCACATCATATGGAAGGAATCATTCTTTTGTTTACCATATGAGGTACTTTTTGACTTTTCAGAAAAAAGTAAGATAAGAATGTTATTTTTAACTTATAAGGCGTTAATGGATTTTTATGGTTTCATAACGACTTATTTCAATTAAGTTTCCTATAAAAAAATTTATGACTATTTTCAACAAAATACTTTTTTTAAAAAATTGCATGGAATTTTGTGAAAATAAAATGATTTTGAAGAAGAAGGGATATTTTCTTCAAGAATGGAGTTCAAGTGTTTTATCAAAACCATTTCCATCTGAAATGAAATTATTTCATATGTGTATGTTTCAATTATAATTTCTCTATGATTTACATGTTTCCAATTTTCTTATGATGAAATATCCATTTGTTTTATATGGATTATGTGATGATGGGATGATGTTTATGAAACCCATTTTATTCTTTTGGTTATGATGAATGTTTTAAGTTTATTTTATGGCACATGTAAGAATGATTTAATTATGAAATGGGTGGGACCTAGTTCTCCCTCAAGGTATTGGGTAAAGATTTATATCTCATGTGAATGACATGGCTGGAACAATATGTTAATCCGGTTCAGTGTTACAGAACAGAAACGAGGAGTGAACTCGATTTAGAAAGGGACTTTGTCCACTAAAATGGTCTTGGTAGTAATGACTTGGATACTATCGAAATCATAACATGTCCTTAATGGTTTCTATAATTACATGTTTTCTTCTCATTCTATTTTATCAGGTTTAAAGTTTATTTATGATTTATGCCTTACGTACTGCCATGTTTTATGTCATTGATCTAGATCTTGATGTTTAAATATTATGTTCATGTATTTATGTTCAAATGTATATAATTTTTTTTATTTTCTCCATGCTTACCCTTACTGAGCATTTGAGCTCACCCTTTTATATGTTTTATTTTCCCCAAGATTTAAAGAAAGGTTTTAGGTAATAAAACAAAAAGGGGAAGATCTTTATGGGAGATGTTGAATATCTTTCACCACGATTAGACGATTGTGTTCCGAGTTTCCAAAGACACTAAACTATTACAGTCCTTGAGTGTTGGTTCTTGTTATGTATTAATTATTATGAAAAATTAGTGTAATTTCCATGTATGTCAAGACTTGGGTCTTTACAGTTGGTATCAGAGGAAAGGTTTAGTCAACCATTGGAAATTAGGATGTGGGAACTTTAGTGAGATCCCTGGAGATATTTCTAAGGTATGTCTAGGGATGTCCTTAAGGTTAAGTATAAGTATAGGTTATAGTTATATAATTACGGTAACGATCCTAGAATTAATCCTAAGATGTTATATATTTAAGGTACTTCCCCTTTATTATGTTGTTTTCCCTAGCATGATTTTTGACACTCACACTATTCTTTTTGGGTTTTAGATGATGGCTGGAACCCGAAGGAACCGTGTTGATCAATGTAATGGAAAATGCAATGATTGTCCTTTTGAACAAACCAATGTTATAGGAGATGGAGTGAAAAATCTTCTTTCTATACTTACACAAGCTATGAATCATTATGGACTTCCGAATGACCAGAGAAGGGAACAATATTCTATTTAGTCCTTCATGAAGCAACGTCCGCCTTCTTTTAGTGGGTCTTCTAATCCACTTGTTGCTGAACAGTGGATCAGTAGCATTGAAAAGATATTTTCCATACATCGCTGTTCAAGGTATGAAAAAGTTGTTTTGGATTTTTATCGTTTAGAAGGTGAAGTAGACCAGTGGTGGACTCTAATTAAGAATAAAAGGCCCCAAGGTGAAATTGAATCAATGGAATGGGATGAGTTCAAGAACTTGTTTTTCAGTAATTACATCCATCGTATTCTTCGAACAAAGATGGAAAAGGAGTTCCTTGAGCTTAGAAAGAAGGATGATGAATCTGTTGGTATATAAGAAGTGAATTTTACAAGACTTTCAAGGTATGCATCTGGTTTTATCATCCAACCTGAATGTAAATTTGATCGATTCTTCAGTGGCTTAAACCCAAGTCTTCGATGGGCATTATCTATAAGAGACTTCAGTAGCTATGAAGAAATTTTGCATTGTGCTATCAAGGTAGAACTGGAAATTGGTGAAACATATCCAACCCATGGTTTTGAAAAGAAACAAAAGATGGAGTTCAAGGAGAAATTTCAGAATAATGGTGAAAAGAAGATGAAAGTTTCTTTATGCTCAAAGTGTGGAAAGAAGCATGGTGGATATTGTCTTCAAGGGACTAGAAAATATTTTAGTTATGGAAAAGACGGTCATCGAGCAGCTGAGTGTCAAAGTAATGGAAAAAGGGTTGTTAATGTTGTTAATAATGAAAGGACTGCAGAGAATGCAACACTAACACTTCAATGCTTCAGGTGCAAGGAAATGGGGCATTATGCTAATTAATGCCCTAATCGAAGGGTTAATGATGATCAACGTGAGAAACCTCTTAAGGCAGAGGATCAAGGGAAGTCACATGTGATAACTATTTGTGATGTTGATTATGACAATGGTGTTGTGTAATGATTAAGTTTTTATGTAATGAGATTTCAAAATAGTATCATGGAATCTCATTTATGGCATTGTGGAATTTTGGAATATCTATGATTTGGTTTTCGTAAATTATATGGTACAGGTAACCATGAAAAGTGATTGAAATATTTTTGGAAAGAAGATGATATGCGCATAATGAAGGGATAAAGAAAAAAATGAAATGAGCTCGTGACTGATATAAGGACAAAGTTATATCATGGTTTGAGTATATAGAAATTTTGGGATTTTGGTATGTGGAAAGTGTTAAATTTTGACAGCATTCATGTTTTCACTATGGTTCTATGGTAATTTATGTTTCAAGATAATACATGATTAAGGTATTCACATGTTTGGAATATGATCAACAAGATATATCTTATGATATATGGGGGATAAATGATGATATTCACGTGCTTGTTATGTGACCTTTCCAGTAATATTTTTCTTTATACTATGAGATTGGACAGATGTATTTTGGATAAGTCTAAATATTGGAATGGATTATGTCAGACATTAGATAGTATTGTTCAAGGCTAGAACTTTTTTCTACATTATTGACGGGATGTTATAATAATATAGTTTTAGAAAAAGGACATCCTGTAGGATGGGCAATAACCCATCGCGTGGACAAGGCTGTGGGAATCGAACCCACAACCGAAGTGCGACAGGCCTTTATTGCCTACCACTGGCCTACAGGAAGTCCCTGGTTAGTAGTAGCTAGTTTTATTTTATTAAGCATTAGGATAGATGAAATATAACTCCATTTTTGGAATCATATACATTTAACCTCACCATAGATGGACTTCTGTATATTTGATAACTTTTGCTAACCTTTTGTTTGAGACAGATGAAGTGACCCATAATTCTATCACATGATCTGATAACACTTCCCAAATGAGAAATTCAACTTCATTTCTTTAAGAGATGATGTACAAATTGTTCATGGCATGAAAAAATGGTGACATTGAACCGAAATAAAGTAAGTATTTATTCTAATTCAAATTTTTCAACATTAGGAAAATCATCTAGAAAGCCAAAAATGTTTTCCTAGTGCTCTTATATCTGATGAATCAGATGGTACCTTATATGAACACAATTTTATAGCTTTGTGACTGTTGGATTTTTCATAGCCATGTTCTCTACCACTCTCCATCATAAAATGACGGTTAGATTTCTCTTCTGTATCCATATTTTCACCTATGATCTCCTATGTGGGAACCCATGTGATGAGTTACTTTGGGTATCCATTTTGTTTCTAACATTCAGTTTTAAAATTATTTTTTAGTATTCCTTTTTACGATGTGGGTTTCTATGAAATAAACTCTCAAGTAATAAACCATTTATAACCCGGACGAATTCTGAGGGCGGAATTCATTTTAAAGGGGGTAGAATGTAACATCCCAAGATTTTATGAGATATATTATTTTTTTATATCTTATGTTGTACGCTACACCAAGATTAACTTGTTCTATACGCAACACCGTATTAGCTTTTAGTATACACAACACTATTCTTGGAACATGTTACACACAATTTCAAGTTCGTTTGATAGTTTTTATTCTACGCAACATTGAGTGTATATATATATAAATATATATTCAATGTATAAATGAAATATGGTTGGATTATGTTATATTAAACAACTAAGGAGTCTTTCATAACACGTAACCCTGACTTGGCTTGCATTACATGCAATCGCGACCTTCCTCGATTGCGTGTGTTGTACGCAATACCATGTTTCACAAAACAACGATATATGGTTATAACCTTATTATGAACTATACATTATGAATATCATAAACTAAATTTTGAATTTTATAACATTATTATTCATCTTACACATTTTCTAGAACAAGGTATGGGAACAAACTAAATTTTTCGGGTAAAATTAGTATTTTTCAAAAATTGCAGTTTTGCCGCATTTTGATGGTGCACCCACTTTAAATCTAGTTTTTGAAATGTTTATAAGTTCAATTTGACAACATAAAATTATTATTTGGAATCAGGATATAAAAATTTACTTTGGATAAATTTTTCATATTATTATGATAACTTTCATATTTTAAAGAATAGTAAAAACACGCTATATTTTAATTAAAAACAACTTTTTTTCATCAAAATATTTTATATGAATAGATTATATTTTTAATTAGTTTTAAAGTTTAATTAGAATATATTTTTACAATTTAATCCAATTTTGTTCATTGGATTTAATTCTACTTTGAAATTAGACATAAACAAGTGTTGATCTTTTGATTGTTAGTGTTTCTTAAAAACACGCTATTTGTTTTGATAACGGGAATTAATTTTAAAATTAATTAATGCCACTTATATGTTTTGAATTTTGAAAAATAGAAATCATTTTTTAATTCGTAAAATCAAATATATCTTAGGCTGAATGTTTGGTATTTGTTTGAAAAACTTCGATTTTTGATGAATAGTGAAACCACTTAGTGGTAGTTAAAAAACTGACTCTTTCATTTAAATGAAATTTTACCACTTCTATGAATTGAATTTCAAAAATCCGACATGAATTTTTGTTATCAAGAAGTAAAATGTGGTTCAATAAGATGAAAATAATTTTTGTTGAATAGTAACTTTTGACTTTTATTTACCGTGGTTAAAGGTAAATAGGGTAATTCAATGTTAAAAGAATATTATAATAATTCAAAATTACTATAACTCTTTTGTTAACATTATTTTATGAGTATTGTCCGTCCATGGGAATCCTTGGGTCAATTTGGGACCCCATTGAGCCACTTGGTAGTGATAAAGACAATTTGGATTAATTTATTTAATGTAAAAACAAAATTGACATTAACAAAAATCTTTTATCAATAAATTTTTATAAGTTGTTATATAAACTATCTTTTCAACTATAAATATTCATTGTAAATATAAAAATATTTCCTACATGGTGGTATTTTTCTTATAATTTTTAGACATCAAATAAGTTAAATTATTTATGACACAATAATGATGCAGTATTTACATTATTAATAAATGATTTAAATAAATAAGATTATAATGATTAAAATATTATCCAAAATTTTTCAAATTCTGATTGGATGATTTTATTTCGACCATGAGTCATCTTATAATAATATTTAATGATTTTTGGACCTTTTTAACCCGAAGATATGTTTATAATACAATAATATTTTTACACTTTACAAAAGATCCCCTCCCCCCCCCTTATAAAAGGAGACTATTTCTATCCAATTTATCACACCTCCCAATCCATTTGGCTCGTCCTAACTCTACAAAATTAACCTCCATACATCCATATACTCCCCCTAGAAGACTTACCTTAGGCAGAAGGCACTTCAAGAAGTCATTTTGGTTCAAACCAAACGAAGTTACCCAAATTAAAGGTAACTGTTTCTCTTAAATTGATTTCTTTTATTCTACTTCTCCAAATCCTAAACTATTTTTAATCCTTTCTATTGTAACAACAACATTATCCTCAATATACTAGGATTTTTTAATGAGAATTATTATAAATACACTTACACACACCTCCATCTAATGGATGAATAACCTAATGTTTTTGTGGATGGAAAACTAATGCCTCACAAAATGATGATTGTTCGATTTTCTCCCACCACCTCTCATGGTGTCCATTATGATGGAACTATATTTATATATGATATATATTATATTATTTATTTCTTTATGCTTCTTTACTTCCCAATTATATCAAGCCTTTATGGTTTCTATAGTTGGTAAATACGATAATCTCATTTGAGGAAGTGCGGACTACCGCCCCCTAAAAGTGATGTGATTTGTTAATGCCTTATGTGGGATGTATAAAGGATATATTTAATGATATTATATATTATATTATACTAAAATTATAATATAAATATGTATAATTATGTTTTAATTCCATTAAAATAAGAAATAGAAATGAAAGTTGCGTTCATGCGTACGTACGACTTACCGTCTCCATGAACACTACATTTCATTTCTTACCTCCATATGTTATGTACTATTATAAATTAATGTATATGATGTATATATATGATATATATGATATATAGATCATTAATATTATTCTGTGTATAATGAACCTTTGACCACATGAACACCTTGTAATTATAAGAAGTCCATTTTTGACTCAAGTACCAAATATCGACAAAACCAATGTTATTAACATAAATGGTTAAATAATGTTTACAAAATGGTAATAAATTAAATAAAAAGGAATAATAAACTATAAAAATGTTCTTAAGAAATTAGAAATTTACTTTGTTTTATTATTCATGAGATTAAATAATGATCGAGTCAAGTCGGACACGAGGTAAGGGAACTTCTTAACCCAATTTCCATTCATTGGATTGATCTTCTATTTTTGTTTATGTCGTTCTTTGATTGTGTGAGAAATGAATTTTTATCTATTATCATGTATTTATACTTTCTTTATGTTACCTTATAGTTAATAAACATAAGTGATCTATTTTATAAACAAAACGATATTTGTAAGGGATAATTATTCCAATCTCATCGTTATCTGAGATTGTTTATTCCTAAGTATTTGTTGGGGTTATGTTTATTATCTTTGTTTATATGTTCTCAAAATGCTTTAATAAAATGTTTAATTTTATTCCATGTATGTTTAAAGTAATTTTCACCTTTTTTTACTTTTACCACATCGTATTAAAGGAATCTTTCTTTTATTTACTATACGAGGTACTTTTTGACTTTTCCGAAAAAAGTACAAGAAGAATGTTCTTTTTAACTTATATGGTGTGAATGGATTTTTACAGTTTCATAAAGACTTATTTAAATTAAGTTTCCTCTACATAATTTTATGACTATTTTCAACAAAATACTTTTCTTTTAAAATTTCATGGTATTTTTTGAAAATAAAATGGTTTTGAATAAGAAAGGATATTTTCCTCAAGAATGGAGTTCAAGTTTTTTATCAAAACCATTTCCATCTAAGATGAAATTATTTCATATGTGTGTGTTTCAAGTATAATGTCTCTATGATTTACATGGTTTCAATTATCTTATGATGAAATATCCCTTTGTATTATATGGATTATGTGATGATGGTATGATGTTTATGAAACCCATTTTATTCTTTGGGTTATGATGAATGTTTTAAGTTTATTTTGTGGCACACATAAAAATGATTTCACTATGAGATGGGTGGGACCTATATCCCCCTCCAATTCATTGGGTAAATATTTATATCTCATGAGATACACATGGCTGGAACGGTATGTTAATATGGTTCAGTGTTACAGGACTGAAACGAGTAGTGAACTCGATTCTGAAAGGGACTTTGTCCCCTAAGATGGTCTTGGCAGCAATGCCTTGGCTACTATGGAAATCATAACATGTGCTTCATGGTTTCCAAAATTTCATGTTTTTTTCTCATTCTATTTTATCATGATTAGTGTTTCTTTATGATCTATGCCATACATACTACCATGTTTTATGTTATTGCTCAAGATCTTAATGTTTAAACATTATGTTCATGTATTCATTTTCAAATGTATTTAATTTGTTTTATTTTCTCCATTCTCACCATTACTGAGAATTTGATCTCACCCTTTTATATGTTTTCTTTTCCACATTATTTAAATAATGGTTTTAGGTAAGAAAAAAAAATGGGAAGATCATTATGGGAGATATTGAAGATCTTTCACCACGATAAGAAGATTGTGTTACGAGTTTCCAAAGACACTAAACTATTACAGTCCTTGAGTGTTGGTTCTTGTTTTGTATTAAGTATTCCGAAAAATTAATGTAATGTCCATGTACGTCAAGCCTTGGGTCTTTACAAACATCAGCAAAAAGACCCAATTTCTTACAGTCAAACCATCTCACCAAATACTTATCATTAATTTTCAGATCATTTTTCCTGAAATAATTATACATGTGTCCAGAAATTCCATATCAGTAAAATTTCACTAAATTTACAAGTTATTCACCAGGATGGATTTTACCACAATTTACAAAAGAAGGGAAATTCATTTTATTACCTCTAGACTTCTTTAACGAGTTCTTCCCCATTGCATACCAACCTGATCGCTTCTTATTCATATCACCACAAAGCACCTACGTGTTAGAAAACTCCATATTAACTTTTTCAGCACAATGAATAATCTTCTAATAGATTTTAAACTCTCATGAAATGAAATATCTTCACATGAATGGAGTCAAACAAATAAAAAATCTTTTAATTTTATAATAAAAATCCTGAGTAAAATCAAGAACGTACATGGCCAGTCCTGTAAAACTGGCTTCATATTCTCCCATATAATCATCATCTCTCTACTTAATTTCTAAGAATTGTTTCTCCATTCTGAGTTGAACAATTTTGGAAAAATATTTTTCCAGAAAAAGACTCTTAACTTTATCATATTCCAGACAATCAAGATCATATCACTCACTTGTATTCTTAACCAGTGACCACCTTTGATCAGCTTCACCTTCCAAATAATAAATGTCTAGTGTTACATTTTGATGTCCCAAACATCGCATGACATAAAATATCATTTCTTGAGCATTGATCCAGACTTCAGCTATCCATGGATCTGCGGTTCCACTGAATGCTGGAGGATGTTGCCTCATAAAATGCTCTATAAAGGACATTTTTCTTCATGGTATATCATGTTCTTCTATAGCATGGAGACCACTATCATTTATTCATGGATTCAACAAATATATTACTGTCATAAATATCTTGGTTCCGATTTCCACCATTCCAGGATGATGATTCGGACAAAAATCAGCCTCTTGGTGCCTTCCAACTTCAGCATCCCTGTTTCTTATCAAGAAAACAATTATGAACACACATATCTTAGATAAATAAACATGGTAATATTTAATTTCTATAAAATTTCAATTTAACCATAGAGTAAAAATCATTTATCATATTCTATTAACATCATCATATCCCTTAATGTTATCTAAACCATCCTTTGATACCAACTTTAAGGTCCCCACCTTAAAGCATTACTTAATATTGAATTTTATTCAAGGACATACATTGTTACAAATTGAAGATCTTATTCGGTTTATAGTTTTATATAATTAGGATATCTTACATACATAACATACCAAAATCATACAAATAGGATACTACGAAAAATAGTATCCATTTTTTAAAAAATATAAAACATTAAAAATAAAAACATGATTTATTTGAAAACACTCCATATCATTCATCATGACTCCCTCCAATATCCTATCCATAAATATATCTGGTGAAAAAACCATAAAATTTTTGAGATGAGTATAAAACTTAGTAAGGGATATAAAGAAATATATTTTTAACCAAGTGATAACATAAAAACCAATAAAACCCATAATATAAACTCATTGGCATAGAAACATAATGTAGTTTTCTTTGTTAAATATTTACCATATCACTCTTATATTCACCCTTATACATGGAATAACCCATTTTTCAACTTTTATCTTCAGAGTAACAAATGCAATGGAGTGCAATAATGGGGCTCACCTGACATATCTTTACCTAAAATGGTCTCAACCCATCATATCTTGAGATATAATAGGCTCAACCCATCATATATTGAGCTATAATGGGGATAAACTATCATATATTGAGATATAATGGGATCAACCCAACATAAATAATTTCAAAGTAACATATCATAAATATATATCTTCATAACTCATTTACACCCATGAGAAAAACACATTAACATTTCAAAATACCATTTTTCCTAAAAATCACTGTAAGAACATAACCACTACAAAATGATGATGAAAAATTATTATTAAAAAATTACTATAAAAACTTATAATTGAAACACTATGGTAATAAAAAATCATGAAATCAGAAGAATACACTCATGTCAATAAAATAACAATCTCTTTATATTTCATAAAGGAGGCATTTATAGGGATTTTAAGAGGAAGTTCCTTTACAAATACCATAACATTGAAGAGAGAATTTATTAAATGATGGGAATATGTATATATAATGTAAATACACATTATAAAACATAATATAATCAAATTACATTTCACAACTAATCATATCATGATATAACCATTGAATTTGATGATAAACAAAAAGAATGGAAATTGGGTTTAGAATTCACTTATAGAATTTCGGGTTGGTATCAGGTGTACATGGGAGGGATTAATGAGATATAATGGGGTATATAATCATTAATATATCATAAGGTAAGTATGTTGGAAGTGATAAAACATACACCATCATTAGGAATTGAAAATTAATGATTATAACATAGGGGTCACTCTTGAAGAAAATTGATAAAGAGAGGATCCCTTGCCTTAGGTTCAACATCCTTCAAATGTGTTTAGAACTCTTGTATGAAGGTTAAAATAGTTTTATGAATATTTTATAGAAACATATTCATTTTTAACACCTTTTATGATCTTTTTATAACATCATTCCACCCATTCATTAATAATAATATTACATTCTTGTGATATTACACGGCATATTCGATTACTGGTTTTTCATTTAATAAGAGATTAGTATTTATAAAAGGTGAGAAGACACAATAATATTGAATTAAAAGTGAATTATGAGTCAAACAGAAGATAGTGATTGTATTAATAAAACTGAGAAATATGAAAATGATTGAATTAAATATGCCATCATGAGAAATAATGATAGTAAATTAAAAATAAATAGTATGAATGAAAAATATTAAATCTATATTTTAAATTTAGGGCATAAATAATTGATACATATGGTAAAAAAATAGGACTATTAATGGTAGTCTATTTATTTAAGTATGTATTGTATAATTTACCCACAAAATTTATTTTCATAAGAAGACACTTTCTGGATAAGTGGGAACCATACAAGAACCTCTATATGTCATCCAAACAATTTATTTTTTTTTAAATGAATAAACATCATGAGTTTAAATGGTTAAAAATAATGTTGATACCTATACATAAAATAAAGAAATAAAAATATAACTGAAACCAGCACAAAATGGGAGACCAACTGGAACAACCAACATCACATCACAATGGAGACCAAATCCACCATGTTTTATTTCCCATTACACAACAATTTTGGTTTTAGTGAAGAACTACATCCACTGATGGTACATGGTGGTGGTCTATCCTTCAGGGGAAGCACATCAATAAACTTAAAATCAGTAAATGTGATGGTGGCATTAAATCACAGTGAAATCAGGAAGACTGATGAATCCACTGTAGGAAAAAACAAATCCATTGATCCTTAGAGGTCAGAGTCATCAATAATAGGAATTAAAATTCAAATTTTTTTTTGGAATTATACCTCTGATCCCCAACAATCTTCTTGACATTTGGGGCCTCTTGATGAGATGTAAGCTGTACAGAAAACAAAACATTATGCATTCAAAAGATGATGATGCCTCATACTAGAATCTTCTATACGTTTCATTGTCAGACATCAAGGGCCAATATTTGATTATAATAGGAATAGTCATCTCATCTACAATATTCATTATCCAGTTTAGATGGCTGACACCATCTCTGACATGACCAATAGGAAATAGCAAGTTCAGATCATCCAGGCCTAGAACAAGTTCATTGATAGTATTAAAACAATCTTGAAACCATAACATGAATAGATAAAATCTATAATGTACATATAATAATAGAAAAAATGGAAGACAATAAAAAATATTGTCTATGAGTAGAATGAAAAAAAGTTCCTGGAAGGATTCCAGGATCTTGAGTACATATTATGTAATGAAAAAGTAAAAGATATCACTGATTTTAAATTGTGATATTGATAAAAGTTAAAGGGGGTATATTTTCAAAGATGAATATGTAATATGGATATACTGGATATGAAATATTCATTAGAAAATATATAGCATACAGAATAGGAATAACCAAAATATATTCTATAGATTATGAATATTCATATAATAATAGATTTTTAAAATGAATAACAAGATGCCTAACAAGACTTTAACCTAAAAACACACTAAAAAATATTCTCTTTAAATGCACACTAAAATAATTTTAAAAAACATCTCACTCTATTTACATAACTCATAAAACCCTTTTTGAAATAATAGAAGAAGTGCACATAAAAAATTTAACTGATTACAATAGCCATGCCCCTTTCAAATCCATACTAACATCCAAACCATTTTATCATATGCTTCACGCCACCTTTAATTTTCAAAATCACATTCAAGATGCACAACAAAGAATCCAAAAAACAAAAAAAAACAACTTTCTCTTGAAAAAAACCACTTCCAACAAAATTACACCTTTAAATATTTTAGAAAATATGATTTTCCACTTTTACACAAGGTATGGAATATATTTTAAAAACACCACAATGAAGTACACATGAAATATAAAACCTTTCTTCACAAAACTCATTTTCATTACATGTGCATCCTAAAATCTTTCCAAATAATATTTTTCACCACATTATTAATCCATAGAACTCGTTTAAATAATCAAACAATAAATACAAACTCTTCTAGTTACATAAAAGCATGAAACTACCTCAATTGAAGAAGATCTTCCTAAAACTAGTGAAGAACTTCAATCACACTATCTCTACACCTAAAAGAGACTTAAACCAACCTAGAAAATTAAATTGGACCAAAATATTTAAAGTTAAACCTTAAAAACCCTACAAATGGAGAACCCCACATCAAATCCAAGATAAAATGAGAAATTCATGCCTGAGATCAGTGAAAAATCTCATTCTCACCTCAATAGTATGCTCTAAAAGATTAATTAAACCTATGAAAACAAGATTGTTCCTAAACTAATGGAATGAATCAAGAAATAAACCCCCAACACATAGGGTTTAACAAAAATTAAATTCTCCTCAAGGAACACCCAAACCAAGAACCCCTTACTGAAATGGTAGGGGGGGCGTCGTAGGACGGAGTTGCATGTCTAGAGGATGGAAGGCTGCAGGTCACTGGAGGTCACAGACCAGATGGAGAAATGGTGGTTGACCATGAGTAATGGCGGTGCACCAGATAGCGGGAGCAGGGGGTGTTTCTGGTCAACGGGATGAAGGAGGCGGAGGGGCGGCCAGATGGTGGGAAGGGGAGTCAGGGTTGGGCCTGTCAGGGAAGGGTATCTACTGATGAGGTGAGGCTGGTCGAGAAAAGAGGGTGGCAGGTAGGTGAGGCTAGTAGGTTGTGTGGGTGGTTGGACTGTAGGGTCACGTTTGGGTCATTGTGTTGTTGGTAGAGGGAAGACGGGGTGGTGTTTGGGGTGACTGATGGATGGCGGCTGGCTGTAGTTGTCATGATGGGGGAAGACAATGGATTCTAGTGCGATGAAAGAAAGAGGACCGCAATTGGGATGAGCACATAGGGATTGGTGAGAGGAAAAAATAGAGGGAAAAATAAGGGAAAAAATAATAAAATAATATAAAAGTGAAAAAAATAAAAATACGAAAACTTTAATCTATAATAATAATAATAATATTTAAAATTATAATAATAATTCTCATAATAATAATAATAAATACAAAATTGATAAAAATAATAATCTTGACAACAAATAATCATTAATAATAATAATATAATATTAAAATTATTTATTAACATTTTATTCCTTACTAATAATAAAAATATTAATAACATTTTAATAATTATGATAATATTAATGAAACACTTTCATAATAATAATAACAATCATAAAATAATAAAAATAAAAAAATATAAATTTCATTTTAATAATAATAATTAAATTATTAACAGCAATAAAAATTTTAAATAACACAATAAATTAAAAAAATTATATATTTTAATTTCTTGAAGGCAGGCGGATCATGTCGTATCCTAAGAAAAAATGCGCAGGGTTTCCAAAATGCTCTCCGTCCGTGCGCCCAAAAATGTTAACTAAAAACATGCAATTTTTTGAAAAAACTGTAAAATATCATTCGGGATTAAACCCAAACCTCTAAATAAAAAATAAAAATCTGAAGAAATAATAATATTACATAATTAGATAAGTCGGGATGTGGAAATTATCCCTACCATAACACTTTCCACCCATGGAAATCCACAACAAGATTTAGACCCAATGATAAAACTTCATTAGGGTCACCCACCTCCAACTGATTAAGCACCTCCTGTTGGTCGATCCGAACATACACTGATATCCCATGATACCCAACTCATCCTTAAAACAAGATCAACTTAATCGCAACCAAGAAGAACCAGGACCATCCATTTAAACCAAGGAACAAACATAAACCACATCCCACATTTATTCCTAAAATCTTAGTCCAAAAAATCCACTAGGTGTACTCAAATCCCAACGTTTACTCAAGAGGAAGATCATAGGATTAATTGGTTCTGCATGAGATCTACCTCCACAAAATTATACGTGAAATGAAACTCAGATACTATCATGGGGAGGCCCGAATGGACTCCTCACCATAACGATTGGGCTAAAACTAAATTATTTCAGTTGTAACTCTGTGAAACACATTGTGGGTCTCCCTACTATAAGAACTGACTAGATTAACCGAACATGAAACATCCCACGTGGACCAAAAACACCTACCATGAGGGGTGAGAAGGGAAGAGTACAAAAGATAGAGCATCAAAACCACCGCCATTTCTATATCAACAACATCACTACCTCAGAAGAACACAAACCATGCCACACTAAGGAAAATGATTAAACCAAGGCCCTTTTTCATCATTGGGGTTCTTCTAACTATGCACCAGCATCACTTCGGGACCTATGTCTAGAGCACAAATTATTGAAGCATCTCTTACAACATAGTAAGGCTTCATAAATTCCCAAACATAACACATGAATCAGAAATTTACCAAACACACTTCCAATAAAATAATGATTTCAAAGAGGATTGAAAGTAACAATTCTTACAAATGAAGGAAAACAAACACCAAAGAAATCTATAAGAGATGGCCACCACATCCAGGGAACACTAAAAAGAGAAAAAACCAAAAACATCCCCATCACTGTCCTAATCCTACTGATGGGCTTAGGTGACCTTCAACGAGCTAGTTTTGGCTTCATCACGCATGTTGGAAACACCCCGAAAAAACTGCTGAAAGTGACCCAATATCCCACTAGGGTGGCAGGGCCTCAGAGAACATGGGCATGTCAGCTCTTGGTGACCCTACATACCACGCTGATGATAGATCATGGAATTTAGTTTTAGAGAAGATGAATGAAGGTCTGGAGGCCTCTTGATTCCTTAATTAGATTACCAGCATCAGG
Organism: Viscum album; assembly: GCA_963277665.1. Lineage (NCBI taxonomy): Eukaryota > Viridiplantae > Streptophyta > Magnoliopsida > Santalales > Viscaceae > Viscum > Viscum album. Next base: position 1,135,334,764 of record OY728142.1, on the reverse strand, counting down.
ATGCTTCTCATTCTTCTTATTTTTTTCATTTGAACTTCTTCCCATGTCCATAAGAGGATACTCCATCTCAAGTACTCCTGCTAACGCAACTTCGTTATCAATGGTTTTCCTCACCATGTCTATGAATGTAGTAAGGTTGAGTTTTTCCACCTTTGACTACAATTCAAAACAGATCTAGATCTTGAAATGCTATGTTTTCACGGGATCATTTCCAACATACCTTGGTTCATATGGAGCTAGGTCCAAGAAGAGTCGATAAAATTATAATATCGATCTAAAACCCTACTGAAGGAAAAAAATCCACATATTTCTCATATTTTTCACCTTTTCGAAATACTATTGGATGAACGAAGACATAAAGAACTCCCAAGTGAGATATTTTCTAGGTTTTCTTCGAGACACGAACTTCCACCATTTCGAGGTTGGACCTCCAATCATAAAGGTATCCAACTTCAGCTTCCATGACATAGAGAGCACGAGAAAATAAAGTTCCTCTCAATTTTTCTCAACCACTACTTTGCCTTAAGAGGATCTACTTTTCCACAGAAGAGAGGAGGGTTAAATTTTTAAAACATGAGGCCATAGTCCATGGGCTGATAAATTGAAAGATTTTTAGGGGGTGCACCACCTGAAACAGCTCCAAGGGAATTCATCAAACCTTCGTGGGAGATAAAACTATAGAAAATAAAAATAAAGAACATTATCAAAACATGGTCATTCCCATTTCAAATTCAACTTTTCACAATCTCCAAAATAAAACATCACAAAATAATTCTAAGAATTAATGAAGACCCTAAGGATCCACTTGGGGAAACTAGTGCCGATGGGGGACTCAAAAATATGGTTGAAAGCCATATGCCAGTCATGCCACCATCACAGAGAGTGGTTTAGGGAAATTTCCCTAGGTTTACATGGCGTTTGAGGCCCTGCAATCTCAAGGTTCTACATTCCCAACTCCCTTTTTATTTACCAACATAAAACAATTCAAAAGAACAAAAAAGACTCCAACAATCGGGAGATCCCATGGTAACTCGAGGTTAAGAACAAGAAATTTTTCATGAAATTCTTCCCATTCTTTCACATTGAGTCCAAACAATTCTACTCTGTTTACCATGACAACCCCAAATAACGATGGGAGATCAGAAAAACAAGGTCCGCTCAACACCCGACCTGCTCTAATAGCATCTTTCATGAACCAACCTGGCCGACCCTGAACCAGTCACCCGAGACGATCCAAAATAAGGCCCGAGAGGCTTTCTTGATACTCCCAGGCTAGTGAAAAGTGCTAGGGAGTCAACATAGAGCAAGTGGGAATGATTTCACCTAATAAAAATAAATAAAATAGAAAAAAATTAGAATAGTGAAAAGTGAATAAATGAAAAGAAAAAGAAAGAACATCCAACAACAACACACAAACCATACCACGACCAAAACTTCTCGCAACACCAAGAGTTTCTTACCAATTTTTTAAAAAAACTCTCATATGGATAGAAATATTGATTCGAACCTATAACAGAATCAAAAAACATGAATACACTGTAGGTGTGAGTATTAAAACTCTTTAGGTGGGCCCAATAAACTATTTCCAAAGAACTACCTTTAAATAAAGAATTTAATAATTCTAGGCTTGACCTACAATATATAAAATATTGTTTTTCACACACAATTTTAATTTCTAAAACAAATAATGGTCCATTTCCCTTTTCAATTGAAAAAAACAAGTTTATGGTTTGAAGGAAATGAGGGATCACATTTTATAAACATTTTCACGAACAATTTAAAATTCAAATTCTGTTTTTAAACAAGATGAAACCACACACAACAAGGGAAATGGAAAAGTAGAACACTAAGGCCAGAAACCAAACTAAGAACCTCAATCATCTGCCACATACAATGTGCGCCAAATAAAAAATGGGTCGAACCTAGGATCTTGTGAAAAATCCAGAACATGATATACATACGAATCATCCTGGAGGCATGCCGTACTCAATGAAGTCATAACGCCCTAATGCTTAAACGTTTCCCTACCTGGCCAGGTTAGGGGGACCAATCCCATAGCAGTAATAATGACAGGGTATCCCCAACTATGGTCTACTAGCCAATGCATAATCTAAATTAGTGAAGTAATCGTTAATATAAAATTCACTTATTATACCAGGTTCCCATGGAGAGTAATAAGTAAAATAGGGGTGAGTCAACAATTTCAATCAAGTAACCAATCACAATGCACAAACCTCACACTCATCAACTCACACAACCAACATACACAACAGGACCTCCACTGAGTCACCCCAAAGAGAGTTTTCAAAATAATTTATTTTATTAATTTTTTAAATGGGACTTAGCCAACCACTCAACCCCAACCCTTTTTCATATGAACCAACACACGCTACATTTAAAATCCAAAACACACTTGGAAACCCATTTAATAAACCCATTTCCCCATTTTAAATGTAAAACACATTTAAAAAGGGCAAAGAGGCATTTTTTGCAGTATTTTGTGACAATTAATCGAGAAAATAATTTAAGTTCCATGAAAAGAAATAAACAATATCATATCCATCAAATCACTATTCTAAAAATAATATTTAATATTATTTCCCATTTAATTAAAATAAATTAAATGACCAGAATTAAATAAATTCTAAATTCAAAGGCAAGTGATGTAGTGGACCTACATAAAGGTGGAACCATGCCATCCACGTTGGTTGTTGGCACTTTCTTACTAAAAGTTACTGCTCCCTCACTAAGAATTTCTGCATTTTCATACATGAGAGGAAACCTACCCCCTATTCATAAATTCACATTGCCCATAAACATGTGAAAGGGGGTCTTTATAGGTATGTTTATACGCATATACTGGTCTCTGATCAACTACGTATGGTTTTTTACATATAAAAAATTTCACACCTAGCCCGATACATGTACATTCAATGCCATTGATGAATATACACGTAACGAGGGAACATACAAGTATATATTTACTTACCTATTCACACATAGGCGAGTCACCTTATACCCGGGGAGAAAAAACCAGAGCGAAGGGACCATAGACTACAGATTAGTTAATAAATCAATCAAACTCATAATAAAAAAATTTCAAGAACCTTAACAAGACTTTTCCCTAAAAACACACTCAAAATATGCTCTTTAAATTCTTACTAAAATCATTTGAAACTACATTTCACACTACATACATACCTCATAATTTTGTTTTTGAAAAATTTTGAAGAAATTCACCTACTTAGTTTATCTGATTCCAATATTCAAGTACTATTCCAATCCATACTCACATTAAAACCATTTTATAATATGCTTAACATTACTTTCATAATTCAATAACACATTTAAGGTTCATAATAAAAAATCCGACATGAAACAAAAACATCTTTCTCTTGAAAAATTCACTTTCAACAGAATTGAACCTTTAAATCTCTTAGAAAATATGATTTTCAAATTTTACACAAGGTATAAAATATATTTAATTAAAAACAAAATGAAGCACACATTAAAAATAACCACTTTTCTTTAGAAAACTAATTTTCAACACATGTTCATCAGAAAACCATTTCAAATCATGTTTGACACAAAATAATTAATCTATACAAATTAATTAAAAAATAAATTAAGCAATCCAAAGTCATCCAATAACATAAAAATATGGAACTACCTAAATTGAGGAAGATATTTCTAGAATGATTGAAAAACTTCAATTGCACCATTTCTGCACCTAAAAGAGACTCCAACCGACCTAGAAAAAAATTGGGCCCAAAAAATTATAGGTAAACCTTAAAAACACTAAATAAGAGGAAACCCAACTGAACTCCAAGGTGGAATGAAAATGCACACCCGAGACCGCAGCACGATCTCATTCACACCTAAACTGCATTCTTCGGATGCTTAATTAAACTATGCACAAACAAGATTGAACCCATACTAAAGGAGAGATTCTAGAAATCAAACCTTAACATATAGGGTTTCGAAAAAAATTAAACTCCCCTCAAGGAACACCCAAACCAAGAACCACTTACTGAAAGGGTAGGTCAAGCGTCGCCAGAAGGGGATGCGCGGCCAGAGGAGGGAAGTTCTCGGGTCACCAAATATCATGTGTCGGTCATAGAAAAGGCATCCAACTATGAGTTAGGGCGGAATGCTTGATAGCATGGTCAGGGGGTGTTACTGGTGGTTAGGATGAAGGATGTAGAGGGCCATCCAGACAATGATAAGGGGATCTGAGGTGCCGACCGATCATGGAAGGGGAGCTTCTAGTGATGTAAGGACAACCGGGAAACGAGGGTGGAAGGCTAGAAGGACCAGTAAGAGGTGCGAGCGGCTGGATAGTGGTGTCGCATTCGAGGTGTTGCGCCACTAGAAGAGGGAATAAGGGGTAGTGATGGGGGGTGACTGAAGGATAGCAGCTGGCTCTAGGTGTCATGATAGGGGAAATCAAAGCCCCCCAATTTGGTGGGAGAAAGAGGAGCATGAATGGGAGGAGCAAGTAGGATTATGGGAGAGGGAAAAGGAAAGAAGAAAAAAGAAAAAGAAGGGACAAAATAATAAAATAAAATAAAACAAAACAAATAAAAATAATAAAACATTAATCTATAATAATTGTATTAAAATTTAAAATCTATATATCTTCTAAAGTAAGATTTTTTTACCTATGTGTCAACATATGGAGAATCCACACCTCCACCATGGTAAAACTCCCAAAATTATTCCTCCATATTCCACAATTCCCTACCCCAACCCTCCCGCGTATCGTCTCCTCAACGTATAGGTTTCAGCTCCTCCAAATCTCTAATTTCCTCTGCCTTTATGGTTTCAGCTGTACCGTATCCCATCGATTCTGATCCTCTTCTTCTCCGACTAATCCAGATCCCTACCAATTACAGTAATCATCTCCTTCGTATCCTTTCACTCCCTTGCATGAAACCCTTTATCTCCCTCCCTTTCTCCTTCGCATGCAGTTTCCCTGTGTTTCTCCTCCCACTCGTGCTTCACCTACGGTCGCGCTTCACCTGTTGTTGAGATTCATTTCCCTATGCTATGATTAGGGTTCTGATTGTTTTTCAGACCCTCCTTCGCCTACTCCTTCTCCAACACCGCATGTTCCACCTCGGTCACCTGCGACATCTACCTATCCCTCTCCAATCCCATTCAATATCCCTCTCCTGTCCCTTTCGCGCTAACCCCATCCTCTCCCTATTCATAGGGTTCCCGTGGTGGTTACCCATCCCATTGCTGCTTCTACTCCTACAATTCAGCAACTGCATCTACCTCGCAGTTTCAATCCTTCATTATAGCATGATATTCCTCTATAGTCGACCAATAAGCTTCATGCATTTCTCACATTTGAAGCCCGCCATTGAGCTCAGACAGTGTACTCGAAACGACTCACATCAACATCTGTCTATATGAAACGAAAGCAGTCCATTCCTCTGAAACAGTGCCAGCTCGCCATTTGCGCCATCTGTATGTAAGGTAACTGTTCTATTACAATGTCTTAACCTTGATGCACTAAAAATCCATATCCAAGTCATGATTAATTTTCTTTATACATACAGTTACACTATCATTTTTTCTATTGCTAATCCCACCTCCGGCTCGCGATTACTTTTAATTCTATTTTAGGTTTATCTTCCTTGAATTGACTTGCTTCTCACCAAGTTATCGTTATGAGGAGGCCTTCTATGCGTGTGGCGTGTTCACTTTTCTTCACCATTATATCTATCTATTCCTTAAACAATATTGAACAGGTGAATCAACAATTACTAAATCATTATTTAACACATATTTTTATTTGAAATTATATGAAATTTCTAACTACCTTCCTATGATTGGTGCTGCATTTCTTAAAGAGATTCCATATTGTCTATAGATATCTTATATATAATTTTTTCCATATTGAATATTTCCTATTTATTATACTTAATTGTTTTTAGATTGCTTATACATAAGTGTTTTCTTATACAAAATTGTTGTGATATTGCTAATGCATAATTCCATGAAGATTGCATATTGTTTACAGATTGCATATTAATAGATTGTATATTCAATTAGTGATATTACAATAAAAATGATCAGTATATATGTATCATAAAATTTTTCATGTAGCCATTGAAATATTATTCTATATTTTAATTCAATATATAATATATAATGTGTTCTCTAAAATATGTTTTTTTATTTATTATCAGCGTGTATTTTACTTCAGTTGTTTTTTATTCATAATATTATGTTACCTTTACCCCTACCCCCATTATAGATTTGTATCTTAGTGTTTTTCAGTATTTGATGCATTTCCTGCCAAATGTGTTGTTATTCGAAATTTCTACATTGATTATATATAACATGACCTTTAAAATGTTTCCCGATGAACTTGCATGTCTTCTTAGATTCAGGTATCTTTATCATCATATCCATTTTTTTAAAATAAATGGTAACGACGGTTGTTGGTAATTGTTTCTCACTATAATTTCATTTTCTATTACACTAATGATTCATTATCTATTATTTTTTGTCATCAATATTTGTTTTTTATTTTATTAATAATCACTTATTTTTTATCATTAATTACTTAATTTTTTTTCTCAAGATATTTTACTATAATATTCATTAGTATGCCTTCATGTTAGTATGTATTCTTATCAACTATCTCTAAATATCATTTACTATAAATATTTTTGTCTCAGATTTTTGTGTCATTAGTAAAATTATTTTCAGAGACAAATCTTTTTGTGTCAAATTTCTGTTATGTTAAATTTCTTAGCACGCTTTTCCTGATTTCTTATTCAACTTTTTCCCAATTACCTAGACATAATGTTTCTACATGTTTATTATGTATGACTATATACTGATTGATTCAGATTTCTTATGAAAACCTATTTCCAGATTGCTTATGGAAACCAATGTAGGTTGATACGGATAAATTCATATCCAGAATTAGAATGTACAAAATGAATCCATGTATGATATCAAGTATGATTAGATAATATGGTCAAGATAATCTTCACAGCCCGTTATTCTAAATATTGTCGGATATGATGTTTGATTATGTTTTTATTATTATGTTGATGTGGTGTATCATGTTTTTATGTGTTTATAATTAATCATTCTATTTAGGTTAAAATTTCATCTTTAGTAATAGTGTAAATTATGGGAAACATTAGGGATTCCAATGAAATTATACTAGGAATTTCAATTCAACTCCAATAAAATCATTGGTGGAGGAATGTGTTTTAGGGGAACCTTCTATCTTCAATACTGCTACATCCCCACTAACTTCTCTATAATGTTCTACCTACCATATCTATGTATTACTTGAATATATCATTTAGGTGCACCAACATTTAGATGACCATAAAATTTACATAATTTCTAACACAATGTGAAAAACTAAGTGTTTCAATATTTTTTTTTCAACTATTTCCAGATTTCTTATGAACACAATAGGATGTTGATATGGTTAGTTTGATATGCAGTATTAGTGTGTACTGAATTAATCCCTATAAGATATGAGGTTTGACTACATAATATGGAAAAGGTAATCTTCATTATTATGTCTTAAAATTTTTAATCATTATTGTATCTGTAGATGAACATGTTGGATGATTTTGTAGGTTCTCAAACACCAGGATCATTAGTTCTTTTTCCACAGCTCTAACTCATAAAAAAAATCTACTTAAAAACCGCTTTATTTTCTTGAAATTTTTTAGGATTGGTCATGAAGAATTTATCATCCAAATGTAACACATAATAAAACTATATTTAAAGTCATAAGAATGACTTAAGTTAACAATTACATGGTGGTGATTAATGGTTTTGATCCTACGTACTAGGTGGAATGATGGGATAACACTAGATTTTCATATAATATAGGATTTGTGACATATTTTGGAGAAATTGAAAATTATATTTTATTTCAGTTATTAGTTAAATTTAGTTATAATTAAAATGAATTGACATGTATTAGACCGGTGGATCATTTTTTTATAGTTTTGGATCTTTCATTTTCTATGAGAAGTGGATTCGATCATGTATTTTATTTCAGTACTGGTTTTTTTAGAGTAGTGGAACATGTTTTTTATATGAGCAGTGGAATAAGGCTTTTTTGTGTAGTGGATCATGAATTTTGCAGTGGATCATGTGTTTTATTTGAGTAGTGGATCATTTTTTATTGTATTTGATCATGTATTTTAGAGTAGTGGATCATGTATTATATTGATTGGAGATGATGATCTTGTAAAATGGCTTGTGATCCCATCATCGGGGCATGATGACTTCTAGTTTCCCTTTAGGGGTGACCATTGATGATTTACAGGTGATGTTTTAGTTTTATCTTCTACATGAACATCCCAACACAAGGTACTGTCCATCCAAATTTCTATTTTTATGTATTAAATGATTGATTATAAGCATTTATGTATTTATTCTATGATTACATATAGATACAAACCATGGGTTAGCCATTTTAGTAGCCTAACATTGGGAGAATGCAGCAACTAGGTGGGGGTTTGGAAATCTGGTGAGGAATCCCGATTAAATTTTAGTTATTGTAGGTATGTTAATTGATATTCAATGAAGTATTAAATTAATGTATTTCATGGTAACATTTTCTATGTATTTGGTTCACATATCCAACTCATTTTCTTTTTTTTTCAGGGATGTTATGTAGCTTGTGGATATAATTTGGAATTTTTTGGTATGATTTTGAATCTGCAAGGATGTTCTAGCATAATAGATGTAGTGAGTTCTATACATTTTCAGTGTTCCACCTTATATGGTGGGTTCTCATCATTTTTTTATACAACAAATAAGTTTCATCCAAGAATTAGTTTTTCCAGCTATATATGGATTATTCAATCAATAATACAATAAATATTTTTCTTTGAGTCACTAATAATTTCATGTACTTGTTTTCCTCGATAAATATTTTTGATCCTATAATGAAACTGTATTTAAAGTCATAAGCATGACTTTAGTGAACCATTCCATGGTGGTGATGTTTCATATGTAGTTTGTGGATTTCATATTTCTTTTTTACTAATTCATTGATTCTGTAATTCTATAATGCTCTATCATCAAGAGTCTTTGTTTCTGCTTCCTTACTTTACAAGAACATGTTCCTTAGATGGAAGATTGTCAACAGTAATGTATGAGGGTCTCATGTGGAACCGTTAAAATATTACTTGGATGGGAGAGTTAGAACAAAAATGTATTCCTTTATAGGTTAGTAATTGAAGCAAATAAACCAGCTACATATGTTTTTATGTTTTATTTATTTAAGGTTTCAATCTAGGGAAAATCATAGGATATGCTTACAGCTTCCAGGAGGGCAGTGTTTGGGAATTTTAAATGTTTTTCGAAAACAGTATTCATTCTATAATGGGTACGTACTTCTGTACATTTTCATCATTCTCTAACTTTCATTTCATTATGATGAATACTCACTTGCAGTAGAGGATGTCTTAGTCACCTGGATATCTTTAAACTATTCAATTCTTATGTAATGTAATGCATTGCATTTTTATTGGCCCATTGTATGGTTTAAATGAATGAAATTTCAGAACACATAAAGATTGGCTTTCTTAAACTTTATTTTTTGACTACAAAAACCAATCCTGTGAGGTTATTGGTCATATTCTCTTATGCATATTTCATATTTGAAAGAAGGTATTACAATGTGTTACTGTTATTAAAAGGTAACACCTTATAAACTAGTTAGTACTCTATGCTAAATTTAATTAATGCAGATGTATTTATGACCCTACAGAACTGCTAACACTTAGCTAAAACTTAAGGATTTGATTTCGGTCCGTTTTCTACTCTATTTTATTTCATTTCATGTGTTCAGTCCATGTTGTGTTCTGTTTTAGTTCAGTTCCTAAGTTGTTTGAATTCTTTGTTATGTTTCAGTTCAATTCATGAGACTATCCTTACATCCAATATTTCATTCTGCTAAAATGTTCTGTTTTATAGGTGACAATTTAGCATAGAGTACTGGGTAGGGGAGGGAGGAGGAGGGGGAGGAAAGGTCCAGAAAAAAGTTGTTTAGTGGGCAGGGTAGGGGAGGGGTGGGGTCGATTGGAGGGGAGGGGAGGGGATGTGAGGAGGAGGTAAGGGGGAAGGGGGCTGCTTGGGGAAGAGGTTGGGTTGGGGGAGGAGAGAAGGATGGGGGGAGGGAATGGGATGATGAGGACAGGGGGGAGGGGCTTGGCATGTTCAAGGTGAGGGGAGGGGAGGAGAGGGAGGGGGAGGGGAGGGGGGGAGGGGGCTACTGGGGGAGGAGGTTGGGCAGGGGGGAAGTGGGGGAAGGGGCTGGGCAGGGGGAGGCTGAGGTGGGAGGGGGAGCTGCTGGGATTAGGTGGGAGACAAGCAGAGATGGGGGAAGGGTTGGAGTAGATCTAGTGGGGTAGGAGGAGGTGCTGTAAATTTGGACATTTTTTTATGAAATGTTTTTTTTCAAGCATATTTTCATAGATGACTACTAGAAATAAATAAGCCATTTTTTATAAAATGTTTGTTTGTCACTTCACTACATTACCCAGGTTTTTTTTCATTGTAATATGTCTCATTTACTCACATTAATGTCTAATTATATATTGTAGGGATCAATATAACTGTCAACAAACATGAAAAATTTCTACTCTACATCAATGATACATGGTATTACTAGGATGCTATGGATTGTTGCTCGGCCATGATTGTGTTGAAGTAAGTATAGCTGAAATACATATATGATATACTATACTATTTAATTTAGCTGCAATATATTCCATTTACATGGTATATTTATTTTCAGTTAGTCTTCTTTTTTTTGCATCACTCTGTGATGTTGTTTCATGCTTACTAAATTTGAAGAATGTCCACTTTAGCTGGTAAAAATTAGATATTTGATCTACTGAAATGGTATAAAGGAAAGGGTACAATCCGATGACAAAATCAAAGGATGTAATCTCCACTTTAGCTGTTTTTTTAACTTATATTATTTTGGTTTCTATTTAATACTTTTATGTTATCGTTTTCTTTATTCTACAAATTCAGGTGTTCTTATTGTAAGGATTTTTTTCTATGAAGAAATGTTTTTCATGCATTTGATGTTGGATATTTATACACTGTGATATAGTTTCTCGGTGACATAAAGACATCTAATATTTGTCTAGAAATGTAAATGTCCATTTGAATGTTATTTTCATTCATGTTCATTGGAATATTGTGTTGTTTATAGATTTGTTGTATAATAATTCATTCACGTACTTGTCATAATATCTCAGTGATATTAAGACTTATTTAATTTCATTCATGTACGATTTTTAATGTATTTTTCTAATTACAGTCGATTAGTTATTTTTATTCATGTATTTGAAAATTGATACTTATGATTTTTTTCTACAACATGACCTATTTACTTTTCCTTATTCTTTTATATTTTCATAAACGTTCATTTCAATTGTTTTCAAAAATGTAGTTTTTCTTTTCAATTAACTGTTCTCTACTATATTATCCTGTCTATTTTATATGTTTTCAAATAATTTTCCTTTCCTTATATATTCTCCTATATGTTTCCCTTAAATTCTCCCTCAAACAATTCTATGGTTTATTTTGTACAGTGATGGTATACTTATGTTTTCCTTATTTATTATCATATATTCTGTAATATGTTTTCAATATTATCCTACACATTCTTCTAGGTTATTTTTTTATTCTTATTTTCTTATGTTTTCAATTCTATATATTTTATCTGATTACAGTTCAATATTAATTATCACTATTTTTTTCAATATATACAATATTGATGTTCTTTATTAATATTGTAATATAGTTTTGACTTATTGAAAGTAAGCATTGAACGTATTGTCAGGAGAATGAATGGGTAAGTACTAGTTATAATAATATTGCTCATAATTATAATAAAACAAATATAAAAATGATAAAAATAATAATCGTTACAAAAACAAATCCTTAAAAATAATAATATAATATTAAAATTATTTATTGACGTTATCTTCATTTCTAATAATAAAAATATTAATAACATTTTAATAATTATGATAATATTAATGAAACCCTTTAATAAAAATAATAATAATAAATAAAGAAATGTTCATTTCATTTTAATAATAATAATAAAATTATTATCAACATTAAAAATTATGAATAACACACTAAATTATAAAATTTACCCATTTTAATTTTCCGAAGATAGGAGGATCGTGTTGTAGCCTGGGTGAAGCCACACGGGGTTTTCAAAATGCATTATGCCCATGCACCCATTAAATTCAACTCAAAAATGCGAACATTTTGAAAAAACTCGAAAATATCATTTGAGGTTCAACTTGAACCTCGAAAAAAAATTAAAATCCAAATAAATTATAAAGTAAAATAATTAGATTGGTTGGGGAATGACATGTATATACACATATATAGATGTGCATCTTTGTAAAATATTACTTGATTAATAAAAAACCCTTAACACAATTATTTAAGTAAATGAAATTCCTTACACAAAACGAGGAACCGAAATTTTAAAATAAATAACTATAAAGTTTTCTCAGAGCAGAATATGATTTTGAGTATTTGAATGATTAAAAATAAATTTGCCTTACAAATAAACCATAATTAAATCAAAAAAACATAAAATAAATAAATACTTAAAAAATTTAATGTTCCTTTATAAAAAAAATAAAATGGAAATGAAAAGAGAGTACATGGAAATAAATAAATCCCTTACATATTTCATAGAGAAATACATTCCCATATCCCTTGACAGAAGACTCGATCTATCATTTTTTCAAAAGGGGAAGGAAGATTTATCATTCTTGCAGTCTTCCTTGTAAAAACAAAGGAAAATAATATTGCAGCACGAAATATCGTCTCCAATATATATATCCACACAAAATAGACCACGTAGATATTTTTTTATAAATTTTGATATCAAATGAAAATCTTGTATTTGTTCCAAGATGAAAAAAACTCAAACAGTGGATTCAATGCATGATTATACAAGAATTATCAACCAATTGAAAGAACAATAAAATTTATAAATAAATAAAAAATGTATTGGTCATCAAGGAAGATTTGATGTAATTAGCATATGAAAACTAGATCCTAATAGAATCGATTGAAGAAAAGATACAACATCATGACAAATACAGACGATAAAGATTTGAAGAAAAAACGAAGGAAAAGGAACATGTCACTGGTTCGACTATGACCGAAGAATAATAATGACATCTATGTTTTCTTACTTGTTAAAATAATCATAGAAACTCATAGATAAATATTGATAATTAATAATAAATATGATAATATGAAAACACAATCAAGATTTTTATGTCAAACAATACAATCTTTTTCAATTTGGTATGAAATTTCAAAATGACTTGTACGGTAAATGTTTAAAATATTATATTTTAAACTTCAAAAATTAGTTCAATTTTAGTTTAAAATTAATTTTAGCAATTATTTTAAATAAATAATAAAATTTTTAGGTAATTTTGATTAACATGGATATGTTGGAGAATAATTTTTAATGAGTATGTTAAAATAATGTTTTAATGTGAAATCTATTAACTTAAGTATCATCTAACTTTTTATATTATCTAAATATTGAATAATATAATTAATATTGATTTATAATTTCATAATAAGATAATTAATTATCATTTAATTTTTTTATTCCTTTATTTTAATTTTTTTATAATGACTTAATTCTTAACTAAAATGCTTAATTCAGCATTAGAGGTTTTGAGGATGCTCAGTTTACAACCTGAAAATAACATTATTGTATTGACTATTGTCAGATGGATTATGTTTCCATTAAATAAAAAACATTAAAAAGTTAATAATTATAATATTTATATAGTATACTGAAATTTAAAAAACATCTATTAATGATGTTATGAAATATGAACCATGTCGTTTCATAAAGGCAGTAGTATGTATGTATGCATGAATGAAAATTTCATTTTTCTAATAGGAGAAAAAGAAATAAATTTCATAATATTTTACTTCTCCAAAAACATAAATATTCTATAAAATTCATTTTTATTCATTATTTAAAATATTTTGTCTAGACTCATAATTTAGAGATAAAAAACAAATCACATCAGTTCATGGAGGTGGTAGTCCACACTTATGCATGAGTAACATTATCATTTATTTAATGGATTGTCGGGTAAGAATGTAATTAATAAATTATCTTTAAAATCATAATTATATCATAATATATATATATATATAACATTCCATTATTTTAACTATCAATATTATTTGGTGACGAAAAAATACATATCTTATTAGAGGTGGTGGTCCACAAGTATACACGAGTAATGTTTTCATTTTTCATTAGATGATAAAAATAGATGGAAAAGTGTTATAAAGTAGTATTTATAGAAATAAAATATTTTATATTTATTCATTTATTCATTTCATCACATTTAAAGAATATTGATGTAGGTAGAAGAATAAATAATCATGAAACGCTCTGCCGAGAACTATAACTTTTCTTGGGAAAACTTCTCTTCCATTACCCCATAAGCCTTTATTTGATGGAATTTTAGAGATAAAATGATCCTAGGATATGTGGAGTGATATTAGGAATATATTTAGTCAGGTATTGGATAACATATATTTCTCAAAACCTGTGAGGAAGAGAGTAATGTAGGTTTTTTTATATGTATGGGGAGTGGCACACTTGTATATTTTATAAACATTTAAATATTGTAAACTTATTACTCATAGAAAAGTGGCTCAAAAACATCCAATTTTTAAAATAACATGATAATTATCTTAAAAAAATTAATAAGAGTTAAAACAAATATTGTGTGGCTTTATCACCTAGTTTTTTCCATAATTAACTTGATTTACCCTTTATAGTGGTGACACATTTTTACCAAGGTAACTATTAAAAATAATCAAAAATTAAATTAACCCTGTTAATAAATTTTGAACCTCATCATTTAAAATATGGAATAAAATTTTCATGCTTCAATTTTTAAACGTGGCATAAACTAAGTTTAATATAAGGGAGAACAATTCTATGAAAAACTTTTCTAATTATTTTTTTCTAAGGATAAACATAAAAATATAAAAAATAAAATATAATGATGAATCCTATGGGATTATTCAGATTATTTTTAATAAAATTAATATTTTTCAATTAAAATAAAATTCAATTAAGAATTTAATTTTTTAATTACTTTATTTAAAGATAAGAAATGATAGTTTCGGAAAATATGAATCTTTCCACTATTTACTCCCGAACCAATTTTTTTAGAAAAATAAAAATAAATTATCCTAAGTATATTTAGACATTATGATTAAAAAAATAATAAAATTTATTCAAATAAAATTTATAAAATTATTATAATTTAATTATAACATTTATGCACAAAATTAAATAAAAACTATTTTTAAAAAAAATATTATAGCCAAAAATAGATTTATTAACATTACTTGTATAATAATTATAATTAAATAAATTTTAAATAATTAAATTTAACATATGGTCTACTTATTTCATTATAAAATTATGTCAACTCTTTTAATATATCATGTAATGATAAAAAATATTTTGTAGAGATATAAAGAGTTATGTAAAAAATATATTTTTTACTTTCAAAATATTTTATATTCATTTCCAAACAATTGGTATTAAATATATTATTGATTATTAATTTTATTAAGAAAAAAATCATAAATATATATATCAAAATATGGTTACTTTAAATCATACCTACCAAACCTATGGATAGTTTATAATAGTCATATTAAAATGATACTATATTATTGTTCGTTTAAGAATTGTGTTACCTATAACAAATGCTATAAAATATTTTGTTTCAAGAAAATAAAATCTATAATAATGGGGTGTTACATTCTTCCCCATTGAAGAAATTTCAGCCTCATAATTTTATCTCATCTCTAGTAAAAAGGGTTTAAAACATCATTTGAAAAAAAATCCAAGCTGTGGATGATAAAACATATAGTCATGAATGGAAAGTAAATTTTAATATTTTAAATTTAATTTAATTTAAACCAACATCATAGAAAGTGATAATAAGAAATCTTTTTTAAAATCAGAAAAGATAAATATTAAGGTCACCTTGAAAGAAAAATAATGAGGTTCCCAAAGATGGATAACATTGGGAGGAAGTAAAAATATAGACTTGGAAAAAAGGGACATTTATAAGATAAAGTTAAATTTTTATGGGAATAGAATATTCAATCAATTCATTATAAATGATCATAGAAATAAAACATTTTAATTTTTGTGATTCTTTTCTAGAGTTTGGGGATTAATTTACCTTATATATGGAAGACATGGAAATATATTCTTACATTATTTTGTTTCATTCCAAAATCATAATTTTATACTTTAGTTGTTCTTCAAGAAGTAATTCCATGTCTTGATTATCCATTGATCCAAGAAGTTAATATCCAAGATGATACCAAAGCACTAAATTCAACATCTAATGGATCACAAGATCCATAAAGGTAAAAAATAATTTCTTTTATTTCTAAAATTTAATAAAAAAAATCTTAGAATAAGTTATGATATTATCTTCTATGAATAAACCTTAATATAATGAAATACTATATTAATATTTAAAGCCTCGTTAATAACACCAAAAAATCAACATAAATCATTCCCTTGAACACTAATATTAAAACTATTAAAAATATTGTCAACAAAACTGAAACCCAAATATTAGTATGATTTGATCAAATTTTATTCCAATACCAACTTGATATTAATCACAAAAAACATTAATAACTCATAAAGTCACATTACAAAATTTTATATTCCCTTATTATATAATCTCTAAAATATTGTAATATTTTTCAAAAATAACCAGAATCTTTATAAATACAAAATAAAAATCAAATATACATTTAAAAGGTATCTCGTCCATTATTCATTAAATAAAATTACTTCTTATAAACAAATATTTCCATTTAACTTAATCTTGAAATGTTCCAAATATATTGAAATTTATTGTAATAAATTCAACCACTTAGTCACCAATCCACTTTTCAATGCCATGGTTATCTATATTATAGAACATATGTTTAAAAACATTTATCCAAATTAAATATAATTACATTATCAAAAAATATCATATTAAATATAATGGTCATCAATAATTTTTAACTTATGTCAACAAAATAAAAAATCATTCCCCTTAAGATTATCTTTTCATTGAAATACATGTTAATCTTAAAGGATAAATATTCCTCGAAAATATATTAAAACTAAATAAATGTATCTATGTTACTCCCAATAAAAACATATAAAATTGAATTAATTCCCCTAAAATTATTTTCATCCCAAAATATATCAACATATAAATAAAATACAATAATTTCATAACTCTTAAATCCATATATTTAAACTCTTAAATCATTTAAAATTATTTATGTTCCATTAGATAATTTTTTTTATCTTATTCCTTAAAACGTATTTTCAATAATAAAAAATATGAATCACACAGTAAAAATTATCCATATCAAAACATAATAAAAAATATAATTCTTTCCTTTCATTTGTCATTCATGGTTTCCTCATTTTCAACTATAATTATATGACACATTGATGAAAATTTAACTATATGGTCTTGTTGATCCACTTCTAGAGAATTAACCCTAATATATTGATTTTCATAATGATCATACTCCCCTCAATTATAACAATTTTTTTCTTTTGAGTCATATAAAAGAATACTTCTTCCAAAATTCTTGATAGAAATGAAAGTGAATAATTCTTCTTCCATGGGATTTATCACCTACACTTTCTTAAAACTCCATTTTTATATAATTTTTTGTGATAGTAAACTTAACCATATTCATGTTATTAATTATATTTCAATACATTCTATTGGGAATAACTAGAAGAGTTTTTAGTCCAATACAAGTCTCCATTTATTTCTTATTAGGAACAAAAATGGCATTGTCCTTAAAACCCATAGTTAACTTGGTTCTTCATAGTTCTAGCTATTTACATAATCTAAATATGGTTAGTGTGAGTATACAAATTAAAATAATATTTAACCATTTTACAAAGATGACGAAATCTACGATATCATTTAAATGTTATTGTCTATTCATAAAATTTGATTAAACCAAAAATAATTATAAACCTCTATAACATATTATCATTTTAGGTTATAAAATACATCTAACTTATAATCCCAAAACCATCATGTTAAATCCTGAAGGATTCAAAATATTTTAAAGCATACTCATATAATAAATTTCAAAACTCTACATATATGTAAATGTTTTCTCTCATGACAATTATAATGACTCATACCATATCTAACCTATAAATACATGATTTATAATATGGTTTTCACTTTCATAAATTTATATGATATTTTTAGTATTAGTGTTAGAGAATTGGATAAATGATTATAATAAAAAAGATATTTATACATGTTATCCATTATTTCAAAGAAAATATGTTCTTTATAATGATACACATACTTCATTCAATGTAACAACCATATAAAGGACTTTGAATTTAATAATGTTTCTACCCATCCTTAATATATATAAATAAATATATGAAAACAATGTACATGAAAAACAAACCATACTGAGGGATATAAAAATAAATGACCCTCTATAATCTAATGAAAAACATAAAAACCCCGGATGACTTTGACCACTTGATTAATAAAACATGATCACATAAAGAAACAATTTTCACATATTACAATCAATATTTTTCCAATTAAAATAGTTGAGAACCTCTTAATAATAATTTTAAATCCATGATGTAACCTTGATGCAATGGGAACTCAATAAAAACATTTGAAAGTCATTATCCTTAAAAAATCATAAAATTTCAATAAAAACATAATCTCATTTTATTATTATTTAAAATAAATGGAATTATTTTAAAAAATATTTTTTAATTTGATGTAGGTATCTTGGGAAATAATCATTACATTTTACCTTACAATAACCCTAAAAATGGAATCAAATAAATATTTAACTCATATATATGTTATGAGTAACATGTTACCAGTAATCTATATCACATTGACCAGTTAATTGGAGATCTATAAATGACTCACCCATAATTAGTTATATTTCAGGATCCGCCTTCATTCATATAAAATGACAAAGAATTATAGAATAAATAAAACACATATAGATTTTACATTCAAAATAAAACCCATTTTAAATTTCATTCAATCACATAATACATAACACTTCAAGTTATCTCATTAATATGATAAAAACATTATGTTTCACTATAAACATGCAAATTATTCTTAATAATGTATAAGAGATATGATTTTGGGAAAAAAATTCAATCTATATACATTAAACAAAACATTCTTTTTTCACTTTGATAAAAAAACATCAAAATGAACTATATCATAAATGTTTAAACTATTTTTTTTAATAATTAAAATGAATGTAAAATATAGTTGAAAATGAATTTAAAGAATATATTATATCTAAATAAGAACATTATTGGAAAATTTTGAAGAACCTGGATATGGAGTAAAATTATTTGAAATGATCTCTTCAAAAAATGCTTTATAGAAAAACACATTACCTTTAGTCTTATTTAGCTTCATAAGATCTATAACTCTTAAATGATAACATTATATTATATTTTAAAAATTATAATAGAATTATTAATTTTAATTAAATTATTATCATAACTTATATTTCAGATATTTCCACGACTTATATAGTTACTAAAATGGTTTATGTTTGTGTTGGACTTTTTGAGGACCTTTTTTATAACCTCAAAATAATATCAGTTCACTGTGTGTGTTCAAAGGTATTTTGGTTAAATTTATTCCTAAATCATAAAAATGTTATAATTATAATATTCATAACATATATAATCTTTTAAATAAAATATTTGAGGATGTTATGAAAAATTAACCACTTTGTTTCGTAGAAGAGGTAGTGCATTCATATGCATGAACAATGTTTTAATTTTTCTAATGGGAAGAAAAGAAATAAATAATATAATATTTAACTTTTAAAGAATAATTGATATTTATCATGTTATATTTAATAAATATTTACATCCTTATGATAATTATTTTATGTTAGGGATGAAAAATAAATCACAATGGTTTATAGAGGTGGTAGTTCACACGTACACATGAGGGGAATTATTATTATCAAAAATATTGAGGGATAAAAAGGTAAGTAATATATTATTTTTATAGAATCCAAATTATGTTATAAATATCATATATATTCATTTTTTCATCATTTTAACCATACATGGTGTTCAGTGATGAAAAAAAAACCCAACGCTTTATTGAAGTAGTGGTTCACATGTATTCACGAACTGTGTTTTCATTTCCCATTGGATGGAAAGGGAGATTAAAAAGGTTTTTAGAATAATTATAATAATATATATTTATATATTTAAGATACTAATATTATTATTTCATCATGCCTAAAAATGAATTTTATGACGTAGAATAATAGATAAACATGAAATAATATGTTATGAATTATACCACTTCTTTGGAAAACCTCCCTTAGATTACACCTTAATCCCGTTTTTGTTGGTATTTTGGTGATACCATGACCTATAAAATGTTTCTATGGGTTTTTTGAGATATTTATGTAGTTATTAAAATTAATAGAGAGCTAAAAATGTGTGAGTAAGAGAGGATAATAGATTCCCATTTATAAGTGAGGGGAGTCGCACACTTGTGATTTTTCTAAAATTTTAAATATTATAAATGTCTTGTTAGTGGTCAACTAGATAAGAAAATATATAATTAATAAGATAAGCTTACAAGGTTAAAAATAAAATCATAAAATAATAGGTAACATATAATTTTGTGTCCTTATCACTTAGTTTTTACCTTAATTAATCTGATTTACAATTTATTGCGATGACATTTTTTACCATGGTTGTTGTTCATAAAAAAATTAAATTAACCTCATTAATATATTAAAAACCCATGATTCCAAATATGGAATCAATTTTTTTTATTCAATTTTTATAAATTTAATAGATTACTTTTATTAAAATTTATCAAAATGTAACTGAAAATAGTTTTAATAAATTATGTTTTAGACATAAAAATGAACTAATACCAACATCAAATATAATGTTTAGTGGTATGGAATTATTTATATTATCTTTTAAAAAAATTTAATTCTTTAAATTTAAAATTTCATCCAGAATATAATGGTACTATCAAAATACTTTATTTATATAAATGAATTACTATTTATAAAATTCAGTATTTTTCACCATTCACTCAAAACTCAATATTTTTAGAAATGTATCAAAAAACTATGCAATGATTATTTTAAAAACAATTTCAGTTTCTTTGAATATAATTTATAAATTTGGAAAAACATTTCTTTAATATACACACACAAAATACAAGAAAATCCATTTTTTAAGAAAATTTGTTTTTGAATAATAAAATTAATATATTCCAAATAATTTTCAAATAACCATGATTAAATAAATATTAATTAATTTAATTGGATGTAAAATTTAATTATTTAATTAGAATAATTTTTTAATAATTACTAATTTAGTCAATTAATATAAAAAACATTGTGTTCGTGAAAATAATTTCATGAAAAATAACTCTTTTATCTTCGAAATATTTAATATTAATTTACAACCAATTGATAATTATTGAATGATTGATTATTATTTTTATTGAAGTAAAAAATTCATACAAATATTTTATAATAGAGTAAATCCTATTCATACCTATAAAACCAATGAGTAAGTCATAAGGGTCAAATTTAAATAATAGTATATTACTGTTCATTTATGATTGGTGTTTCATACATCACGTACTATAAAATATTTTATTTTAAGAAAATAATTTATAAATTTGTTGGGTGTTACATTCTACCCCATTCAATAAACTTTATCCTCATAATTTTATCTAATTTCTGATCAAAAGGGTTTAAAACATATTTTAAAAAACAGTATTCTGAGTAGTTTAAGAGAAAACATTTTCGTGAAAGGAAAAGCCTTTTTAATGTTTATAAATAACATTATTGAAACCTTACATCATAAAAAATGGATAATAAAACATTATTTTAAAAAGTGGAAAAAGAAAATATGAAGGTCACCATGAATAAAACACAATTTTTTTCTGAATAATGATAACATTATAGGGATGTGAATATATGAACATGAAATGATAATTAATTTATGAGATAATGTTATAATTTAATGTAATATAAGAGACCATTAATTTATCAGAAATGATCATAAAAGGAAATTTTTTTAATTTTCCAGATTCTTTTATACAGTTGTGGTATTTTTTTACCATATGATAGAGAACACAAGATAATATAATTACTTGATTTCTTGGAATTCCGTATGCAAAACTTCGACCATTAGTTATTCTTTGAGACATCTTTCTACTTCCATGTCATCTATTACTCCCAATAATTAATGTTCATGATTAATATTTCAGGTATAGGGAACAAAAATCAAATTTTAATGGATCATAAGATACATATAGGGATGAAATGATTCTTATTTTATTTTTATCCATTCATCAAATACAAAAGTTGTTAAAACATGTTATAAAAATACACAATATAAATGAACATTCATATAAATAAAAATATATTAATACTTAAAACCTAAATAATAACACCTAAATATAAAATTAAATTAGTACCTAAATAACTAACCATAAATATCATTAAAATGTTATAGAAAAAAATTAAAACACTAAGATTAGAATGCTTTTTTTCATTTTTTTAGATAAACTCTTCATTTATCTCTATAAAACATTAATCTCTCATAATGTAATATACCAAAAATATATATTATCTAGTAATATAATCTTCAAAATATGCTAATATTTGCTATAAATAACCATAATCATGATAATTCAATAATAAAAATCATATATTCTTCATTAATATAAATCAACATTTTAATGAAATAAAATCCCACCATCTCCAAAAATATTTGTATTGTCAAACACCGACCTGGGTCGACCCTGAACCGGTCACCTGTGTCATCTCACGATAAGGCACGAAGGGAGTTCCTAATCCAAATGGGTTGGAAACTAGTGTCGGGTTCCAAGATTAAATTGGTGGTAATGATTTGGCATGCGAACAAAAGATAATAAAATAAAAAAAGTAAACATTAAAAATAAGTGATCATAGAGTAAATTAATAAAATAGTAAACACAACTCCATTTGACCCCACAGGTCACCACAAAATACTGAATGAATCATGCTTTGAGAATGATTTGGAACTCTGAGAACCAGAAACTGGAAAGATAGAATAGGCATGATCACTATGATATTTAGTAGGAATTCAAAAATAAACCATTTATAATTTACCACATCTAAAATGAAATCCATTATTTCTAGTTTATGGATAAGATTTATAAAAAGATGGCTTTCCACTCTCATAAATTCAGGTAACAATATTTTACTTTTATGAAAACCCCCTTTTCATTTAAGTTATTTTAAATTAATTGCCAAATCATATAAGTCATTTCAATCAATTCTTTTAAAATCCAACTACTACCAAACTGGGTATTTTAATATAAAATCAAAGTGAAAGTGTCATGATATGAATTAACCAAAAGTGAGAAAAAATAAAGAAGTAACATACAAGTATGAAACCATGAGAATTTTCAAATCATCCCTAAAGTGATCCTTATACGTACCCGGTTAGAAACAACCTTTCGAAGAATGGTGAAACTCCCTCTTCAATAACCAACTTGCCTTCCTAAACTGACCAATCTAGTGGAAAATCCCACCTATACTATTAGATAATCTAGGGGTACCATCTCTTCAAATCGGGGTTGATCAATAACCATCATTCGACCATATAAAAGCTTCCTAGGAAACCCATGGTAATAATATACTGCGTAAGTAGGAGGCCCTCTCCTGCATGAATCACCTTAAATGTCATCACTGCACTTTCCTACCCCAAACACGAACATCCCCTCTATGATAACCCATAAATATAAATCCTTTATAGGTTTTCCACTATATACATATACATATTTCATATTGTTAGTGTTGACAACCGGGATGTGACATCACTAAATCATTCAACACTTTATTCAAAAACATGAAAGTTTCAAACCGGGCCATCATTTTACATAACAAATTCAAACTATTTCATAAAATACTTTAAGTTTCAATCCATGAATTTACTTTTTTCAAGCCACCTTTCATCCCAAAACAACATGTACTACCAACTATGCCTCATACATAGTCCATTTCATGTACACTCACACAATATTTTCAACATCATTTCTACAAAGATATAGAACACCATTTTAAAATATGAAATTTCAAACGGTCCTTTAATATAAATCCAAATTTATTTCAAAAATATAGGTGAAAATGCACAACACACATAAAGATATTAATCAGCCTTCAATATCATTTAGAAGAAAACCGCCTTCTAAAATTTACCAAATGGGCCAAGATTTAAAGGGAACATTCAAAACAACATTTGAGGCCTCGTAAACTACAAACACACCATTTAGAAATAGAGGAATCATTTTTAAAAGAGAATGGAAAAGAAATGAGGAACCAATTAAGAACTGTGGTTCAAGGAAAACATTATATTTATGTTCCATATTCATTTGAATGCACATCTATGTGTGCACCTATTTCACTCAAGGATGTTCCCCCATCCAATTGACACACTTTAAATATCCATGATAACACCCAAACCCATTTTTCAGAATGACTAATTTATTTTAAACCAAACCCAACTATTCCACATAATTACCCAAGAACAAAAAAGCATTTAAAAACTACAAAAATCATTCCATAACATTTTACCACAAATCATAATCCAATAATGAGGCATCTATGTCACACAACACACACATAAGGATCATTTCACAATTATTTATTCCACCATAACATAACCAAATCCAATGAAACATTAAAATAACAAAATTAATTTTAAAAGGCTTGTTGGAATTTCATCGAACACATGACATGCATTTATATATATGAATATTTAAGAAATACCATAATAAAAAAAATTAGACCAATTTATTATTCGAAAATAACCATCACAATTTATAATAATATTATAGTATATTTAAATCATTGAAGGAAATATTAAGCATTAAGGGAATGCATCATAAAATAAATGGATGGAAACACCTAGGAATATATATACATGTATATATATAAATAACACATAAATATAAAACATGCTTTTAAAATTCAAATAAATCATGGAGCTTAAAATAAAGTTGTTGGATTTGGAAACCTACCTCAACAAGGGAGAAAACCAAGATGAGACACTTTGTCTCTTCACAAACTTATGCAGTGAACACCAGTAATCTAACCTGCACTCGTACGCACATATATATATATATATATATATACTTCCTCAATCTAATGAATTTATTCCCCGCACCATAAGGGGATACATACGTGGAGAAAATATATATATTATACATCTAAATACCTTAAGTATATGTGTGTGTTCCATCAAATGCTAACCAAAGCTCAAGAAAACATATCCAAGAATCAAAAAAACATAGTGGAATGGTTAAACACACGACAAATAAATTTCTAGATACTCATAATCATATTATTACTCTAAATAAAGGGTGTGAAACAATCAGTGGGTTTTGAAACATACCTAAATCAATGACGAAAGAGTGAATTGACAGAAAGTGCCTCACCTTCGGCGGTGTTTTTGGGAACACAGACCAACGGGTCCTGAGAGGCCCTTTACATGACTCTAAAACTGAATATCACTACAAATAAGATCAATCTTCAACCCTAAATCTAGAGTTCGTCGAATGTGAAGAAAATCAAATAAATTGTTAAAAATGACACTCTG
Source organism: Viscum album (assembly GCA_963277665.1). Classification (NCBI taxonomy): domain Eukaryota; kingdom Viridiplantae; phylum Streptophyta; class Magnoliopsida; order Santalales; family Viscaceae; genus Viscum; species Viscum album. Next base: position 1,135,308,933 of record OY728142.1, on the reverse strand, counting down.
GAGGTGGTGGGAACTAGAAAGGGACGCGCATTCTGAGCGGGGAGGACACTGATGAGGGAAACATGGGCCAAAAAGGTGGCATCACAGGCGATGTAGGGGGTCGGCCATTTAGGTTGCACACATCGAGAAGGGAGGATGAAGGGAACAGATAAGGGTGTAGTCGTCAACACAAGGGTGGATTTGTCCATGAAGTCCTACTACTGGTTGAGGGGAGGTCGTAGGAAAATAGGGGAGGGGAGGCACTTTGAGGTTGTGTTGCATGACTCTATGCTAAGGGGGAAGGGGTGATGGGGTAGGTTTAGGTTTCTCATTTTTTTTTACTATGACCCTAATTTAAATTTCTAATAATAATAATAATAATATATTATTATTATTATTATCAAGTAATGTGATGACCCAGACCCCCCCCCCCCCCCTTGGTCCCTTCCTTTGCCAAAATCTGGATCCTTAAGGGGTACGGATCGGTGAGACCGATCGGTGAGACCGATCGGTGAGACCGATCGGTGAGAGGGATCGGTGAGACCGATCGGTGTGACTGATCGGTGAGACCGATCGGTGAGACCGATCGGTGTGACTGGTCGGTGGAACCGGCCAACGTCACCCAGCCTTGCCAAGTTGTTCCAGTAACGTGCACAAAAGCTTAATTAAATACTAAATCGGCTCATGAGTCGGTTTAAACCCCTCAGCACCATTAATGATGAGTCAAGCCGCGTGGTCAACCCACGACTTCCACGTCTTACGCGGTTCGGCATTTTTATCGCAACCGTTCTCGGCTCTTATAAATTAAGGTTTAGGTCGTGGTTTCCCCCCCCCTTCTTCGATCGTGGCTCTTCTGGTGCATCGGGACCGCCGCGTCGTTATCCGTAATGTTCCGCGCCCCCGGCCTAAACGTCGATCATCTATCAACAAGTAGGGAATTTATTTCGCCTCTCACTTCTCTGTATCATGCGCGGTGGGCGTTTTCTTTTGTTCTCATGAGAAATGGTTGAGCCTTTAAATGAAGATAATAACTGGTTAAAGAAGGGGAAGGGGATGTGATCGTTGTTTATGCCTTATCTTGTGATCATCTTTTTTTGTTGTGCTGGTTTATGTTTCCTGAAAATTGAGGCTGTTGGTGGTCGTTGTATGTGCACTGATAAATCCCCTCGTGATGTTTTAAATGGGTTGCTGAATTGGTGAACTCTTGCGGTGAAATTGGTTAATCACGTATATCCGGCTGAATAATTGAGAGCACCAGGATCAACCTTTCTGTGATAACTCCCGGTTAGAACACACGGAATTTGAAATCATGGAGTGTGTTAAGTCATTTAAATCTGAAAATTCCTGACTTGTGTTGGTAGCGGTGGTTGGTTGTTTTCCTTTCGGGCCGATTGCTGGAAATGTGGGAGGGGATGGGATCCCCTGTTCTGTTTATACTCTCGGTGGCTATGTGAATTTGGGGATGGGATCTCCTGTTGGTATGGATTCGGTGGTTGTGAGTTTTAAATCCGGGTGGTTACTTGAAATATCACAATTGGGGAGAGATCCTCTGTTAACAGAACCGGGTGTGAGTGTTTTGGTTGATCCTTTCTTTTTGACGCTTTCCTTGGTTATGCTTATGGTAGTTGCCCAGTAGTGCTTAAAATTAATTGAACATTTTGACTGAACGTGAAACAAGATTGGGACAATGGTCTTGTGGGAAATGGTCGTGAATTGTGACTCGGACGCAGTGGTGTGGTGTTCTGTAGGTTGGCTAGGAAAACCTATGTTTTGGGTGAGTGTTTGTTACCTATATCTATACTTGTAGCTTTGTGTTTCTTATTCGCGCCCCACCCAAGTTGAGCACTTAGTGCCGAACACCCCCATTTATGGGGGAAGGGTGTTTTTCCCAACACTATCCTTAGTGGCTGGTTATTATCTCCTTTTCTTCTCCCTTTCCCGGATAGCCCAAGTATCTTAGAGCAGGCAGTGATGGCCTGAAGTCCATTATTAGCCCAAGAACCTCTGGGCGGGGTGTTGTGGTGGTTGGCCAGGTGTGTGCGGCAGGTGGTTTCCCAAGTGTCTTCGAGATGAGGCCCAGGTGTCTTCGGGCATGGCAGTGGATCCTTTAGCCCAGGTGTCTTTGGGCGCAGCGGTGGTTGTTCTGGCCTAGGTGTTTGCAGGCATGGTTACATGTGACAGAAAGGCCCAGGTGTGTGCGGGCGGGATTCGGCAGTGGGACTGCGTGTGGTTGTGGCCCAGGTGTGTGCGGGCGGGTGTGGCAGTGGGACTGCGTGTGGTTGTGGCCCAGGTGTGTGCGGGCGGGTGTGGCAGTGGGACTGCGTGTGGTTGTGGCCCAGGTGTGTGCGGGCGGGTGTGGAAGTGGGACTGCGGTGAGAATGGAGGGATTGGTCCGATGCGTAGGATGTCTCAATAAGTAGTGGGAAAGTGGCGCGGGGTACCCAAACATCGATGTGATCTTATATATATATTACTTGACTTGCGTTATTTGGGGAGCGAGCCTTGGTGAGGCCTGGGATGGATAGTTTTCCTTGTTAGGTGTTTGGTTTACTCTTTTCTCACGGGACTTTAGTACGTTCCCCCACTTGTGCACGACAGTCTTGGTTTTCCCTATTGAGTGTACTTGTATGCTCACCCTACGTATATAAAACTGCTTTCAGGTTTCCAGGAGGACTTCGGGGATCACGCAGGACCTTACTAGCTCGGACTTTTGGAGCAGTTGCAGTTGTTCTCTTTTTCTTTTGGTACTTACCTTGTAGACACCTTTTTGCACTTCGTGGCTTTCACTTTTGAAACATGCATGTCGGAATGGTTTACTTTTGGCTTTACTTTTCTTTCTACCTTGGTGTTGTTGGGCTTTCTCCTCCTTATCTTTCGATCCTATAAAATAAAAAAAAAGGTAATGCCTTCCATTTGCGAGAATTTCCTATACCCTTGGTGCTAGTCGCCACTCCGGGACCTATTGAAGGAGGGTTTCGGGGGTCATTATCTCTCCTTCAACTTAAAGAAGGAAGGGTCTGGCAACCTGCTGACCCTTCCCTCCTTTTGGTGAAGGCGGGTCGTGACAGAATGGTATCAGAGGCGAGGTTGAGAGATAGTACGGAGTCTGGAGTTAGGCATAGTAAGGATTGCATGGGATGGAAATGCAACAGCGTTGGGTGACCTTGGTGCGTGAATTAGGCTAGGGAGGACCGGCTAGGACACAGGATTTTAGGGCCCCCCGTGATCCGATGCAAGGACTCTGGACCTACCGAACGACCAAGTGAGGCCACACTGATTGCAGGTTAGAGACCCTAGGAAAGGTACATGCATCATAAATGACTTGTGTTCTTGTGTTTCTGGGATGTCTTGGGAAATTAAGAATAAATTAAATCTTAATAAGTTTTAAGAACGATTTTCTTTGCACTACTGGGCTTAGGAATTCCTTGATTACCTTACAGCTATGGCACCTGGAAGGCGACCACGTGTGGTACAGGCGACCGAGACTCCTGAGACTACTTTGGCCAATCGGCAGAGGGATGATCGAGAGGAAGAGGAAGACCAGTGGCAGAAGACTCTTCGAGCCTTCCAGCGACAGGCCCTCGAGAAGTATGAGGGCAGCACCTCCGATATGAAGACGGAAGGCTGGCTAGAGGAGCTAGTCATAGCCTTCGGCCTGATTCGGGCCCCGACTGAGTACTGGGTTCCTCTGGTTGTTAGCCAGATGTGAGGAGCGGCACGTCAGTGGTGGATGCTTCACCTGGGGACTAGGAAAGAGTCTGAGGTTGCCTGGGCGGATTTGGAGAAGGAGTTTCGGGCAGAGTTTCTCTCCTCGACAATGAAGGCGGAGAAGAGGCAGAAGCTACTCTCCCTCCAACAGGGGAGCATGTCCGTGAGGGAACTTGGAATCAAGTTCAAGGACCTCCTGCGTTTTGCTCCGGACCTCTTTCCCGATGAGGAGTCTCGGGCAAGACGTTTGGAGGAGGCGATCCGACCCTCCCTCTAGTATGCTGTTACCCCCCTTTACCCTTCCGACGTACTTAGAGGTTCAGAAGAAGGCCGAAGTGGTGGAAAGGATGCACGCTCTGGGCGGAGTGTCACGAGAAGGGATCCAGCTGGGACCATCGAAGGGGAAAGCCGTCAGCGCCAGGCCTCCAGCATCGGGACCCTCCAGGTTCCGACCTACAGGGAGCAGACCGCAGCAGTTTCAGTTTCGATCCCCTGGCCCACGTTCTTTTCCTTCAGGCTTGGGACCACGGTGCTTCATCTGCAGGAGCCCTGGACATCTCTGGAGTCAGTGCCCCGATCGGGTGCAGTACAGTAGTGGCAGTCATCCCCAGCATCCGCCGCAGCAGCAGTTTCCAGCCAGACCCTTCCGGCAGCAGCAGTAGGGACAGCGAGCTCCCGCTCCTCCGCAGGCAGACGTTGGAGGAGGAGGATAACCTCAGGGCGCTCTCCAGGGACCCCGACCAGGGCGTGGTCAGGGAGGTGGCTGATAGCCGAGGGGCAGGGGAGCTGGGCGTGGACAGTTACACACCACAGAAGCAACAGTTCCAGCAGGGCCAGAGGTTGTTCGAGGTACGATCAGTGTGTTTAGCACTCTTGCTTATGCTTTGTTCGATACCGGAGCTTCGCACTCCTTTGTTGCACCCAGTCTAGCCCGCGCCTTGGGTCTAGATGCCGAGAGACTTCCAGTACCCCTGGTGTTGAGCACACCAGTTAGAGGTCAGACAGACTTTCTGTTCATTTGTCGGGGATGTAGACTGATGTTAGGGCCACATCAGTCGGTTAGGGATCTCCTTCTGCTACAGATTCAGCCGTACGATGTCATCCTAGGCATCGACTGGCTATATTCTGTGTGCGCCGTCATCGACTGTTTCCAAAGTAGGGTGGTGTTCTCCGGTTTGGACGACCAGCGTGTTACTTTCACTGGCGAGCGGAGCTGTCCGAAGGGAAACAAGAGGGAGGAACCTCTCCTCTCCTTGTTAACCGAACTGACGATAGAATCAGTAGATGTGGAAATTGTGGAAGTACTAGAGATCGTTCGTGAATTTATGGACGTCTTTCCTGAGGAGGTGACGAATCTACCCCCTCGACGTGATATCGAGTTCGGGATAGACCTGCAGCCCGGCTCTCGACCAATCTCGATGGCTCCTTACCGGATGGCACCTTCGGAGCTACGGGAGTTGCGGATACAGATTGAAGATCTGATGAAGAGGGGTTATGTTCGTCCAAGTGCGTCACCGTGGGGTGCCCCAGTCTTGTTCGCAAAGAAGGCAGATGGAGGCCTCAGGTTGTGCATCGATTACAGGAGGCTGAATCAGGTAACGATCAAGAATCGCTACCCTCTTCCGAGGATAGATGATCTTTTTGACCAGCTGAAGGGGTCAGGATGGTTCTCGAAGATCGACCTGCGATCTGGATACCACCAGCTGAGGGTAAAGGATAGCGACGTCCCGAAGACGGCGTTCAGGTGCAGGTATGGGCACTTCGTGTTCGTGGTCATGCCCTTTGGTGTTACGAACGCCCCGGCCGTGTTCATGGGGCTTATGAACTCCATCTTTCGGGAGTATCTGGATCGGTTTGTGGCGGTATTCATCGACGATATCCTGATCTATTCAAGGTCAGAAAAGGACCATGCAGAGCACCTGAGGACAGTTTTAGAAGTCCTCCGACAGCACCAGCTCTACGGGAAGTTGTCAAAGTGCAAGTTCTGGACACGAGAAGTGCACTTCCTCGGGCATGTAGTGTCTGAGCAGGGGGTAGCAGTCGACCCATCAAAGGTTGAGGCAGTTGTTTCTTGGGCAGCACCCAAGAATGTGGCGGAAGTTCGGAGTTTCCTCGGACTGGCAGGCTACTACTGGAGATTCGTACCCAACTTCTCCCGGGTAGCAGCCCCTTTAACGGCTTTGACCAAGAAGGACCAGGATTTCGTGTGGAGCGAGCAATGCGAGTCGTCCTTCAGCTACCTAAAAGAAAAGCTGGTTAGTGACCCAGTGTTGAGATTACCAGAAGAAGGGATGGCCTATGAGGTATTTTGTGATGCTTCAAGATAGGGTCTGGGATGCGTGTTGATGCAGCAACAAGGGGTGATCTCTTACGGGTCCAGGCAGCTACGCCCCCATGAGCGTAACTACGCCACCCATGACCTGGAGCTTGCAGTGGTGGTTTTTGCGCTAAAGTTATGGCGGCACTACCTCATCGGGGAATTCTTTGTGGTCTTCACAGATCACAAAAGCTTAAAGTACATCTTCTCCCAGCGGGACTTGAACTTGCGACAACGGAGATGGGTGGAGATCCTCCAGGACTACGACTTTGAAATCTCTTATACTGAGGGCAAGGGCAATGTGGTGGCCGATGCCTTGAGCAGGAGGACGCAGAAGGATGCGGTCCGGGAGTCGGCAAATGCCTGGAAGGCAATGGAGGAGTTGGCTTCCTTACACCTGGATGCAAAGATGTATAGTGGAAGAGGCTACCTATATCAGATGATAGTGCAGTCGTCTCTGTTTCGACAAGTGGAGGAGTCTCAGTGGGGAGACCCCGAGTGCGAAGTGATGCGTGATCGGGTTGACCAGGGCAACGCTCCGGAAGGATGGTCGGAGGACAGCCGACATCAGATGCTCTTTCATGGGGGGTTGTTTGTTCCAGAGGTGATGCGTGATGAAGTCCTTCGTGAGTTCCATAGCTCAGCCTTGGCAGTACATCCGGGTGTTTCGAAAATGTACCAAGGCCTGAGGGGACAGTTTTGGTGGCCCGGGGTGAAACAGGCAGTGGCAGAGTTTGTGGCTAAATGCCTGGTGTGTCAGCAGGTGAAGGCTGAACACCGTGTTCCTGGTGGTTTGTTGCATCCTTTAGATGTTCCCGAGTGGAAGTGGGACGACGTTTTGATGGACTTCGTCACAGGACTACCCAGAGCTCCGGGCGGGCATGATGCTATCTGGGTAGTGGTGGATCGATTGACAAAATCTGCTCACTTCTTGGCTATCAAGGAGTCAGGACCTGTGAGTACCTTAGCACAGAGGTACGTGGATGAGGTGGTGCATTTGCATGGAGTTCCGAAGACTATCATCTCAGATCGGGACACTCGGTTCAGCTGACGAGTCTGGAAGGGGTTACACCATGCTTTTGGCACCCAGCTACGCCTTAGCACTGCTTTTCACCCTCAGACTGATGGACAGACAGAGCGGACAATCCAGACATTGGAGGACATGCTGCGAGCATGTGTTCTGGATTTCGGAGGATCATGGGTACGACACTTGCCTTTAGTAGAGTTTGCCTACAACAACAGCTTCCACTCTACTATCGGCATGGCTCCTTTTGAGGCTTTGTATGGAAGACCATGTCGTTCACCCTTATGCTGGGCAGAGGTTGGTGAGACTGGTACTCTTGGACCAGAAGTAGTGCAGAGTAACACGGAGAAAGTCCAGCTAGTGCGGGAGAGGATGAAAGCAGCTCAGGATCGGCAGAGATCTTATGCTGATCGTCAGAGGAGTCCCTTGGAGTTCGAGGTGGGAGATCATGTGTTCTTGAAGGTTTCCCCTCGACGGGGGAAGCGGAGGTTCGGAAAGGGGAGTAAGCTCTCCCCTAGGTTCATCGGACCTTTCGAGGTGCTGATGCGAGTTGGCGAGGTGGCATATCAGCTGGCCCTACCACCTCAGTTGGAAAGGGTCCATGATGTCTTCCATGTCTCCCAGCTTCGTCAGTACTTACATGATGACTCTCATGTCATCAACTGGGGAGAGCTAGATGTGGGAGAAGACGCGACCTTCGAGGAACGGCCAGTCAGGATCGAGGATCGCAAGGAGAAAGTGCTCCGTGGACGAACCATCGGCTTGGTTCGTGTGTTGTGGAGACATGGCGGCCTCGAAGAGAGTACGTGGGAGAGGGAAGCACAGATGCGTGCCCAATACCCCGTGTTGTTTTGAGCTTTGTTCCTTTCTGTACCTGTTGTGGTAGAACGTTTGAATTTTGGCTATGAAATGTACTAGTCCCTTTGTTATGTGTGAAAAGCCCCGGCTAAAGGGAAGAGGGAACCCGACCCCTAATCAAGACGCATTAAGGTGGATGCGATTAAACCCGTGCGGGCGAGTCAGTGCCGCCCAAAGCAGATAATATCTTGACATGGGAGAGGGGAACTCCCCAAACCCGCATGACCGGGCTGTTTGGCGTGGTATGTTGCTGAGTTCTTGTCAGGAGAGTGTTTTTAGTTAGCAGAGGTTCACTCCTAAGAGGTATCTTTCGAAGATGGTTGTTCAGACCCTCTCCTTCCTTCTGGTTTGTTGTGATTTTCGAGGACGAGAATCGTTTAAGAGGTATCTAATGTGATGACCCAGACCCCCCCCCCCTTGGTCCCTTCCTTTTCCAAAATCCGGATCCTTAAGGGGTACGGATCGGTGAGACCGATCAGTGAGACCGATCGGTGAGACCGATCGGTGAGAGGGATCGGTGAGACCGATCGGTGAGAGGGATCGGTGAGACCGATCGGTGAGACCGATCGGTGAGAGGGATTGGTGAGAGGGATCGGTGAGACCGATCGGTGAGAGGGATCGGTGAGACCGATCGGTGCGACCGATCGGTGTGACTGGTCGGCGGAACCGGCCGACGTCACCCAGCCTTGCCAAGTTGTTCCAGTAACGCACACAAAAGCTTAATTAAATACTAAATCGGCTCATGAGTCGGTTTAAACCACTCAGCACCCTTAATGATGAGTCAAGCCGCGTGGTCAACCCACGACTTCCACGTCTTACGCGGTTCGGCGTTTTTATCTCAACCGTTCTCGGCTCTTATAAATTAAGGGTTAGGCCGTGGTTTCCCCCCCCCTTCTTCGATCGTGGCTCTTCTGGTGCATCGAGACCGCCACGTCGTTATCCGTAAAGTTCCGCGCCCCCGGCCTAAACGTCGATCATCTATCAACAAGTAGGGAATTTCTTTCGCCTCTCACTTCTGTGTATCATGCGGGGTGGGCGTTATCTTTTGTTCTCATGAGAAATGGTTGAGCCTTTAAATTATGATAATAACTGGTTAAAGAAGGGGAAGGGGTTGTGATCGTTGTTTATGCCTTATCTTGTGATCATCTTTTTTTGTTGTGCTGGTTTATGTTTCCTGAAAATTGAGGCCGTTGGTGGTCGTTGTATGTGCACTGATAAATCACCTCGTGATGTTTTAAATGGGTTGCTGAATTTGTGAACTCCTGCGGTGAAATTGGTTAATCATGTATATCCGGCTGAATAATTGAGAGCACCAGGATCAACCTTTATGTGATAACTCCCGGTTAGAACACACGGAATTTGAAATCATGGAGTGTGTTAAGTCATTTAAATCTGAAAATTCCTGACATGTGTTGGTAGCGGTGGTTGGTTGTTTTCCTTTCGGGCCGATTGCTGGAAATGTGGGAGGGGATGGGATCCCCTGTTCTGTTTATACTCTCGGTGGCTGTGTGAATTTGGAGATGGGATCTCCTGTTGGTATGGATTCGGTGGTTGTGAGTTTCAAATCCGGGTGGTTACTTGAAATATCACAATTGGGGAGAGATCCTCTGTTAACAGAACCGGGTGTGAGTGTTTTGGTTGATCCTTTCTTTTTGACTCTTTCCTTGGATATGCTTATGGTAGTTGCCCAGTAGTGCTTAAAATTAATTGAACATTTTTACTGAACGTGAAACAAGAATGGGACAATGGTCTTGTGGGCAATGGTCGTGAATTGTGACTCGGACGCAGTGGTGTGGTGTTCTGTAGGTTGGCTAGGAAAACCTAAGTTTTGGGTGAGTGTTTGTTACCTATATCTATACTTGTATCTTTGTGTTTCTTATTCGCGCCCCACCCAAGTTGAGCACTTAGTGCCGAACAACCCCATTTATGGGGGAATGGTGTTTTTCCCAACACTATCCTTAGTGGATGGTTATTAGCTCCTTTTCTTCTCCCTTTCCCGGATAGCCCAAGTATCTTCGGGCAGGCTGTGATGGCCTGAAGTCCATTGTTAGCCCAAGAACCTCCGGGCGGGGTGTTGTGGTGGTTGTCCAGGTGTGTGCGGCAGGTGGTTTCCCAAGTGTCTTCGGGATGAGGCCCAGGTGTCTTCGGGCGTGGCAGTGGATCCTTTAGCCCAGGTGTCTTCGGGCGCAGCGGTGGTTGTTCTGGCCTAGGTGTTTGCAGGCATGGTTACATGTGACAGAAAGGCCCAGGTGTGTGCGGGCGGGATTCAGCAGTGGGACTGCGTGTGGTTGTGGCCCAGGTGTGTGCGGGCGGGTGTGGCAGTGGGACTGCGGTGAGAATGGCGGGATTAGTCCGATGCGTAGGATGTCTCAATAACCAGTGGGAAAGTGGCGCGGGGTACCCAAACATCGATGTTCTCTTATATATATATATTACTTGACTTGCGTTATTTGGGGAGCGAGCCTTGGTGAGTCCTGGGATGGATAGTTTGCCTTGTTAGGTGTTTGGTTTACTCTTTTCTCACGGGACTTTAGTACGTTCCCCCACTTGTGCACGAGAGTCTTGGTTTTCCCTACTGAGTGTACTTGTATGCTCACCCTACATATATAAAACTGCTTTCAGGTTTCCAGGAGGACTTCGGGGATCACGCAGGACCTTACTAGCTCGGACTTTTGGAGCAGTTGCAGTTGTTCTCTTTTTCTTTTGGTACTTACCTTGTAGACACCTTTTTGCACTTCGTGGCTTTCACTTTTGAAACATGCATGTGGGAATGGTTTACTTTTGGCTTTAATTTTCTTTCTACCTTGGTGTTGTTGGGCTTTCTCCTCCTTATCTTTCGATTCTATAAAATTAAAAAAAAAGGGTAATGCCTTCCATTTGCGAGAATTTCCTATACCCTTGGTGCTAGTCGCCACTCCGGGACCTATTGAAGGCGGGTTTCGGGGGTCATTATCTCTCCTTCAACTTAAAGAAGGAAGGGCCTGGAAACCTGCTGACCCTTCCCTCCTTTTGGTGAAGGCGGGTCGTGACAAGTAATTATTTAAATTTTTCCATAAAAATTTATCTATTTTACATAATAGGAAACTATACAGTCACCTACCCCGGCCGAATGGTTACCGCTAACCATATGGTGCCTGTACACCAACCTGAAACCCACCAAAATTATTAAACTTCAAAAACATTTTTCCAGAATGCATCCCAAACCTCAATGAGAGTAACAAAAGCTATAAATAATAAAATCAAATAAATTTAATGGTTGGTGTGTGAAATTTATTTACTTTAATTATATAATTTTTCAAATATAGTGAAATTATTAAAAATTACATTGATTACTTAGTCTTAAAATCATTGTTCAATCCCAGGGTTTTATATACAACAAAAAATATATTCCCAAAATTTAAAAACCCATTTATCTAAATTAATCATTATTACCTAAATATAAAATATTGAATAAAACACAATGGTTATCAATAAGTTTCAACTTATTTCTAAATAAATATAAAAATATTCTTCCTCATATTACCTTTTCATCAAAAAAAAATAATGTTATATTAAGGGTTACATCTTCCTTAATCATCTAATAAAAATCATTACATGTATCTAATGTACTTTAATCTCATAAAACATCAAAATAGTGTTAAGAAATTTAAAACTATGATCATCCTTGAATTTATCAACTCTTAAATAAAATACCACTACCTCATAAATCTAGAAACCATATGTGCAGACAATTAAATCATTCAACATTATTCATAATCCATTTACAATGATTTTATATCTTATTTATTAATAATTTCTTCCTAAAAATAGAAAATCTTAATCTTATCCTAGGATTCATAAATATTAAACGATAAGTGAAAAATAATTCATAACATTTATATATCATTAATAGATTCCTCATCTACAAATTTAGAAGAATTATAAAATGAAAAAACCTTATTTATAAGGACTTTTTGATACACTTCTCAATATTTCCCCCAATTAAAATGATTTTAAAAATGACCAATCACCCAAAACCTAAGGTACATTACTTTTTCATTGAGACATTTCCATGGTACCTTATTTTCACATATTGAAAATATAAAATTGAATATTTTTATCATGTTATTTTTCATCTAATGTTCCTTGAAACGTCATTTTTATCTTATTTTTTCTATTAGGAAACTCACCTACATTATAGCTATTATTTTTATACTGAGATAGATACATATGAATAACTGTAGAATTTTTCACTCTAGTTCTTATTTCATTTGGTTGCTTATTCAAACAACCACCACATAGGCCATCACAACCATTATTAACTAGGTTCCAACTAGTTCTAATAAAACAATTAAAAAACAATAGTCAATATGATTATATCATTTAAAATCATAATAAAATACTATATTAAGATGATAAATAGTAATAAATCATCAATCATTTCATCTTCTATTTTAATATTTTTATTCAACCAAAAATAAAAAAAAAATCTACCTAACATATTAACTTTTAATAATATAAAGTTATTATTACTTATAATCTTCAACCATCATGTTAGACCTAGAGAGATTCTATGTATTTTCAATCATACTCATCTAAAGACATCCAATACTCTAAAGTTATCTTATCATTTCCTATGATAACAAATAATATTAATTTTAACTTATTGAAGACATAAATAAACTACTTATAATAATGATTACACATTCATACATTTCCTCTGTCTTTTTAGTCTAGAGCATCAAACAATTAAGTAAAAATATTCAAAAAAAAGTGTTCATTTACACAAAGTAACCATTGTTTTAAAAAATCAATAATTTTATAAAGAAAAAATTGATTAATTCAAGGTAACTACCATATATAGAACAATGAAATTATTAAAATTTATACACATCCTTCAGCCCTATATAATTAATTTGAAAATTCAAAATGTGGGAAAAAAGTTATAAGGGGATATAAAAATAAATTAATGTTGTTATTCTAGTGAAAAACATGAAAACCTAAGAAGGAATTTAACTTTTAATCAATAAAACATGACCATGTAAATAAAAAAATTGATATATAAAATTAACCGTTTCATAAATTAAAAAATTTAGAGCTCATTAAAAATCATTGAAAACCCATGATGTTATATTGAGGTATGTGTTAATTTAGGAAAACATAAAAATCCTTTCACCATTTAAAAAATAATAAATTTTACTTGAAAACATTATCATATTTTCTTACTTATTAAATTTTTTTCTTTAAAACCATTACCTTCATATCATGTATGTAACATGGGACATTATCCTTAGATTAATCATTAAAAGAAACCTTATAATGGAATCGCCTAACTTGATAATTCACATATCTCTTAAGATTAACCTATCACAGGTAAACTCTAACACTTTACCCAATGCATTGGATAGCTATATCGAGCTCACTCGACATCATAGCTATTTTAGGATCACCAATCATTCATATAAAATTTACAGAAAACCATATCATGAGTGAAAAACATATATTATGAACTTTAAACATATCAATAATTTTAATTTTCATTCAATAATATAAGAAATAACACTCTTTGGTATCTCATAAGTATGATAAAAAGTTTATGTTTCCATAGAAAATTCTTGAGTTCAACTAAGAAATCCGACAGTATTGAAAGAATGATTTACTTGAAAATTAATTTTGAAAACATTATAGGTATCTTGATAACCAATAAAATATATGAAATCATGAAAAATTGTTCAATTAATATATGTTAAAAAAATTCTTTTCCCGCTTTGGTAAAAAACATCAAAATGACCTATTTGGTAAAATTTTAAAAAATCACTTTTTAAAAAATGAAAAATAATATAAAATGTAGTTGAAAATGAATTTTAAAAATCATTCGTTTATAAATAAGATCATTATTATAACATTTCTATGAACATGTATGTGGATGAGAAATATTTGAAAGAAGTACTTTGAAATAAGGTTTTAAAGAAAAATATATTTTCTTACATCATGTCTAGCTTGGTATATTCTCTAAATAATAAACAATAAAATTATTATATTATTATATTTTATTAATATAATTTTTCATGTTGATTTCGTTATTATTAATAATTTTATTTCATTTATTATAAGGTAATCTTTAGTTACTGAAATGGTTAAGTTTATGTTGTAAATTTTAAGGACATTCAAAATATAACCTCAACATAACATCAATGCATTAATCATGGTAAAATGTTTTAAGGTTCCATTAACTACAAATTCATAAAAAGATTATAATTATTATATTTATTAATTATATAATCTTTTAAAACAAACATGCCAGGAATTCATAAAACATGAACCCCATCATTTCGTGGAGATAATAATCTATATGTATGCATGAACAAAAATTTTATTTTTCAAATTGGTGAAAAAAATAATGTAGATAATATTTTGACTTTAAAAAAAATTAAATATTCTATACAGTTATATTTTTTTCATTATTTCAATCATTATGACCAGAATTATAAGGTAGATATGAAAAACAAATCACATCACTCAGTGGTGGTGGTAGTACACACTTACGCACGAATGACATTATCATTTTCTAATGGATGGTAGGGTAATAAGGAAAGAAATATAGTATCTTCACATAATTAAAATTATGTGATACATATCATATATAATTATTTTTTCCATCATTTTAACAAGCCAAATGATCTGGTGATGAAAAATAAAACACATCGAATCATGGAGGTGGTAGTCCACATGTAGGCATGATGGATATTTTCATTTCTCATTGTCTGGAAAAGTATATGAAAAATTGTTTTAGAATAATAGTATTAAAATTTAATTATATGGAATATAAAACTATTATACTATTATAATGGTTAAATAATATATGAATTAGGTAGAATAAGAAAAAAACACGGAACACTATGTTAAGAATTATGCCTCTCCTTTGGAAAACCACCCTTGTCTTACACATTAATCCCTCCCATGATTTCTCTTTTGGTGATACTAGGTCCTCCAAGACATGGATAGGTATTTTTGTGAGAATTTTTCTAATTTATTTTATAATCTATAGTTCTCAAAACATGTGAGGATGATAGGATATGAGGTTTCTTTTTATAATTGAAGGGAGTGGAACACTTGTAACCTTTCTGAACATTTAAATTTTATAAATTTATTAACCAAGGTAAAGTGTCTCAAAATCTATAAAATGTATTAGATAAGTTAATAATAGTTTAAATTAGATTATCTGATTTTAATTAAGATAATATTATTTAGTTTTTTCAAATATTTTTTACTTTAAAAAACATGATCTTCCTTCTACCATCGTGACACATTTTTAACATAGTTATTGTTTATAATGACTAAAAATGAAATAGAACTCATCACTATATTTAAAACTCCTAATTAAAAAAATTTGGAATCTATTTTGGGTTATTAAATTCTTTGAATTGGTAACAATTACATTTATGATAACTTCAAATAAAGAAACAAAATAAGTTTTTAGATAATTGTGTTTTAAGAATGAAAATGAACATACACAAAAATAAAATATAATTTTGATTACTATGTAATTATTAATATCAAGGTTATAAAATATAATTTTTTTGTTTAATAACTATCAAAAAAAATGTAAATTTTAAAATACATGATTTTATGAATAGAAATGTCAGTTGTTCAAAACTCAATATTCTCACATTCATTCAAAAATCATTTTTTTCATAAAAATAAAAAAAATTATTCTAATACAATTAGGGATTGTTTATTTAAAAAAAAATTTCTAATATTTAAAATAAAATTTATTAAAGTGGTACAAATTAATTATAATATTCATGAAAGCATGTAGTAAATAATATTTTTTTATTTAATGTACTCTTAAAGAAAACAAATTTATATTCCCATTGCATTTATAATTATTATAATTAAATAAATGTTAATTAATTAAATTAGTAATATTATTCACATATTTTATAAGAATATTTTTTCAAAAGGTATTAATTTAATCTGTTAAGAAAAGAATACATTATGAAAAAAAACCATTTTATGAAAAAAATATCTCTTGTTCCTTCAAAGGATTTTAATTTCAATTACAAATATATATAATCAATGTATGATATATTATTAATTTTATTAGGAAAAATATTTATATAGATGTTTCATAATATGGTCACTCCTATTTATATCCGTCAAAACAATATTTATAAAATGATTTTAATATTTAAATTATAGTATATCGTGGTTAATTTAATCTTAGTGTTGTGTACATAAAACACTAGTAATTTTTTTTAATACAATAAATTTTAAAATATTGGGTTTCTACACCTTCTTACTTAATTATTTGAAAAACACAAAAACTTCATCAAATTTTTAGGCAAGTGGCTGTTTAAGATTATCTCCTTAAGAGAAAAATGTATAGTCTGATCCCAAGATGTACTCATAATTATAATTCCCCAACCTTAAACATTACATAATCTTGAGTTAAAGTCAAGAATTCACATTAAAAATCTTTTTACGTTTATATTTTTCAGAAATTAGGCTATAACTATTACACTACATCTCAAAAAAATTACAAAGTAGACACTTCTACACTATCTAGTTTTTTCACAATAATAAATCTCTTTAAATAAAAGAAGAATTATTTTACTGATAAAAATACTCTTGAATTATTCCTTTCTCATACCCTTCATTATAACCTATGAAAAAAATTCAAAAACTTTGGATGAGCATAAAATGATCAGTAAGGAATATAAAATAAAGAGTAAAATATTAGTCCATGAATACATACAAATCAAATAAATCAAACAATTAAATCATAAAACATAATATCTTTAACATACCTCATGAAATAATAATATTTAGGAATAACACAGAGAAATCCTAAATCATAAAGGTAACTTGTGGAATCCATAACATACATACATTGTATCCTTCACAGCTACATAAGGAGTAAAGTTTGGAATACCCATCACAGTATATTCCCTAAATCTATTAGGAGAAACATTAAAGTTTACCTTCCTCACGTTTCCCAATGAATTAGAGTTCTATCTCAGTATAAAACACCCTTGTTTTATCATGTAACCACCCGTATACGTAAACAATTCCCAAGAACCATAACATATTCATAACCCATAAAACAAGCATAAAGGATAGATAACATTTCCACATTGCAATCAAAATATATCATTTAAAGATATTGACATAATCAATGATTTCTCAAAACAATTATAAAATCAAAAATAATTAAAAGGGTAAATGGTATTTATTTTCCATTTAAAAACATTACGCCTTTTTAAGGAATCCAAATATGAAATAATACTAGTGGTGGCGGAAAGGTCGCAGTCACTGTGTATGTTAAAAAGAAACATTCTCTTTGTCATTTATTGAAACACATCATAGGATAATAATATTTTTTAAAACAATTTAATTAAATTAAAAAATGTATAATTATACCCCTTATAAAAGAAGGTATTTTATAACATCAAAATATGCCTTCGTGAAAGGAGTTAAGACGAAGTCCCTTACCTTGGGTATGACATTTCTCATTCATTATTTATATTATAGAATAATAAACATAGATTAATTATAACTTGATCTAGATCTTATTTAATGTTTATTATTAATTTTATACCAATTATTACTATGTTGTATCAATTAATTTTTTTTTTCATATCAGACATTTTGTTGATGTTGGGTACTTCCGTAAAAAATGAACTTGTTATAATTATAAATTGTGCATGTGGTCAAAAGTTTATTACATACATAATATTATTCATTAATTAATTATCATATATATCCAGTATATATATTTATTTATAATATTACATCATATTTGGAGATAAGAAAATGAAATTCACCATTAATGGAGATGGTAAGTCGTGTGTACGCATGAACGCTATGTTCAGTTATTTTTCATTTCTAAAGGAATGAAAAATAAATGATATGTATGTATATTATAATTAGAGTATAATATATATGTTATATATGTTACATAATTTCATTAATTACATCATTTATACATTACATATATGTCATGAACGATTCATATCACTTTGAGGGGGCAGTAGTCCATACTTCCTCAAATCAAATTATCATAATTACAAATTATGGAAAGCATAAATAAATTCTGTAAATGAAACATACAAAAGCATAAAGACAATATAAATATAATATATATCATATATAAATATACATCCATTATAATGGCCACCATGATTGGTGGTAGGGGAAAATTGAAAAATCATCGTTTCATGAGGCAGTAATTCGTCATCCAAAGAAACAGTGTGTTCATATCTATTAGATGGAGGTGTGTGTAAGTTTAGTTCTAATAAGTATCATAAGAAAATACTAATATATTGGGGATATAGGTGTTGTTATGTAATCAAATAATAAAAATATAAAATAGAGTGAGGAATCAAAATAAATGAAAGGAACTATAGTGAAGACACTACCCCTAAAATGTGTAACTGCTTTTGATTTGAGTCAAATGACTTTATTGAATTGACTTTTACCCAAGCTAATGCTTCTATGATAAATGAATGTATTTTTTTAGATTATTGTAGTAAAATTTGAATGATCCAAGGGGCATGATAGGTGTGATTAAGTGGGTAGAGGTGATGGCCATTTATAAGAGGGAGGAGGGGCACTTTAAGAAGTTATTGAAATATTATTTTATTAGAACATTATTTTCGGTTTCAAATGGTCCCAAAGTCATTTATTTAAATTTTAATATTATTTTGTGCCAAAATACGCTCAACTTATAGGTTTTGGAGAAGTGTAGAGAAGAAAAGAATCCTTATCATTTATCTTTAACCCTTAGTTAAAAACATTCACTCTTACCACGTCTTCTTTCATTTTCATATTATATGGTAACTATATTTACTATAAAATGCCTAGAAAATCATAAGTGGATCATTAATTACATTTGAAACATTATATATGTTATTTGGATGAATAATATTATTTTAGTACTATTATATATATTAATAAAATTTAATTTATTTTAAAAACTCATTTATGTGAAATTTGACATTATTAAGTAATTAGTTTTTTTAAGTCATAAAAACTTGTTTCCTTCAAAACAAAGTCCTTAAATGAAATTTGATATGTCAATATCATCCATAAAATTAGTTTATGGCATAAAAATAATCAAATAACATTTATTTTATCATTTATAATATCATTTATTTGAATCCTTCTTTAAAGAAGTAATCACTCCATCATCATTGTGTCATAATTAAATTTATTTATTTAATGATTAAAAATTATAAATAAAATAATATGACTTATAAAATCCTTTTATATTTATAATTAATATTTATAGTATAATTTATCACTTATATTACCATATATAAAAATTGTTTTAGTAAAAGATACATGTTTATGTTTTTTCCCCTTTACTGTAAATTAATTGTTATAAAATGTCATTATCACTCTCAAGTGGCTCCATGGGGTCCCCAAATCAACCAAAAGACCCCCATGGTTGGAAATATGTCATTAAATAGAATTAATACATGTTTTAGGGCATTTTAAAATTCTTATAATATTATTCTTTTACCCTTATTTTACAGATTTACCCCTTAACCATGGTAAATAAAATAATTACAGAAATTACTATTCATAATGTCTAAAAATAAATGTTACATATTTGGAAAATATTAACCTTATGATAAAAAATATGGACCTAATTTTTCCAAATTCAAAATACAGAAGTTGGATTAATTAATTTAAGATTAATTCACGTTTTCAAAACCAAAAATTACGTTTTTAATAAGTAATAACTTTCAAAATTTTAACATGTGGTTTTGTCCAACAAAAAAATAAAATTAATTAAAATGACAAAAATTGGATTAAATAATAGGAATATATAATCTAAAGAAACTTTAAAACCAATTAAAATTATAATTTATCTACATTAATAAATTATATTAAAAAGGCAGTTCTGACTTAAAATGCGGTATTTTTCACTATTCATTAGAAAAATATACTTTATCATAAAATTCAAAAAATATAACCAAAGTAAATTTTTTGTGTCTTGATTCTATAAAAAAAATTATTTGGTCAAATATGACTTATAATAATGATAATAAATAAATTTAAAAATGGTTCACGATGAACATACGGTAAAACTACATTTTTTGAAAAATTCTACTTTTATCCGAAAAATGAATTTATTATAATATCATATATAGAAAACCTATAAATTGAATTTAATACATTTTATTGAATATATAAGATAAATTTTTATTTAAATGAAAAAACCATAATGACTGATATGATTTTATAAACACAATAATTATCTTTTTAAATAGGTTTTCATAAAAACGCATCATTTATATTCAATTGGTTTTTATTTCCATTTATAGTTTTTTTTTTTGTAAAAAATGAATCACTATTTAAACATTTTTACACCATATTTAAAACATAGTTCATACTATTTATTAATTCCATTCCAATGGCTAGTTTTTAACTACCACTTCAAATAACTATAATATTGTTGTATTATTTTTCGGTGTAACTCAATGTTGTGTGCGACGTACAATTTCAAAGAAACCTATTATTGCGTGTCAAGTATGCTATTGGAAAATCATCCCATTTAACATAAAATTATTATCTTATTCGTAAATATTAATATATATGAAAAAGGTATTGTTCTATAATTACTTGGTTCATTACATCCTTCCTACCTTTTGGAAATTGAGTCCTCGCAATTTTTAAATTGGGCTTGGAAACATCATTCAAAATCCCACATCGAAAAAAGAGTAAATTAAAGTATCACTTTAAAAGAAATAAAGATAAGTACAAAGGTCACCCGATATAACCCATACTAGGTTTCTATGTAGGCAAACGTTCATATAGAAGAGAATCTATCCATTAAGTTCTGATAGAGAGTGATAGAAAACATGATCAAGAGAAAGTTAACAACCAGAAAACTATAAACATGTGATGGGTTAAATGGTATTTGGTTCCCCATTAGTAAGGGTAATCAAAAAACTTTTTTGTTTTAAGTTTATTTTCATAATTTTGTGGAATTTATTTATGATATTTACTATGAACATAAGGAAATATACTTAATTTTCATGTATAGTTTCATCCTTTAATAAATTTCTACTATAAAATTACCTTTTCTCAAAATAGTGAGTATTCAAGATTACTTGGTAACACATATACCCCAATAATAAACTTATATAGACTCACATAATCAAGAAAAAATGAACTATATATTTCTTTTATCATTAGATATTAACCAAAACCAAAATGGTTAGTACAAGATCAGATAATCCCTATAAAGGATAAGCCTTTATAAAATATAATACTACTCTAAATCTCCAAAATTCAACAAACAATACCCTAATGTTCAACAAATATTATTCAAAAAATAATTCCTTTAAATTATTCAAAGTAATCAAAATTAATATTCAAACTCAAAATTTTAGAATAATATGATCACATAGTCTTCTACGATAAATCTTAACATTTATCTCCAAATAACATTGAATACTATTAAAGTATCATAATTAAAATTAATTATACTAATGACATATTGTCCATAATAGGTTAATTAATTCCACAAACAAACCAAATCTCCATTTCCATAATAAAAACATCGATTCATCCAAAATGAAATTCAACCATTACTCCTTAAATAAAATCCCATAGTATTCTATTATCCTTAGGCGTATAGTGTTCCCAAAAGAGCTAACGTCTTCGAAAATAATGTTTCTCACTTAATCACCAATTAATTTTATTATACTAAGGATATACATTTGATAAAACATAAGTTCCAAATTCAACTTATTCTTGATCCATAAAATCATTTAACTAAAATGAATAAGTCATACGGACTGGGGACTTCACATAAAAAAGTGGTAGGTGATTCACCCTTGTTACCCTTCAATTCTGGCTTTGATTCCCACAACCTTGTTGGATGTGACGATTTTTCACCCTTCTTGTAGTTTTTCCTTTTCCTAAAACTATATAATTCTTAAAAAATTCTCAAATGAGATAAAATATTAAAAAAATAACCATTACATATTTTAACCTCAAAGGTTACCTCATACCTCTCATTTTGCATTCCAAAAAGTAATAACCCTTAATTGCCTCAAATTCAAGGATCATATAAACCCAAATATTTATGTATAACTATATCTACAAAATAATTTATAATTCCTCCTCAAATATCATTTTCAAATAAAAAACATAATGGTTTCACATATAAGATAAATTTTTTCCAATATAATTCTATCAACAAAAGTGCATTAATTCTTTTCAACATTTCATCACCCTGTTATCTAACATAAATCAAATATTTCTAAAATGTAGACAATGTAATCATACAACATGCTTCATGATCCCTTAACCATTTTTCCAACTTATTTATTAATATTACTTTCCTAAAAAAATGTCATAAATAATATCCTAATATTAAATAATGTTAAAACATCTGCTAAGAAATAATCCAAACATTTCATAGGTAATTTTCAGTTTTCTCATTTTAAATTGGAAGGGAATTTGGTATTAGTAAAAATGTATTTGTAAGGTCTTGTTGATACCATTCCCAAACCTTCTTTGTAGGAAATCTATTTGTGTAATGAACATGCTCACCACATTTAAAACATTAAATTGATCCTTTAGAAAAGAACTTCTTTCCCTTTACTCGAGTCAATTTAATGCTTGTTTGTTTACTGGGTAGGTTATTTCTTGGTAACATTAATTACAACATATATAACATCTTACCACCCCTTTGAATAATTTTTGTGGTGTTTCTTTCCACACCATTGACACATAGGTTTTTGAACATAATTACCTTTCTGATTATTACCTGAACATCTTTAGAGATTATTTTCTCCCATATATGACGCCATAGAAAAATTACCAAGGTTCGAGTGGTAAATCATGACTCCATAGAGTTGGTTAAGAATAACCACAAGATTTCTCATTATAGCTCCCATTTCATTCAGTTTCTTACTTAGAAAACCACCATATTTTCCTTCACGTCCATTGTTACTTTGGTGCCTACTAGATGCAACCATTTACTAAAACCAAAAAGGTTAGTGTGAGTATATTACGAAAAATCATCATATATTATCTTATGAGTAGGTTCAACACTAATATATACTTATTAATGTTATTTAAAACCATTCAATTTATCTAAAATAACTATGAATCTTGTTAATATGCTAACCACTGTGGTTATATAAAACATGTCACTTATTCTTAAATAACACGCTAACCTCTAAAGTTATCTAATCTGATCAATGATACAAACTATAAGCCCCCTACCATAAAAACTAAATAATCATGAGTGAAGTCACGAATTTAAATTGAGGATCTTTTCAGGTTTATATTTTTAGAGAATTAGGCTAGAAATATTACATTACACCTCAAAAAATTACAATGTAGACACTTATACTCTATCAAATTTTTTCTCAATAATAAAACTCCTTTAATAAAACAGGAATTATTATATTGAAAAAAATATTCTTGAATTCTTAATTTCTAATACCATTCCTTATACCCAGTGAAAAACACTTCAAAAACATGGGATGAGCATAAAAATGCTCAGTATGAAATATAAAATAATGAATAAAACATTAGTCAATGAATTCATAAAAATCAATGGAATCATACTTTTCAATCATAAAATAAAATATCTTTGATATAACTCTTTAAATATTATGATTTATGAATAAATAATAGAAATTAAATATCATAATTGTAAATTGTGGCGTTTATAACATACTTACATTATAGCTTTCACAGCTATATAGGGAGTTATATTTGGAATACACGTCACAGTATATTCCCTAAATGTTTTCAAATAAACATTAATTTTTTCCTATGTCATGTTACCCGTTGTATTGGAGAAATATTACAGAATCACCATTCCTTGGTTTATCACAGAACTGACCATATACGTAAACAATTCCCAATAAACATAACATATTCGTAACACATAAAACAAGCATAAAAGAAAGAGAGAATTTTCACATTGAAATCACAATATAACATTTCAAGATATTGATAGAACCAATGATTTATAAAATACATTATCAATACCAAAATACAAAAAAAAGGTTATATGGTATTTATTTTTCTTTTAATAACATTACGACCTCTTAAGAAATCCAAATATCAAAAAATACTCACAGTGGCGGAATGGTCGTTGTCACTGCGTACATTAAAAAAATAATTCCCTTTTTTTATTTAGTAAAACACTTAAAATAAAAAGTATCCTTTTGAAAACCATTAAATTAAATTAAATTAAAAATGTAATAATTATACACTGTATAAAATATGGTGGTATATAACATAAAAATATACCTCAATGAAAGGAGACTTAGACGAATTCCCTTACCTTGAATCCAACATGTCTCGTTCCTTCGTTATATTCTTGAATAATAAATATAGATACATATCTAATTGCTTTAGA
Organism: Viscum album; assembly: GCA_963277665.1. Classification (NCBI taxonomy): domain Eukaryota; kingdom Viridiplantae; phylum Streptophyta; class Magnoliopsida; order Santalales; family Viscaceae; genus Viscum; species Viscum album. The sequence continues at coordinate 1,135,284,666 of OY728142.1, read as the reverse complement.
ACCTTTTTAAAGATTATCATTCTTTTTATATCACTTATTACCTTGTTGTATCAATTATTTAATTATTTGAGTTCATATCGGATGTTTTGTCGATGTTCGGTACTTGAGAGTCAAAAATGAACTTGTTATAATTAAAAACATTTCATGTAGTAAAAAGTTCATTATCATAAGAATAGTATTCATGATTTAAATATCATGTATATAGATTATATATATTTATTTATAATATTAAATAATATTTGTAGATTAGAAATTAAATTCATCGTTCATGGAGATGGTAAGTCATATGTATTCATGAACGATACATTCATTTAATTTTAATATAAAAATGAATGAAAACTAAATGATACATAGGTATATTGTAATAAAACTATAATATATATGTTATATATGTTACATAAGATAATTAATTTCATCTATTATACATTCCATTTATGGCATGAACAAGTCATATTACATTGAGGGGATGGTAGTCCGCACTTCCTCAAATGAAATTACCATATTTAAAAATTATGGAAAGAATAATGGTATTCTATAAATTAAAAATATGGAGGAATAGAGACAATAAAAATATAATATATATCATATATAAATAATGTTCCATTATAATGGACCCCATGATAGGTGGTTTAGGAAAATTGAACATTTATCATTTCGTGAGGCATAGTTTGTTGTCCACAGAAACATTATGTTCATATCCATTAGATGGAGTTTGTGTAAGTGTAGTTAGAATTCATATAATAACAACATAATAGTAAATTTATGATACTTTTGTTGTTATTTAATCAAATAATAAGAATATAATACAGAGTGAATAAGTAAAATAAAGGAAAGGTACTTTAGAGAAGGTGATACCTCTAAAATGTGTAACTACTTTTGATTTGAGCCAAACGTATTTTTGAATTTCCTTCTACCCAAGGTAAGGAATATATTAAGAAGTTAGGGATGTTGGGAGATTATTTTAGAAGAATTTTTTTGAGACAAGGGGCTTTAGTGGTGTGAATATTTCTGTAGAGGTGATGACCTTTTATAAGAAGGAGGAGGGGCACTTTATGAAGGTATTGAAATATTATTTTATTATAAAATGATTTTCGGTTTCAAATGATCCCAAACTCATTTATTTCAAAGATAAGGTGATTTTGTGTTGACAAAATCCCAACTAATGGGTTTTAGACAAATTTAGTGAACAAAATATCTTCATCTTTTTTCTTTAACCATTAGTTAAAAACATTAACTCTTACCATATCTTCAGCATTATCATAGTATTTGGTAACTATATTTACTATAAAATTAAAATAGAACCATAAGTTTATAATTAATGAAAATTTTAACATTATATAACTCATTTGGACGAGTCTTATATTTTTAGGACTATTATATTAATTAATAAAATGTATTTTTTTTTTCAAACTCATTTATTCCAAATTTGAAATTATTAAGTAATTGATTTTTTGTTAAAGTAATAACAACTTGGTTATTTTGAACCAAATAAATTAAAAAAACTAAAAATGTCAATATCCTATTGAAGTTTTTTTTACAAATAAACAATCAATTTATATTTATTTAAAAATTTATAATATCATTTATTTCAATTATTTATTAAAGAAGAAATTGATGCATCATCATTGTGTCATAATTAAATTTGTATATTTTATGTATAAAAATTATAAATAAAATTACATGATTTAAGAAAAAAATTTAAATTTATAATAAACTTTTATAGTTGAAGAGTTCACTTATATAACTCCATATAAAAAAATTAGTAAAAGATAAATGTTTATGTTATTTTCGTATTTACATAAAATTAATTATTATAAAATGTCATTATCACTCCCAAGTGGCTACATGGGGTCCCTAAATAGACCCAAAGAAGACCATGGTCATAAATATCTCATACAATATGATTAGTAAATGTTTTAGGGTAGTTTATGATTATTATAATATTATTTTGTTTACCCATATTTACCAGCTTTACCCTTTAACCATGGTAAATAAAATAATATCTGACGTTAGTATTCAAAATGTATAAAAATATTAGTTACCCATTTACAAAATTGGAACTTTCTAATTCCAAATATGTAATCAATTTTTCAAAATTCAAAACACATAAGTTTCAGTAATTAATTTCAAATTAATTACCATTCTCAAAACAAAAAAAATGGGTTTTTAAGAAGTAATAACTATCAAACGATTGACATGTGTTTGTGTCCAATTTAAAATTTAAATTACTTCTATAAAAAATTGCATTAAATTAAAAATATATAATCCAATTAAACTTTAAAACTAATTAAAATTACAATCTATCTATATTAATGAATTATATGAAAAGGCAGTTTTGGCTTAAAATGTGATATTTTTCACTATTTATTAAAAAAAACTTATCTTAAAACTACCAAAAATTTCACCGAATTAATCTTTAGTGTCCCAATTCTATACATGAATTTAATATTTTCATAGATAACATATAAAATCGACAAAAACTAAATTCTAAAAATGGTCTTCATCAAAAGGTGGTATAACATCATTTTTAGAAATATACTTATTTTTTCTGAAAAATTGAATTTGTTATTATTTCATATCTAGAAAACATATAAGGTGAGTTTAATACATTCAATTGAATATATAACATAAATTTTTCATTAAATAAAAAACAATAAATAGTGATATTATTTGATAAACACAATTATTCCTTTTTTAGAAAGGTTTTCATAAAAACACATCATTTATATTCAATTGGTTTAAACTCCCATTCATAAAAACATTGGTTACCAATGAATAATTATTTAAAAATGTTTAAACCATATTTCAAACATCAGTTCATAATATTCATTCCCACCATTCCAATGGCTAGGAATTAACTACCCTTTAAAATAATAATAATAATAATGTATTATTTTTTAGTATAACTCAATGTTTTTGGAAATGAAATATTTGTTCTTTCTTGATGAGTATGCTATTGGAAAAAATAGTCTCCTTTTATATAAAATTAATTTATTATTCATAAATATTAATAGATAAGAAAAATTATTATTATATAAATTCTTGTTTCATTATAATAATGGATTTTAAATAAAATTTTAATAGGCCCACTATAATAATATATTCAAAATTTTGTAGCATTTTTAATGATCCAATACAGTCACTTTACTATTTTCAATATTTTTTCATAATTTTTATTACCTCAAATAAAATCAAAATAAACTCATATCCTTTTAAGGAATTGATCTATCCTAAAAAGGTATTTGTGTGGAGATTAAATATTTGGATAATCAATTATTACCTCTATAATATTATAAAATAATTTTTCTATAATTATAGTTTGATGAAAATTAAGTCAGATCATTCCATGAGTATGAAATTAAGATTAAGGTGGTGTTTGAATGGCCAAATAAATCTATGTAATCCCAACTCAAAGTTTCCCCATTTATATGTAATATAGAATATCCATTCAAGGATAAATGGAATATCATTGAATATTTTCTCTTAGGCCTAACAAAACATTCATGGGTCCTTCTATAAGTATTCATTAAAATTAAAAGTGATTGTTTAAATTTGAATTTATTTTTATAAATCTATTTTTATTGAAAATTGTGAACTCTCTACTCCTTAAATATTATTTTAGGATTTCAAATATTGATTCCATGAGAAATATGTGATGAAAATAAGTCTATACTGAATGAATTAAGATTTTAATAAAGGAATTAATAACCACTTCCCACTACAATATGAAAACTCCTAGTATACATTCATACTAAAAACAATAACTACATGTTCATACTATGGATGGTGACTATAATAATTTTAATTATTTTTTAGATTTTACACAATATAAATTATATTTTATTTATATTATTTCACTTTTTATATTCAATGCCACCTTTTAAAAAACTGGTAGTATACGATTAATATATAATGGTTTTTGTGGCATATTATTTAAAAAAAATATCCCATTTTCACTTCAAAAAAATCACAAGATAATTATGTGAATGGAGAGTTTTTTAATATAATCTCATATTGTTTTTATTTTATTTGGGTTGAATTTATTAATTATCCCCCTTGATTAATGTTGTAAATTAGAATAAGTGCAGTAGCCATTGGAGTAGGAAACCACATGAGTTATGAAAGAGGAAGTTACAAAAGAGAGAGCCAAATATTTTATAATTATACCCCAATATTTTCTGTTATAACTCATCCATAAAGGGATTAATATACACCAAATATTTTATAAATACATTAATAAATTAATGATTTAAATTTATGGATGTAAGGGGATGTTTTTTTAAATCACATAAACCACATCCTCGATCTAAATTTTGATAATCGCTAGTACTCCCTAATTTGGGGAAGTAAAAAACCAATATAAACATTGGGGTTCTAACCAAGACCACATTTCCCTCCCTTTAACTTTTTATTTTCATTTTATTAAGGGTTTTCATTTAGTTCCATTCTATTACTTGGATTTAATGGAGGAAAGTAACATTAGATATACAGAAATATCCTTTGAAGAAGTTATCCATCCAAATAATCATAATGAATCTCTATAATATTTCTCTTGTTTTTTTCATTTATAATATGCAAGCATGATTCAAATTCATAATTATACATAAATTATAAAAATTAATAAGATAAGTATGGTGAGAGTGTATCCCATTATAGAAGGGGGTTTTTCTATAATAGTTGACTTCCATTTGGCACTTTTATCATTTTTTATTATTTATTTAAATTTTGAAGTGTTTGTGAATTAGAAATTTGAAAAACATATTATAAATAATATATTTTTAATCCATAATTTTTTTAACTATTTAATTAATTATTCGTCTATTGATAAATTTATGATTTTATAATATTATATAATGAAAAACATTCCCAACAAAAGTTGTTTCTAACCATTTTAACATATTCTTATACAACATTTTTTCTGGAGATAGTGGGTCATGTTTCATAATATAGAACATTATTTATAAACTATTTCAAGATTATTTATTTTAGGTGTTCTTAAAATTATAAAGTATGTTTTTAAATTTAATCCCCCCGTTTTTGTAGTCTTTTGAATCCTACCTTACATATGAAGTTCCATTTGATGATCTAAAATTACATTAATGACCTTATACAATCTAAATTATAATGCAAATAACTTTCCACCAATCTATTTATGTTTTCATTAATGGGTTACAATTTAAGAAAATTGTTGGTGGGGTTTTTCATATGAATTATTATTTTTGAATGATTCGTCTTCTTAAAAGGATATGTAGGTCATGTTTTTATTTCTCTGTGTAAAATATGTCATATAATCTTTATAATATATGTGTTGCCTTTTTTAATCTAATAAAATTAAAATTAAAAACAAATGTATATAAAATAACTAACTAATAATAATTTGGATATGTGATTTAATTTCTTATATCACCTTTAACGATGAATAGTGTCCCTTAATCTAAAAATAGAGTCCACTTCCCATTCCATTATACAGACAACCCATGTATTTATAAGAAAAAAAGAACTAGAGGATGATATTATGGAGGGAATGGTTATATTTTTAATACATATTTATATATGTAAAATTATGAATTAAATTATGATTTACCATTTTTTCTCTTGTAGATTCAATACAATATATATCAGACAAGAAAGACAAAGATAAATAATCATTGTGTGAGGTGGCATATTTTTTTTTAAAAAAGTTGATCCCAATAGGACTAAATAAAGTGATAGTTTCACAACCTTCCCATATGGATGGGGGATATTTTATTTTTAAGTCACCTTTTTCTAATTCTAGTCAATTTTAATTTCATAGAAAATTCCCCTTGAATTAAAATTAGGAAGAAACAAGGGCGAAGAAGAGGTTGGGAGAGAATACCAAAAAAGTTATAACCAAGCTAGTTAAGGAAGAGGGGCAACCTAATTTTTTATTTCCACCACCATTTTAAAATCCATATATCAATCATCAATTAGTGCCAATACTCTTCCCAATATTTATGTTACATAATCAATTTTTGATGAAAAGTGAATGAATTAAGAGTATATAAACCATATCCTCAATTTTGTTTTGAATAAGCATTGGTAAAACATTGTTAAGGTTAATAAAAACCCAATATAAAATAAAATGTTTTTAACCAAGACTATCTAACTTTTATTACTCATTTAAATTGCATTTTATTAAATGTTTTTGAATATTTTATTTCTATTAGATTTTTTTTATTAAGGGTGGTTAAACTGGGTGCACTGAAGGATCATCTAAATTATCCATACATCTAAATAATATAGGGAGTTTTTTTACAACATATTGTATTATTTTATATCAATTATAAAATTCGTGAATTTTTTAAAATCAATAATGTTTTTAAATTAATATAATTTTTAAGATAATTGTGGGGGAGCTTCTTACTAGAGTAGGGTTTCTATTGTTTTTTTTATTTTTTCACATTTTAGGAAGTATTTTCAATTCATTAGATACATTTTTATTTTTTGTACAATTTATTTAACTATGATAGTGATAATGAAAAAAATCTAAAACTCACATTATTTATGATAATTTTGTAATCCCTAATTAGTTTGGAGCATTTAATGAATTTTAGTTCCATAAGAAAATGCATAAATTTAAAATATTTTTAAATGAAAAAAAGTAATAAACTAAAAGGTTTATATATCAGTTTAATATCTTCTTCATTTTATATTTTTCATTAGATCTTAGAACATTGTTCAGAATATAGAACATTCTTTGATGGATTATCAAAAACACTATGAGTTTAGGAGTTGGTGAATTAATAATTATTTTTTTTAATTCAAATCCATTTTTTTATACTTGATTCATGACTATATTACCTATAGTATTTGTTCAATGTTATTAGAGACCATTATTGGATTTATAGAATTTATACTACTAGAAAAATCACTTCTCTATCATCTACTACTATTTTAATTCATAATTTTTAGTATAATATATGTGAGGTTGAGGTTGTTCATAGGAATCATTTGCTTTGAAGAAATTGCATGCTTCAGAGGATATAAGGGAAGTGATTCCATTTGATATATTAAAATAATTCATATTATCTGTGGAATATATTTCACTCCTCTTGGACTTTAAAAATTAATAATGAAATAAAATTAAAAAAAAGTCTGAAGGTAGGATTGAATTCTGTTTTGTTCTTTATTGGGTAACTCAAGACACTTGATACAAACAATAGGGTATAATTATTCATTAATTATTCATTAAATTCAGTTTTAATCCCATTCCTTATGGAATAAATTTTAAAAAGAAAAAAAATAAATGACAAAATAGGATAAAAACTATTGTGGTTATATTGTTGATATTTGACATATCGTTGAAGTGGGTGGAGAAATTTTTGGTTCCTGATGAATTATAGGTAGGAATATTATGATTTATTATTAATTATATTTTATTTTAATTTCATTAATTTATATTTAATATAATACACCACTCTTTGAATCATTTGATTTTGAACATCAGAGCACTAAATTTTCTCCCCAACAAAACCCATAAAAACCCCATTTGGAATTACAAAAAACATTCTATTTGATTAGAGATATAGTCACATTGTAATACCCCGGAAATTTATCATGATCAAAAAAAGTTAAAAATTGTAGTTAAAATTATATAGTTCAAGTAAACAGAGTTTTGGATGAATCTATGTTCCCTTATTTCACCGAGTTTTACTTTTACCTTTTTATTAACGACTTTTAATGCTCAAACCTCTGTCTAAATTATAATTATAGATTCGAATGTACTCCCTCAATAATCACAACCATATATAATGAAGAATATAAAAAATGTTAATAATTTGGGGATTTACAATCCTTGTTCCCAACATGGGTTCCTTTCTATGTTTTAGGTGAAATCAAAGACGTGGGGTAATCACTATTATAGGAGAGATATTACAATATGAGGGAGGAAGTGTGGAACTTAAACTCATAAAAAATAAATCTTTAGTATATTTCATGAGAAACATGCTAGATAAGGTAGGTATTCTTATATGAGTCTTAATAAAACAACTATCCCCTCTTATTTATTCCAAATGTTGACTGTAATGACAGAATTGTTTATAGATTAACCACCATTCTACAATAGTTCTTCATTAAATATTTTTATTGGATCCCCCATACATTCTTGATGTTACATAATCGACATGATAAGACCTATTTTCTTACTAGATAAGTCCTTAAATTCATATATATGATTATAAACATTCAATGTAAGTTTTTTCTGTCCTTCAACTATATCTAATTGTGATATTCAGACATAGTGGTTTTTTAGTCTTCTAAGAGTCTTGATAAGGAACATGTAGTAGAAATATCAGTAAAACACTCTATTTGTTTTCTTTTATGATGGAATAAGTTCATATAACTTGTTCTTCTTAACTTATCTGATTATTAGGCCTATAATCTTGGATAAAAATAACTTATCACTTCAAATAAAATATGATCTACTAAATTAAAATTCAATATCAGGCTATCTTAATTTCTTCTTTGAGTTTATAGAGTTTATTAAAAAAACATCAGCGTCAAAGGATATCAATATCTAATTTTTTAAATTTTCCAACCTTTGATTTCCACATTATTCTATGAATATTTTTTCTCTAATTTCACACACACACACACACACATATATATATATATATATATTATTAATCCTTTAGTCGTAGTTTAGTATCTCCATTTAAATAGGTGGATATTTTAATTTTTGAGTTCTCAAAAAAATCCTTTTCAAATATCTATACCAAAATTATAGGATTTATGTGTTTGTAAATGGATAAAAGGGGGTGGATTATAGTTTATAAAATAAATCACACAATTTCTGTAGAATACATTTTTAGTCTATCAGTCAGACATTCAGTTTACTATATAGCGTTTTTATGAGACAATATTTCTTCTAATAAATTTCATAAAAATTATAATAAGAAATATTTGTAAAAAAGTTAAACTATCCTTACATATACACAATATAAATAAAACATTTAAAAATAATCTATGTAAAAAATAATAAAAAACTAAATAAATCTTATGGAAGATTATATATTAATATAAACACTTTATCCTTTAGTGTAATAGAAGATAATAACTTTGACATAAGATTTCCAATGTTTAACCTTACCCTAATTTTCTTCCTATGTTAAAAAATAAATACCTTGATCATGTTGACTGGGATAACACTATCTTCCTAGCCCTTGAAGCCCCATATCATATATTTTGGGCACATCAGTATTCTTATCCCTAGAATCCCTCATTCAAACATGATCGAACATAGTAATTGAAAATGAAAAATGTTCTATGGAATTTAGAAGCCTCACATAGAATTCTGGAAATATAATACACACCAAATATGAAAACATTAAAATAGTAACAAGACATTAAATTTAATAAATTAGACTTAAAATAGATTGATTCAAAAAATAATATACAACCCCCTCCTTCAATGTGACTCTATTTATAGGAAAGGATATGTCGATTATATTCTATGATTATCAAAGTTGTTTTGAATGGATTTGGATGAAGTATTCCTTCTATTGGAATGTTATGTACTAAATTCATCTGATGGTTGTTCTGGTAGAATCATCATAATAATGTAAAATAATATTCCTGATAGAGTAAACTTTTTTATCTAACATTGTGCATTTTAATCATCCAGTGGAATTAAAATCATCACTTGATAGTTTTTCAAAGTGTCATCTAGAGATTATGTCAACCTCTGTTTGATGGATGTCTTCTAGTTTAATTAATTGGAACTTTTTTTATGAGATGGATATATAATTTTTATGTTATACATTACAAAAACATCATTTCATAGAATATGAAATCATTCGTTAGATATAAAAACCACATGTCAATTCGATCATAGTGGTCCATCTGATTGTAATGTTCATAGGATTATTAAAAATCATATAATTAACAAAAAAATTCCAATTAAAAGATATTCTATTATCTAAAAAAATGTCTTCTAAAAAAACATTCTAAACCCATGGGATATATAAATTTTGTAAAACATGGTCTTCATGAATATGTGTTGAAATTTAATAAAAGGTTTGAATGTGTTTAATTTAGAATATTAAACTCAACATAAATCTTCAAGAGTCTTATGATATTCTCATCCCAAAAATATACACAAAATAAAAGTTATTTTAAATTTATCAAACACTGACATATCGTAATATAGTATAAAATTCATGTGGACATATCTATTTCCATATAGGCTTTTACAATATTCATGATTCTTATATTGAATTAAAACTCAATAAAAAATTTGTGTTATTTATTCAAATGAATATTATAATTTGAAATAACATAATTTAGTTCTATTATTATAAATATTTCATTCTATAATTCCTTGATAACATTTTGTTTCAAAAATATGACAATTCATAATAATTTCAGAAAGGTAAGTATAATCATCAGGACGAGAACTGTAAAATTATCCATAGTGAACCTTATAATGTTATTCATTATTTAAAAGTCCCAATAAACCATAAAATGTTATGAGGAACCTTATGATGTTTCTAAACCTTATGAAATCTACAAACAGCCTTATTATGTCAATGCAAAACCTTATGAATTTTCCCTTGTACACTTCTTTTGAAAATTATTGTACCTTATAAACACCAGGGAACCTAAAAAAGTTATATTTTTAACCATATTAAATTGAATGTTAAACCTTAAAATTATTTTATGTTTACTTTTTAAAATATATATGTTAACCATACAAAGAATGGATTGTGCCTTACGAAGATTCAATGTTAAGCTTATTAATATTTCCATTAACATTTTATTACAAAATTAAATTGACATAAACTATTTTAGGATATTAGGATTGACTAAATTAAGTGGAGTAGGTTTTATATGTTATAAAATTTAGCATAAATTTTATATTCTAAATTCTTTTTCATAACACGAACAGTTTCATAGACATCTCCAATACAAAAAATCTACCACAAACATCATCCAAAATTTCTTCTTAACTTTTTTATAATATCTATAAACACAGAAATCCTTTAGATGATTTCTTACCAAATAAATTATATCATTTAATTTTTAAATAACATCTATTCAGGTTTTATAAGATTTATATATTCATTCAGCTCTATAAAAATATTTAATGTTTATTATTCTTACAACCTTAGCACTTGTCTTTTATTTCCCTTCATATTTTCTCTCTAACCATATGATGTTATGGAAACTAATATTAATTTTTCTCCTCAAGTAATCCAAACCACAAAAAAATTCATCTTTATAACCATTTATACTAAATAAGAATGGAAGAAAATCCCTTACTCATATTTGTAAGAGAAACACCTCTTCAATTCTCTCTGTCTATTATGATCATCCACATCACCCATTATGCACAATATATTAACATTATTCCACATCAAAAAGTCTAAACCATATATTGAAATTACATAACATAGATTCATTAAATAAAATATATTATTATTCTTATCATTATTAATGATAAAAAATTTAAAGGTTAAAATATATGTTAACATCTTGCACATATCCAACAATTTTTAATGGTTTCCGAAAGAATTCTTCTCCCCATTTGGTTAGAGATGTAGCATAATCTAAATACTGATAAAAGGAAGGAATCACATTTCATTCTTAGAAATGGCCCATTGGATAGACCACAACGTTATACATTAATTTTCTATCATGTGATACCAACTCATATTTTTCATTTTAGGGGATGTGTAAATAAATTCATTATGAAATTCATAAAATGTACTAATCTTCAACAAATAAATTAGAAATATTCAAGTGAATGGAATATTACATCCCCTCCAAATTATATTTCTTATAAAATGGTACATCAACTACTTGGATCCAGAACCTAGTAGCTCAGAGCTAATGGTTACACAATCACATTGGAATAATGTATAATAAAAAACTTCCAAAATTACTATATATTTTTTTAGTCTTGGAAAACCATATATATACTTTAATTTAATATTACATTCGAAAAAATAAAATTAAAAACAGTATTATATTTGATTAAACCATTGTTTCATTAATAATATTACATCATATCAATCATAATAGACTTCTTAACATCCTACCGAAAGGAAATATAAAAAAAGGGGGAGCTCAGAGGCCCATTTAGGGTATGTGTACAATAGAATTTAATAAAGAATAAAGAATATGGAAAGAATAAATTATTCTTAAATAATTACATATAAATAATAAAATGATCTAGAAAATTTTCCATTGATATCATAACTGTTTAATTAATCACATGGATATCAATGACTGATTTCATAATTCTGGTATGCATAATTCGAGACATTTTTGAACTTATCGACTAGGTCGCATGCCAAGTTATCTTATATAACTATGTAAGGCCTTGGATAAATACTCAATCTAGTTTATCTGAATATATATATATTGATTCATCAAGGGAATATGTAATTCTGGGGCCCATGTGTCGCATAATAATTCCAATTCATTATTTATATGAATAAACAATATAACATAATCAACGTGCATTAAAATATCATCAACTGTCCATATTGGAAGAAATAGCATTGGAATATCAACACCTTCCCTAGTCAAACTAATCAGAAAATGTTAATGGAAATATGGTGGATAGTATCATAAGAGTATAACCTTAGTAAATCATAAGATTTTAAAATGGATATTGATATAGATGAAAAAATATCAAAATATCACTTGAAAGTTTCATAAATAAAATAATTTTTTTCCCTTTCAAATCAATTATTTAAAATCTGAAATATTTCCCAAATATTTAGGAAACAAATTATATAAAAACCCAAAATACATTAACCTCAATATTGTGTCTACATTATTATATAACAACATAGAAAATGGATATTATCCTAAAGGACAAGTTAGTTTAATATTATTGAAGAAAAAAATACATACATGATTCTCATTTTGTACATTTGGAATAAAATATAAAAATTTATAATAGAAAACATTTTTTATCCTTGAACTACTTCAATAAATTATTATTCATATATTGGGGAATGCGAAGAAATAAGTACGATACCAAATTCTTAGTAAGTGTTACATGTAGTAGAACGTATCAAGATTAAATAATACATAATAAATATATAAAGGTAAATAACTCAAAACATATTCAATCTAATCAATAACATGAGAAAGAAATTGATCAATGGATAATATTAATGAAATAATATCATGTATAATAGAAATAAATTTTAAACAAAAAAATGGTTAATATTATATTTCATGATCTTATATATCATGATATATATGTCATTAAATTCTTGGACTAGGATACTTTAAAAATATGTACTAATATTACCAGAAACCCATTTGATTTGTCCACTTAATTTGTCTCATGAGACCTTTTGATGCATAGAGGGGATATATTATTCTTGGTCCCACCTATAATATCATGTTCAATTCATTCACCATTTATTTAGTTATCAATTTAATTTATAAATAATATCCCCTTTTAATAAATGTCTCTATTGAATAAATAATATGTAATATCGATATTCTCCTAGTTGATCAAAAAAAATTAATAGTAAAAAATATTTGTAGAAATGGTATATAGTTTAGAAATAATCATAACTATTATTCAAATAATATGGATATTTAGGATAAATGTAACATCTAGTGAAAAGTTTTCACAAGAATGTGTATGTTTCAAGAGAATGTTACTGAACAGAAAATTAATAGGAGATAAGAGGTGACAACTAGTTCATTAGAAATATTGGTTTTGTAAAAAAAGTATTTCCTTTAGAGAAATAATGAAAATTAAAGGGAAATAAGATATAAATAGAGTTTTTTCTATGTAAAATCCTTGAAAACATGTAGAATAATCTCTATATTATAAAACTTCTATGTCAACATGAATGATTTTCAATGTCATATAAGTTAAAAACATTATTTTATATTGTATTAAATAAATTATAAAATTAACCCTTAAAATTTATAAATATTCCTTCCAAACTTTCTAAAAATTATATGATAAATAAAATTCCATTAATAATTATTTTGAGTAACCAAAATGAATTTTCTAAAAAAATTGATAAATATAGATATTGAATAAAAAAATATCCGATCAGAAGAGAAATAATATCATTTTTATTAAACTAATATTCTCCTAATTCAAGTTCCAAAAAGATTAAATGTTAGATTATTATATTTAAATTACATAAATATATAAAGGATAACAAAAATTATTGATTTTAAGAAGTATATATTATAGTATTCCTTTAATGAAAATAAAATCAACCCCAAATCAGATTGTAAAGTAAGTCCTTATAACTTTGGTAACTTTTTAATTATAACCCCTTCTGATAATAAACATGAATTGAAATATTAATCATAATGAATATATATTTATTCATGAAATATATATCAAAGGGTTGGGATAGAAACTATATAAAAGTAAATAAGGTCATAATATTAAATATGTCTCATGTGAGTGGAAATTGAGATAAAATCCCTTAGATCTGACATCCCTTTAGTTAAACATGATTAATACTCTTTTATATTGGTTTAAAAAATGTTATTACATTTTTAAAAATTAATAATAATATTTTTAATATCATATATAATCCTCTTATAATGTCTTATATCACACTCTCTAATAAAATTTCATTATTTCCATTGTCTTGGGTTTTAATTGATTAAATTTCTCATGCATGTTCTCTAAAGAATGTTCTGGTTTTTGTTCAAAATAGAAGTATATATCATAAATTGAATCATATTAATATTATAAATATAATATCTATTCATTATATTTATTTTTGGTATCATTATTGAAATTTTTACATTGAATGTGAATCACATCTCTTCATTGAGATGGTAAGTCATAGGTATACAGAAGAGAAATTATCATTTACCTTATGGGTTAAAGGGAATGGAAGAGTATAATATATTTATTTTAAATAATAAATATTATTTTATAATTAAAATATATTAATACTTATATCATTATTACTATCCATGTGAGTTGGTGATGGAAAAAAATTTACATTAGTTTGTGAGGCGATAGTCCACCGTACACATGAGCTATTGTTTTTTTTTCCATTTGAATGAGAAGAAGATGGATAAATATTATTCCATAAAAATAATAACATCTATATATATTCTATATACTTTTTTTACTAAATTTAAAATATTAGGACATAATTAAATGTAGTAAAATGTGAACAAAAAAGTAAGATCTTTGGGAAGAAGATTAACGTGGCTTAGAAACACTACCTTTAGATCTCTTATTAAGAACCAAGGGGATGAAATTTTTGAAATAACATATATTATAGAACATTTATAAGGATAATAGAAAGATATTTTGGTAGGTTTTTTCAATCTAAATGTATTGATATGTATGAATAAGTGAGGGGACATGGTTCACTTTTGTAATTCAGGTCAGTGGCACATATGTAGTTTTCAATGTTTTAAAATAATTTCATGTTAGTTTCTTGAAAAAATGTCACAAATATGGATCAAATTATAAATTTGTAACGGTTAGTTAAAAATTAAACCAAAAAATGTGGGTTCATAAAGTTTTTAGTTAATTTTAAACCTTATCTTTTGAGGTTAATGTCATAGTAAACCAATTTTAACCTTAAACATAGTTAAAAAAATTAATGTTTTTACTATTCATTACTGACTAAAAATGAAACTGAAATAATTAAAAAAATAAAAACTTTATTATTTTAAATATGGTATCCTTTTTATCAAATTCAATTATCAGGAGTGGAAAATTTAACATTAAAAATATACCAACAAAAAGTTTCGACAAATGGGTTTTCAAAAAAAGTATCTTTCAAGACTAAGTTAATATTTCATTAACTATATGATTAATATTCATAATTATGTGGATTTAAATTAATATATTATAATATATAATCTATACACTTTATTCAAATAATTTATCATTAAATATTATTTAAATTAATTAAAATTGAAAGACATTATGTAACAGGCCAAGATTTTATGAAAAATAATCTTTTTAATTTCACTAATGTCTTGTGTTGTACGCTGCACCAAAAGGAGCTTGCACAACACGCATCCTTGACTTGCCTTGCATTACACGCAATCGCGACCTTCCTCGATAGCGTGTGTAGTACGCAATAACGAGTTTCACTAAACAACAATATGCTATTAAAATATTATTAAAACTAGCCGTTATGAATAGTAATAACCACTTTTTGAAATTTTGTATATTTTATTTTTCAAAATGGAATTCATTTTTGGATTCAGAATATCGAAATTAGCCTAGGGTGAAATTTTGGTATTTTTTTGAAAACTTTCAGTTTTTGATGAATAGTGAAACCACTAAGTGGTAGTTAAAAAACTAAATTTTCCATAAAACTTAATTTTACCACTTCTGTGAGTGGAATTTCAAAAATCCGAGAGACACGATTAATATCAAGGACTAAAATGTGGTTCAATGAGATGAAAATAATTTTTGGTGAATAGTAACTTTTTACTTTTTTTTACCACGGTAAAAAGTAAATAGGGTAATTAAGGGTAGAAATGATATTATTATTACCCTAACACATGTCCTAATTCTATTGTACAACTGTAATTCGACCAAAAACATAGGAATAAAATATGACCATTTAGGCCCACTTGAATTAGATTAGGACATTTATTTAAAAAAGGGTTAAAAGAGGTAAAATCAAAGTTCATTTACTAAAACATTTTTAATATGGGGTTATACATAAGATAAATTCGACTATAAATATTCATTATAAAGATAAAAGGATTTCCTACATAATTGTATTTTATTTGTAATTTTTAGACATTAAATAATTTAATTTATTTATGACACAACGATGATGCAGTAATTATCTTATTAATGAAATATTGACATAATTGATGTTATAAATTCCCAAATAAATATAATTTGAGACTTTTTATGAATTACACTAATTTTTTAGGTTAATATTACATGTTAGTATTGATTTAATTAAAATTTTTCGAACTTATCATTCTGTTATGATTTTCACAAAAATCAATTACTAAATAGTGTCAAAATTGACATAAAATAGTTTTTAAAACAAATATTATATTATTAATTGTTATTTTATTCCTAAAAATCTAAGGATCGGCCAAATGACTTAGATAAGGTTATATATATTAATAATAAACAACTTGGGGTTCTTTTGGCTTCTTATAGTAAGTTTATTAACCTTATAGTGTAAGAACACAAGAAGACATGGTAAAAGTACAATTATTTAACTTAATGTTAAATCTAAATGATAAGGTTAAAATAGGAACCTAAACTTTTCTAAATTCTATTGGATGCGAGTATTTCGACCCATACCCACCTTAGCTTCGAAATATATCAATTAGGAGCTATTTAAAACCGAACTTCACTTTATAATAAAATAATATTTTTAGTTATTCCAAAGGTACCCCTCTCCTCCCTTATAAAAGGGCACCTCCTCCCTCTCCTCCTCACACCAATTTGAGCATTAAAGCTCGGCCAACCACCGCCAAAATATCTTATGCACTTCCATAGTATCATCCTAGAGGTCCTGGTCTTCTTCAAAGACCATCCTTAGTTCTTTAAGTGGAGGTTAAGTGAAGACGCGTCAAAAAGAGGTAATATCCATTACCGATCTTTTTCAATTTCTTTCTTCTTCAAATTATTCTTCTTTAGTTGTTTCATGATAAAGTAATAACATCAGTATTTCTTATATACTGATATGTTATTGAAACAACTCTAATTAACCTTCTATCCATCCTACGGAAAAAGGAAATCACTGCGCGTGCGTACGTACGGAATACCGTCTCCACGCCGTGGTGTAATCTATTTTCTGCCACCACCTAAATTGGATGGATATAATGGTGTAATGAGTAACTATATATTATTATTATAAAGTGATATTGATACTGAAATAGTATACATACACTTCAACACAAGTTCACGATCATGAGAATGATATCATCGCTCGTGCGTACGTACGGACTACCATCTCCACGACGCGATGAGATTCATTCTCCATGTTAACCATTTAAGAGTGATTATAAAGTATATATAAGCAATAATAATGAAATATATGAAATTATAAAGCTACTTTATTTATGTATATATTTATTTCATCTACATACTTCCATTCAAGACAATAAGGAAACGAAAACAACGTTCATGCGTACGTACGGACTACCGTCTCCATGAACGGTGTGTTTCATTTCATTTATCTATCTATTATATATATATATATATACTGAATATATATGATATATAAATCATGTTCTATATTCTGGAAGTCAGTAAAACATGATATAAGTAATAATAATGTCAAAAACAACAAGTCCAAACACCTACGATAAATGAAACGAT
This sequence comes from Viscum album, assembly GCA_963277665.1. Classification (NCBI taxonomy): domain Eukaryota; kingdom Viridiplantae; phylum Streptophyta; class Magnoliopsida; order Santalales; family Viscaceae; genus Viscum; species Viscum album. Next base: position 1,135,266,371 of record OY728142.1, on the reverse strand, counting down.
TTTACCCAAAACGCTTCTTTAACATGGAATTTACAAAAGAACGGGTAATATAAAATCATAAGTGAACCATATATGATATCATAACAATGAATATGATTCTGTAATAAGTTAATGACATTATTTAAATCATTATACAGGAGGTTCGGACACTTACGAAGCAAATCGGACTTAAGGTAAGGGAAATATCACAATCTCATTTTTATCTGAGATTGTTTATACTTTGGAATTTACTGGGGTGTATTTTATCATCCACATCCATGTTTCCTCAATATGTAATATTTATATCCTTATACAATAGTTTAAATCCATTTTTACCCTTCGGTGAGTTTTTAGTAAAAGATATGAAAGGAATATTTTTTCATTTTTCGTACGAGGTACTTTTTGACTTTTCCAACAAAAGTATGAGAAGAATGTTTTTTTTAACTTATACGGCATGAATGGATTTTTAAAACAGTATTTCCAAGAAGCTTCATTTACAAGTTTTCATGTTTATTTTTAATCAACTTCTTTTAGTTTAAAGTTGTATGACATGTTAAGAAAGGAAACATGTTTTTTAAGAAGAAAGGATATTTTCCTGAAGAATGGAGTTCAAGTGTTTTATCAAAATTATTTTCTATCTAAGATAATAAAGGGTTCTGTTTTATCCCTATTATTACATTTATTTTATTATGTTGTGATGGACTTATTTTTATAAATTCCTTTATCTTAAATGAATTGTTTTATGATGTCATGTTGTTTAAGAATCCCATTTTTATTACATGGGTTATGCAATGATGTATGATTTATGATTTCGTAGCACACATAAGAATGGTATAATTATGAGATGGGTGGGACCTATATCTCTCTCCAATTCATTGGGTAAAGATTTTATATCTCATGAGATAGACATGGCTGGAACGGTAGGTTATACCGGTTTAGTGTAACAGGACTGAAACGAGGGTGACTCGGTTCAGAAAGGGACTTTGTCCACTAAGATAGTCGTGGCAATGAGTTTTGACAAACAAGAAATGATTCCCTATGATTATGTGTGTATGTCACAAAGTTTCATGTTTTAAGTTATGATTATTGTGATTACATTTCATTTCCATGATTTATCCCATGTTATGAAATTATGATCTCTTTTGCAGGTTAAGCTTTCCAAAAGATATGTTCTTATGAATATGATGTGATTGATATTTCTTTTGTTTACCCTTACTGAGCATTTGAGCTCACCCTTTTATGTTTTCTTTTCCCCAGGATATAAATAAAGGTTTTCGGATTAAAAAAAAGAAGATATTTATGGGCGATGTTGAAGATATTTCACCACGATTAGAAGATTACGTTCCGAGTTTCCAAAGACACTAAACTATTACGATCCTTGCGTGTGTGTTTTTGTTATGTACTAAGTATTCCGCAAATGTAATGTAATGTCAATGTACGTCAAGATACGGGTCTCTACAGTTGGTATCAGAGGAAAGGTTTAGTCAACCTTTGGAAACTAGGATGTGAGAACGTTAGTGAGATCCCTAGAGATATTTCTAAGGTATGTCTAGGGATGTCCCTAAGGATATGTATACGTATAGGATAGTCCTAGAACTATGGTAACGATCTTAGAATTTAACCTAAGATGTTAGATATTGAAGTTACTCCCCCTTTATTATGATTTTTTCCTCTAACACTATTCTTTTTGGGTTTTAGAAAATGGCTGGAAACAAGGTGATTCATGATAATGGAGGATATGATAGACAATGGAATGATATTTTTCATGAGCAAAAAAATGAAATGGGATTTGGAAGTCCAAACATAATTATTATGCCGAATCAGCAATCTCATAATATGATCAATAAAGTAAAATTTGGTAAGTTTCCTGACTCGGCTAATAAGAGAAAGATGGAGTTTCATGATGATCATAGAGGAAAGAAAGTTCAATTTCCCCTATGTAAATCATGTGGGAAGAGGCATCAAGGAGAATGTTTCAAAGGAACTGGAAGATGCTTTGGGTGTGGAAAAGAAGGACACAAAGCCAGTAAGTGAAAAGGAAAAGGTTCAGTTAACACCAGGGATGAGGATAATGGTATTGCTACGACATCAACAATGGTTAAATGTTTTAAATGTGGGATGTACGGGCATTATGCAAACCAATGCCCTAAGGGAAAGTCTCATGAAGAGAATCAGTATGGTCGTATGGGTAGTATTTATGTGGATGATGATGAAGAGACTACAAATGATATGTGAGATGAAATAATTGTTGAAGCTCGATCAATGGTTTAAGAATGTAGTGGAATGATTACATGTTTATCATGTGTAATGTTGTATAAGTAATATCATGGTACTATGGAATAAAGAGACATCTAAGAATTGTTACACTGTTTCCTTTCCTTGAGTTTTGAATGTGTATGATTAATGTTACCAGTATCAATGAAAGGTTATTCAGATATTTTTGGAATGTAGATGATATGCGCATAATGAAGGGATAAGGAGAAAATTAAATGTTTGATGGTATTCATGAGCTCATGACTAATATATGGAGAAGGTTATATCATGGTTTGAGTATATAGAATTTTTGGATTTTGGTATGTGGAAAGTGTTAACTTTTAACTGCATTCATGTTTTCACTAAGGTTCAATGGTAATTCATTCTTCAAGAGAATACATGATTAAGGTATTCACATTTGACCAACAAGATATATCTTATGATATATGGGGGATAAATGATGGCATTCACGTGATTGTTCTGTGACATTTCAAATAATCATTTTCATTATACTATGAGCTTGGAACGAAGTATTTTAGATAAGCCTAAAGATTAGAATGGATTATGTTGGACATAAGTTAGGATAAAACGTTTTTTGATATTATTGATGGGATGTTATAGTAATATAGCTTTAGAAAAAGGACAACCTGCAGGACGGGCGACAGCCCATCGCGTCGGACAAGGCTGTGGGAATCGAACCCACAACTGAAGTGCGACTGGCCTTTATCTCCTACCACTGGCCTACAGGAAGTCCCTGTTTAGTAGAAACTAGTTTTATTATATTAAGCAGTATGATATATGAAGTATAAGTCCATTTTAGGAACCATATATGATTAATCTCACTATAGAATGACTTATGTATATTTAATAACTTTTGCTAACCTTTTGTTTGAGACAGATGGAATGACCCGTCATTCTATCACATGATCTGCTAACACTTCACAAATAACAAATTCAACTTCATTTATTTAAGAGATGACGTAGAAATTGTTCAAGGAACGAACAACAGCGATATTGTACCAAAATAAAGTAAGTATTTATTCTAATTCAAACTCTTCAACTTTAGGGAAATGATCTTGAAAAACCAGAAATGTTGTCCTAGTGCTCTTATATCTGATTAATCATATGGTACCTTAGATCGTCACAAATTTATGGATTTGTGATTGTTGGCTTTTCCATAACCATGTTCTCTACCACTCTCCATCAGAACATGATGGTTAAATTTTTCTTCCATATCCATATTTTCACCTATGTGAAACCCAATGATTAGTTTATTTGGGTAACCGTTACGTTTCATACTTTTGTTTTTAAAGATTGGTTTTGGTATTCCTTTTTACGATGTGGGTTTCTATTAAAGAAACTTTCGTATAGTAAATCATTTATAACCCTGATGAATTTCGAGGGCGAAATTCATTTTAAGGGGGGTAGAATGTAACAGCCCAGGATTTTATGAAAATTATTCTTTTTAATTTCACTAATGTCTTGTGTTGTACGCTACACCAAAAGGAGCTTGCACAACACGCATCCTTGACTTGCCTTGCATTACACGCAATCGCGACCTTCCTTGATAGCGTGTGTAGTACGCAATAATGAGTTTCACTAAACAACAATATGCTATTAAAATATTATTAAAACTAGCCGTTATGAATAGTAATAACCACTTTTTGAAATTTTGTAAATTTTATTTTTCAAAATGGAATTCATTTTTGGATTCGGAATATCGAAATTAGCCTATGGTGAAATTTTGGTATTTTTCTGAAAACTTTCAATTTTTGATGAATAGTGAAACCACTAAGTGGTAGTTAAAAAACTGATTTTTTCATAAAACTTAATTTTACCGCTTCTATGAGTGGAATTTCAAAAATCCGAGAGACACGGTTAATATCAAGGACTAAAATGTGGTTCAATGAGATGAAAATAATTTTTGGTGAATAGTAACTTTTTACTTTTTTTACCACGGTAAAAAGTAAATAGGGTAATTAAGGGTAGAAATGATATTATTATTACCCTAACACATGTCCTAATTCTATTGTACAAGTTTAATTCGACCAAAAACAAATATAGGAATAAAATATGACCATTTAGGCCCACTTGGATTAGATTAGGACATTTATTTAAAGAAGGGTTAAAAGAGGTAAAATCAATGTTTATTTACTAAAACATTTTTAATATGGGTTTATACATAAGATAAATTCAACTATAAATATTAATTAGAAAGCTAAAAATATTTCCTACATAATGGTATTTTATTTTTAATTTTTAGACATTAAATAATTTAATTTATTTATGACACAAAGATGATGCAGTAATTATCTTATTAATGAAATATTGACATAATTGATGTTATAAATACCCAAATAAATATAATTTTAGACTTTTTATGAATTCCACTAATTTTATAGGTTAATATGACATGTTAGTATTGATTTAATTAACTTTTTTTGAACTTATCATTCTGTTATGATTTTCACAAAAATCAATTACTAAATAGTGTCAAAATTGACATAAAATAGTTTTTAAAACAAATATTATATTATTAATTGTTATTTTATTCCTAAAAATATAAGGTTCGTCCAAATGACTTAGATAAGGTTATATATATTAATAATAAACAACTTGGGGTTCTTTTGGCTTCTTATAGTAAGTTTATTAACCTTATAGTGTAAGAACACAAGAAGACATGGTAAAAGTACAATTATTTAACTTAATGTTAAATCTAAATGATAAGGATAAAATAGGAACCTAAACTTGTCTAAATTCTATTGGATGAGAGGATTTCGACCCATACCCAAATTATATTCGAAATATATCAATGTGGAGCTATTTAAAACCGAACTTGACTTTATAATAAAATAAAATTTTTTGTTATTTCAAAGGTACCCCTCTCCTTCCTTATAAAAGGGCACCTCCTCCCTCTCCTCCTCACACCAATTTGAGCATTCAAGCTCGGCCAACCCCTGCCAAAATCTCTTCTCCACTTCCCTAGTATCATCCTAGAGGTCCTGGTCTTCTTCAAAGACCATCCTTAGTTCTTTAAGTGGAGGTTAAGTGAAGACGCCTCAAAAAGAGGTAATATCCATTACCGATCTTTTTCAATTTCTTTCTTCTTAAACTTCTGCTTCCTTAGTTGTTTCATGATAAAGTAATAAAATCAGTATTTCTTATATAATGATATGTTATTGAAAAAACTCTAATTAACCTTCTATCCATCCTACGGAAAAAGGAAATCACCGCGCGTGCGTACGTACGGAATACCGTCTCCACGCCGTGGTGTAATATATTTTCTGCCACCACCAAAATTGGATGGGTATAATGGTTTAATGAGTAACTATATATGATTATTATAAAGTGATATTGATACTGAAATAGTATACATACACTTCAACACAAGTTCACTATCACGAGAACGATATCATCGATCGTGCGTACGTATAGACTACCGTCTCCACGATGCGATGAGATTCATTCTCAATGTTAACCATTTAAGAATGATTATAAAGTATATATAAGAAATAATAATGAAATATATGACATTATAAATCTACTGTATTTATGTATATATGTATGTCATCTACTTACTTCCATTCAAAACAATAAGGAAAGGAAAACAACGTTCATGCATACGTACGGACTACGGTCTCCATGAATGGTGTGTTTCATTTCATTTATATATCTATTATATATGTATATACTGAATATATATGATATATAAATCATGTTTTATATTCTGGAAGTAAGTAAATCATGATATAAGTAATAATAATGTCAAGAACAACAAGTCCAAACACCTACGATAAATGAAACGATTTTACCCAAAACGCTTCTTTAACATGGAATTTACAAAAGAACGGGTAATATAAAGTCATAAGTGAACCATATATGATATCATAACAATTAATATGATTCTTTAATAAGTTAATGACATTATTTAAATCATTATACAGGAGGATCAGACACTTACAAAGCAAATCGGACTTAAGGTAAGGGAAATATCACAATCTCATTTTTATCCGAGATTGTTTATACTTTGGATTTTCTGGGGTGTATTTTATCATCCACATCCATGTTTCTTCGATATGTAATATTTATATCCTTATAAAATAGTTAAAATCCATTTTTACCCTTCGGTGAGTTTTTAGTAAAAGATATGAAAGGAATATTTTGTCGTTTTTCATACGAGGTACTTTTTGACTTTTCCGACAAAAGTATGAGAAGAATGTTTTTTTAACTTATACGGCATGAATGGATTTTTAAAACATTATTTCCAAGAAGCTTCCTTTACAAGTTTTCAAGTTTATATTTAATCAACTTCTTTTAGTTTAAATTTGTATGACATGTTAAGAAGGGAAACATGTTTTTTAAGAAGAAAGGATATTTTCCTCAAGAATGGAGTTCAAGAGTTTTATCAAAATTATTTTCCATCTAAGATAATAAAGGGTTCTGTTTTTATCCGTATTATTATATTTATTTGATTATGTTGTGATGGACTTATTTTTATAAATTCCTTTATCTTATATGAATTTTTTTATGATGTCATGTTGTTTAAGAATGCCATTTTTATTACATGGGTTATGCAATGATGTATGATTTATGATTTCGTGGCACACATAAGAATGGTATCATTATGAGATGGGTGGGACCTATATCTCCCTCCAATGCATTGGGTAAAGATTTTATATATCATGAGATAGACATGGATGGAACGGTAGGTTATACCGGTTTAGTGAAACAGGACTGAAACGAGGGTGACTCGGTTCAGAAAGGGACTTTGTCCACTAAGATAGTCTTGGCAATGAGTCTTGACTAACAAGAAATGATTCTCTATGATTATGTGTGTATGCCACAAAATTTCAAGTTTTAAGTTATGATTATTGTGATTACATTTCACTGCCATGATTTATCCCATGTTATGAAATTATGATCTCTTTTGCAGGTTAAGCTTTCCAAAAGATATGTTCTTATGAATATGATGTGATTGATATTTCTTTTGTTTACCCTTACTGAGCATTTGAGCTCACCCTTTTATGTTTTCTTTTCCCCAGGATATAGAGAAAGGTTTTAGGTATAAAAAAAAGAAGATCTTTATGAGAGATGTTGAAGATCTTTCACCGCGATTAGAAGATTACGTTCCGAGTTTCCAAAGACACTAAAGAATTACGATCCTTGCGTGTGTGTTTTTTGTTATGTACTAAGTATTCCGCAAATGTAATGTAATGTCAATGTACGTCAAGATACGGGTCTCTACACATTATACATTTAAAAAAACAGTTTTATGAAAAAAAATATAATTTTTTAACTCAAAAAGATATTATCTTTATTTATATAAAATTAATTTTCAATTAATTATTAATTATACATATTTTAAAAAATTATATTAAAAAAATGCATAATTTTTAAATACTGCATTTTTAGTTATTTATAGAAGTTCATTTTATTGGTGAATTTCAAAAACCCATTTTAGTATTATTTTCGACTAGAAGCTTAAAATTGATATTCACTCAATTAAATCAAGAATTTTTGTTTAATTTAAAATTTAATGTGTATTAATGATTTTTTAATATAATATTCTCTTATTAAAATTTAATCATGGGTGTTAAATTCTTCTCTCCTACAAAAATACTATCCAAACTATTTTCCAGGATAATACATTCTAAACAAATTGGGGTGGTTAATATTCAAAAAATCATATAGTTATCATATTTCATCATCCATTTTATGATTTCTCTAAAGTCAAATATTCATTCATGTCATCTAATTCCTCATTAAGTTCCCTTTTTTCCATAATCTGGATAGGATAATCACAATGAGATTGATCATGTTCCAATTATATTCCTTTATAGGTGAGAACATGCATTGGGTTGGGCATGTACTTCCTTGACAATGATATGTCGAACACATTGTGTAATTTAGAGAGGATTGTTGAAATTTTCAATTAATAATTCACATATCTACTTCATTCTAACATTTCAAAGGTTATTATGTACTTGGGGCTCATTTTTTCTTTATAACTGAATCTTATAATACACTTTCATATGGACACTTGATCTCCCAAATGAAATTACGAAACATTTTTTTGATTATCAGCATAACTCTCATCCCTTTTTTACCTCATTTAACATGAGTATGAGTAGTATTTATACTCAATGGGTTATCCTCAATAATTACTAGTCCTACAAGTTTCCTTTCATCATCTTCATCCTAAAAAGTTTTAGTATGACATATATTGTCCTATAAATCTCAATATGATGCCATTTGAATACTTGAATAAAATATATTGTAATATGAAAACTTTACCAATGTTAAATATTGATCCCACATACCATTAAATTTAAGTGATTATGATCTCAACATGTCTTATAATGTTTGGATAGTCTTTTTTAATTTTCCTTCAGTCTAAGGATGATATGAAATTCATAAGAAAATCACAGTATTAAGAACATTCTGAAGAATTTTAAATAATTTTGATGTAAATCGTATATTATGATTATACAAAATTGAAATAGGTGTCCCAAAATCCTTAAAACCTCACTAATATAGAGTATTTGAATTTTATAAAGAGGTAAATGTTCTATTATAGTGAAAAAATTGTATATTTGGCTAGGAGATCAATGAAAACCAATATTGCATCATTCACTATTCGTGTATTTGGTAATATAGTGATGAATTATATAGTAATTCCATACCATTTTCACATGTTAATATGTAAAGATAATACAAATCTTCTAGGATGATATCTCTCAGCCTTCAATTGTTGAGAAAACAATCACCTATATAAATTATTATCAATTTCCCTCTTTATGTTATCCAACCAACAAATTTCTTTCTAATCCCTATACATATTCATTCTAACAGGGTGTTTAATGATATTTGGGCACCCTCTTCATATATAAATTATACCAATTCACCATCACTAATGGTTTTAATTTTATTTTGAACATTATAATTATTATTCTTATAGATTTTTAAATTTTCCAATAATGTTTCTTTGGAGTCATTTGAAAAAGGAGTGATGTTCCCCATTCATTAATAATTTCCATATCTATCATTATAAAATATATGAACATAAGATCCCATTAAATACTCATTTTGGTTATTCTTCCATGATATTTCCTTCAAAATAAATCTGTTATATTATTTACATTCATTATGTGTTAGTGTATTGAGAAATAACAATCCTTGTGTAGTTTGATGCACCTCTTTTGACTCATGTTGATATATTTTTGTGAAAAGCTTTATTTTAAGCTCTAATGGTTTTTATATATATCACATCATTAACTACATAGATAATGTCACTAAATATTCCAAGAAAATATTACAAATTCCATATCAAGATCATGAGTTGGATTGTTATGTTCATGATCATTTAACTTCCTTGATATATAGGCAATAAATGTTTCATTCTTTGTAAGGAAACAACGGATTACCTTATTCGATTCATCATTATATATAAAAAAATACATCATTTCTTAATAGTATAGTTAAAACAAAAAAATTACAATTCTACTCTTCAATTCTTCAAAATATTATTCACAGACCATTGTCCATTTTAAATTTAACTCTATACATGTAATCTTGGTTAAGGGGTTATCCAATTGGGAAAATGAATGAAAAAATAATAGATAGTAACCATCAAGAACAATGAGTCCACATACATTATTTATTTACACTGTTTTAGGTCATTATTTGACTTCTTTTTTCTCTAAAGAATTGACTGGGATTCTATCCTTAAAGACAGTATGTCAAAGGAAAGAAAATTCCATAATGAGGAATTCACACCTGATAAATTTCTCATGTAAATTTTTTCTAATAAGAGTATCTATAATGATCTGCATGTGATTATCATGGTCTTATTATATTTTATAATAAAAAAAGATATAATCATTAAATACCACAAAAATTCACTAAGATATTCCTCAAATACTTTATTCATTATATCCATAAAAAAGGTGAATTCGTCAACCCAAATTTCATTATTTTAAAATCTTAATGGATATATGTCATTTTAATGTTTTCTTATAATATCTTCATTGTTTACTCACACTTTATGATACCCATAATGGAGTCCAATCTATTAAAAAAATTGAAGTTCACACTTTTTAATGAATAAGTCATCAAAGTGAGGTAGAGGATATTTTTTCCCATATCATTATAGTATTTATTTACCTGTAATCCATACATGGCCTCATAAATCCATATTTCATCTTAAAAAACAACGGACCCGCCTATGGTGAAACACTAAGGTATATAAATCCATTATATAGAAATTCTATAGTTGTTTTTTCAATTAAACTAATTCTAGAATGCGTATTATTTTTATATTCTTTGATATATATCTATCATAATTGATTAAATCAATTGGATTATCAATTTTCGAATATGGTGGATATCTAGGTAATTCCTCTAAAAAATACGTCAATTTATTCATGTACAATAGTCTCATGATCAATTTGATTATTACATTTTGTATATGTAGGTTATTTACTCCTCTTCTCTAAAATATTTATAAGAAGAGATATTAGGGGTGGATTAATACATAAATCAGATGATGAATTTTCCACATTAATGATACGGAATTATAAATCATTATCACAAAACATAATTTATTTATCATTATATTAATGTTTTGAATCATATTTTGAAAAACACTCCAAACGAAGAATTATATAAAAGTAAGCCATAGTTATAATAAAACAATAATCAAATAGGGAATGTTTATGAGGGGTATTGGGAATTATATAACACATCATTATTGCAATGATATTTCCACATGTAGTCTTGATAGAAAATCCATTTTTTAGGTGATAGGAAACTATCTAATTTTATTAGTAAACATTTTATATAAGAATGTATGCAATGATCCTTAATAAAATATTTCATTTCATAAATTTTAATACATTATTAGAGTACCTTCCACCACATCTTTAGTAACTTAAGAATGACTTTCAATGATTTCATAGTCTTGGACTTCTCCCGTTATCCTCTTCTAAGGTATGTTCCCTCAAATATTGGTACATTTTTTTAAGTAGTAATCTATTTATTTATAATCAATTATCTAAATATCAATGGTCTATTTCTTTAACATACATTCATTATCTAGATGAACCATTTCTCTGTACCTATAAAAAAACCATTCCCGTCATTGATTTTGTAGAAAGTTTATTCCAGTAATTTTCACATGATGGAAATTTATTCATTTTTTTCTTGTTCATTGAAATATTCTATTTTTATAGTGTTACTACAAATAGTTCTTATATTGATTTATCATTATTATATAATATCAATAAAATTATTTATCTATTTTGATCTCATATAAAACTATATCATCAAATAAGGAAGATGATTGAGAAACAAATTCTCTTTAGATACTTGTCTTAATCCCTTAAAATAAATGATCTACCATTATTTTTATATTTTTTATATAATCCATCCCATACCTAGATAGTCTTATAGTGGTAGCATCATACTCTTCCATAAATTCTTCTTCATTTTTCTTTGATATGGGGAACTTTCTCTTCATTTTATATTTTTCTCATAAGTAAAATATTTTTAAAAGAATATTATTATAAATTCTCTCTATTTCATGTGTTATATATCTTCTTCAACCATCGTAATATAAGTAAATGACCACCATTGATCATCATTTTGTATGATCTAATATAAATCATGTGTAATATTTCTCCTTTCAACAAATCCCAATTACAGAAATATATTTTCAATGGACTTAATTAATTTCACTACTACCAATGGATTATTAGTTCCACTAAATTATGGGATCTCCTAGCCCATAAAATGATCTAATATATGTTTATCGTGTTCTGAAACATCATGTTTCCCCACATGTGAATGGTTATTAGTCATATCTTGGGTCTACTATCCTAATCTGGCCATGATCTTCTCAACTCCAACAATAATTGTATTATCATTATCAGTAGGGAAATTTCTACATTGGCCATGAGTGTTGATATTATTCGTACTTAGAGGAACCATTTCTAAACAATGGTATATATTGAATTAGTTCCTAAAATTATGAATTTCATATTATAATATAAAATTCTATATCTAGTGTAACACTTAAAATGAATTAAAAATTATTAAATTGTTATTATAAACATCATAAAATACATTTCTTTGCGGATATCTCAAAGTCATAAAAATATTTTCAAAACATTCATAATGTTTTGTAAATAAAATATTAATTAACCAAATAATATCCCTCTGGAGTGTCATGCTAGGTGTTTAGTAATAACACATTAACTGTGCACTATAATGATGGTTGAGATACACTCGGCCAACTTATTTGGGTGTTATTATCCCAAGATACATCTCTGTTAAAACAACCTCAAATTTCTGTATCAATAATGGGGTATATTTTCGTGTTAAAACAACATATTTTCTACCTTACCCAAAATTATATGATATTATCCTACAATTAGACATGTCCTTAAAGTTTTCCATTGGGTTATGTTCCCTAATCTATGGTTTCTTAAATCTATTTCTCATGTTTTCTACTAAAATTTATCAGATACCAATTATAACAACCCCAAATACAATAACCTAGAGCTAGATCTAATTTATTATATTGGAATAGATACAAGGGATATAGTTCTAAATAACTGATCAGTTTATTATTCATGAATAACTAGATACATACATGAATCGCATTTCTCATTTTGTAAATAAAACAAAAAATGTAGTAACATAAAACATTTGGCTTCCTTGAACTCATTCAAATAATTCTTCTACATATCCCAAGGAAAGGAAACAAAATAAATGTGATCTAAAATACTCATTAAGGGTTATGTATAGAAAAATATATAATTATTATGTAATTCATAATCAATATGGGAAGTTAAATAACTGAGAACACATTCCATTTAATAAATTAATTGATCAAAAAATAAATCCAAGGATAATATCAATGAAATAATATTATGGATAATATCCACTGAATTTTCAAAGAATTAAATGATTAATAATGGAAATAATGGTCTCAGAAATTATGATATCTTTACCATCAAGACCTTGTTACATGTAAATTGAAAACTATGGGTATGTATACATGATATACCCATTTAATTTAGCTAATTAATTTGTCTTTTAAGACTTGTTGATGCATTGAGATTCTATATAATTGTGGTCCCCACCCACAACTGCATGTCCAATGCATTCCTAATATATTGAATGAAAAAATTAATTTATAAACAATATTTCCTATCAATAAATTTCGTATTTCATTAAATAATATCATATTTCAATATTTCTATAGTTATTAAAATAACCTTCAAAGTAAAGAGTGAATATATAAATGATGTTCAATTTATGAATAATCAAATACCTGCTAAAATGAATATATATATATATCTATATTATTGAAATTTAATTACCTATGAAACATTATGACAATGAAGTGAATGATTTAATAGAACCAAAATGACTGAAAAACTAATAAGAGATAATAGATGCCCAATGATTCATTAGAAATATAGGTTATGAAATAAAATAATATCCTTTAGAGAAATAATTAAATTTAAAGTGATTTAAGATTTAATAAAGTATTTTTCATGTTAAAATCATTTAAAATTTGTTTAAGAATAAAAATATCTTAAAATAGATATGATGGAATGAATGTCCTTTAATTTCCTATACGTTAAAAACATAACATTGGACTTTTTGTGAAGAAATTATATAAAAACCCTTTTGTAAAACATTATAAATGTTCCATTAAAACCTTTTGAAAATTATATTATAACCTAAAATCTCTATAATTTATAATTTTAATAGTAAAAACAAATTTTGTAAACAATTCTAAAAAATCTCGACATGGACGGAAAATATATCTGATAAAAAATCAGTTTTTATTTAAAACATTTATTTTTTGGAATCATATTACAAATAGAAGAAAATTTATAATAAAATCTAGAAAAAAAATAAATATCTAGAGGATAGTAAAATAAATGGATTTTTTAAAGGATATATTTTAGAATTCCTTCAATGAAAGAAAAATAAATCTAAAATGATAATTTAAAACAAATCCTTACCTTTTGGAAACTTTTAAATTATAAAAAGATGACAGAATAATCCATAACTGAAAAAATAATTATCATTATTATATATTTATTCATTTTAAATATATCATCAGAATTTATATACAAGACATAAAAAAATAGATGCTTAATACTAAATATCTCTCATTGGAGTGGAAATTAAGATGAAATCCCTTGCATCATGCTTCCCTTTAGTTAAAAAAGTTTTGAACTCTAGTATAGTGTTTTGAAAATAAGTTATTAATTTATAAAAAAACCTTATTGGTCTTTATAATTTCATATATTATCCTCTTATAACATATTATCACCTATTTATTAATAATATTTGTTTATTACCATTATTTTGGGTGTAAACTACTTCATTTTCTCATGCTGGTTTTGTCATGAGATATTTTGTTCTTATGAATTGGATATTGTTACATAATATCAAGAAATAAATTAATGTTATAAATTTCATATTTTATTATTTGATACATTTTTATAATCATTAATCAAATTTGGATGTGCAAAATGAATCACATCGTTTCATGGAGATAGTAGGTCATACGTACGCATGGGTGATGTAATCATTTCTTTAATGGGTGAATGGGTAAAGAATTGGATGATATATTAATTTAGAGAAAAATAAATATAATATCATAATTATCATATATATTCATTATTTATATGATTATGACTATCTATGTGGGTCGGTGATAGAAAACAACTTACATCAGCTCGTTAGGTAGTAGTCCACTGTACACATGAGCGATGGTTATGTTTTGCATTTTATGGATAAGTAGATGGATAAATATTATTAAATTAACATCATAGAATATTTTTATATGATAAATAAATTTATTTATTAATGTAATTATTAAAACATAGTTGGTTGTGAAAAAATAAGAAGAAAAAAAATAAAGATCTTGCAAGTGAAGATGATTACATTCGTTTTGAGAAACCTCCTTTTTGTATCTTATTAAGAACCCTATGTTTCTCGTTTTGGGAATAAAATAAGATAAAAATCGTATATAAGGATGTTTTGGAGAGATATTGGCAGGTTATTTTCGATCTAAATTTCTCATGGAGTGTTAATAAGTATGGAGAAGAGGTTCCCATTGATAATTGAGGTGAGTGGTGCACTTGTAATTTTTCAATGTTTACAAATAATTTCATATAACATTCATTAAAAGAAAGATTTAAAAAGGAAATAATTAAAAGGATATATTTTTAAGGTCTCAATACAAAAAACCAATTGAGTTTTTTGTAAGTTTCTACGTTAATTTACACTACACCAAAATAAACAATTAATGGCTGTTTTTAAGCAGTGGTTTAAGAAACTTCCACTGAAAAAGTGTAAAAATATTGTGGCAGGTTTTTAAAAGTGTCCACTAGAACCTTTTTTACATGTGAAATATATACCCCCATCATCTCCCAACCCTGTGAACCCCTCTCACCCTCTCGAGACCAATACCCCACCCCATCACCAACACCCTTCTCCCTATCGCCTCCAGGTGTCTCTCCATCACTGTCTACCCTACCCCATGAACCTGAGACCACTCCCCCATCTTCACTTGATGCCAAAAAACCTGAGACCCATCACGTTGTCCTCCCTCTCCCCTTCTCTGTCGGCTACCTACTTTGTCGTCGTCCCCTTCACAATCCCCTCACGTCGTCCCCCCTCTCCCCTCACAATTGGATGTATACTCTGTCGATGTCCCATTCACACACCCTCATGTTGGCCCCCTTCTCCCCATTAGGTTTATTTTAGAGGTTTTTCCCTATTTAATTTATATTTCCCATATATAATGTAATTATTAGGGTTTTTTATTGAATTATTTGGTGACCATTGATATGATTGTTGATTCCACAATATGTTTATATATTATTTATTGTCAATATTCCTAGAATTTCAATGCAACCCTACACAAGGATGGATAAAACATTTTTTATGTCTAGGTAGGGAAAGAATAACATTTTTTGTTTAATTTTTTTATCAATGGAAAATATTTTTTAACTATTTTTAATTCATGTGTTGTAATTTTCAGTTGAATGTGATTGTTTTTAGTTGATATATTTCTCTTACTTCTAGGTTGATTATATTTTTTCACCCACCGCTTCATCTTGATCATATATAATGAAAATATTATGGGTATTTTGGGGAAGTTTGAAGCATCACTATTATGAGTGTTGAGACCATATTGTTATTGTGTTGTATTTTTTGCTAATAAACATGTTTTATAAATGTGTATTGATGAAAATATGAAATGAATAATAATTTCCTAAAAGTGAGATAAAGATCTGAAGTAGGTTGAAAGGGATTGAAATTCCGAGAATGAATCATTTTATACTATGGTTTGTGTAAGTGTTGAGCAAAAATCATGGAATATCTTTTTCAAAGTAAATAAGAAAAGAAATTAGGATGGTCGAAAGTTGGGTGTTCAGTATTTGGAGCTCTTAAATCAATTATTTAACTAATAAAAGATTTAGGTATAAGTGTATGTTCTAGTACCTCAAAGTTTCTATGATAATCTTGATGTATGAGGTTACTCTAGTTAAATTTTAAACCATTTGTATCATTAAAACCACTTATATAATCCAGCAATTCAAAGTGATAATACAATTTTAAGATCTTATTTGAAATGAAAAGAAGTGATGAAACATTGATGAGTTATATGGAACAATTAAATGGTTATTAAAAAATATTGATAATGAATGTGGAATAATAATGGAATTGCTAATGAAATGATTTTATTAATATCTTACTAATAATGTAAACTTCCCATAATCACAACTGTATAGAGATATAGTTAGAAGTTTACCTATTATGTAATAATAAATTACAATAATGTATTATGAGAATATGTGTAAAATCTATGCTCGTGAATTGTGATACATTATGATGATGCACATTATGATATCCATTACCTTATTCAACATTTTTGGATGGTATAATATGACTTTTTTTGTTCTTTGAGTGGTACAAGAAATGAACACAATGTTCATAATATGAACTGATTTTAACTTAACATGATTCTGATACCATTGTTAGAAATATAGGGGTGTTTTAAACACTCTTTAGCACAACAAAAACATTAAAATACATTTGAACAGCAGATCGACCAAAATTTAAAAGTAAAAATTGTAGAGAAAATTTAAATTGGAGATATTATGATCTACATTCTCCAAAACCAAACATCAGTTTTATTTATATTCATGAAAAGTTATGAGAGCATTTAAAATAGGTGGGATGAGATTTTAAAGAATACATTTTTCCTTTTCAGTCATGTTACTTTGTAATTTTTTCCCAAATTTCCTATATATCGAACTCCAAGTCATTACGAATCCCACATTTCTAATCCTTCCATGTATCCATTTATTATTCTATAAACACTCACATCTATAAATTGCATTTAATGGGTTATTATGGTGGAAGTTATGAATCTGAGAAATTAACTATACATGTTAATGATTGACTCAAAATCTAGCACCATCAGGTTTGTTGTGATTATAACTGTAAGTTATGATAGTGATGTATGAAATGATAAATTTATCTTCTATTAGAGACATTGGTTAAGAACACACTTGTAAGTAATGATTGAATAAGAAACATTATCAGTATTTTTTTATGTCACATCTATAACTTTATCTTTATTATTCTTATGTCACATATGTTAGGTAAAATTAATTCTACTCTAGTTGGTTTGAGATTTACCGTCTATACATAATGAAAAATATAATGTGGCATACATAAAGATAATATCTTATATCACCTCTAGAAATATTATCCATGATTTATTTCCTTAATTTACATTAACTTTTTAGTACTTATAAGACTCTTTTTATAACTACTTGGGTTTTGTTTTTTCACTTCCATTTATTTCTATTCATACAAATTAATACATATGTGTTTTAATTTTTTTGAATAATGTGGAGCCACATTGTGATATGGATAAAAGATGGATAAAATTTCCAAGGAACACACCTCAACATGCCAAGGGTTTGGAGGAGTTTCTAGATTTTTCAATTTCCAATCAATCCATTGATAGGAGAATAAAATGTCTATAAACAAAAATGAAATATAGAATATGGTTGGAGAGAGATGAATTTTATAAAAACTATATATTGAAGCAATTACCTGCAAAATATTTTAGTTGTATTTGGAAAGTAGAATCAAATATTATATAAAGTTTGAGAACTGATGTTAATTGATAGAATGTGATCCCAGCTTCATCAAAAATGGAAAATGAAATGAAAAACATTATAAACAATTAATTAGGAATTGTATGACACAGAAACCAACATCAAAATATAACAGAACAACCAGTTCACGGTGGTATAAATAATAACTTAACATGTGATGTTTTTTAGACTATAATAAAAATAGATCAAGATTATAACAAATCATTGGATCCTCCTGATTATGTGGAGTGTAATGTAAGTGAAAACTCCACTGATTAGAAAAATAAATGTCATGGTTTAGTTAGTAATGGAAATCAAGAGTTATATAGTTGATGTTTGAAATATTAAAAACATTCTATTTTTCTAAAGTTTTACCAGATCTAATACCAGTATGGAATTAAAAATATAGTGATGTACAAGATATTCTAGTTGTTGTGTGATTCATTTCTAAAAGTAGAGATTATTGGGTCTTTTATGATATGAAAAATGTTGTTAACAATATTGGTTTGAGTCATACAAAAATACATACATATCCCAATGATTGTAAGCTTTGTTAGGGAGAGGATTCAAGAAAAAATGATTGAAAAATAGGTTCTTCTTCTGGATGGTAGTCAATGGGTGATATTGGAAGTCTAAATCAACAAACTACCATGAAGAATAATAAAAGGAACACACCTGCAAAGGTTTTACATTACGTTAAATTAAATCATCAATTGCAATGATTATTCCTGTCACAAAAAAATTCTGATCACATTATGTGGAATTATATAGATAATAATAATGAGGGGTTAATGATACATCCAATAGATTAACAATTATGAATGACATTTGATTAATTACTTACAGATGTCTCATCTGATACTTGGAATGTTCTATTGGAATTGGTTGTCATTGGATACAACCAATTTGGGTCTTTTTGTACCAGTTATAGAATTTGGCCGGTTGTTTTGATCCCTCATATTTTTCCTCCATTTATGTGTATAAAAAAATGTCTTTTACAATTTTGATGATTATTCCCGAAAAAAAATACCCAGAAATGATATTTATGTATCCTTTCATCTTTTAATTTAATAATTACATGATTTATAGAGCAACAGTGTTGAGACATATGAAGAATCATCTAGAACAATGTAAAAAATGAAAGATTCTCTAATGAGAACCATTAGGGACTTCCCTAAACATGGAAATTTAGCTAGTTGGAACACTTACAAGGATTTGTCTTGTCCTATTTATAACATTTATTTTGATCCCAAATTAATACCTCACTATAAAAATGGTGCTTCTTGTTTTATCAAATATTTCTTGATGCATCTCAAATATTTTGGTTGAACAAGTCAAAATTAAATGGTTATATTGGTCGTAGACAACCTCTAAATTTGATAATAGATTTTGAAATATTAAAACACGTTGAAAATTTTGAAACAAAATTTGGGAAGGTGTGTCATTTTAATGATAGTGGTAAATGAGTTTGAAGTGCATTTTCATGTGAATTCAGAATTAAGAAATGGAAGAAAAAATATATTCTTCAAACTTCCATATTGGGAATTTAATTTTTTGGGGCATAATTTTGATGTGATGCATATTGAGAAAAACATTTGTGACAATTTGATCTTCACATTGCTCAATGAACATGGAAAATAGAAGGATTGTCTTAATGCTAAGAAATACTTAAAATCAATAAACATAATGAGTGATCTTTGGATAGAATAAAATGGAAATTATGTTCTAACAATTTTTTAAACTAAAATTAAGGATAAAGATACATTAATTCAAATTTTAAAAAAATTTAAGGTATCTGATGGGTATTCAAGTAACATATCATGCTGTGTTGACTTAATGAATCATAGGTTACATGGATTGAAAAGTCACAACTCACATATTTTGTTACATAAGTAACTACCACTGTAATTTCATAAATTATTACCTAAAGAGGTTAATCTTTTTATACTCCAATTTTTCAGATTCTACCAAAAAATATCTGACAAAACTCTAAAACCATTTGATATTTACAACCTTTAGGATAGATTTTTTTTGACACTTTTGAAAATGTAAATTTTCTTTCCTCTGTCGCTTTCTATTTTCATAATACATTAAACAATGCATTTGGTTGAGGAAGAATAATTAGGAGGCCCTATAAATTATCAATGGATTCATCCAATCGAGAGGTTCATTATTTATATGTTTTTCATTTAAGAAAACAATTCTTGGAACTTAATTAAATACACAATTATGTTTTTTTCTTTACATCACATATATATTTGGAATTTGAAATCATAAGTAACAAATAATGCTCAACCTAAAGTCTCTATTTATGTAGGCTATTTGGAGGATGAGTGTATTACCTTTTATTTCTAGATACTTTTTTATATTAAGAAAATATTAAATGTATTTGTAGATGTTTACCACACATGGACTCAATTTCAACTACATGGGAAATAAAAAATCTCTCCTATTATTGGTTGATATGTTGGGAGGAGCTTGGATATTACACGGACATAAATGGAATTATCACAAGTAGATAGAAATGTGTTGTAGAATAGTGAAATTTTAAATCCATTTATTGTAGAGTTTAGAATACAAAAAAAAGAGACAAATGAGTGGTCGAACAAGATATGAGAATGATATAATAAAATATGTTAACAAATATATTGTAGAATTATTTGCATGACATGGAAGTTCATAAATATTGAAATCAATATAGATATTAGGTTGACACATATATTTTGTTAATATAATAATTAATATTACTTTTTTAGATCATTAATACTGATACTCAAGATGAGTTGTCATAATATTTGATGTTTCATTATTGAGGACCTCTAAAATAGTCTAAAATGTTTGACGCTTACAATTTTAATGGATTCGGATTTTTTATAGTCTATCAATAAGAGTTTTTGAAAACATAGAACAATAGTATATATACATTTTTGGAGTTGGATACTATGTAAATTTGACTAATATTATCAAATTAAACTACCACAGTTTTTTAGTTGTTTTATTCAACTGAAATTAGGTCGATTTTATCAAGGGTGTTTATAGTGTTCCTTGCAATTTACTTCTGTAAAATTCTCTCTCTTGATGGATGTTAGTGACCATGAGTTAAATTATCTGTAAATATTATAATCAGAAGAGAAAATTGTATATTATGAGGGAGATGTCATGGATGAAGGGTGGAGTGTTGTTTCTCATGAAAAACAAAGATACTTGTATGACAAGGGTGATGAAGTGGAAGATTTGACCTCTACCATTTAATCACATAAATAGTAAGAAAAAAACTTATTTCTCTATCATGATATTGAATATATTAGCCTTTCAAGGGTGAATTAAGTAGGTGAAGTAATGATGGAGTAGGAAAAAGAAATGATTAAAGGAGAAAATGATTGTATGTGTTGTCATCCATTCATTTATCCACCACTCATGTCATTTTTGATGTCATTCATTATCACAGTTATGTATATATATTTTTTAGTACTGTGCATCTATTATCATTTATATTTATTTTTTCTACATGATTTTCTTGAAATATTTGTTCTGAAGATAATTTTATTTAATTAAATGACATGAATGCCAAAGAGGGAGCATTATATTGATACCAGTTGATGTTCCATAGACCATAACTACAGATAATGACCCATCTGTCTCCCTCTCTATAGCATCTGAGAAACCATCTCTTTTCCCCCTACAGAATCTATCACACCCCCCGTCAGCATCCCATTAAAATCTCCACTAACTCCTTATCATTCAGCAGCCTCAGCAGTGAGGCATCATACCACTCATAGTTCTTCACGGGGATGTTGGAGGGTGAAATTTATAGGTTAAAAGTTTAATATGAATAAATTTATTATATTTTTTTTGTACTACAAAATATTTTTTATAAAATATAGAAACAATGATACTACAGAGAAAAATATGAAAATTTCATATGTTTGTAATGTGAAGAGACTAAAGATAGTTGTCTCATTTGATTGCTATAGGGTCTCTATAGATGACTATATATGATTATTTGGCCATATTTTAGGCCATTTGGTTGGTAGAGTCGGTTACCCTTATGATTACATATGATTATTGGAGGTATATTCCTTCATCTTGGAAAAATGAATTTTTTGATTCATAGATAAAGGTAATTTTAATACATTATAGTGTAATTGAATTGTATTATGTTATTAAGTTATAATATTATAAAAATTAATCTCTTTAATGAAAGGGTGGGTTGATTTATATCAAAGGACGATCGGGTCTGTCCTTATTGATATTGCATTGATGACTGGTGGTGAGTAGGTAAATCACAGAATATGAAAATCAATTATTTAAAAACTTTTATTAGTTTTATGTTTAAATATAAATATAAAGAACTATTTAATTTTCAATATAATTTTCTTAATGGTGCTAGTAGTAAGAAGTAGATATGGATATTGAGATGGATATGGATATAGATATGGTGGTGGATAGGGTGACGAGCAGAGTTCATCTGGCATTGATTAGTGGTCTTTTTTATGTCTTGGACTAAAATTTAACCATAGCATATGTTGATGTATCTTTTGTGAAAAATATTTGAAATGATTTATGATTGGATTTAAATTAATTTACTTAGGTTGTAATGTCATAATTTTTATATATGTGTGCTTTTTTTTCTTTTGATAGGGATTTTATGTGCTACTGAATGGCGATACACTTGGATTGCATTAGTTTTTTTTCAGGGTAGTTCTGTGGCTGTAGAATCTACAGTTGTAATTTTTTTGTAAATAAAAATTTATTGGTGGTTTAAACTACCGCTAAATATGGAATATGTTTTTCATGGTAGTAAAAACCACCACTATAAGATAATGGTTTTTTTTGGGCGGTTAAAAGAATCACTAAATATGACTCACTATTATTTAGCTGTAGTTTCAATAATTTTAATGGAAGTTTTGTTGGGTAAAATTTTAGGATTTAGTGGCGGTTTTAACCACCGTGAAATACTTTTTTTTTCTTTGAAAACAACCTCTTAAATGAATGTAACAACTTATGAATACTCGTTCTACGACCCTCAACAGAAACCACCACAAAATAAAAGAAACCATTGTGTATTGGATGTTGACACCATATTTTTCTGTAGTTTTTTGAAACTATAATAGAACCATATATTAGTGGTTTAAAATGCCGCAAAATCAAACAAAACAATAGAAACTCTTCTATTTTCTTGTACTGTTAATACTTATCCTTTTTAGGTATAACCCTTAATAAATCCATTTTAACTTTAACCATGGTCATTTTTTTAATATTTTTACAATTCATTATGACCAAAAATGAAATCAGAAAAATTAAATAA
Source organism: Viscum album (assembly GCA_963277665.1). Taxonomy (NCBI): domain Eukaryota; kingdom Viridiplantae; phylum Streptophyta; class Magnoliopsida; order Santalales; family Viscaceae; genus Viscum; species Viscum album. The sequence continues at coordinate 1,135,242,626 of OY728142.1, read as the reverse complement.
TTTGAAAATTATTATTAAAAACATTGAATTCATTTTATTAAATTCAATTCGCATAATTTACAGAATTTATTTTAAAAAATAAACCCCCAAAACATGTTTAAAAACTATTTTTCAAAAAAATACAAGCCTCAAGCTTAATATAATCGTACATTAACTATATGACTATTAATCATAATTTAATGGATTTAAATTCATATTGGTAGATATATATTCTATACATTTTAAGTAATTCATTCATAATTAAAGAAATTTTAATTAAATAAAATTGAATGACATATTTAACTTAAAAAAAAATGAAAAATATCTCTTTTACATTCAAATTTTATTATATCTATTTATATAAAAAGGATGGTCAATACATGGATAACTCTACATATTACCAAACATTATTAATAATAAAATAATTAATAGTTAAATATAACATTATCAATATTTTATAGGTGTTTATTTCTAATGGAAATTTTAAAAAACCAATTCAAAGATTCTTTTAACCTACTATTTTTAAATTTTATATCCATCATATCAAATTAGATTTTTTATTCCATTTAAAATATTCATTTCATAATAGTATTACTAAAATTGAGTTTTCAAATAATATAATTGATGATTGGCTGTAAAATTTTCTTTGAAAATTAATTTTTAAACTTTTAAATGATGCATCAATGAAATGAGCAATTGTGAAGGTGGTAAATTATATTCCTGAGATATATGTTAAAAAATTCATTTTACACTTTTCTAAAAAGATAAAAATTAACTTATTTGGAAATAAATAATAATATTCCAGCCAAAAAATTATAAAAAATAAATATTGGTTGAATGTGAGTTTAAAATATAATAGTAAATATTAAAAACATTCTTGAAAATATTTTTAGGAAATATGAGTATGAAATAAAATCTATTATCGACTGAAAAGAGAAATAAATTCCATTTTCCACAAAAAAACCATTCAGTATCCTGAGTGCTTAAAGAGAAGAAAATTGAATAAATACAAGTAATGTATAGAAATAACTATAGTATAATAAAACACATATGTTTTAATATATAAATTTAATATAATTCCCTCAATATAGACTTAATTATAAACAATCTTGAATAATGATGACATTGTGAAATAAACCCTTAACTCAATTCTGAAATCCTTCATATGTTTTTTATCCTCTTCTATAATAAATATAAATTTAATATAAATTTATTTCAAATCCATAATCATTAACATAATTACATTTATTATTTACTTATAATCTTTTTTCACATGTTTATTAAAAATTCTTTGTTACAAATCATTGTTTCAGGTAATAAGTGTGTTTTCATTAATATTTTGGGTCAATAGTTTTAGTCATAGTACTTTGATCATGGTTATATCATATACAAAATGTTAATAATGATATAAATAAAATATATATTCATTATATATGTATTTATAGTAATTTATAAAAGTTAGGGATTGGAAGGTGAATTATAATGTCCACGGAGATAGTAGTTATTACGTATGCTTGAATGTTGTTTTCACTTTTTGAATAATGGAATGAAATAATGTTAGATAGTAATTAATAATTATAGAATAATTATTATAATATATATATATATATATAATATATATTTATTAAATATACCCTTATTATCGTCCAACTATATCATAAATGACAAACGAATCACATAGCTTTGTGGAGGTGGTAGTCCATATGTACACATGAGAGAGGTTATATTTTCTTAATTTAATGAAAAAAAGGATGTATAATGGAAGTTTAATAATAATAACTTTTTAGTATATTTGTTATACTTAATTTATTATATTATTATAAATATCATGAATTTAGAGGAGGTAAAATAATAAGTAAAAATGAAATTGATCGATCAAGGATATTGACTCTCTTTTAAATAACTCATTTAAATATATTTTAACGGACCTTAGGGTTATTATTTTTAGAATAAAAGAACCCATAAAATGTTTCTATGGATTTTGAGATAATAATTGAGTACGAATTGGTTTATATAGGTTTCTAAATGTGGAGTAAATAACAGAGGGAATGGTTGTCCTTTTATAAGGGAGGGAAATGAAACACTCAGAATTACCAAAATATTAAAATATAACTATGTCATTATCAATAAAAATTAATCAAAAAGGACATGTATTAAAATAAATGGTATTATATGGTTTGAATATCATAAAAAATATATTTTTTATTGGTTTAAGTTATATTTAAAAATATATATTTTGGTTTAACCCCATAGTTAATCTATTTTGGCCATAACATCTATAATGAATTTTTTAATCATAAAGGGTTATAATTTATACTTATAATGTATATATTATAACATAAATAGATAATAGATGATAATTTAGACCATATATTATTCCCTTTTCCTATTTCAATTTTTTATTATTTTTTAATAATATAATAATATATTGTTTCCATAAAATATCATTAATGTCAATTTCGACATTGTTCATTTAATTTTTCTTTAAAAACATCAATATGAATATGGAATTAAAATATAATACATTAAAATATAAATAATATTATATTATCAAACATAAAATTCATTAGAACTATAAATAACTAAAATTATATTACTTCTAATATTCTTAAAATCAATTATTGTATTTTTCTATTAATTAATGAAATACTATGTCTAAATTATGGATGCATTTAAGTAAATTATATTGTCAATAAAAACTATAAATAAATTACCCTTTTAAAAGAAATTCATTATTCTCAAATATGAATTTATATTCATTTATAGATTTCTTGTTTTTATATGTGAACTCATACGATATTTTTTAAAGTAAAAGAGTGTCATTTTGTATTTACCTATGCTTTAAACACTATATAGGTCATTTTCATGGAAAATTATCCCTTAAATAATTAAATTTAAAACATAAAGTTGTAGTGGTATATTTATATTCATCAAATAATAATTAAGATGAAAAATGGTGACCTTAACACTTAGTTTCAACCAAGGTTATCCCAATTTACCCATTTCTAGTGTTATAACTTTTACAACAGTTACTATTAATAACGCCTAAAAATAATAGGGCTAGATTTACCTAATTTGAAACTATTTATTACTAATATGGAATCAATTTTTCAACATTCAATTTATTTAGTTATAATAAATTAATTTCATAATAAGTTTTCAAAATGTGGTGAAAAGTTTTTTTTATAAAAATCCAGTTCTTAAGCATAAAGTATATTTGATCATATCATATTCCAAATAAAATATGATATGAATGATATAAAAATTGATTTCTTATAATATATATATACACCATTAAAATAATTCACCAATATTAATAAGTTAAATTTATTAAGATAAAAATACATTGTAAGTATAAAAATAATTTATTAGAAAAAAAAATTTCTTTTACTTTAAAATGATTTTTATTTTCATTTATAGTAAATTGATAATAAATGCATTAATTTAATAAATGTGTCAACTAAATAAATTTTATACTTTATTTGTTCAAGTTTATTCCCACCCATTTATCTCCTAATTTATGTATGTATACTATATTATAGTTCATTTAGACTCAGGGTTTCATTAATCAAAATCTATCAAAGAAACTAAATTTATTATTCTAAAAGAATTATATCGTAGAATATTTGGTTTTTACATCCCTGTGATAATAAAAATTGATATAATAAAAGAAACTATAGAGAAACAGAATTAATAGAACAACCAAACATTTTTAACGTTTTTCCATATTTTATATTAATATAAAACTGCATATATTGGGAAGTAACTACTTATTTTATCTTTCTCAAGGGTTTAACAAAAACATATTTATCGTGGTTTGTATTCATTAAGAATCATTTTGTATCCATTTAAATGTCTAAAAGAAACATTAATCACACCATAATGGATGACATCTTCAACCTATATAAATAATGAATATTCTGTCCATTTCTCCTTTTATAAATATCACATGTAATTTCATAAATGATTAAACATTTATAAAAATATAAGGGAATAAGGAATTCCTTCAAATATATCCATAGTAAGATCAGAAGGGATGATATTTGGTCCCAATCCAAAATTTATTCTCTTTGTTGCTCCACATTCTTTTAAATTCTTCATGATTATACACTCTCTATATTTTCAAATCTGATTTTCCTTAGGCAATATAGATTCTTTAATTACTTTTTATTTAACATTGTGTGTAAATTTAATCATTGCATCTAAAAGTAATTAAAATGTATCTATTAGTTCCTAATTTAACTTTTTTATTAATCTTTATTAAGATAGTACAATAGTCACGAATCCCATTATAATATTTTAATCCTATTTACACCTTCTATAGATGTTCTTTTCAAGAAATATTAGGTCATTATATTTGGATAACATGTTATGAAATTTGAGTTCTTATTCATATTAAATAACCTATTTCCCATTATAATTTTAAATTTCTTGTGATTTATCAATTAATCTAGTAATTTCCAATTGGTATGTCCAAATAGATAGAACCCCATCCTAATATAATATGATTTCATAGACTTTTAACATGTCTTATTAGATTTACATTCTATATTATGATTTATGAACCTCTTACAACGATACTAATATAATGTTAACAACTAAACCATTCCTCTTATCATCTCCCTAGATTTATTCCCTTTATGAATTTATCTTTTATTTATTAATTCTACTTTCTATGACCTGTTTATAATGGTTTGTGTTGTGACATTTTCTCCCATAGACCTCATTGGTCTAACATGATATTAACCATTCTTATTATGTGTATCTTTATTAAAATTCATTATTTGTTTAGCACCATTCATTAAAAATTATATACCTAGTTAGATTCACCTTTCATTTCCTTTAACATTTACTTCACAGTATACTATTCTCAATGGTATATGAATTATTCTTGGTTGGAAATTATTAGAACTATTAATAATTGGGACCGTGACGATTATACTACACAAAAAAATCTCTACAAAATAAAATATATTCTTCATAGATAACTTCTTCTAATTCTATGGATAATACATAGGATCAATATATTTTATTTTTTCTCAAATTTATATCTATGTTAATATAGTCCTTTTATAATCTCATGGGGTTATAGTATAATGACATCACTCAATTTCTCAATTCCGAAACCTCTAAAAATCAAAATAATACCCTATGAATCTCCTTATTTTGATTAATGATTTTGTATATCTATAAATTTCATGTTATTTAACGTGATCTTTTTAGGAAGACATATATTTTTTTGGGATCCTATTAGGGAGATACACATCATTAATATGATATAACATATAATTGATAACATGATAGTTTTAATAAAAATTTTATCAACCCATATTTTACTATGTTTTGAATTTATTCATGTACTAATAGATGAACCAATATTAGAGAATGTATAATTAACTTGGCCAGAGGTTACTTGTCTGTGTGATATTATTTTATGTTAGTCAAGATATGATTTTAATATCTTACTTACACTAACATAATTTCATTTTTAAAAGGATCCCATTAAAATTTTTGTGTGGAAACAATTATTTTCTTAGATATTTGGGATGTTTGAATTTTATATTTCTTAATTAATTTTCAAAACACTTTATGTTTATTGAATTATTATAATCCTCAAAATGATCTGAAAATATTTTCCCAGTCTCTCCCCATCTTCTAAATTTGAAAACCATGAACTTTTTTTCCTCTTGTTATAATTTTGTCAAGATGTTTTACTCTATTTTCTGTAAATCTAATTGATCACCCTTGAAAATAAAAAACAAATTTTATAGATTTTCAAATGAATGTTTTTCTTTTATAAATGCTACTTTAGTCACAAATGTCTCACAAACACTTTTTTCGACTCTTATTTTGTTAGGGAAAGGTGTTACTTGACAACTAATATATATTAATATTTGTCTTAAATAAGGTTTTGGAGAGCTTTTAATAATTTTAATTTCATATCAATCAAATTTTTCATATCTTCAGTCTCCAATTCTAGCAATAATTTTTCATCAACTAGTGGCTTCATAAAAACAAATATATTGGTGACCACATCAATGGGAACTTCCTTGAAATAATTTTTAAATTAAGAGTTGAGTTATTATAATTTTTTACTGAAATCAACCTACTAACACTCATTCAAATCCATAAATTTTTATCTTAAAAATGATTACACTTAATAAATTTAGTCAATAAACAATTAATAACTTGAATAGATTCAAGTAGTGATAAATCCTTATTTTCAGTTGAGACCTTCCTCATTTTCTATCCACTATATTTATAATTATTCTATAAGGTTTTTTCCAAGACCTCTTTATTATCATTAATAATTATAGAGTCAGAGTTATCCATTTGAGAAAATTATGAATATTTATAAAATTTACAATTCCTATATAAAAGTGATAACAAATATAAAAAATATATCAATCAAATCAAATGACACTCGGTTAACTTTCAAATCACATGTTTTTTCTAGGGGATTTTATAGGAACACTTAGTGAGGAGTGAGTTAGTGTTCCCCAATTTTACCATTTTTATCCCCTATTAATTCTATAAAATTTACCTCATTTTAGAAGTATGGTTCTCAATAAAAACCCTCAACACTCACCACTATATACATTGAAAATATAAATAGAGAGTATTAGTACTTAATTGTTTACAAGGTTTAATACAAATATGGTGATCTAATCCTTATTGTGATTAGGTTGAAATTTAATAAAATGTGTAATCAATAATATAATAGTATGATTATAAGGGGAGGAGTGTAGTGTTAATCCTAAAATATAGAAACATTTTCTTCACTATATTACTCAATTGAGATGAAAATTAAGGGAATTTTTCTTCCTTAACTCTTGATAAAACTATTTCATTATATTTCCCAATCTAACTAACAAGAATGTTGTAGTTTTTTATATTGAATCTCTATTCATAAATTTTAATTCATAAACCCAATGAAATATATATCCCTTCTTGTTGGATTTTATAACATCAACAAGATAGGATCTACCTCATAAATGAACCTCTCTTCAATTTCTAAGAAATAATTAGTAACACTTAATTAAAGTGGTTATTTTCCTTAAATTTTATATTCTTATGATATTCTATTACATTTATTATTTTATCATTAATCATTTTCAATAGAGAACATATAGTATAAATAGTAGTCTAACCCAATATAGGTCACATTTTATGATGTGAAATCTTTATAGGAATATTTCTTCTTGTTCAATTCTTAAATTTATAGTTTTTCACATTAAAATTCATAATAATTCGTTCTTATATATATAAATGATCTCCTCTATTGGAATTAAATATCATCTTATTATCACTTTTTATTAAAATTGATAAGGTTTATTGAAGTATGAAGAATTTTAAAGGATCTCACTATACCTTATTTTCATTATTTTCTTGATATTTATATATAATTTATCCCATTAATATTTTTTAATAATTGGTTATGGAAATTTCTTGATCTTTCTAATGTATTTAAATCACTACATTCAAATTTTTGGATATTTTATAGTTAATTTCTTCACAAAAAACCCAGTAAAATACCTCCATTCAAATATCCAAAATATTTGGGATAATTTATTCCTTAAAATATATATAATAAATGGTTACTTTAATCTTATTCAGCATTTTAATATATTCTCAATGTTTAAAACTCATCATTTTAGGGATAGTTTACATTCATATAAACATAATTTTATTGTGTTATTAAATCTATGATTAATTAAAAATCTATAAAATATTTGTGCTATTTGTTTCAATTAATATTATCACTCATCATCATCTGATTTTTTTTCTTTTCTTAAAAATTTTTCATTAGGGAATTCATTGATTATTTATTTTCTAGAAAATATCACAATTAATTGAAATTTCAAAAAGGAAAGGAATAACCTTATAATGGGAACCTTATAAATTCCATGTTTCAACCTTAAAAATATATTATAACATTAAAAGTATCAAGAATCATTAATAATCTTTAAGGAACTATACAACGTTTCTCAACCATATGAAATCTATGAAAAACATTACGATATCCTGGAACAACCTTACAAAGTTACTCTTATATATTTTTTCCATGAAGGATGGAGCCATATGATGTCCATATAATCTTAATATGTTTTGTGTTAACCTTATAATTTTCTTTTTTCAACCTTATGAAAACGATCCTCTATTATTTTTATGTAACATGGTGATTCTTATAAATCATATCATGTACCATATGAACATTCAAGGTGAACCTTATAAAAATTTACTTTTCGTTTTTTTCTTAAACATTTACCTATATCTATCCTTATGAGGATCTCAATTTCAATAATATGAAGTCCATCTTGAATAGGCCTTTATCAATTTTATTATAGCCAACATATTTTAGAATTTATCTTCTTCCATTAAAATCATTTAAATGACCTCTAAAATGTCTCAAATAAGCTACAAACATCATAAAAATTTATTCATCACTTGTTTATAATTTCCTTGAACCCCAATTTCATTTGTATGGTTTCTCAATTAATTCATATGCCTTCTTTTGTATTCAAAAAATAGTATTTCAATATATTTTCCATCGGTTGATACTTCCATTTATGTTAAAAATATTTAATACAAAAATTATCACAAAATATATTCCTATGTATTATTTATTTTTGGACCATATCATCAATCATCTTATATTAAGTCCACTAATATGAATATTTTTATTTTAAGAAGTAACTTCTTTATCTTCACCTATTTTTCCACTAAGCAGAAATGGAATCATATTTCTATACTCATATTTGTATGATCATAACCTCATAAATTCAATTTATTTATTATTGTAACACCCCATGAATTTATGATTTATTTTTCTATAAATAAATTTAATTTATTTGATATATTCCTTTATACTCAATAACAAGTTTAAAAAACCGCAATATACTATTAAAATATTGTTATTTAATGTGATATTTATATCCTTTTTTGAAAGAAGGTTATTAATATTACTAAAAAAATTATGAAAAGTAATTTTCACACATTTATTAAATGTATTCATTTTTTTATTAATTAGTTATAAATGATAATTAAATCATTTTCCGGTAAATAGAGAATATTTTCTGAAAAATAGTCTTTTGCACTTAATGTGTTTTTATCTTAATAAATTAAACTAATATATATTGGTGTGTGATTTTAATTAAATTTATATATTATTTATTCAATGAAAATTTTTATCAATAATCTGATATATTTTAGTCGGTATGGAAGAATAATAAATCCAATTTTAAGTTTAAAACTGATTTTTTTTTTCAAAACACAATTTTTGTCGCATTTTATACATTTATTTTAAAATAAATTTCTGCAGCTTGTAGAAATTGAATATTAAAATTTAAATTAAATATTTTTAATAATAATAATTATTATAATTTAATTTTTTAAAATTATTTTTATTTATTAAAATGAATCATAAAAACAATAACATGTTTTCACCGCGGTTAAGGTTAAAATAGTTTCACTGGGGTTTACCCCAAGGGATAAGGGTTAAAATATCACAAATTAGGTGATTAAATTTTATTGGTTGATTTTATTTTGACCCTATAATTAGTTTTTTGTAAAATATCTCATTTTTTATCCATATAACTTGAGTAAGAAATTATTATAATTTAATCGTTTGAAAAAATCCAAGTGGATCCACTCGTCCATTATAATAGGATGCCACCTTTACTCTCTTCCTAACACTTCATGAGCCTACTATATATATATATAAATACACTAATACCATAAAAAGCCATAATTAATTCTTATAGGTAATGTTTTTACATGAATTCCCTCATTTCAAGGCATACGATGTATGCTAATAGAGGTTTCTGAATAAATAGTTATAACTCTTAACTATGTATATACAATTTTATTTAATATTGAAACTCTTTTAAATATATGTCATATAATATAAAATAATGATGTAAATATATTATATATACCTAATTTTTCATATGATTGTTGATCAACCAATTCGTACCTCCTTTCAATAAAATGGAAAATGAATGTATCACTCATTCGTACCTGTGGACTACCACCTCTATATAGCGGTATGATTCATTTTCCATCACTAAATTTCATGGTTGGTTAATTGGATAGGTTTAAAATTAATATATGATATTTATTAAATAGTTATTATTATTTAATTATAATATCTTATATACCTTAATAAATTTCCATTTATTTGAAAAAGAAAATGTCAGTCATGCGTATGTGTAGACTACCACCTCCACAGAGTGATAGGACACTTTTTTCATTTACATTTTAAATGAATTTTAATTATGATAGATTTAAAAATTATATATTATTTTAAATATATAATAATTATTCTTTTATAAGTATATTATAATTTACATTTATTTCATTCCATCGATCAAAAATTGGAAACATCACTCCTGTGTACGCACAGACTATCGTCCCCATGAAGAGATGTAATTCATTTTTGATCATTGACTTATATGATTTATTATAAAATTGTATATAATGAATAAATATTATAAATATTTCATAATTAATATTTTGTATATGATGATACCATGACCAATATTTATGGACCAGAATCATTGAACTAAAACCCCCCTTGAAAATAGACTAGTTTTTACCTAAATGTTAATTTTAAGAAATATTTATTAATAAAATGGTAATTGGAAATTATAACTAATGGTATGCAGTAGCTTATTCTTGGACATGTATCTTTAATATATCTATAATAAATATATATTAATTATATAAGTTATTTTAACACGTATGATGTAAGATAGGTCTTGAGGTTAGGGTGTTTGTAATAATTTTATTTCTTTTCGAGACTATCTATGTTAAATTTTAATTAATGGAAATTATATGGTTATTACACTTTGAACTACATATATTTAATTCTATTAATGTTATTCCAATAATTTTTTTGTATTTTTACCATTTATATCTATTTTTTACATAAATTGACTGAAAAATAATTAATGAAAATTTAACCTTATTTCCTCTTTGGTCGATAAATTTTTTGTTACATATCCACTTTAAGAAAAAATTTATTAAATTTGAAACCTATAATTAAATTGTTTTAAAAAGGTAATTTACACATCCCTTGAATTTATTTTAAATTTTTTAAAAATGGAATATTTGTAATGAAATATTTTCTGAATAAGTTGTTTTTGACTTTTTGAAATGGTGAAAAAGTATGTTCTTTTCTAACATATACAATATAAACTTATTTCCATTAAATTATATCTATTATTTTATTTGATTATTCAATTAAAATTTCTAATGGTTATTTTCAAAGAAACTCATTTTCTCATAATTTTATTAATTTTTAGTTAAAATGATATCAAAATAAAAGGATGTTTTTATCATGCTTTCAAAGAAATGTTTGAGTGTTATTTTTATGGTATTTTTCATATATTTCAAAATCCATAATAAAATTTCTTATTAAATTTGGATATAATATTAGGATACCATCAATTTTAATTCATTGGATGGATTTTGATGTTGATGAATTGACATTGATTCTATGAAACCTATTTCTTTCCTACATGTTAATTAATTAATGATAAAACCATTATGATACTCCTTTATTTAATATGGGTTATGTTATGTAGAACTACTAAAATGTTTATGATATCCATTTTCATTCCATGGGTTTTCAAATTATGAAATGATTAGTGTTTTATGATATTTTATAATTCATATGTATGGATTATGATCCTTTTATGAGTGATCTCATTATATCTCTTGATGAAGGGAGTGTTTGTTATAGATCCCCATTGTATGACGTAATTATGATGGAGTTGAGAAGCTCCTAAGAGATCATTATTTTAATAAAATCATGTAATATAATCGTTTTAACTATATTTAAGTTACTCATAATTGATTGTTAGAAATGAAAATGTAGGAATTTCCCTTATGAGGCTTTTTCCCCAATGATTGTATTAAGAGTGAACCTTGACAAAGGTAGTGATTTCCTATTATTATGAATTAAGAAAAAATATTTATAATAATTATCATATGTTTTCATGGATTGTTGTTTATTTTTATGTTTTTACACACTTATGAATTATGTAAGTTGTTATGATAAAACATTATTACATGATTTATCATTAATGATCTTTGATGGATTTTCTATGATTATCATAAGTTAATTTCATGTTTCCATACCCTTGTTATTATCTTATACTCTCTTACGATCATGGATTGATATCTCCTATGTTTACCCTTACTGAGCATCTAAGATCACTCTTTCTTACAATTCATTCCACTTTGTTAAGAAAAAAGGTTTTAAGTATGGAATTTCTAGGAAGTGTTCTATGTGATAAGAATGTCATGGGAGATGCTGAAGATATTTAATGGAATAATATGATAATTTATATAGTTTAAAAAGACTATAAAATATTATATTAATTGGTCTGGTATTATTATGAAATTTATTGAATATTAATATAAAATGATACAATATTAATGTATGAAATCATTTGGTAATGTTAGTTGGCATCAGAGAAGGGTTCAGCTATTTTTTGGTACTAGGATTAGAGATATTTTTTTGAAAAACATAATGATAATTTTATGTATAGTATAACATATTAAAGATTTGATAAAGTATATATTTTGTTGTTATCCTATAAGAAACATCTTTTTATAGATACTAGCAAGTGGATATTATTGTGTAAAAGATATATCTTGGGGTAACAACTCTGAAAGGGTTGGATTGGGAATTAACTCAATCATCACTGGTGAATGATGACTATGCCTAAGAATTCACACCTATATACACACTCCCAAGGGATATAGTTTGGCTAATTAAAAATTTCATTATAAATAAATTTAAATAATTTGAATAGATGATGACCTTTGATGGCCTAAAAAACACCTATTTTTCCATTGATTAAAGAAAGTTTTATAACTTATATATTCTACGAATTATTTTTATGGTTTACATGATTACTCATAATGATTATTATTTCTCAAATTATGTTTTTTTGTTTTATTCATTGGTCGGAACAATGGGGAACCATGTTGATGTTGAATGTGATAGACAATGAAATTATTTTACTCTCGTGAAACCAAATGAAATGGGATATGAAGTGTAAAATCTTCTGATTATAACTAATCATATATATCATTATATGATTAAAAATCTAAACATGGATGCGTTTACTATGACTTCTAATAAGATAAAAATGGATCATGGAAGTTCAGTTGATAAAGAAAATGTAAAAATGAAGATTCATCTTCCTAAATGTTGAAAATGTGGGGAAATGTATCTTGGTAAATTTAAAAAATGATTGGTAAAATGTTTTAGGTGTGTAAAATAAGGGCATAGATGAATTAATTCCATGTCAAAATGAAGAGTTTGAGGGATGGAAACACGGTACATCCTACGGTAAAATTTATAGTTCGATGTCTTTTGTATGGTGAACTAGGGAATTATTTGTTTATGTACCCTAGTCTAAGGGATAACTCTTAGATAAAGTAAGGGTATATGTATTGTCAATCACATAAGTGGAACATTATAGTTATGGAACACTTAACATCCACTTGAGAGTTTGGAGATTTTATTTGTAATTATTTAAGAAATTTCACTATGGAAATATTTTTGTTCATACTCTATGGAATTTAATGTGATCTTAATAATTGATTAGCTCTCTGTGAAAATATTTAAAATAATTCACTAAGAATAATGAAATCATGTTGGAAATTAATATTAAATATATTATCCAATTTTAGTGTGGGGATAAATATAAACATCCCATGGATATTAATTTCATTTTATGGGTCTTAAAACCTATTTATGAATGATATTTATCTCAAATGATTGTAAAGAACCTTGTCATCAGTGATATGATAATTTTTATGTATTCTGTTGATGTTTTTTCTTGAATACATTCCTAGTCACCTCCCAAATCATGAAGTTGAGTTTCCAGTGGTACTTATACCTGGTGTTGCACCAATTTCAAAGTCACTTAATAGAATGTCCATGGTTTATTTTAACGAATTAAAGAAGCAACTCCATAATAATAATGAAAAGGGATTCATACACTCTAGTACATCACCCAATACAAAAAATTAAGAATTTAGAAATGTTTTTTAGAAATAATTTTCAGAAAAACTTTCTGTGGTTAAAAATTATCATGCTTTTAAACGAGCCTAAATTAGTGAAATTATTTAACACTAGTTAAAATTTGTTTAATTATATATACGAATAATTATATTAATTTAAATATATGTATATAAATAAACTTTCACAATTATATTTATATTTATTTATATATATATATACATTGAAATATAACTAAAAATCATATTATTTATATATAAACACACACACACACACACACACACACACACATATATATATATACCTCATTGTGTATCTTAATGGTAGTCTCCCATGTGGGTCTCAGTGTGGTCTCTAGTTTGTGCCTCCTCGAGTTCTTACTTTCGTTTGGGTGTTTCTTATTTTTAACTTGATTCCCTACATCGATATAAATATAAAATTAGATATATATATATATATATATATATATATACATAGATATATATATATATATAAACACAGACATATATATTCACACACACATATATAAATACACACACACACACACAAATATAAAACACAAATATATTTTAAATTTAGCCAAATTTTTAAGAAAAAAGGTCTATTTTAGTGACCTTTGGACCAATGTTTTAAAACATGGAAAATTATAAATATATATATTATATTAATTTATATATATATAAATAAAAAATGTAATTATAGTTACACACACACACACACACATATATATATATAAACATATATATATATATATTAATATAAACATTTATAATTCTATAAATTTATATAAACATATATACATTAATATTAATACACACACGCACACATATATATATATATATATAATTCGGTTAATTTACTGTTATATAAAAATATACATATATATTAATAAAAAATAAATGCACACACCCAAATATATATATATATATATAATCATATATATAAAAATTTTCCTAAAACGTATATATTAATATTAACATATGTATATATATATATATATTTTCATGTATAAACATAGATATAGTAATATAAACATATATATATACAATATTTTTTAATTATATATATATATATATATATATATTTATATTTATATATATTTATTTATTTATATATATATATATATATATTTATATTTATATACTTTGACATTAAAATATATTTAAATATCATAATATATATATATATAAACACATACACACATATAAACATATATATATAATTATAAATATTTATATATATAAACATATATATACTAATATATGTATACTAGTATATAATATTATATATATAATATTTTATTTTTTTATTACTGGATTCTATTAATAAATAAAAATATAGTTTAATATAAAATTATAAACATAAATTAGTTTAAATTAGTGGTATGGTCAGCAGATGCGAGTTTCCAGGTGCAGGGCTCAAAACTGGTTGGCCTCAAATTTTCAGCAAGGGAGCAGTGAGTAGTCGGGCGCTTAAAGAAAGGAGGGAGGTGGGCGCATGGTCACAAGAATGAGGCCTGGGAGGGAGCTAGGTGGAGGGAATCACACGGTCATCGAGTGCTTTTGGAAATATGGAGGGTGGTATAAAGATGTAGAACTAGTGTTTGGGTACTTGAGGCTGGGTAGAGGGAAGCATAGGGTGGCACAGGGAGGGAGTGCAGGGCAGTCGGGAACCTGTGGTGGGGCGGAGGGAGACATAGGGAGGGGAGGAAGGGAGTTGGTCATAGGGGCGACATATGTTATGGGGGAAGGGAGGGGGAAATGAGGAATTAAATAAATAACAACAATATGGTTTTCAAAATAAATATAGACATGTTTTAAAAACGTCGATAAATGATAAAAAAAATATACTAATGTTTCAAAGAAACATAGTTAAATTATGTGTTTCTAATTAGTGGTTTTTATAAACATAAATAATTGGTTATGTTTAAATACATTGTTAATTAGAGATGTTTATAAACATCGCTAATTTATATACATTTATAAACATCACTAAATTAGTGACACATCATTCCCTGACCTTTTTCAGAAACAACACTAATAAAAAAATGTTGCTATGTTACATTTTCTATAGTGACCATGGGGTCCAGCTATTATTTTTCTATAATAATAATGACAGTTCAATGTGTGGATTCATTAATTATTAAGAACTGAAAAATATCACTATCAATAACAAGTATTGTATATCCCGTATTGATGATTTGTTTGATTAATTATGAGGAGCCCCATATTTTTTCAAGATTTATCTTCAATTTAAATATCATCAATTGAGAGTCAAGAATGAGGGTATAACCAGTAAAACCACATATTCTAGGTACATTCAATATGAATTTGTAGTGATTCCTTTGTAACTTATCAATTCTCTTCCTATATTCATTTATTTAATAAATATATTCTTTAGAGATTACCTAAATCAGTTTTCAGAAGTTCTTATAGATGATATTCTAGTATATTTTAAGATCAAGTAAGTGAATAAATAAAATTTTCATGATTTTCTTAAGACCCCAAAGAAGGAATATTTGTATGATAAATTTACCAAGCATGAATTTTTTTTATAGTAAGTCTCATTCTTAACTCATGTAACCTAATTTGTGGGAATATCAATGGATCCTTCAAAGATGGTAGTTATTGAACAATGTTCCACACCAACCTTGGTAACTTATATCCATAGTTTTATTATTTCTGTGTGATCATGTCATCACATTTTGAGTGATTTATCATGGATATCTAATCCAATAAACAATTTTAATCAAAACATATCTATATTATTTTTGAAAAAATAATGTGAGGAAGATTTCATGGAGTTTAAAAGAAGGTTGGTCAACACACTTGTGATAACACTACCCTGTAACAAAGAATGGTTTGTGTATTTTAGTGTTTCTTCATATAATGGAATTAAATTATTCTTTATTAAATATTATATAGTGATATCATATGCCTTACAAGCATTTAAAAATTAAAGTCATAATTACCCGACTCGTGATTTACTGTTGGTAGTAGTAATTATTTCACTGAAAATATATTGGCATTATATTTATAGTGAATAGTGTAATATATATATGAATAAATAATGATTTAAGTGTATACTCAAGTATAATGAGTTTAATATCCACCAAAGGAATGGTTTTATTTGATTATATATTATTATTTCTCAATACCCTACCACTATAGGAAGGTGAACAAGGTGGTCGGTTATCTAGATATGAAAGACCATGCTAGTTTCTTCATCATTATGACAGAAAGAGATCTAGTGTTTCTGAATTTATAGAAGATTTATATTTAAATCATTATTAATTGGGACATATTATATATTTTTTATATGAATGTTCAACCATCTATCCATGTGTGGATTAAAGAGGTAACAAAAAGGATATGTATCTTTGGGAGAAAGTATGGGAAGGCCATATGTAAAAAAAAATTTTTCATGGAATTGTAAGGTTTAGAAAGTGATTATATGTTCCATAAGTACCATAATTAAAGAAATAGATATTGTATTAATCTCACATTTAACAATTTTCTATTCATCCATGAAGTATGAACATGTATAGATATTTAAAAGAGTATTTCTGGTGGGAAAACATGTAAATAGGTATTATAGATTATGTATACCAATTCCAGGTGTCTTAGTATGTTAATAATGATAGAAGGAATTATAATTGGATGTTTCAACCATTACCCATAATAATATGGTAATGATAAAACATATATTTCATAAATAGACTCCCCAAAATATCTAGAGGGAATAATGTTATTTGGGTTGTAGATAATCACATTACTAAATCAGTGAATCTCATTTAAATTAGATAAAATTTCTCCATTGATAAACATTCTATGATTTATAATAAATATGTGGTCAGGTTTCATTTATTACCAAATTCTATTATATTTGATCAGTATCCAAGGTTTACCTCAATGTATTGTAAAAGGATTTAGTATGCCACGGATATAAAGATGAGTTTTAGTACTACTTTACATCATTATATAGATGGTCAGTATGAAAGGACCATTTAAACCCTAGAATAAATTTTAAGATATCATTCTATTGATTTCAAATTTTTTTGGTATCAACAGCTTCCTTTGTTATAATTTTTCATAAAATAATTTATTTCACTCGAGCACACATACGGATCATTAAAAATATCTCTATGGTAAAAAGTGTCTAACTCCAACATGATGGTTAAATTTGGATAAATAAATCTATTGTAACTTGAGATAGATGAATAAATGGAATAGAATATTAGATTCATTTAATATAACTTCAATAAATCTCAGAGTTTATTGAAAATTTGTGATGACAATAATCGATGAGATCTCGATCTTAAAGTTGGTGAGAATAAATTCTTCTGAATTTCCCCATGGAAAAATGTTATTAGATTTGGAAATAATGGAAAGATGATCCATATATATATCAATAACTTCAAAAAAATATCATATAATGATAGTTCCATTTTTCCTGGTGCTTCCACTAAATCTCTATAAATTTCACGATGTGTTGCATGAATCATTATCATGGAAGTACATACCTGATCCTTCGCATGTACTGAACTTATAGATCATAATAATAGAGTATGATATCTATTATGAAAAAAAATTGGTTTTGTTATAGATCAAATAGAGAATGTTTTTTGAAACTATTCCACTTACCTGGCCATAGTTTTGTAGCGGAAATATAAATTTGAGGAAGCTACCTGGGAAACTAGAGATATTATGAGGAAGAAGTGTCCTCAATTTTTTGTATCAAGGTGACTGAGTTTCGTGGGAGAAATTATTACAAGTGTTAAAAATTTAATAACCATAGATTTTATTATATATTTATCTTTTAATAAATTTAATTTCTTTGATATATTTTTATACATGGAATGCTAACTTTAAACGGGCCACGATATACTATTAAAATATTATTATTTAATTTTAGAATTATCGTCTTACTATTGGATTAGAAATTTTGAATATAAATAACTACATTATTAAAACATTATTTTTTATTCATTTATAATATTAAATAATTTATTATCAATTGGTTAGAAATAAAGATATATTTATTTTAAGGTAAATAGATATATTTTCTGAAAAATAATTTTTATACATATAATGTGTTCTTATTATTAAAAACTAAATTACTATTTATTGATGAATGATTTTAATAAAAATTATATATTATAATTTTAATAAAAAATAACATTCATCAGATAGTGTCTAATAGGAATAGAATAAATATAAATCCAATTTTATTCTTAAAAATACGTTTTTCTAAAAACATGGTTGTTGTGTTCGGTACGCTTATCTTATAATAAATTTATAACACTTATTAAAATTATATATTTTATAATGGATTCCATATTATTAATCATCGTTGATAATATAATTTAATAGGTTCCACTTATTTTTTGTTCATAATTATTAGTAAAAATAACAAAAATTTGCTACCACTATTAAGTTTAAAACATATTTACCTAGGGGATAACCTAGGAGATATGTTTTAAAATATCACAATATAATTGATTTAATTTTATTGTTTTATGTGATTTATATCTTAACCTTTCTATATTATAATATTGGGTATTTATGGTCCCTTTTACTTGAGTATGAAAATATTATATTTTAATCTTCAGAAAAATTCCAACTATGTCCTCTCCCTCCCTTAAAATAGCAAACCACTTATCATATCTTCATAACACTTCATGAGTCTTATAGCATGGAAAAAAACCATAATCCCCTAATAAATTCCCTCCCCATATCCTATAGTTTCTTTATTTGATAAAAATATAATCCTTTCAATTCTCAAGGTGTAATCCAAAGGAGGTTTCCCAATGAAGTGGTATAATAGTAAATTGAGTACCTTGTATATTATTTCTTCTTATAAATACTTTAAATAAGTTATATACGTTGTTAAATATTTAATTAATTATATTAAATATACTTAATTATAATTATGATGATATACCAACCATTTTCCACCTCATTTCCATCAAATGGGAAAAGAAAGTGTCACTCGTACGTACGTGTGGACTATTACCTCCACATAGCGATATTATTAATTTTGCATAAAAATATTTCATTATTAGTTATAATGATGGATTAGATGTTGAAATATGATATATATTAACTAATTATGATTCTATAATGATAATATTTTATCTACCTTCTTTACAATCCATCTGTTGGAAAATGATAACTTCATGTGTGCGTACATATGGGAAACCACATCCATTAAGTGATGTGATTCAATTTTCATTTCTGATTCACATTAATGGTAATAAAGATATATTTAATTAATATATATAATTTTAATTAAATAATAATTATTCTATAATTAATAATTAATAATTAACTTTATTTTTTTTACATACTTCAAACATTGAAAACATCGTTAATGGGTATGTACGAATTATCGTCTCTATGAAGTGATGTAAATCATTTTTCATCAATGATTTATATAAATAATTATAAAATGTTTATAAATGAATAAATATTATAAATATTTTGTTATTAAGATTATAGATATGATGAAACCAATGAAAATGTTCATGGACTGAATAGTTGAACAGAGGCATGAATGGAAAACAAATCAGTTTCCACCCAAATATGAATTTTAAAGAATAATTATCAATTAATTTATAATCGGATATTATATATAAATGTTAAATAGTAAGTTATACACTAAAATAGTTCTTTCATATATTTATAATAAATTTATATTTATTATAATTTATATTTTAATGTATATGAATAAATATGGGGCTTGTGGTAGGGGTTCACAATACAATCTATTTTATTTTTTAGATTATCTAAGATAAATTAAAATTGAGAGAAATAATTTGTATCATATCATTTAAATAAAATATATTGTCATATAATTTGTTTATTACTATAATTTTTATGTAATAGTACCATTTCCCTCTCTTTCTTAATTAAATATATTGAGAAAATGTGTTTAAAGAAAAATCAACATTATTTCTTCTTTGGAAAAACAAATATTTCATCCATGTCCATGTTTTAAAATTTATTTTATTAAAGTTCATAAATACACATAAATTCTTTTGAAATGACCATTTTCCCTAAAAGTTTCTTTATTTAAAATGTTTTGAAAATGAATCCTCTTAAATAAAAATTTTATAAAAATGTTTTTATTTACTTTTTACAAAGGTGTAAAAATAATTTTCTTTTTTAACTTATATAGTATTAACGGATATTATTGTTGTCATGAGAATTTTTTTATTTGAAGGTTACGTTACATATATTCAAATTTATTTTCAAATAAAATAATTTCGTCAGTATTCTAGTAGTTTTGAGTTAACATTTTCTCATCATAAAAGGATATTTAGTCATGTTTTTATTAAATGTTCGAGAGTGTATTTAAAATTATTTTTCATATATATAAACATCCTTTGTGGATTGATATTTTTTAATGATGATATGATATTATGATACCATATACTTTATTTATCTTGGAATCTTATAATGATGATGATTTAATGATGATTCAATGAAACCTATTTCATTCCCACAGGTTAGTTATGTTATGATGAAACATTAATGAAACTCATTTCATTTACAGAGATTATTATATAATGAAATGATGAAATTATTATGAAACCCATTTAATATCCAGGTGTTATTCTCTAAATAAATTGTGAATGTTTTATGATCTTTTTGAATGCATATGTATGGATTTTTTTATTCAATAGGTGGTCTTTATATAGATCATAGTGACTGGTGGGTCTATTATATCCCTCCAATGAATTTGATAATGATAAAGAATTTGAGAAATTCAAAAGAGATTATAGATTTATTAAACTCTGAATATATGATGGAGTAAACTATATATAATTTACACATAATATAATGTTGAAAATTACCGGGAATTCATTTCCATTATAGGACTTTGTCCATAATTAAAGTCCTGGGTGTGAACCTTGATTAAGGTTGTTATTTTTAATCATTATTTATGAATCAATCATATGAAATATTCTTATGATCTGTTCTCATAAATCATGGTTCGTTATTAATGATTCCACACACTTATGACTTCTTTCTTTTGTTATGATATAACTTTACTTCCGGATTTATGATCAATGATCAATATATGATTAGGTATTAATACTGTATGTTATGATCATGCTCTCGTACCACCATACATATTTTTTCTCACTTATGATCATTTATTTATGTCTCCTATGTTTACCCTTACTGATAATCTAAGATAACCATATCTTATGTTTTCTTTCCCCAGGTTATAAAGAAATATTTATAGTAGGGTCTTTCTAAGAAGTTTGCTGTGTGAGGAAATTGTTGTGGGAGATAGTGAAGTTATTTCACGAAATAAGGTGATTAAATATATTGTTTACAAAGGAACTAAACCTTTCCGATCCTCGATCATGTAATACTGTGAAATTTAATGATTATTAAGAAGAAATTATACAATATTAGTGCATTAATTTTGCAAGTCATCTTAATTGGAATCTTTGACATCACATGATCGACACCATATATATATATATATATATATATATATATATATCAAAATCACCCATTCTAAACCATATATAAAATTTATATAACATAGATTTTTTGATAAAAAAATAAAAATAATATTCAATATTTCATTGGTATCTTAAAATAAACTCAAACATATTTTTCTTTAGAAAGGGAGATATGTACTTTTTCGTTGTGGTTGGCATATGTGTTCATGGATGGATTGATGGACTTCAATAAAATTCATATATTTAATGAAAATTTAATTTATATCATAAATGAATATAGATGTGAATGTTATGAAATATTTTATTTCAATATCAACTTTGATTTAATTGGTACAAGATCAGATTAAGTACAACTACTACCCAAGAGTACAAGGTATTAAGTATGGGACAGTGATAAAAGAAAAAACAATTTGAATTTTTAATTGATTTTCATTTGAAATATTCCCATATATTATAATTATTTTACAATAATTATCAAAAAATTAATGTTTTGGTTAATTAGAAATTCAATTTATATTTGATTAAATTCAATATTTTTAGCTTTTTATAGATTTTATAATAATTTTACACATTAAAATATAATTTTGAATGAATATATCATGATTTGGCTTAAATAGAATGAATTTTCAAATCTATATGATATTAAAATATATTTTTTTAATGTGATTAAATCTCACTTTCAAAGGGTCACATATAAGTAATAATGTGTAAAAGGGGATACTTTGTAAATGCACTACTTCAAATTAATAACTCAACTATTGTAAAATGAAAGCATTTACGATATGTGATTATGTAGAATTAAATGATGGAATTACAAGGCCTTACCAAAATAAATATCATATACTTATTTCCACATATATCAATAATCCAAGAAAAAGATTAGGAATATCTAATTTAATAATATATGACATGGGATGTATAGGTTTCACTAGAATTATCTATACTATATATTAAGATAATGTGGGAAATAAAATGGTTTGTGGGATTAAATAAAACATGTGTCAGATTAAAATAAAGATATATGTGATTAAATAATATGTTCCGAAGGCTACATTGGAATGAATACCATGGGAAAGAACATTTAAATTATTAAAATGGGAGATTCATAAAAACAAATTCATAGATACTATATATATTAAATCCCAATGCTACCTTGTGTTATACTAAGAGACTGTGTCTAGTTGAGAATAATATATCTTAATACTCTATAACAACACATCCACCCCCAATGTAACCCCAATCCATGATGCAAATATCATTCCCTATTTGATGTATCCTCAAGATCTAACTCAACATAGTTTTTCTTACCATAAAATTTCAAGCCCATGTTGTTCTTGTTCAATATTCCTAGAAACTCTCTAGTTTGTATGATCTGTCGAAGTAAAATATGGATTCTTTTCATGGGATTGTGGTATTCAAAATAATATTATCAATTTTTCATCTATAAAATCCTAAAAGTTAAAATATGAACCTCTATGATACATGAATATAAGAAAAATGGTATCTTGGTATATTATAGGTGTCGAGATAAATGAAAAAAGTGTTAAAATATTAAAGAACATTGGAGAAGAATCATGAAGTGGTAAACATATGATCATCTATAAAATATTATTCAATATAGATACCATTGATGAGGCATGAAGAAAATGTTTAAAACACTCAACCATGTCTATTTAATGGTAATTATGCCACTATGAAAAGTGTTCCCTTATAAAGGGTTATCTTATATATGATTTTTCTATACATATTTTACTAATCATTATTATTAATAGTATTTTTATTTAATTTTCTCCATTCATGCTTCTGTCATCCTCATTTCTCAATTGTGATCTTGAAAATCCATGTTTATCGTGTATTAACCCCATAGTTGGTACCCAAGGGAGTTTATATGGGATACTAAATCCATGGACCTCAATTCTATGATTTTATATTCTCATTAATGATAAATTAGTGAGTAGGTGGAGATGTGGATCAATCGTTATCGTCTTCTCCATTAACAATTTGTGATTTGTTATACTTAAATAATATCTTCTCTCCCTCCATTATTCCCATATTCTCTTTATATGGGTGTAGTTGGGAATATTGGGGGATAAACCACATATTGTATAATGGGGTGTTTGGATGGTGATATGTATATGGTTATCAAACTTTCACTATTATACACTATAGAATAGATGGCTCTAGGTGTACTAATAAGGTTTCAGAGGTGCACTAGGTCTCCTCATTTATATAGGGCAGGAGATAGGAAAAGTTATTGAGATTTACATATGAGGAGTTTATAACAAATTAAGGATAATAAAGTACCCGTGTGTTCTATCTTAGGGACAACTCCTTTCACCCAAACTTATTTTTATTTTTATTTTTTCCATAATTACTTTTTTAAATATTCAAATGTGTCACATGCATTTATTATTATAAAAGAAACTAAAAACATCAATAATAGAGATAGGAAATGGGTGCTTGAGCATGGATCATTAAAAAAATACTTGTGTTAACCTACCAAGCTATAAAAAAAAGGGATATTAAATTCTATTTTATCATCTACACTGTAATTATTTTATTAATGATGATATTTTATTTTTTATAATAATATTTTTTAGTAATTATATCATGTATGTCTAATGGATAGTTTATTATTAAACTCCCCGAAAAAATAAATCATATATATTATCTCAACTCTATTATACTAGTAAGCTAATCTAATTCGGGTCCCCTAGCTAAGTGAAACAAAAAATGAAAAATATATGCACCTAATCATATTAGGGTCATCAATATTCTACATTCCTTATACAAGGTAATTCAGAAAACCCCATCATTGATTCTTCATACCAATGTTAATAATCGAGGTCTTTAAAATTGTTAACATTTGAAGGAATATGACACTTATCATTTAAATAGGTTTTTAAATCATGCCCTCTTATATCATATTTCCCCTTTTGTATACTTGATTCTAATGATTTTTTTATGTCATATACCAATAAACAAATAAAAATGATTAAAACATATTTATTCATAAAACCTGATACAACACGTAATTTTTAATACACACACACAAACAATACCCAACTATATTCATATTTCAATAAATGTATTCCATGTAAAAGTTATATGAAACTGTTTGATATAATTGTTTTAAAAAATAAGAAACTAATATCTAAATAATAGAAATCAGGGTATGATAGGTTGCAAAACCCTTTTTTTATAGATAGATCATAATCCCTGAAACCAGTGAGATATTTGAACAAATTTCCAATTATCCAAGGATCAAAACACAAGAGTGTCCTTCATTAAAATAAAACATTAACTCATATTATGTAAAAATCAATATCAGCCTTTAATTACATGTTTATAATCCATACAAATCATATCCATTGCTAAATATAAATAATATTATATCATACCTAAAATGTAACTCCTTTTATTCAAGGTATGAAGTTTATAAAGAGTTTCTTATCACATTAAACAAAAACATACTATATTTCATAATATAAATTGACATTTATTAAATTTATGCATGAGATAATAATTTAATAACATTTCATAAATAGAGAAATTATAAACATTTTTTAATTTATACATTCTCTTATAGACATTACATAAAAAGCAAACAAGATAATTTTGAAATTATTCCAATATAAACTCATTCATATTAAAAATTTACAAGTATTTTATAATGAATTAATTCATATTAAAATATATGATATTTAAAAAATCATTTATGATTATATAAAGATTTCATATTTTATTTAGACACATTAAATACACTAAATATCAAATATTTTATTTTATTAAATCTTTATCATCCCCAATGAATTTATTTTTGGAATCGTTTAATTTTTTTAAATGATGAATTTTATTATAAAAAATTCATATTTAAATTTATAAAAATATCATAATAAATTTAAAAAAAAAATTATATTTTACATTATTTTTCAAATTATAAACACATTATAAATTAAAAAACTGTATATATCCTTTATAAAAATACGTCATATCCACTAAAATTATTTGTGTGTGGTTTAAATACCCCCTCATATTTAGCATAATCCTTTTTTATAATGTTAATAAAAATAATATTTCTATAAAATATAATAACAATGACCATTTTTTATTAAGACCAAGATATAGTCTTCCCTACATGAAAACACTTTACAAGAAAACAATGCATATTTTTCTTTAATTAATCAAATTTGGGAATAACATTTAAATAAATTATTTTTAAAACAAAAATATATTTCTTATAAGTTATTTAATGGATTTATTATGGAAATATCATCTGTATATTATCAATGAGCATTTTTATCCAAAACCAAATTGTAAGAAAATATATTTTTTATTATATATATTATTGAAATAACTTGAATGCCAACTTTTTATATTCTAATATGTGGTTTTATAAACTACGTCTGGTTTTTTTACAATTATAATGTGATTATGAGGATAGTTGAAAATCCATGATAATTTTTATAAAACAAACCATGGTTTTGGAAAATATTATTTTTTCAAATTCAGAATTTATCTAAAATAATAATAAAAAAGAAATTGAAGAGTATTTTCTTCTACTAAAAGTGTAGGATCACATCCCACATATTAATTCCTCAAAAAAATAGATCCATATAAACCAATTAGAAATCTCTATTGAAATCTCCTTATGATATGAAACATTTTGGGTAAAAAATGATTCTCTTGGAAGAATATTCACACTTCATTACACATTCATTCATAAGATTTCCCAACAATCTGTTAAATACTTAACCTTTTCAATAATATAATTTAATGTATTTGGAAGTTAAAAACCTTTTCCAAATATTCTAGAAAATATCCACCAAAACCTATTGATTTTAGTATATATCCATTTAATTTGTATTGAAAAATGTATAAATGAATGAAATTAATTTTTCATTATTAAACTGAATTATCCATTATCTTATATATGTTCTTGATAGGGATCACTAATAATAATAAATTGAACTCCTTCCTCCTAGGGTATCCATGTATTTTAATGAATATCCTAATTATAGATAAGTATTTCCTTTCATCCACATTAATATATAACCATTGACTAAAGTACTAAATAAATGTTATCTTTTATTTGGAGTTATTACTCACTATATAAGTGAATATTCAAGAAAAACATTGAATAGGGATTGAAACTCCTGTTAATTCCATTAAATAACACTCCTTGGAACTCAAATTTGTTTCTTAATTTTTTTACCATTAATGAAACATTTCTCAAATGTTTCTAACATTAGCACTCATTATAACTTATGTTTCATCCTCTTATTGATTCTTAGATGTTTAAAAAATCAATATGAAGATTTAATTTAATAAAATGGTTTAGATCACATGGATCAATCCTAACGCAAAAAAATAACTAAAGTCTGACTCCTAAAGATCAATTTTTAGTATGAATACTGTGTGATCAAATTAAATGATGTGGTGAGTGATGTACCCTTGATATATTAAAATAAAAAATTCAAGAGATAAATACTTTCAAAATAAAGGATATAAACATGGAAGATTTTGATACAATCCATAAAAAATAAATATTATAGTATAAAAAATAGGATTAGTTCCATCAAATATAGAATGAATTAACAAAATCTTCAAAATTGACTACATTAAAACTATAAATATAATATCCAAAAAATGAAAAAAAACATAATTTCCCAACTCAAAGTCATTATCTTCCATCATTTTATAAACTACCATGTTTATCCAATATCTATAAACCATCAACACTCATATATTATGAATTAACCATTCATAGATCACATATAATAATTCTTGATTATATTCTAATAGATATGTATAGTGTGTTAGAACAATGTACATAGTAGGGGTCACCCGCGACCCCTACATATCTACTATAAAACCAAGTATATGCCCCAATAGCATTAATCATGCTAGTAATTAAATAAAAAGATGATTAATATATCTTATATATGTACTAGAAATGAAATAAACAAATACCTTTAGTTTCATTTCTCACCAGAAAACCAAGCCACCATGGAAACCAACCATAGTTGTTTCAACCAAAACTGGAAATCGATAGTGAAGAGTGTATCATCCTCATAAGATATACCAAGAGGGAGAAACAAATTATGGTCATCCTATAAATGAAATAATACTTATTTTTATATCCCATATAAATCATATAAAAAAAACACAAGCACGCACCCACACAAACATATATATATATATATATATATATTCGTAATATATAACTACCATTTAACTCATCATCAAGCTTATACATTGTTATAGAAAAATGCATATGAAATTTATAGAAATATTTGTTCCCTATGTACTGATTATCATATCATTTTAGTAAATTAAAATGGAATAAATTATAGTAAATAATATTCAATAATGTAAGGAATCATATAAAAGTAATACATACTTCATACCTGAGAAATTAATCAAAATTATTAATAAAAAATTATTTACAAAGGTTTTATTAAAAGTAAAAAAATCAGTCCTAACATATTTTATTTCCAAAAAACAATACAATGTATATGAAAGAAGATTTTTCATGTATTAAATATCATGTTTCACCCTAATCCCAAGTCAGATAGATATTCATTACATCAATCTAAAAAAAATCTAGAACCTAGAGGATGAAATATTAGGGAACATCTCACTACCCAAGGTGGTTTATGAAATTAAGGTGGAATGACGATGGTCTTACCTTAGAATCACTAAATAATAGTTCCTATATTATTTTAATGAAAGATAAAACCAAGAATGGGTGGTATTTTAACTAAAAGTATATAAAAATGAGGATAGTTAATTTTAGGTAGCACTACGTGGTCAGTTTTTTCCAAATGTCTATGGGACAAAATTAAGCATAAATTTTAATAAGAAAACATTACAATTTTATCCCTGGTCTAAAAAATTAATCTTGAGCCTAACAAATACTGAATAATGGACCACCATCCATTTAGCGTCTATTGTATACCCAGTACAATGCAATATTTTACCCCTTAATAGAGGCAAGGAGTTATATAGCTACACCATCTACCACCAAGTACCGATTAATTGTCCACTAGGTACCTAAAACCACTTTTACACCTATAATCATTTAAATATTCTCCTAACCCTTTTCTTATTATCACAAATCCTTTAAAACTCCCAAATTAATTATGTTAACCTATAAATAATGAAAATTAAAAGAAAATAATAACTCAAATGGTGTCGTTCATTATAAAATTTCTATCACCGGTTTCTCATCGTCAAGAATCTTCATCAATATTCCTTATGGAACAACTATGGACCTTAAGAATTAACTATTTTCCTCTAGCTTCCAAGTTTCATCCAAAATATGAGTGTGTTACTGTCGTACCCAAAAAAATTGAATCAAATTCCACCATAATTTGATCTCACTTTTTTCAATGATACCAATTGGTTGTTTTACATACGAACTATCATCTTACAACTCTATGTCATTAAACCAATTAACAAAACAATAACTAGGTAAAAATATCATATATTTAGACACATGTAATACCTCATCAATCCCATTAATATAAAAAATTAGAGTACGTCTGTATGTTATTTCTCTGATTGACTCCAAAATACTAAATGATCCAATAAATATCAAAGTGAATTTTTATTTTTTTTCAAATTCTATAGTCACCAAATCAAGGAGAAACTCAGATAAATAAATAACCACTGACCTAAAATTTAAAATATTTTTTTTATAAAGTATATATTACTTTTAGATTATATAGGTATTACTTAAGTATTTATGAATCAATTTCAGATACTTTATCATTTTTTCATTATGTTAGGACCAATCAAAGATCATTCTCCGTGTATTATCAAATATTGTAGGGAAAAAATGATATACCATGGAGAGAATGAAATGTATTCTTATGAATAGATCATTAGTATATATTATTTTAAGTAAACCCCACTATGTAAATATGGACTTCACCCAATCCATAAAATTCTAAAATAAAGTTAGGATTCAAATAATCTAGAATATGAATAGTATATGTTTGTTAGATAACAATCTAAGGGTGTTATTATTTACTCGGTTTTACTTTAAGTTTCAATATCTCATTTAAGCCCATTCAAAAAATAAGGAATTGAACAATGTATCACATTCATAGATCATCACCATTTATTTATTTATAAAATCTAATGGGATGAACAAGAATAAATAATGATCCAAACTAGGCCAAGAAGAATCCTAAGGGGGCCTGAAGTATTCAAGCCCAAGGGAATCCACTCTAACAAGATCATCCCCCTCATTCTCTAAAAAATCAAAATTCAAGAAGTAAGAGACGTTGTGTCTTAGGCTGATTAAGGATGCAAGGTTGTTCACAACTTTGATTCCATCATTCCAAGTATGTACTACTTTGATGTTTTTATTTATCATACCTCTGCATTTTTTGATGGTCTACGAGATTGATGATGGGTTAGGGCCATTACCACCCAAGGAATTATCCAGTATCAAGGAGATAATTTCCACTTTAGAGAGGAAAATATTGACCTGGTGGCATAGCAATAAGCTGGTGAAAAAAGCCTTGGCCTCTGTCTAAATTGAGGAACCGCTACTGAGGTGAGTAGTAAATGCCATAATGACATCACCTCTTGAGTGGAAGACAACACCACCTCCACTAATGATCCCCGATATGCAGTAACTATCACTAATGAGTTCCGAAAGCACAAAAGGAGGGAGACAACAAACCCATAATGATCTCAAGACATTAGAGACAGGGTGAGACGTTGGATTAGAATAGAGGAGATGATGAAGAGTGGGAGCATCGAGCTAGTTTCTGCATAAAATAACCAAGTCCATAAGCAATATATGTATTCTAGAAATGACGGATCTATCTATAGTTTATATCCCTTTGAACCTCTACTTATTCATCTTCTGATAGAGGTTCTAGAAACAAGCATTAAGCACAATCGTTCGAGGCATATTCATTGGGCTAGTATTGCCTGAGCTGTGAAACCACCTATCCAGGAATGGGGCCTTAGACATACTGCTAACAAAAACAACCGTAAACTCACTAAAATAACACTAAACCTTTTGTTTCCATTCTCCTTCAAAGAAAATATGCTCCTCATTCTCCTCTCGGTGATTCTTACAATAGAAGCACCTGGAAGCTATTATGATACCACGCCTTTTGATGTCATTGTCTGCAGGTATAGCGTTGTTTGTTATTCTCCAGGAAAGAATTTTTTATTTGTAGGAATTATTTTTATCAAAATTTTGTTGTTCCAATAGTTTATAGAATTCGTAGAAGTCAAAACCATTCATAAATTACTGGAGGATAAGATCCTCAGATTGGAAATCGTGAAAATACACTTATCTAGTCCCTTGTTGAGATCAATGAGATCGAATATATTCATCTAAAAATTTTCCATAATAGACGAGATGAAGGATAAGAGAAGTGAAGCCTTTTTAAAATAAATATTAATAAGCATACACCCCAGGAAGCCAATGATGAACCCTACCAATTCGGGTTCCAGATGTATATGTCACCCTCCCCAACTATCCAACGGGCGAAGGGTTGGAGACCATGAAAGAGAGGGAGAATCATGGACCAAAATGGGGTCCCATGACATGCATCTCTATCTAAGCTTCCATTCCATATACAAACCATGGTCTCCCCCAAAGTATATTTTTTTCTGAACTTCCCATTCCAATTTAGGATGAAAACACTGAATGGTGTCTTCTAGGATCCTAACATTAATACTGCGCTCCTGCATAGGTCTTTCCATCCTACACCAAGAAACCCAATGTCGTTTTCCCTCCATGAGAGTATCCCAGATAAATCTAGCCATGATCTTGTCAATATTATAAATGACCCTTTTTCAAGACTATAACAAAATAGAGAGCATAGATTGGGGTATCCATATTAACACTACTAACCAAAGCAACATGACCTCCAAAGGATAGGTAGAGATTTTTCTAGTCGATAACTTGGTCTGAGATATTATGGATAATCTTTTCAACATAATGAAAGTAAATCCTTACCATAGAGATAGGTGATCCCAGGTAGTCAATTATAAAATTCAGTCCTTGAATATCAAATGTGGTTCATAGGGGAGAGACATGCCTAGTTGTACATCTTCTAGATATGTAGAGGCTGCTCTTCCCCTTATGGATGACTTGAACAATCTAGTGGCAATATTCATCCTATAATTTTTTGATTCCTTGCAACAAACGCCTATTGAAATTCAATAAAATGATGGTATCATCTATAAACATGAGATGAGAGATATCGATAGAACATATCTACTTACAGTACGGTATTATAGAACCATTCAGCACACTCTTATTGATGAGCCAACTCAGGATGTCCTAGGAGATAATGAAGATACTCAGTGAGATGGGATCCCCATTCCTTAATCCTGATGTTGCCTTGATGAAATAATGATTCTTACCCATAAGAGATACCACTAACCAAGAAGAGATGAAGCACCTGAAAATAAGGTCAGTAGTCCTAGATTACAACCCCATACCAGTTAACACCTGGTTGATGAATCTATACTCGATACGATCATATGCTTTTCTCATGACCAACTTAATAGCCATGTTTGATCTATGAGTTTTAGTATCAATATCGATAAACAACTCCTGTGATAATGCTATAACCCCATGGATTTAGGGGCCCTTTACAAAAAATTTTTGTTTTAGAGAGACCCATCTAGGAATATGACTTGTAATCCTTGATTTGATGATGTTAGCCCGAATTTTGTATGAAACGTTGCACATGATCACAAATCTAAAGTGAATAAAGGGAGTTGGATTTATTACCTTGTGAATAATAACTAGGATAGTGGCCACCATGACCCTCGGTAAGCTCCCAACCTAGAAGAAATATTGAATCACTGCAACTATATCATCTTTCACCACATCTGAGGAGCTTTGGTAAAATGATTCCGGGAATCCATCCGGACTTGGTGCACTCTCCAAGTTAAGGCTCAACATAGCCTAAAAATTTTCATTCTAATCATGGATAGAACATAGCATCTCATTGACTTGTACTGAAACTTGGTTTGGAATAATGTCCATAATATCATCATTACCTCTCGGGTACCCAGATTCCATGTACATGTTAGAGCCTGATAGCAGGTCAGAGAAGAATAGATGGGCGTGTGCCCCCACAATGTTCTTTTCATCCGAGTGAGTTCCATCATCTAGCCAAATGTCGGGAGTATCTAGCTGTTTCCATTCCTTAATAAAAGAATAGAAAAAAGTAGTATTTTTTTCACCCTCCCTCAGCCACGTGATCCTTGCATCCTCCCTTTCCAATCGTTCCTACTTGAGAATCAAGTCATCCAAGGAGTCCTTATTATTCAATAGATTCTGAAACAGATCATTGTCCTAAACCTCCTAAAGTATTTTCTCAAGGTTTTTAATGTTATCCATCAGCACATCCATGGCCTTGTCAATGGGGGGTAATGATCTGGCCCATGCTTGGAGCACCTCTCTAAGACTCCTTAATCATTGTGGATTGCGATCCATGTGCTTCCCTAAAAGGGACCATTACAAATCTCATTGACTAGATGATGGTAGAGAGGTTGTTGATAGAACCTGTATCTGATATGGGTCTCCTACCTAGAACACAACGAGACCAGGAGTAAAGAGTTTTATGACACTCCACGCACCAATAATTATCCTTAGTATTACCAAACATAGAGAGTGAATGGATGTGGTTGATACATTAGTCAAGGTGACTCCATGATAGTCGGTTTCCAATTTGGTTATTAAACTATGTGAAGTGATTGTTGGGGAATATGAGGTCTATGAGACCCTTTCCCATAATGAATTGGAAAACTTCCATGTAGGATTTAATTTGGAAAGGACCCATACCTTTATTCTCCTCTAGTTCAGCCATGATGTTGAAATATCCTCTAACAATCCATAGATGGTTTCCTGGATCAAATGAATTAATCTCATGCTATAAAATGTGCCTTTTTTGGGTGTCACATCTCCCATTGATAAAAGAAGAAAAAATGAAATGGTTACCTTATGTCAACTAAGTGGTGATGATCTAATCACCATATGGGACCCTCTACACTAAAATACGCTTCTTCTAGAAAATCCTGATGTGTCTATTGCTGGGATCAGTATGCATGTATCCTTGAAGGTTAAGTCTTCTATCAAACTTACTTATTCTCAAAGTATTTTTTTATGTTTGAGGATTGAACCAATAGAAGTGATACAATTACCAATCTTGGTGGCTATGAAATCTAATTTAACCTGGGCACCTAGGACTAAGTTATTCCATTTGATGATACTTATCATTAAATAGAAAATTCCTTGTCACTAGACCCATATCTCTTGGCCTTAGTGAAATGGGAGACAAAACATTCCTTTCATAACATAGACTTGAACATGTGCACATTCCTGTATTTAGCTTATATTTGCTCAAAGGGGAAGGGGTGTAACATATTGATCATAGGAATTAATTTCCCCCTAGTCCAGACCTACACACATATTTGTGAAATCATGGAATCTAGTTACTAGAAGTTATTATGATCTTGAAATAATTTTGAGTCCAAGAGGGAACTTAGGCCATTGGCCTTTTTGAGGGATATGAAGCAATGAGAAAACCCCATTGACATGATACCATTTCTCTCCTTAGTATTGGATAGGATTACCATAGGGGCCATAACCATATGCATAGCACCTAGGAGACTATAATTACCCATAAATATCTTCACGCTATTAGTAATAAAAGGAAACAAAAGGTAGATGAAGGAGGGGCCAACTAAAACTGCTAAGAGAACAAATATTATCATGCGAACATGAGGCACCATATCCAAGTATGAATAATAGGACACTCTTCCAATATATCCAAAATAATTCTAGGTTCCGACTTCGAGGTTATATGGGGGTTCACCAGAGTAGATTCAACCAAGTATTGAGAGAACTCCAGGGAGGCATCTAGGGGATACTGAGATAACTGATTCTGCTGCACTATCCCTCTGTTATCCTACTAGGGAGGTTGAAAACTACCACATGAATGAGATATTCTACATACATGTAGTTAATGACCCTAAAAAAGTGGAAAACAAAACTTGGGTAATACTGGCTATAGAATGTCCTGGTTCCAGCATAACGAGTCCTACACCCGCAGATCAAGGGAGTCTATAGGGGGAAATGAAATATCTAATTAAATCTAGATATGAGATCTTGAGCTATCATCACAAATCCTAGTATGATTGTTCAAGAATAGTAAGACACCAATATAATCACTTATTGAACCGGAGAAGGCTTAGTTTTGGATAGGCAATGGTATGAAAAGGAGGTGGATCCATATTGTTGCCATAGGGAATTCCTTCCCTTTGTGAACCTCCAGCGACTATCGAGACAGGTTAAAAATCCATCGGCCTAAGGGTTGGGGAGCCTTACACTATTCCCAAATAAAGTTAGGCTTCGAAGAAAAGACCAATCAAAAGGAGTTCTAATTGAAAACTGAGATTCAAAATGAATCGACTAGACCCCATGAGAGAACAAATCACTCGAAAACTTGAAGGGGAGGCTTCACATCCTTAAACCATTCCACTAGTGTCTACATGAGGCAAGATAAAGAATCTTAGAAGGTCTTCACTAAAAAATATAGGTTTATATAGGATCTTATCCTCGTCACCTTTTTAATGGGAAAATAGACATTCGAGAAGTAGGAGATCAAGGAAATAAGTGAGCCGCACATAACATCCCTAAAAGAGGAACCCAAATGAAGGCTGTCATGAGGAGGAGACGGATCTAGAGGCACCAGGGGGTAGCTAGAACTGCCAAAGGTCTAGAATAGGGGGGTGATAGGGACAAAGGAACCGGAGATACCAAGCTGAAGAGGAAGCAATGGTCCAAAAATTTTGAAAAGCAGGCGGCGCGTTGGGCTCATTCTCGCAAGCTGATGAAGCCATCATCACCTGGGTCACATTCATAGATTATTCTAAATATAACCATATAAAATTTCAATATATATCATACATATAATTTAAATAGTTTAACAACAGAATTATACTTCTTCGTATAGTATAAAAAAATTTCTTTTTCAGTTAATCAATGATAACCCAGTCAATATCAGAACCTCTTGGGGAACTCAGTAAAATTTTCATGAAATACACAATGATTTATTCCCTCTTATATACTGTTAAATTGAATTTCTAAAATACAACTCATTGTGACCTAGTCTTAATATAGGTGGATATTATATCAATTTAGATAAATATTCAACACATTATAAAAGTACATTCCCAAGGACTGTAGTAGTTTAGTGTGTTTTTATACATTGAACTAAATATTATAACATGGTGAATGATATTCAATGTGTCCGATAGAGATTTTCCCCATTACAAATTCTACATAAAAACATTATTCATAACCTTCGGAAAGGAAACATCAAAAATGGTTGATCAAAAATTCTCAGTAAGTGTAAACAAAGGAGATACACAAGCATAACAGGAGCATAACGGTTTGAGAACATGAGAATAACATTTGAAGATTGTACCCTGTATATAAAAGATAATATACATGAGTCATAGAGTAAATATTGGTAGTTCATAATATATGAATTATAATTGTATCAAGAGCATAATACCTGAAACCATATCATAGGAATAAGAAATAGAATTTGT
This sequence comes from Viscum album, assembly GCA_963277665.1. Lineage (NCBI taxonomy): Eukaryota > Viridiplantae > Streptophyta > Magnoliopsida > Santalales > Viscaceae > Viscum > Viscum album. The sequence goes on along the minus strand of OY728142.1, from coordinate 1,135,205,514 downwards.
GGTAAAAACATAAACATATAAAATAATTTCCATCGTAGTCAAGGAATCAATGTCAATACTGCTAAAAATTACATTTTTTTATTTCCAAAACTTTTAAGGGAAAGTGAGAACCCATGAAATCCAGACATAAACACAAAAAAAGTCTCCAATATACAAAAACTCATGTTCAAAAACAACACTCTCCATAAAAGAGATGCTCCTCCTGGAAACTAAAAACCATAATGTCTAGCTTCTGTTCTCTAATCGCAGAACAACTAGCTGACCCATGCCAAAGAGCACGGGCATGGTACCGATGGACAAATTCAAACCCTCTAAATAATCTGATTCCAAAAAAGCCATGAAACAGTGAAACCTTTTTACCCTAAACCACATCTGAAACATATTTTTGTAAGAAAATGTTTCAGAATCCCTTGACCTGTTGATTCCGAGAAAAAAACCAACATCACATCCAGAATACCACCATTATCAAGACATCATACCACCTTTTTCAAGGAATCACTACCGAGTGAGATAACTCATTTAGTGTGCACAACAAACCATCTTCTAATCATGTTCAACATTAAATCAATATAGTCTTTAATGAAAATTCTATAATCAACTACACACAACTCGACTGATCCCATTTCAAATCTGAACAGCTTGAAACAAATTTGCTTTAATCTATCCGGTTCTGCAAAAATCACCATGAACCAAAATCCAAAACACCAAAAATACATCACTGGTCACTAGAACCGAAGGCGTAGCCCTACATCATCAACACCATAGGCCACCAAGACCATCGAACAACCAAAACCAATGAATTGCAGACAATGTTCAAAAACAAAAACCAGATTAGAAAAAGGAAACCCCTGAACCCCATATCACTGGAAGAAATCCCCTCCCCATGCCAGAGAAGGAGATCTAGATCCCTCCTCCGCCATCAAAATCACACTCGGAGACCATATCCTACCTACATACCTGAAGACATCATGAAACGCGATGGCAACCCCCGACCTACAGCAACTGGACCTCGCACCCTGAACCAAAATTGTACCGCCATGGGTAACCCTATCTAGTTAGAAGGATAGGGAGAGAACAAGGCTAGTGCTGATGAGGTTCGTCGAGGATGTTGAGCCCAAACGACGCCACCACTAGAGGATCCCTCACACTGTGAACGCGTCGAACAAATTTGTCAGAGAAACAACTAGAGTCAGCCTGAGATGGTGGAGAGGAAGGTGGCAGCAGGAAAAACCTAGCATTGTGGAGCCCCTTACGGGCTCATCTCCTCTCCCACCCATGTCAATTCCATCTTAGTAGTATGGTTTCACTCCCCATAGAATCATGGTAGTCATGGATATCTCCCATAACCATCTTAGTAGCCAATTTTCACTCCCAATACCGTCTTAGTGGACAATGTCCTTTACTAAATTGAGTTCACTCTCTATTTTATCCTTTTTTATCCCATGTGATATAAATAGTTATCCAATTTATTAGAGGGAGATAAATGTACCACCCATATTATAATGAAATCATAAATATATCTGGAAAAATATCATAAACATACATCATATAATATCCCTTGAAATGAAATGGGTATCATAAACTTGTAATCATATCATATCCTTTGTAAAATAAAACATGTTTCATAATAATTTCATCAAATCATAACTTGTGAAAAGAAGTGGGTTTCATAAGAATATAACACATGAAAGACAAATGGATTTCAAAAATATATAACCCATGAGAGAGAAAAATGTCTCATAAAGATATAACTAGTGAAATGTAAAAAAATATTAATAAACATTATTCCATCAAAACATAAACCATTCATAGAAATAATATGAATATCCCTTGGATCGTTTCCCTAAAAAAGCATGAGTAACACTAACGGGTGTCATTTTAGATTAAAAAAAATTTTGTAATATCTTTTTAAAACACTTATTGAGTAAAATATCATTTATTATTTGAAAAAAAATTAAAACATAAATCCTTTTTAAAACCATTATACTTGAAAACATATTAAGGATGCTTGAAGACCAGTTGAAACCCCATTTCTTTGAAAATTTCTCTAAAAACATATAAAACAAGATTTAAAAACAATTTGAAGGCATGATTCATTGAAAACATATAAAATAAGATTTTAAAAAATTTGAAAACCTTTTTTGTGAAATATTTAAAAAAAATTGAAAATTTTTTGAGAACTATTTTCCTTGAAAACTTTTAAAAGAAGATTTAAATCATTTTGAAAACTATTTTCTATGAAAAATTATAAAAAAAATATTGAAAAAATTTGAACACCTTTTTCATTTATAATTATATTAAAACATATAAAATATTCTTTAATTTTATTAAATTAATTTTTTAAAAAAATAAAAATTTCAAATCATATAAAGGAATCATTCAGAAACATTTTAAACACATTTTAAACATAAAACACTTTTTTGAAAACCTTTTTAATTGAAAATCACTTTATAAACAATGAATGTCCCGAATATTAGGAAAACAAAATCATAAATTTGAATATTTTCAACTTTCAATGGAATATTCAAAGGAAGTACAGTTATGATGGAAGATAAATTTGTACATGCCAAACATTCCTTTTAGAGTGAAAAACATTTAGCAAAGTGCCTTGATCTTAACATGGAAAGAATATTCCTTTTTTCTAAAACATTTTAAAATGTTAAACATGGGCAAAAATTTTATTTTAATATCATATAATAATAGTAGAATGTTTTTTCAAACATATTTATAAAACATGGTTTTGAAGGAACACAGGTTTCTGACCGAAGAGAGAGATAATTTTATATCTTTATAAAACACTTTCTTAAATATCTAAAGTAAAAAAACTGTAAAAACTGTACTAATACATGAATCTATCCAAACTAACCATAGGAGAATAAAATTCATGAGTGTTCTTGAATTTTGTATTATAATGTTTCATCAATTAAATTATAATCATAAATAATCTGGATAAATGATGAGATTTTTGCAACAAACTCTTACCATTTAGTAACATCAAATAACACTCCCTGTGTAAGAATATGACTTTACATGAAGATTAAAATATCATGGAAATAAGATTATTAATTAGATAACATATTGAAGGCAAATTTATACACCACATAGAAGAATATAGTTTCATATCATGACATGTATCTCAAAGAAAGAAATTTGAGACAAAATTACTATATTGGTTTGAGAAGTTTTGAAACATAAAACCCATCAAAGAAATATCATAAAATTAATATGTAAATAAAAATAATTTTAATTATAATAATCATAGAATATATCCATGGGTAGTATACACTCCACATATAATAAATGAGTGGTGAATAAAGCCTAAATCTCATAAAAATAAAAAAGAGATGAGAAAACACTTACATTAAGTATTAACTTTCTTCGTACATGTTAAACCCTCATGTATAATAAATATAATTTTATTATACATATAAAAACAAAAATATTATTATAACCAATACCATATGTCATTTTTTTATGAATCTATATCAACCATTTATTAACAACATCATGTTAATGTTACGTTTCGAGTAATAAACACTTTATTTATCATATATGTTTTGACTTGTTATTATTAATCCTATTAAATATATCATTATTTTCTTATTTAAATAATTTAAAAGATAATTTCAATATAATATATATATTCAATATATAAATAATTATAATAATTAATAATTATGAGTATAAGGAAATCTAAAAATAATTATTTCATTAATAATACTATTATTTTGTTTGATTTTATAGGAATACATATTAGAGATATAAATTTTCTATTTTCTATTATTTTCTTTTTTTCTTGGTGTGATGATAAGGTGGTCTTAGTTGTTGTTATATTATATAAATATTTTCTAAATCCTCAAGGAGTTTCTTCTCAAGAATTATAATTCGAGGAAATATATATTTCAATGAATAAATCTTTATCATATAGCTAATGTATTTTCATATATAATCAATATTAGGTAATTTATCCCAAAAAAATATTCTTTCTTTAACACTAAACATGCTATTTTTTGGGGTTTTTGAGACTAGTGTTGGCCTTTTTGGAAGTCCCTATAAAATCATTATTATATTTATTATTATTTTATTTTAGAAAACTATCGAGGTCCCGGATAAAAGGAAATAATTTGAGAAAATCACCAAACTCATGGATAGATTTTTAGTGGAGTGGAATGGGGGATCTCTTTTTCATAAAAAAAATAAATCACCATGTCCTACACATTATATAATTTATTTTTTATTTCGTTACTCCAAATTATGATATGATAAGAACAATTTATTCCAAGGGGGTGATTGAAATTTGTTTAATAATTTAAAAGGATATAATATACCCACCCACCTACCCCCTCTTGTGGATTTACTACTGTATTTGGAAATAGTAATATTATTCACTCTTTAGCTTCAATCAATCTAATCATCAAACTTTTCCATTGAAAGGTAACAATTCTAATCATCCTTTCATCTGGAGAATCTTATTCTTCTTGAAATTATCACTCTGATGAAAGATATTAGTAAATAAAAATTATAGTGGAGAAAGAAACCTTCCTTCAAAAATAGATAACATGGTCTCAAAACAATATTAACTAGTCCATACCCATGAAAACATCAATAAAATCTACATGGAAGGTTGTAAGATCCAATAAATTTTCATGGGTTACCACAATAATCACATAATATGACCATTTCAAACTCTAATATAATATTTTACTCAAATGAGTATCAATAATCATATACCTGTTAGATAGTTACACTATAATTCCCAATTATGTTACGAATTGATCGAAAATAAAGTAAATAAAATCTTTTAAAGTTCCCCCCAACCCATACATCCAAACTTGTTGTTAAAAAAATATAATATAGACTTAATTTACAAAGAACTCCTAGAAACCAAATTCTAGTGTCTTTGGGACCTAATTACATAATATATTATCAAAATATAATAATAAAATTTAATTAATCAGATCATTTATAATAGAACCATTATAATCTATTCATAGACACTTTAACACTTAATATTACATAGGGAAATGTTGGAAACATTAGAAATGAGTGATTTCAACAAATTTATAAGAGGTAAGATGATATCAATGAGTCATAGATTTGTTATTAATAGATTATATTAATTTGAGATACATGATCATGAATGAAATGATTTCATTATTGAAACAAGATAATACAATCATATGATGTCAATATGAGGCATGAAAACATTATCATATATCAATGAATAAAAATTATAAATGGTTGGTCCAAAAATAATAACATATATCATGACCTAAGGATGTGATATAAAAATAAAATAATCATGAACCATAGTGTCATAAAATAAAAATTTGGTACAAAAATAGTCAAATAAAGTAAAAACATAATTAAGAAATTTCTTCCAAGACCATTAAAAAATATTGTAAAAATCTGCGTACATCATGTCCACGTATACAATAATAATAAAAATAGCACATCATATCCTTGAAATACAATTCTAACAAATCCAATAGTATCATGTTCATTTATAACATATTGTAAAAAATAATACCATACCATGTTGATGCATAACATAGTGATCTCATGATATTTTAAACTTTACCCAATTCGTTAAAGGGATATATATTATTAATCCCATGTATTATATAATTATATATCTATACATAGGTGTGATTCATGAATATGAAAAAAATCATAAATCCATTGAAATAAAACAATGATTTACCCATGAAAGTAATTTAGGAATCTAAAGAAATGACATTTCTTCATTTGTAATTATCCTTAAATTAGAATAATTAATTATAGGATATTCACATAGTATAGAATAAAATTTATACATCCAAGTAAAAAATATTTCCCCAATCAATGGAATGATATGTTTATCTAGGTAAACTCTAATTAAACATATAAACTAAACATATGGTAATCATTATGTAATTATAATGGATAATGGTAATTTTTATGGATATATGATGATAAAATAATATAAATTCAATGATATATAGATCAACTCATTATGATTTAATTTCAATAATAAAATGGATGCATTATAATTTTGATAATGAATAAAAGTAGTTATCTCACCATAGAAAAAATTATAAAAATTTATAATGATAATGAAAATAGAATAAGTAACTTTTAAATGGTGTAATTAAAATGAGCATGGACATATATGAAAAATTATTTGCAATGAAAATATAATAAATTATAAAATATTTAAGAAAATAATTTCTTTGTTTTTACATAGTGATGAAATAAATAAAGAAATAATCATTTCCAAGTAAGGTTATAAATGAAATATTATTTATAAATAATTGTTTTAAAAAAAATGTTAAAATATATATTATCAATAAATCATTTCAAAATTAATATTGATAAGAAAATATATAAAAATAGAAGATAAATAGAAAATATAGTGTCTATAATATTTTATGGTGTTGTAATAAAAATAAAGAAAAAAGTATCTATTAAAAATTTAAAAGGGAATACATTGGAGTTTAAAAAATATTTTTAATAATAAAAATACCTAGTAATATATCCTTGAAAATAAATGTTGTTAAATTATAAGGAATATGTAGCGGGAGATGCTAAAATGGAAAATTTTATCGTATAGACATTGTTGGGTTCAACTTAAAGATATAAAAGGAAGCTAACCAAGAAGGAATGCATATACGAAGAAAAATAAAGGAAACCTAAGTAAAAATAAAATTAATATAGTATATTAAAAGATAGAAAGAAGAGTACATGGAGATAGAGGGCGATAAAATACATATCTATTAGAGCAAAAAAGAGTTAGAGAAACCCTATACCTAAAGTTTCAACATTCTTTGTATTTCATATAACCTCTTAAATAATTAAATTATATATATTAATTATTTGATTTGGAATCTTTTTAAAGTTTATTTAATAAATTAAAATCCATTTTTTATCACATTTTAATAAATTATTAAACTAATAATGTTTTCCTTAGTATTATTGGGGTTGTTCAACCTATAGTTCCACAACTGCTTAGATTTTACAATGTCGATCAATGGTTATTTTTCAATGGTTTCATAATTTAAAAATATTTAAATATATATAGTTTATTTATTTTTAGAACTATATTTTTTCATTATTTTAATATATATTATAAAATTATACAAAATTACTAAGCATTGAATCATAAGATTGTTTGAGATAATTAAATTTAATACAATTGATTTCTTTTAATGTCATCATTGTCATTACTATTTTATCATTATAGAAAATTAAATATGACTTTAATTAATTATCAAGGTTATATTTATACTTTAAATCGATTTTTAATTATATCCATAAAAGTTCTATGTGAAAATCAAACATCATTATTCACTTTGGTCGTATAAAATAATCTTTGATGAATGATGTTTTAAAGAGGTTTTAAATAATAGGGAAACATATGAATATTTGATATTCATAAAAATATTAGAGTGATATTACAATACTTTTTGGATTTTTCATTAAATATTTTTTAAGTTTTTGGAGGGTAAATAGAGGAATTAAAATTGAAAGGAATGGGTATTGAAACCCTTACTTCATTATAGTAATAGTTTTTGAAATGTGTTTGATGAGGGGTAATTGGTAATCTCTCCTTGATAATGGATTAAATGAGTGTTAATAACATAGAAATATAATCATGATATAATATGATGATTAATTTTAAAATATTCTTAGACAAAATAATTACAAATATTTTATGGAAGGATATACTTGGGAACCCTAACAGAAATCTTTGAGATGAATCCTTTGGATTGGGTCGAAGCCCATTAGAGGTGGGTCTTTTCATTAGAGAAAATTCTCAAAAATTCTGATATGTGTATTTAGAGAGAGACTTGATTAGTGACTTGGGAAGGGAATAATTTTAAGAATTAAGAAGATAGTGGTTGGCGAGATGCATCAATATAGGAAAAGGGAGGGGTATTTTTAAATATAAATTGATAATTTATTATTTCAGATTTATAGTATGAATACTGTTTATTACACTGACTATTAATGTGTTTTAATAATAAATACTTATATTTTTGACAACTAAATTTACCCTAAACTGAATGGAATAACTTAATTAATTTATTCAGTGTAAAATAAAATATATTTTTTAAACATAATAACATATGAATAAGGAATTCAACATTGATTCATAAGATTGAAAATTAATTCTAATAGTGATAATGAATTAATTTAATCACTAAATAAATTATAATTCATTAAATTTTTTTATTAATTATTTAGATCATTTACATTATAATTGTTTCATAAAACTCATCGTATAAACAAAAACTGTATTTTTTGTTATTCACCAAAAAAATAACTTTTTTTAAAACTGTTAAAAAATCACCCAAAGTTATATTTTTTAATTTTATTTTGAAAATTATATGCACAATATAAATTTAATATTCTAATTAATGGTAAATTTATCATTTAATAAAAGAATATATAAATAGTGATTATGTGATGGGCATTATATATTCTGGTTACAATGTTACGTCAATGATTATATAACCATTATAATGATAAACATATCCCAACATTATATCCATTTTGAGATAATTATGCACAATATATTTGAGAAATTTTTCTTTCAAATAAAAATAATAAATACAGGATAACATTATTTTAGCATAAAACATATTACTTAGCCTTTTAAAAATAAATTTTTTCAGTATAAAAAAATATGAAAAAAATCATTTAAACGTTAAATGAATTATTTAAAAAATTAAATTTCAACATAAAATATTATTTTTTCTATAAATATTATTTGATATTTATTTTTTCAATATAATGCAACAAAAATGTGTTATTAAATTAAACTTATGATGTTATATTATATGGTTATATGTTACAATTATATCATTTTCAAACCATATGAAATACATTAGATTATAAGAAATTCATTACTATTGAAATTAATATATAAAAATAAAACTATAAATATGTTTAATGAAATTATCAAAAACTATATGGGTAAAAATAATAAGAAACTTAATAAAAATACTTATAATAAAACCATTTTGATAAAAAAATTATTAATAAAATTCTATTATGATACATTAATTATGAATACCTTTTCATTATTTATTAAATAAAATATCAATAATGGGAAAATATGTTAATTTTATTAACATTGTGAAAAATAATATATATAAATATGATAAATAAAATTAATAATACAATGATTTCATGATAGAATATAAAAAATATATTATTTCTTCACAAAATTTCATTAATATATTTTTATTTGACAATTATATACATATATGGGCTCCTATATTTAAAAATAGAAGAAAATTATTTCATTAAATTTTACATACATAAGGTCAATTTTTTAATAAAATATTTATTGAAAATCTAGGATGTCATGTTCTAACCCATAATGAAATTTCACGTTCAAAATTTGTACTTTGGTATAATATTTTATCAATTTTTTCTCATATTTTCATAAATTACATCACTATATCATAATGTTATCTCAAAAATTAACTATATAATTGTTATAATATGAATTGATGTAGATATATTTCAAATGTTAACACAATTTATTCTAAAAAATTATACTTAATGTAGAATTATATATATAATATTAATATATATAAGGATTTATACCCAAATTTTTTCCAATACTAAATAATAATGATGATGAAAATACACTATAAAACCAAAATAATGCACCCCAAACCAACACTTCTATATCTGGTGCTAAATATAAATACTAATATATAAAACATACAACTATAAAAAAACTCTAAGCATAAAATGTTTCCTTTATTTGGGAACATTGAACATAATACAACATAAACCTATAATTATACCATATAATTAATAAAATAAATCTTTTTTATAGCCCTTATAATCCATTCATAATATTTTAAACACCTATACTCACCTAGTGAAAATGGGAAACATAATAAAATATTGACATTAAATGCACAGTAAGGTGTAAAACAAATATCAAAGGCGAATATATTGGTTATTAATAGATCATAAACATGTCAGATACATTATAGAAAGATGAATGACAAGATTAATGAAATTAGATAATGATATAAAAGGAAGAAATCACGTGCTATGATAGAATAATCATATATATTAGAATAAGTCCTATAAAAGTATAATCCTAAAAGAATACCATATACAATGATGTAAGAATGTGAAATCAAAATACAATAATCATGAAGCACGGTGTCATAAAATAATAATTCATCACATGAATAAGCATATAAAAATACAGTATAAGACAATGATCTCTATAAAACCCATTATCACATAGTTTAAAAAACAAATTATGTCATTCCCATCCAAAAACATAATGGAAAATTATAAAAACATCATGTTCAATAATAACATTGGGAACAAATATAATATCATCATGTCCATGTATAACATTATAGAAAAATTATAACCACACGAGGACCTTTATAACATAGTGATATCAAGATATATATAGCTTTGATAAATGAATCATCAGGATATATAGCTTAAAGATAACTGATCACATTATGACTCCATATATATGAATTCCAAAAGAATATTAAAATAAACAAAAACACTTAAAAAATAATAACTTGATTATACCATAGAAGTAAAAAAAGTAATCATGAGTAATTATGTTTCTATATAGGTAAATACCAATTGAATTGTACTAAATAATTATATGGTATTTACACCATATATAATAAAATTTATACCATCAATTCTATATATATTTTCACTTAATCTAAAGAAATGGATATATAGAAAAACACCCTTTAATTAAAAATATAAAATATAAGGAATTAATAATGAAAATATATTAGGATATTTATTTTTATATATATACTAGACTATGAATCAATAAAAATTTAGTAATAGATCAATCTAATCATAATGATTTCATTTGTTTAATACCATGGATATATGTGGGTTAAGATACTAAATAAACGTTTTTATATTACTATAGTAAAACTTATGAATGTGAATAATGTGGGATAAAATTACATAACTTTCAAATGGTGGAATTTTAAAGGGTATTGACAAGTATGAAAAATATTTTAAAATAAGATTAGAAATTTTAGAGTGTTTGAAAAAACAAATTCATTAATTATTACACAATATTGAAATAAATAAGAAAAATGTCCCTTTCAAGGAAGTGTAAACAAGAATTATTGGTTTTCTATATATATGATTTTAGAAATTAGTAATGACTTAAAACATATAATGTAAATATATTATTTGAAAACTAATCCTGTTAATAATATAGTAAAATTTAAGGAAAAATCATAAAAAACGTTTTCAACATATTTAGAGATATTTCCATAAAATAGTGAAATAAGTTACCTTTAAAAATTATTTTCAAAAGGTGGTATACAATATTTTATAATTTTTCTAATAATAAAATTTCTCAAAAACAGATCCATGAAAATAAATACATGAAATATTGGGGAAACATGGATAGAAAATAGTAAATGGGAATACTTCCCACATAACCATCATTGGGTTTGGATTAAAGAAATAAAATAAAGATAACCATAAAAATAATAAGAATTATAAATAAAATATAGGTTATATGAAAATAGGTTCATAGTTAGAGATAAAGGTATGGGGTGATAAAAAATATGACTACCAAATTGAGAAAGAGTGGAGGAAACTTCTTACATCTATTTTTGGATCACTTTGTATGTACTATAACCTCTAAAATAGTCATGTAATATTTATTATTAAACTTATTTAGTGACAATTTTAAATTTATTTATTTAGTTGTAATCCACTTATTATCATGTTTTAATCATTTGTAAAATTAATATTATGCACATTGATCATTTTGATGTTATTCAGCTCATAAATCCAAAACTAATTCAATGTAATGATAACAGTATATGGACACTTTAAAAGGTTTTAATTAGATCCAAAACGTTGAATTAATAAAGTGTATATCATTCTATAAATACCAAAATTCAATTAATTTAATTAAATAATACCAAATCAATGAGTATTTCAAATTAATATTATTTTTAACAGTTCAAATGTCATTAATTTTTTACTATTAATATCTTTATAATCATGCTGATGTTGTCATTCCAGAATCAAAAAAAATACTATTAATTTTATATTTCTAAATGAAATCCATTTTTAAATGTATCTGCGAAATTCATAATAGAAAATAAAACAAAATAATTGACATAGGTAACATAAAACTACCATGAGAGAATCATATATTTAAGGACTAATATATTATGTAAAAAATTATTTTTTATATTATCATATGTTAAATAGAGGTATTTCTATTAAAGGTCTTGTGTTTTGAATCCCCTAGTTTGACATAGTAATAAATTATAAAAAGGGTTCAAGAATAGTGAATTATCAATATCTCATTGATGATGGTTCAAATAGTGGTTAATAGTTAGATAATATAATCATGAGATAAAATTAAGAGTAAGTATAAAATATTTTAAAAATAATCACAAATAATATATAAAAAGAGTTTAACACCCCAAAAAAACTATCCCATAATTACATCATTTATAGAAAATATTAATCACACATATACCCAATACATTTTAGATTTAGGTTTTTAGATAATTAGGAAAAACAGTACATAATAAAATCTATACTTCTCACTCAATGTATATTTTTCCACATGAACATGTTCTTTAGATTTATCATTCCACAGAGTATATTCTTGAATAATTCACAGTACTCTTCATAGATCTATAGGGAATATGAAAATATTATTTAGGGGTGATATAAAATTATCAATAAGGGGTCGAGTGAATTATTAGATATAATATAATAAATAATGCATAGAAAACATGGAAGGAAAAATAATAATCAAATAATTTCAAACAATCAATAAAATGAGTGAAAAATATTTCCATGGAGAACATGTAAATATAAATAATCATAGCTATAATAATAAATGATTTCATATTGATATAATGTATACTTTTAGAAATATAAATCCAACTATTAAGGCCTTGAACAAGATATTATAAATTAGTGGGAATGTTTACACAAATTAAAAAATCTAATTTGTTTCTTGAGGCCTATTAATGAATTTAGGGGTTATATAAATAGGGTACCTACCCTTCAGTAAATATTCCTAATGAATTTTTCATATGAAAGGAATACATAAATGATAAAATAAAATTTCAACATTCCTTAATAATCAATAATCATCTATATTGAAACAAAAATTATATGTAATATCAATATTTCCCCAATAAATAAATATAATAACTTTCTTAGTCACCGCCCTTTAAACTGATTAATGTAGTATATGGAATTCAGACTATGTTTATTAGTGGATATATAATTAAATAAATATCAAAAAAAAGAAATATATAAATAGTGGGGATGATATATAATAATTCCATGGGATTAACAAACAGGGACATGAAGTAGAATAATAAATTCAAGTAAGAGATGAAGAGTTATAGAAAACAAAATCCCAACAATGAGAATGAATGGAAAAGAACCCTTATAGTCAAACTAATATATAAAAAATAAATCCATAAGGGTAAAAGGATATAAATTCAATATAAATAAATGTATTGTTTTGAGTTAAACTTTTAATAACAAGAATTTGAGTAATATAATATAAAAAATTAAATTAAAAAATACTCAGATATAATGGAGAGTTGGAAAGAAAACCCTTCCCTCAAGGCCTTACTTACTTCATTTGTTCTATAACGCCATGGATAATAAAATGATAATAATTATTTAACTTTATTATAACCACTATCAGTTCTATTTCATTTATTTATTTTTATTAATATTCTATCATGCTCTAGTCAATTATGAAATTGGTATTGTTCATGTGGGTTATTTTTAGATCATCCAATCCATAGTTCCAGAATAGCTTCAATATAATGCTAAAAGTTAATTATTTTTGTAAAATGGTTCATTAATCTCTAGAAGTTCCAAAATATTTTTTTATTTTATTTTAGAAGAAAATATTTGCAACACTCCATAAAATAGTTTTTATTCATAGAATCTTCCCCATTTAGATTTTTTAATGGTTAAAAATAAATATGATTATCTACTTATATTTTAATTATTATGAAGGATATTATACCATTATAGATTCATAATCATGAAATTAATTTAATATTAAATTTATATCCAATAATGACGATTTTTTCAACAATATCCCTACAAGATAATTGTTTAAGAAAATATCATGGTACACAAAGGTAGCATAAACCACTATAGTGAGTAATGTTTTTCAAAATAGTATAATAAATGTAAAACCAATAAATATTTTATTTTTATAAAAATATTATCTTATAATTAAAATACTAATTTAGGGTCACTTTAATTGATTTCCAAAGATTTTAAAAATAGTAAGAGAATAATTTTCATGAAAAGTCATCATTTTTTAAAACCATATTTAAACGTAGTAACAAAATTTGAAAAAAAAGTTTACGAAGAAATAATTTTTGATATATCATCATTGATGGATAAAAATTACTAAAATACCAAAATAATAAAATCGTGATAGAAAAATATATATTTTGAAAACATAATTAATGTAAAGAATCATAAATAATTAAGAAAAATAAGTCTGGACACCATTACATGTTCTTTGAATCACCTCCATTGTATTGATCTTTAAACCTTCAGAGGAAAGGATTTTGGAAATATCATGGCCATATTAACCTGTAAATGAATTTTTAAAATGGTATTTGGGTAGAATATGGAAATAGAACTATATATAATATGTTTTTTTAAATGTTCAGGACATTTCCCCATTTATAATACGAATTTGATGGCATTTTTACAAATACTCAATCGATATGGCCTAAGAATTTAATTTTAAAATGGAAAATAATTAATAAAAGGAAAATATATCATATTGTTGGCCATTAACAATAATAATATGACTTAAAATATGAATTAATTTTTTTTATTAATTTATAAACCTTTTTTAATATTAAATACATGTTATGTTCTTTTTTAGGGTTATTATTGTCGTTTGAGACTAAAAAATGTAACTATTTATAAAATCAAAGATTTTTTTAATATAATTACATATATTTCATATATATTCATAAAAGGTTTGAAAAAAAATAACTCATCTAACACTTATCTATTTAAATACTTTAAAATCATTTATTTTTCACTTTTTCCCTATTGAAAAAAGTGTCATGTTGACAGTATGTAAACATTTTGTATAATTATCCTATTAGTTAATATTAAAAATTGTATTTTCTAAAAAATATATTTTATTATTAATAAATATTATCATTTAAAACCATTAATAATATTATTCAGTCTCATTTATATAATGATAACATTTTTATATTAAGAATTTTTTATTTTGTTACTATGTGCAAAGGTTGGGTGTCATTTGGACAGTTAAATTTTTATATAAATAAAAAAGTCATAAATATACATAAAAATAAATTATTAATCAATATATTTTACTCTAAAGGTGTATAAAATATTTATCCCTTCCATTATAATATCATATTGACTCTAAAACGTCTTTTCCAATGTTTCTCAAGGAAAACATCTGCACTGATAAATTGTTTCATATATATCATAACATAACACTTAATTTATATTAATTTGATAATATTTATATATTATTTTGAGTATAGTTTAATGTAAAATATTTTAAGTGAGTTTTATAAATTTTTATATCAGATTTAACTCATGATGATGTCATAAAATTTATGGTATTCATAAAAACTATAATTTTTTACTATTCACCTAAAAATCAACTTGCTTAGAGAAATACCAACAATTAACTCTAATCAAATTTCAAAATTTTGATACAAAAACTAAGGCCTATTTTCTTAAATTTAATTTATAAAATTAAAAAATTTATCTTCTTAACAAAACCATATATTAAAGACAATAATTATAAATACATAATAATAATTTAGTTGATTTTATCTTTTGGGGCATGAAATAACCATGCATTCATTTTAAAATAAATAGTCCCTAAAAATTATAAATTTACAACAATAACACTAATTAAAAAATAAATATATTTATTCTCTATTTTTTTAGGGATTATTTAACAATAACCCTTTATGACTACTTTTTCAAATATATAATAACTACCTGCAATAATCATATTTCATTATAAAAACCACTTGTTCAAACCTTATTTTCATCATCAAAATGCATTCAATATTTATATTTATCTTACTTCCTAATATAATCATTTTCACGGGATTCATCCTTATATGATATCATGATGTTCACAATAAAACCTTTCTGTTCCTTTATTTAGTTATTATTATTTCCCTAGTGTACTTGTAATGATCCAATGGAATATAGTATTTCTTTAGTACGTATTATTATGGAATAATAATCATTTATTTTCTGTTATTCACTTATTTATTATAAAAAATTATGAATTTTATTTAAAAAAATTCTAAAAGTATAATACATACTAAAACATAGGTTTCTACATTCTCCCAACTTTATAAAAATTACAACCTTGTAAATTTCAACTCAGTGATAAAATAGAAAAAATTATTACAATTTGAACTCTACATAATTTTATAAAAGACCTATATAGATTTTCTTAATCAAGATCTTTTGTATTAATTCACAATAATTTATTTATTTATTTGAATACATAATCTCAATTTTTACATCGTTTATTAAGGGTAAGGTTATGCTTGATGCAATAATATTTAAGGGAATTATAAAAATCTTCCACATCATTTTTTCCAAATACAACATCAAAAATTTGGAATAAATTTATAACATAAATTATATAATATTTTAAATTAATCATTTTTGATGTGTAACATCAATATAAAAATTTAATGAACTTTATTTTTATAAAATAATCTGATAATATTAGTATGAAATTTTCAAAATGTAGTTTTTATGAAATATTCTTAATATTTATAAAATGAAAAAAATGAAAGAGAAAAAAAAAATTTGTTCAAAGGTATTCTTCTTCTACTATAACTTTAAAATAATTATGTACTTTATACTACTAAGATATTGTAAAAAAATTTGAAAATACCCTATTTATACATCCCATTTCATAAATATAAAAAAATGTATTTTTATATTTGACTATAAATAATCCTTTATCAATATAAATTTCAGGGTTTTGATGTATAATGACTCAAAATTATTCATATATATATATGGGTGTGTGTGTTTGTGTGTTTGTATCTTATATATTATTAGATGAATAATCATTTCATTTTACAATAACATGCTTGGGGATCAAAAAATTTTAGTGTCTTTGAAAAATTGGATATATAAAAAACCAGTTCATAAGTGAACTACATCATCTACTAATAATTTATTCATAAATAGAACCCTTATTAGACAAATAATACGAAAAAAACTCCAAATAACCTGGGGATGGAAACATAATAAACAGTGATATCAGATGCTCTATTAGGGTAAAAAGTGAGATATCAATGATTATATAAGAATAATATGAGAAAAATGGTATAATAACATGATTAAAACATTTTAAAACTATACCCTACATATAAAATAATAAAATATTGAGTCATGGAATAAATATTGGAAGTTTATAATAAATTAATCATAAAGGAATCAAATAGCATGATCCATGAGGGCATAACATTGGTATAAGACATAGAACGTGTTCACTTCCCAAACCATCATAGTAGTCATGGTTCACATCCAAGACTATTATAGTGGATAAATTACATTACAGAAATGGGTTAACTCCCCATTATAATCATGCTTATCTCCTGAGATATAAATATTTACCCAATGAATTAGAGGGATATATAGGTCCCACATGTCACATAATAAATATCATATGTATGTGTGTTATAAGATAATAAAAAATCCATCATAACAGAACCCATGAAAATAAATGGGTTTAATAAATATTTCATCATGATATAAGTCATGGAAATGAAACAGGTTTCATAAACATTTCATATTTTCATCAAAACATACCCCATGAAAAATGAAAAATTTACATAATAATATTTTCATCATAATAAAAACCCATATATAGAAAAACTTTGGTTGATATCCTTGAATAATATCCCCAGTAAATCATAAGTTTAATCAATGTTTTTTGTGTTTGATGAAAAAAAAACTGTTAAAAAATCATTAAAACATTCTTGATGCAAATATATTTTACATTCTGAAAATAACATTTTAAATAAAAAATTTCCCAAATATTAAAAAAATCATATTCATTGAAATTAACCTTGTAATATTTTGAATGAATATATAAAACATTTATATTTTAGGATAGTGGTAAATATTGTTCATTTTGTACTAGTTAAAAAAATGTTTTTTCATATTATTATTAAAAAGTCAAAAATACCTCCTTCAGAAATCAAAATTAAGAACCCATTAAAACCATTTTTTAAAAAGGTCAAAAAAGGAAAAAATTAATTTAAAAAATCATATGTCAGTAGTAAAAAAATAAAACTTTTTTATAAAAGATGGATATGGAAGAAAATATATTTTTGACCAAACAGAGTAACAAAGTCATCTTTTCCTTAAAAACATATTTTTGTATCTTTAGTTCATAAAGAGAAAAAAATAAGAGTAAAACATGTATTCTACAAAAATAACCATAGGAAAATAAAATTCATGAGTTTCTTGAGATATATATCATAGTATTTTATCATCGACGTCATAAGAATAAGAAATCGTGATAATAATGAGATTGTATCATAAAAATCATACCGCTTCAGAAACATTTGAATCATAATACTCGTAATGTAAATAAAATTATATGTATATATAAATTTATATAATTATAATAATAGTATTCCTAAAATAAATTAATGGGAATAATATACACCTCAAGAAAGAAACAAGTGGTGAATATGGAATTTGTCCCATGGTAATAAAAGTGAGACAGGACAAATATATCATACCTCCAGGATCAGCATTCATTGTATACATTTGAACATCATGTATAAAAAATATAGGTTTCTTATAAATAATCTTTATAACCATAATAATATGTATCCTATCATATATTATTTACCTATAACCTTTTACTAACAATTTATTAACAATTCTTTCTTAAAATAATTGTTCTCGGCGATAACTGCTTTGACTTTCCAGTATAATTTGGTTCGGTAGTTTTTTATTGTACTTTTATTATAGTAATATCATCTCTAGAATTTTAATAATGATATAAATATAATATATATTCATTATAAAAATATTTATTGTCATCTATAAAATTTATAAATAAAAAACAATTTACACTATTCATAGAGATAGTAAGTCATGCGTACACATGAAGGTTGTTTAAATTTTTTTGATGGATAGAATGAAAGAAATTAAAATATTAAGTCACCTTCCCAGAACCATTTATATATCATATATATAATATATATTCAATAAATCTATCCTTATTACCTTAAATATCAAAATAAAGTGAAAAACATATCACATTACTTCATAGAGATGGTAGTCCTCATGTGCGCATGAGAAACATTAATTTTTTAGAACGAATTATAAGTTATGATTGTAGATATGATGTTATATTTATATGAGTATAATTACATCATATATATAATTTGATTTTATCATTATATACAACCATGAGTGGAGGTGATGTAAAATGAATTATGTCAGTTTATGAGGTAGTTGTCTATCGTCCACATGATCAACAGTTTCATTTACCATTTGACTGAAGATGAGATGGATATCTGTCATTAAATTAACTTAATAATAGATAAGTATATGGGTGATAATAAATTTATTATATCATCATGTTTGAATAATTTTTTTCGAGGTAAAATAATAAATAAAATAACAATGCATGGTTAAAGACTATAGCACTTCCATGGAGAACCTCTTTAGGTTTGCACCAAAAACCATCATTTTAGGGTTTCACAATAAAAATATGGCCACTGTAACATGATGAGGAAATAAAATAAGGTATTTTTTCTCGGTTTTGTATAAATAAATGTGTTTGGAAATGTAAATGTTATATGAAAAAAGGTTTGCATTTATAAGTAGGGGAGAGGACACACTTGAAATTTTTTAAAATAAAAAGATATACCAATGTTTCTAACATGAATGAAGGATTAAAAATATCTCATTATCAATAAATAGATGAAATTAGGAAAAAATATTTCCATAAACTAAAAATTGGACTAGTGTAATATCATTTTAACCCATATTGTTCTTTAGTTTAACCCCTGGGTAAACACATTTCAACCTTAACTTCGGTAATTAATATTCAATATTCTCACTATTCATTATAACCCAAAATTAAGTAGAAATTATAAAATAATATTAATTTTTTTATGACTCTTAATATTAGATCCATTTTACCAAATTCATATCACATAAGTGGAATAATTTAACTTAAAATTAAACTCTAAGATGAGATGAAAAAATGATTTCCCAAAATATTATTCAAAAGTATAAAAATTTTTTATATAAAAAATATATTAATAATTGATTCAATTTAAATAAAATACATTAATAGAAAAAAAAAATTAACTATACTACCTTTTAATCAATTTACAAAAATGTAACTCTTTAAATTCATTAAATGAAAAGGCATTTTCAATAAAAATCAGTATTTTCTACGATTCAATAAAAAATAAAACTTTTCATAAAAAATCAAATAATTAACATCAGATAATTTGTAAAAGATGCTCCCAAAAATGAAATATAAATTTTTAAATAAATTTTCTAAAATTGTCAAAAAAGAATTTCATTTTTTGTTCACAACATGCTATAAAAATTATTTTTTTCATAAAAATTTATTTTTGAATAATATTATGAATTTAAAAAAAATTATTTACTTATTTATAAATATATTTTATTTATATTAAATATTTATACTTAATAATTTAAAATTATTTATAATATTAATAAAAAAATATTTAATGGCTAGTTCATAACTACCATGCTTAATAAAAATATTTTAATAGTATATCGGGGCTCTTTAAAACATGGTGTTGTATATTACGTAATCTATCGAAGAAATAAATTTAATTTGAAAAAAAAATCATTAAATATTAGGGTGTTATAATAGTGACCCCTTGAACTTAATTTCACCCTTTAAATTAATTTCACCCTTGAAATTCCATTACTCTAATACAAACAACTGAGGATACTTCATTTGTATCATATCTTTTTTCCCATATAGCTTTTTCAAATTGGTGGTTTCGCCATAAAACATTGATGTGTTGAGTGGTATTGTTTCGTATTACTTTATTTATAAGATTCAGAATCTCTATATGTTATTCTTAATTGGAAAATCATCACCTTTTTTATGAACATATATTCTAGTACAGGTGAGGGATCAGGTTTGTACTTCTTGAGGAGAGATACATGGAACACATCATGAACTTAGGATAGGTTTTATGGAACCACCAAGAGATGGTCTACTATCCCCACTAGTTCAAGATTATATAAGTGTCCAATATAACTAGGCATCATATTTAATATCTTCCTTAAACATAGAATATTATTCTATTTAGAAATTTGTATAAAAACATTCTTACCAACATTAAACTCCAGACGAAATTGATAATTATCAGCATGGATTTTATGTCGATATTGAGCTACCCTTATGTGTTGTTGAATGAATTTAAACATATCTTCAATTTATTCTATAGTACATGGTTTTAATAGATTTATTTCACTAACTTTATCTAAAAATGTTTTAGTTATAAACTTATTTCTATATATTTCTACATAACAGGTCATCATAACAATTTAGTGAAAGAAATTATTGTAAGAAAAGTTGGTTAGACATAGGTGTTAGTCCCAACAAAATTGTAAATCCATAGAAACATATCTAAATATATAATCTATGGTTTGAATTTTAAATTAAGACTAACCATCTATTTTAGTTTTATACATAGTATTAAAACTCAGTCTTGTATCCATAGAATACTACCACAAAGCCCGTTCTCGAGTGGTAAGGGCTCCTACATGGAATTCAAGAGACCTAGGTTCAAAAATGGGTGGAGAAGAATTTCTAGGGGTACCGTAGAAGTACTGTAGTAGGAAATTTAGTAGGAATTTTAGTAGGGACTGTATAACGTATTACTCGATATTGTAGCAGGCAGAACTATTCAAACAATTTGGGCATTCGGGCCATAGGTTCGGGCCTACGACTCTCAGGAACTTCAGGTCATCAAAGGCCTTCCGGGCTCAAGGCCTTCAGGCCATAGAGACCATAGAGTAGCCTAGATCATAGAGAGTTGTCCCCAGAATAGGATCAGAGAAAAAAGAGTAGCAGTCACTAGTAGCAGAGCTAACTGGATTGGAAGAATGAGAGGGTATGGAAACCGCAATCGGGACCAGGCACCGTGAAAATTGTATATGGAAATGCTAGTCGATCAGCAATAAAAATATGGGTATCTAGGTGATCAAGGATGCGGAAGATGCGGAGGGATGTTCTACTGGGTTGGGCATACAGGTCAGGTAATGGGCATAATATGTCTTTGAGCCTTCAGGTCATGTATTTGGGTCATTTCGGGCCTTGTTCCTTGGCCCTACATGTCATTTAAGGGTTCATATTCAACCCTTAAAAGGGGGATTATCCATAATAAAATAAAAAAGAAGCCCTTCAAGCCATTCACACTTGTATCCATAGCTTACTGAATGTTTGGATATAATATTGAGGAAAACATAAAATCCTTATCAGATACAATAGAATATAGTACTTCATAAAACCTTACCACTTCATTAATTTATATCCATGAAATATGATATTGAAATAAAATATTATCTGATACAGATGAATTATTCTGGCCTTTTAATATAATCGACTGCAACCCATATATCATTCTCCCCTTTAGATTTTTTTGGGAGTCTGACAAAAAAATATATGTTGATGTTTTTCCATTTCCATTATTATGTGGGTAAGAGTTATAACATCCCCATACACATTTTTATCTCATCCTTAAATTTATAACATACCATGGATCAAGATAAAAACTCAAAAATATAAATCTTCATGTCATCCCATGAGAAATAATCTTTCAAATCTCTATACATATTTTTACTTTTATAATTAATAAGGAATAAAGAACTATGACCTTCCTCTAATATCTCTGTCTATAAATATAATATATATGGGAAATATATAAGGTTATTAAAACATTTCATTTGATTACATTCTATTTTAAACTCATAATCATTTCTCTCCTTCATGTGTTACTCTACATATTCCTTTTGTGCCTCTCTAGTCGTAATTTATATGGATTATTGAACACTTATTTGAGAAGAATTATTTTCTCTCCTCTAGTTATGATTTCTAGGTTCATCCTTTGGAAATATAGAAATATTAGATCAATTAAAATTCATATCATATATAAGCTAACATGATATTTTCTACTCAAATAATCAAACGACTTGGTCTATTTCTCTCAATGGCCATGTATTAAGAATTCATAATCTTTATTTAGTTTCAACCATAATATATGGAACATTTTCTCTTTCTATTTGAATATATACTTATAAATTTTATGGTCAATATATATAGAACCATTATATGTAATGGTAATTCCTTAATATCTTTAATGAAAAAATTATCATAGCTAATTCCAAATCATGAATTGGGTAATTTTTCCCATGAACCTTAACGAATCATGAGGCATAAGCTATCACCATATCATTTTATATGAGGACCCACCACATTTAATTATTCTATGAACCAATATATATTAATAACCATTCTCTAATATATAAAAATGTAATCGTAGCTATGCTAACTAATATTATATTCAATTCCTTGATATTTTCCTCATTTTCATTTATCCATAGCATCTTGTCTCCCTTATGAGTTTACTTGGTGACTTTATTAGTTAGTCTTGAGAAATTTTCCACAAACCATTAATAATATAGATCCATTCAAGAAAAATACATATCGTCGTCTCCATGGTTAGTTGGGTCTAATATTCAATAGCCTTTGACGTTGATGGATCCAACAACATACCCACGCCTCAGATTATATGACCTAAAGAAATGAAAAATTTTATAGCCAAAATTCAAACATTATTAATTTTTCATGATGTTTATCCTTACATAGGGTATTTAAAACAATTCACATTTTATCTCCATGTTGTTCCTTTTACCGTTGAATAGATAAGAGTAAAATCTATAAATACTAACACAAACTAAAAAAGTTAATCTATAAAGAATATATTCAAGAAATCTATGAATATGTAAGGTGAATTTGTAAGACAAAATAGAAATAATATATATTCAGAATTATCATACCATTCACAGAATGCTATCTTGGGTATATCCTCTTTATTAAACTTCAGTTGATGATATCCAGAATGAATTTAAATCTTTGAAAATTATTGAGTTATACATACTTCGTCAAACAAGAAATCAATACGAGGTAAAGGATACTTGTTCTTGATTGTGATATTTTTTATTTCCCAATAATAAATACAGAGTCACATCGACCCATATTTTTCATAAAAAAACTGTATAGGTTCACTCTAAGTTGATTCACTGGGACAAATTAATCCATTTCTAAGATTCTCTTGGATTTTTTTATTCAATTCATGATACTCATTTAGGTCACTCTTTCAAGAGTCTTTGAAATAGGTATAGAACTAGGTATGAGTCTAATTGTGAACTCAACTTCTTGATTTAGTGGAAGACTACATAACTCTTCCCAAAATACATTCACAAAATCCAAAATAGTAGGAATATCCTCAATGTTGAGTTTCTCTCCAACCATCTGAGAAAATAACACATTTTTATTAGGAATCAAGAAAAATTAAATATATGTGATCTCCATTAGAACTTTTTATTTATTATCATATGGATAGACAGTAAATGATATGTTTAGAATATAAAACATTAATTACCTTCCTCATTAATTAATGAAGAATTTATGTATATAAATCCAAACTATGCCTACGATAACATCAAATTCAGCTAGAGGGAGACTAATGATATATTTTGGAAGCGCATTCCGAAAAACATAAACTGGAGAAGAATCATAGACTTCGGCTAAAATCATCATTCCATTTGAGGTTTTCCCTACTAATTCAACATCTATTCATTGCGGAATAATATCTAAGCCTATATATAATTCATTGGATATAACAGAATGGTATGATTCAAATTCAAATAATATATTATTAGTTCTAGAGTTGATGGTATGTTTTCCTTTCACCATATAGTTTTCATACCCCTAATCAAAAATGGTGATAAAAGGATATTTACCATTATAATTAACCTAAAGATGTTTCTAACATTAACCATCATCGTTAACTTTCATATTTCAAAATTGGTTAACTTAATCCCTATAATCCTTTAATTTGAAACACTAGAGTGTGGGTGGTGTATTTTGTAATGATTTATCCCTATTTCTATCATTAAGTAACTTATTCCCATAAATTAAATATTTTTTTATGAACATCCTTTACACAGGTAAAAAATTTACCTATCCCCTTAAAACAATTTTCTTCATTTTTCCTTCAACACATCAAGCATTAAGAAAATATCATCAGCTTTTCTCCATAATTTTTAGTCTTTCCTTTGAATTCCATATTTTTTTCTTATCAAACCCATGATATTTATGGGGAAAAACTATCTCCATTTTTAACTTTATAGAACATCAAAGGATTTTTTGTTTCTACTAAATTACCTTACCACTAAATTCCTACGGAGAATTTTTTTACGCCACTGAAAAATAGATCAACCTAAATTTCAGGTTCGATGATGATACCATAATATTACCTTGAAATTCTTGTAAAATATTTCTCCTAGGTAACGAATGATTCATCATCCTTATTCTTTAGATCAAATAATTCCTTCTCTATTTTCATGTAAATAATATGATGGATGTGTTTGTTAAAAAAAACAATCCCATAAAATCATCCTGCTCTATGGAGTAAATTTTTGTATTGTTGCTTCGTATTCTTGATCAAAGTCCACGATTGATTTTCATTACATTATTAATGATAAATTTCCTGAATTAATTTTCATTCTATAAACACTAGATAATGGCATATATCTTCTCAATAGTGTTAATAAATTTCTTTGAAACTAGTGGATGAGTAGAACCAGTAAAATAAGGTGGATATTGCCTCATGAAGGACTATGTTGTTCCCTCCATTTCTCGTTTGGAGGTTTTACATGATACATATTATGAAAAAAATTTGTGTGCATAGAAATGACATTTTTTATTACATATTCGATAATATTTAGTAACTTAGGAGAAAAATCATTAAATTATTTTTATAATTCAACATTAACAGGATTGCTTTGGGTTCTAGCCATTAATTTAAACCAAAAATCATAATGTGAGAAACAATAATCATTATGGGTATCATCATAACCATGAAAAATTATTTATAGGATGTCTTAAATCATGAAACCTTATTTTCAAATATATGACACCTGAGTTTTATCCTAGGTTATTCATGGTCATCATATATTAAAATACTTTATGGTGGTCCATAAAGAGTGTGATAATTTCTAAATCATGTCCCCTAATAGTGTCAAACTAGGTGTGCAGTTGGACCATTTTCATGCACCTGGTGATGATCAAGTCAAATCCCAATCCACCCTATTTGGAATTATTTTCTATAAATAAAAGTGTTCTAGAGACATATCTACTTTTATTATCTCTATAGGTATCTAATTTATTGTAAATAGTATTATCTATCAATCACTAAACTTCTAATATATTTTCCAATACTTAGACTTATCCCTACGGTTGTCACTAATGTTTTCTCAGCCTTGTTTCTAAAGGTTAAATAAACCTATTCTCTAATACCAACTATTGTGACCCAATATTTTTATACATATATGATACATTTTATTAGTTTAATATTCATTTTATTTTTTTAAAACAGGCATGAGTACCATAAAGGATTAGTGAATTTGGAAACATGGATACATAAAACAAATTGGTTCATAAGTGAACTATATCATCTCTTTATAAGTTATACATAACTAGAACCCTTCTTAGAAATGTCATCAAAAAATAAATTCTTCATAACCTGGTGAAATTAATTATAAGAATGTGTGAGCTAATATTCTAAGTAAGGGTAATCAATGGTGATATTAATGATCACATAGGCCTAACATGAGTATAAGGGTTTGAGAACGTGCACGTAATATTTAAAAAAATAACTATCATAAAAATGAACATAATATTGATTCATGACACAAATCATGGTAGTTCATAAGAATTTAATAATAATATAATCAAAGAACAAGGACCATGAGGACTTAATATTGGAATGAGATTTTATTTTGTGACATATTCATAAGCACAAAAAAGTAATTTACTTAATTGTCAAGGAACATTGGGAAAACAATCATACTACAATGGGTTGACTACCCAAACCATAATATTAGTAATATTCCACTCCCAATACTATAATAGTGGAAAATATCCCATACTGAACTAGTTTAACTCCCTGTTATATTTCTGTTTGTCTCATGATATATTAATCTTTCCCAATTTATTAGAGATATATATAGGTCCCACAAGTCACATAATTAAAATCATAGATATGTGTGACATAAGAACATAAAAAATTATCAAATCAAAAACCATGAATACAAATATTTTTCATATAAATTTCATCATGGAATAAAGTGAGGAAAAGAAATAGGTTTCACAAACATTTTATCTTTTCATCGTAGCATAACCCATGGAAAATGAACTGGTTTTATAAAAAAGATCATCATAAAAACAAACCATCTAAATAAAGATTAATTATGGTATCCTTATATTATATCCTTAATATACTATAAGAAGAATCAATTGTTTTTTCATTGAAAAAAAACTTGTTAAAAGATATTTCAAAAGTTCTTAAGGAAAATAACTGTTCTATTTTGACAACACCCATTTATAATATAAAGTTTCTCTAATAGTAAAGAAAATGTATTATTTGAAATAAAAATTAAAAACTTTTAATGGAATATTTAAATTTTTAAGTTGTCATGAATGATGGAAATACCAATCATGTCATGCACATTAAAATAATGAATGCTTTTACATTTTTTTTAAAAATTCAAAAGTACCTCATTCGGAAAATTACAAGAATGTTACTTTTAAATAATTTTTTAAATAGGTAAAATAAGGGTAAAATGACTTTAAACAATCATATGAGAATATTAAATTATTTTAAAAACATATTTGGAAAACATGAATATTGAAGAAAATAGACTTTTGACTGAATAGAGAAATAAATATTATTTTTCATTGAAACATTATTTCACTATTTTGAGTCCTTAAATAGTGTAAAATGAAATTAAAACATGTATTCTCTATAAATAACTATAGTATAATAAAATTAACTATTTTCTTGAGAGTTAAATAATAATATTTCATCAACTAGAGCATAATCCCAAATAATCTTGATAACAATGGTATTTTATAATTAAAACCTATACCTATGTGGTATCTTTTGAATAATATTCCCAATAAAGGAAATAAAAATATATAGATATTTAAATACCCATAATTTTTATAATAATAATCAAAATATATATTAATGGTAAGAACATACACCACATAAAATAAACAAGTGGGGATTACAGCCTCTATCTCATTGAATTAAAAATGAGGCGAAAATCACTTACCTCAAGTCTCAAATTTATTTGTGAAAAGTTGAAAATTTGGATTAATATATACATTTTATTATACATATATTCTATAAAAATTATAATATATATCATGTCATATATTATTTACTTATAACATTTTAACACCCATTTGTTAACTATTCTTTGGTAAAACCAAAGTTCTGGGTTAAACTTTAACATTTTTCATGAATGTTTTGGTTTGGTAGTTTTGGTAATTAATATTTTATTATTCTTAAATAATATAAATAATATTAATAATTATATAAATATAATATATATTAATTATAAACAGATTTATTTTCATCTATAAAATTTAGAGATAGAAAATGAATTACGTCGTTCATAGAAACTATAAGTCGTCTGTATGTATGAACATTATTTTCATTTTTTTATTAATGAAGTGAAATAAAGGTAAATATTAATTAATAAATATATTATCATTTATATATCATATATAATATATATATATCTATATCAATTAAAAATATCATTTTTAATATCCATGTCAAATATAATGTGAAAATTGAATCGCATCACTCGGTGGAGGAGGTAGTCTACACGTATGCAAGAGCGACGTTATTATTTTCTAATGGATTATAAAGTAAGAAATTAAATATTATATTATAATTAAATAAGTAAAATTATTTCATATATATAATATATAAATATATAAAATTTAAATCCTTCTTTATATCCAACAGTGAGAGCCGGTGATGGAATATTAACTACATCAGTTCATGAGGCGATAGTTCATCGTACACTCGATTGATGGTTTCATTTACCATTTAATAAGAGAGGGTATATATATAATTTAATTAGAATAATAACATATAATTATATATCATAAAATTATTTTATTATATCATTATTTATTAAGAATAGTTTAAGAAGTTATAAGAAGAAATATAATTAAAATGTCTGGTTAAGGACATTACCTCTTCCTCAGAGATCCTCTTTAGTTTTAAACCTAAATCCTTATTAATAGTGTTTCAAAGTATAATTAATACCTCTATGACATGGTTAGATAATTAATAAATGGATTTTGGAAGTTTTTGGCTGATGATAAATTATTTAGTAGTGTGAATAGAAGAGGAGAGTGGGTTCCCTTTTATATGTGGGGGGGGGAGGATACACTAGGAATTTTTTTAAAGATAACATCATACATAAATAAAATTCTATAAAAGGTATAATTATATAAAATTATTAAATATAAGGTTGAAATATTTCCAAAAAATGAAAATTTGATATGTTTTTAGTTCATTTTAACCCTTATCTTCTTAGTTTAACCCTCTGGTAAACCCATATTAAACTTAATAGTAGTAATTAATTTTATTTATTTCTCAATTCATTATGACCAAGATTTAAGATGAGATTATTATATAATATGATTTATTATCATTAAAATTATGTAACCCATTTTAAAAAATTCAATTCATAGAAGTGGTAGAATTTAATTTAAAATTAAATTCCCAGACACGATGAAAAAATGGTTTTTCAAAAACGTTTTTATCAGTATAAAAGTTTTTATATAAAAAATAAAAAAAATCTTTATTAAAATGACATCATTTGGATTAATAACAACATAATTGAACTGATTTTTCTTTTAAAAAAATTTAAAACAAAATATAACTTTTCAAGCTCTTTAAATGTCAAAATAGTTTTCAATAAAAATCAGTATTTACACCATTCATTGAAAAATCAATCATTAAAAAAAATCTAAAAAATTAAATGTATGTTAATTCTGACATGTTGAACCCAAAAATAAAAAAAAACATTTTATAAAAAATTAAAAAAATTTAATAAATTATTTTATCATTTTTCCACATAAATTAATAAAAAATCGACAAAAATATATTTTCAAATCATCTAAAAACATTACCAAAAATTAAGTACTTATTTATCAATATATTTTCTTTATATAAAAATTTTATACTTACTTTTAAAAATTATATTATCTTATTCATACTACCAAATGTAATATCAAGGTTGTCATGGTTATGCTTGATAATAATATTTTAATAGTATATCATTGTTCGTTAAAACTCAGTGTTGTGTTTAACGAAAGATATTAAAGAAATTAAATTTATTTAAGAAATATATTTCATAAAATTTTTTGGTTTTATAAGAAGAGTTTTTTGGTATTTAATATATATATTTTCATGTACTTTATATCTTGTAAAGGTTATCATAATTATTTTAACAGTGATTTCAAAAACAATTTCATGTAAGTCATATATAAGAGATAAGAAAGTTATGATAGATATTCTTCCATAAATCATGATAAATGGTCTTTAATATATCAAATTATCTTGACAAGGATTGAATAATCATTTAATAAATTATAACATAATCAATTACCTTTTAACATTACCAAAAAAAATAAATAAATCTGTCCTTAATTATGTTGACATGTTTTCCACATTTTTTTAACCCTAAAATTAAACCAATAATTTAAAAACATTACCCAAGAAAATAAAAGGAAACTATCATATAAAAAATTAAAATAATAATACCATAATTTCAGCCAAAGTTTCTTTAATAATTCTGTATCATTTAATACCAAAAATAATTAAAACATATAAATTATTTGAAACACTCCTTACCAAACAATGAAAATATAGTTCACATATTCTCTCTAAAAATAAACATAACCTTTATCAAAAAAAATCTTGATCCTTAATTATCCCTATAACCCTTTCTTACTCTTTCATAAACAAATAAATAATTAATCTCATTATCACAAAATAAAAACACAATCTACCATGTTTATTTTTATATCTCAACTTAAATTTAGAAATAAAATTACCCTTTATAAAAAAACTATAATTAACTTAACATTAATCACATACCGACCCTAATGGTTATCTATTCCTAAATCAAGAATTCTTCCAAAAACCAAACAAATATCTCCAATAATATAATTAATCACCTTAAAATAAAATCACCTAATAATAAAAATGGGTATATATGCCTTTGAATTTATGATCGTCATTAAACTTATCAACCCATACTGATATTCATAACTCTTAAACTATCATAAATCAATAACATCTTAAACTCTAATGTAATATAAATCATCTTTTGATACAAATTGTAATTATATGAACATAAATATACTAAAATCACATGATTTATATATAATACTTCATCATCTATATACTCAATAACTTTTAGGTTTCTATTTTTATATAATTATGAGACTCATTTCATAAAAAATTCACATTTTTTCACTCAATGTTAATTTTTAAACTAACATGGGTTATATAAAATTATTATTCTTCCTAGTATCTAATTAAATCATTAGTAATAAAATTATTGGTTACTTGGGGAAAAGGGAAACTAAATAAAGGGGAGATATCATATGCTCGGTAATATTTTACATGCATCAAGTGCTATCATGTACTAAAAAACTGCTGAATAATATGAAATGACTAAATATTAATCCAACTATTCAAATATGACTAATAACATTAAGGTAAAATATATCCATATAAAATACAAAAATAAAAATAATCACATGGAAAATCATGATTAATTTCATAGTTATGGAATGAAAAAACAATAGGATATTAAATCCAACTATTAAGGCCATGGCCAAGACAATATTAATATATTTGAAATTTTAGACAAAAAACCACACTAGTTTATATTTTGAGACCTACTAATGAATCAAGGTGAAATATAATTTCAGACCTCACTTATCACTAAATTATTCTAATTCATTCATCATTTGAAAATAATTAATATAAAATAAATTAAAAATTCAATATAACAAAGTGATAAATATTATTATATATTTAAATAACAAGTATACATGGTGTAAATATTTCCCCTACCAATAAATGGAACGAATTTTTTGGTAAGAACCATTCAATCTAATTTATATAGCATAGGGTGTTCATTGAATGTAATATCTCTTCTGATTATAGGTACATCCCTTTTGAGATCCCCCTTTTGTTATAGGTCTAGAAAGTGTTTGAATTTGGGTTAAAATTATTTAGAGGTGGCCGAATCTTTAATGCCAAAACTTTTGGGTTGAAAAACATTTTGTAGAAAAATTTCATGCATGCAATGATTTTACACATTGTGTAATAGTATAATCCGGATAAAATTAGCTGAGGTGATGGGTTTTTCAACATAAATCTTAAAAAAATTACACTGTGTGTAATGGAATTAGATGCCATATAATTCTCCAAGAAGAATATTGAAAGTATCGTATTGTTCATTTTGGTATATTTCCATTTGTGTAACATTCCTCCTCTAACCCTAGAGTGACTCTTAGTGGATTTGGAGTGATTTTTTCATCTCTGGTCATTGAAGATTTGTTTTGGATACATGGTAAACCTTTTTCAAAAAAAGGGAATTCCTAAGAGTGGCCTTTTCAAACCCTCCACACTCAAAAAACCCCCTCCCCATGAAGAGATAATCTAGAGATGCCCCAACCGGGAAGGCTTCTTTGTTAGCCGAGATGACATTGTGTCCCATGGGGTAACACCTCGATCAGCTATGGTTCATCACAGAAATCCGTCAGCCAGGTGAAGTGCACCCATTATTCCCACCAGGTGAGACCCTGGGTGACCCTGCAAGATGAGTGGTACATGGGAGGCGGAAATTCCCGCAAGGGCAGGCTCCCAGGAATCAAACCCCTGACCTCACCGAAAACTGTTTCTATGGCCCTCGACCGTGCACCACTACGCCACCGCCAAAGCGGCCCTGGTAAACCCTTTTTTATTTGGTTCCCTTTCATTCCTCCTTATTTCGATTAATGGTGGAATTTTTTATGGTTGTGGGTTTGGGGTTGATATTTATCGTATGTTTCGGTCTATATATCTTCTATCATCATTAATTTTATAGTCTTACATTAATTAGGTTTTTTCTATTAGAGAACATTATACATCAATTTTATGGTAGGTGTTCTAAAATTCAAGTCCCAAATTCATTATTTCTATTATGTGTATGTAACTGTATAATTTCTATTACATGTTTAACAATTCAGTTCTTGATTGAATTAATTAGTTTTTTTATTAATAAATCTAAGGAATTGTGAAATTTAGAAAATTAAAATTTTTATTTTTAAGTATTATTTGTTGAATTAATTATGTATTTATTGAGATTATTGAACTTGAAAAATTAATTGTTAAATTAATTAATGGGAATCGTTGGGATTATAAAATTGTGATTTTGAATAATTAATTGTTGAATTCATTAGGGTGAGATTGATTTTATTGAAATTGAATAATTAATTCATAAATTAATTAATATTTTATTGAAATTGTAGAATTAATTATTTGAGATTTTTCTGAATATGAAGTTGATTGATGTGATTAATTAATCATTGAATTAATTGATTGATTGGTGTGATTAATAAATTGTTAAATTTGATTAATTAATTGATTGATTAATTAATGGGATATTGTGACACATGTGAAATTTAGAAATTGTCATGTATGTGTTAAATGTGTCTGGGATATGGATTGTCGCTCCAAATACAAAAATATTTTAATTGTGTGTGGGATATGGATTGAGACTCCAAATGCCCTTGTATGTTAAAGGTGTGTGGGATAGGGACCGAGGCTCCAAATAACAACACAAATTAATTATTTATGGGATAAGGACAGAGGCTCAAAATACCCATATGAGATTATGAGTAAGGGATTGGGACTGAGGATGCAAATACCCATGTGATATTGAGGTGTGGGACTCGGGCAGTGGCTCCAATTACCCACAGGGGGTTAGAAATTACATTCTACACCAAGAGTTTTCATTGGACTATGGTTCCAATTGTACATGGTGTGAAATGAGATGATGCATGGTAATAATGAAATTTATATATATGATATTACATTGGTATTTTTTAGACTTCTTAATGAGGTGATGTAGGAATTCAGGTGTAGCTATCATAGGGAACATTTGGGTCTATGTGGTTAAATAAAGAGTACTTGAATAAAGAAAAATAGTTTAATTTATTGATTTTATTATATTATCTAAACAACAGCATAAACAGTTATACACCAGATATAACCTTAAATGTTGTTATTGGTGGACTCCTAAGATATACACAGACCCTACTTGGGCTGCCTGATCGGTACCCAAAAAAGACTTCATGTTTTCAGGACAAGATAAGGGTAGAGGCCCTGTGTTAGATGGATGACTTGGGATGCAACATGGATAGGGGAATTGGGCGTTTTTGGGGACCTACTTGAGATTTGATAGTGTCTTTACTTTTTATTTTCATTTTGACACTTGGAAAGTTCTTTAGTAGGGTATGTCTACTATTCAATTTTGATATTTTATTTCCAATTTTGGTTATCATGTGATACTGTTATTTTTTTGGTTATGTTATGTCTGTTGGTTTTTCATATTTTGTTTTCATTGTTGAGCTACTTTTATAAAGAGGGTATAGTCTCCCCACTATCAAAATTTGACCCTAGATACTAGTTGAAATCCTCTAGCATGCGGGTAGGAATTTTTTTGTTCATGTGACTGACCAGATCGGGGCACCGGTGTGTGGAACGTGAGTCCATAAATTACAAAGTGGTATCAGAGATAGTTTTTTATTTTATTTTCTTTTGTTCTACTATTTGGGAAAAAGTATACAATATATTATGAATAGTAAGGTAGTGGTAATTAGCTCATTCATGGTAGTATCTAACCAATGTATGAAGTAAAACCCATGTACGTAGGTTGGGATTGCTGTTATTGGTATTGCTTGTTACAGATGGATGTTATTTCACCTTGGGTGATGCACTTATTGCATGCTTTGATTATTATTGTTAAGATTTTCTAATATTTTTCCCTTATATTAGTAAGTAATGATAGTTGAGTATGCATGCATCATTCTAAGCACTCAAAATTATTTTTTGACATGCATCATTTTAGGCACACATGCAAAAAATGGGTTCTATGTAAGTTATTGAACTTGAACTTTTTTTCCTATTTTGTGAAATTTAAATAGAAAAAGGATCCTAATGTGGAATTGAAATTGTAAATGATGAAAATTGGGATTATATGGGTGTATAATGTATAAAATAAATAATGATAAAGATTTTACCCTTTTTTAACCATGACTTCGATGTAGGATGGTTATGGGTAGCGATAACATCTCTGTTCTAACTATGTTGTAAGAAAAAGGGGATATGGAAGGAGATGGTCTACCAGTAGTGGATCCTGATAAATTAATAGTGTCAGGTGAGAATGTTTGAGAGAATTTACAAGATAGATTTTCTCGCATCATGAGTTTTATGGAAAAAGACCCATGGTGGATTGTGAAAATCATGTCTGACCTAACGAAGGATTTTCAATTATAGCACCCTGATACATTTACTAGAGAGGGTGGAACCAAGGTGGCAATGTTCTAGATTGATTCCATGTAGAATATACTTGACCATTTAGAGACCCCTATTTAGAAGTGGGTAAAGTTTTTTTCTTACATGTTGTGGGGATTTATCAAATCACTGGTGGGATGTTCAGGCCTAGATAGGGAAGCAATACGATATGGAATAGAATGAATTTGTTGAGAAGTTCCTATAACACATTTATTCATAAACATTTATATAGGAGAGATCAAATAAGTTCACGTAGTTGAATTAGAGTAGCATGTCTATGATGAACTATGTTGATCTCTTTATAGTCATTCAGTTCTTTTTTAAAGTTCTATAAGGTGATGATACAACTATGGAAAGGAATTTTCAAGACTAGGTAAAATGTGAAATTAAGTCCAAAGTAGTCCTCTTTTGGTTAATGAAGTTCACTGAGGTGGTGAATCGGTCTCTCTTTACTGAGGGGAACATGAAGTAGGATTCTATTATAGGATAGATGGTTGCTTCTAGATGATTAATAAGTATGTAATCAAAGATTTGGAAGCATTGATATGATAATCTTATCCAAGTGGATAGTTGAAAAAGTTTCCAAGGGGAAGGATCGGTAACTCAGGTTCGTACCTGATTTCTTTTCCACCAGTGTGGTTGGTCATTCCACTTTCATGAACATTTTCCATGGATAACAGTGGATTTTCAATCAACCAGTAGGATGGGACAACTATAGGGGTTCTGTTAGAACCCATGATGTATGGGTACTGATGGAGGAGCTATACATAACTAGAGTGAAGGATGGGGATCAACTACACTGTATCAGTTTGGCAGCTTGAGTTCTATTAGTTATGGTAGTAGAGGTAGTGTCCTAGTTCTTCAGGGAAAAAGCACCCATATCAGCATAGTGGTGTAGCTCAAGGGACTCTGACTACATCACCTACTAGAGTGGTAGGACAGTTATATTCCATTCAGCCTGCACTTGTGGATAGTAAGGCAAGACCATCAATGGTGAAAGTGTCATGACCTATCCTTAGGGCCCGTGACTTGACTTCCCCAAGCCCACCTTCCATAGGTCAGGGGCTAGATACTAGCACCAAAGGCATAAATCCAGATTAAAGGGAAGACATTGCCTTTATAAAAGTAAAAAAAACACAACAGAGTACACAACTGAAGTATGCACTAAGTAAACTGAGTACAAAAGTAGGTGTTGAAATGTAAATGGGCCAGTATACAAACCCAACTGAAAGTACAGTACAACTGAAAGAAAATATAATAGTATTAAAGTAAAATGGCAACCACTGAGTCTTCCTCTTGATATCCCACCCGAAGGGTGGGTACAGATGGTCTCCACAACTCCTCGGGTCCGGCCGTTCGCTCAGTGTATGTCATGTCTAGTGGTCCACCCCTAGGTACCGTCCAGCTCCACAAGCCTCCACCTTGATCAGTGTTTTCCGTCGTCTGCATCCAACACAATGTAGTGCGGGCATATCCCATGCAAGGGTGAGTATACGATACTCAGTAGGGACCTCGAGAACCCCGAAGGTCTCCTGGAATCCACAAAGGATAAACCACAAAGGAATGATACAAACATGAAGTATCAACCGACTCTACTTAGGTATATGCCCATACATATACCTAAGTCATCAATTCCAGTTCGGATCCAAATCTTGAGCCCATGTACAACCTAGTCCACACAAAAAAGAAGTCAATCACACTAATGGTAATGATTGAATAGTCGAGACTCAGCTCACACAGGTATACTACTTGTGAAGAGGGGTGGAGATGATTAGATGTAGCATCTTAATCATCTCCTCTGTCGAACCCATATAGGATCCATGTACAGAAGTTATCAATGCCAAACCCACGTAGGATCCAAGTATAGTAACCATCGCTGCCGAACCCACGTAGGATCCAAGTACAGTCGTCATCGCTACCGAACCCATGGAGGATCCAAGTACAGTCGTCCTCGCTGCCGAACACACTAGGATCCAAGTACAATCATCTTCGTCGTCGAACCCATGGAGGTTCCAGGAACAGCAGTCGTCGTAGTCGCAACCGGCTCTAGGATTACCGCACACAGCGTACTTGATTCTGGGAGGGTCCACTCCATGAGTAAAGGGGGGTCGATACATAAACTATCACAAAGTCCAGATTTGATGTATCCTGAAGTTCCGCCTCGTCAAAAGGAGCTCAATGTGACAGACGACACCTCAAACAGATGCCCGGTCGGAGAGATATTAGCTTTTTTCGTTCTGGGGGCCCGGTTGGAAATATGCTCATTCCAAACCCGATCCTTTACCAAATTTTCCCAAAACTCACTTAGAGTATCAAAAATGATCACCTCATCTAAAGGGTCATTGTGTCGTAGACGTTGTGTCAATCGGATGCACGGTCTCTATGTAAATCAAGTTTAAGTGAATAACGGGCCCGACCTGTTTAGTCCCATGGGCTGACGGGTCAGGTTAACCCAGTTTGAAAGGTCCGACCCGACAGGGGTGTCAGAGCGGTCCGATGGAAAACGCAGCTCATCCCGACAGACACGGCCTGGCCCGAAGGGGCGCGACCCAGCCCGGCCTCGCGCGGCCCGCCCCGGCGTGGCCCAGCTGGCTCGGCCGGCAGGCCGGGTAGTCCGAGGGGTCATGGCCCCCCGGTTGTCCGAACCGGCAGCGCCAAGCGGCGCCTCCCTTCCCAAACTGTCCGGCTAGGCCGGCCGGCCTTCTGGTGCAATAGGCCCGCATGGCGGGGCGCGACTCTTCCTGCACGGCGCCCTCCTAGCGTCGTGGACCTGCTCCGCCCTGCAGGCGGACGGGCCGGCCGGTTTTCTAGCAGGGCGTCCTCCTGGCGTCGCGGCTCCCCTTCGCCCGATCGGCCAATGGGCCGGCCGGTTCTTACGCCGAAGAGGCCCGTGAAGAGGGTTATGGTTCCTTCGGCACAGCCAGTGAGATGGCACCGGCTTCCTCCACCGCATTCCCAGCACAGCGCGATGGCGTCGTGCTTCCTCTACCTTTGGTTTCCCATTCAAAAAATAATAAACAAGATCAAACGGAGGGTTGGAAGTCTGTGTTCGTTCGGCCCGCATCCTCCGTGTAAAGCAATAGTAATAGGTCGGACAAACAAGATGTTCATTGACAAACGAGGCACAATTTTAATCTATTAAAATTTAACTTAATCCCCTACCTCGATAATTGATGTCATACATCAGACGTCGTGGAAGACGGTGTCGTGAGGTGAGGATTCGTAGATGTCGTTGGAGTGCATCCAAGGAGGAAGCGGCGTCTCCTCACTTGTCACCGAGAATAGAAAGGATGGTGCATTGTCATTCTTCGTGGAACCAGAATTCTTCATTGAAGAGATGTCGTTCTTTTTCAAGAGAGGAGTTCTCTTCTTCTTCATACAAGATTTCTCTCAAATCTTCCCCAATCCAATG
Organism: Viscum album; assembly: GCA_963277665.1. Taxonomy (NCBI): domain Eukaryota; kingdom Viridiplantae; phylum Streptophyta; class Magnoliopsida; order Santalales; family Viscaceae; genus Viscum; species Viscum album. The sequence goes on along the minus strand of OY728142.1, from coordinate 1,135,166,271 downwards.
TGTGCCAAAATAAAATAATAGGCTCCACTACTATTTTATTAACACAAACAAATATAATTTTAAAATTCAATCCACTCCAACAATTAATTGAAGAGGGTCAATTCAATAATTATCATGTTTTGGCATGAATTAAAGAGGGAGAGTGAGGGAGTGGAAGATTCCCCATTTAAGAGGAGTTTACAAATTAAATAAGGGGGGTTAAGAAGTTTAAGGTGGTGGTGAAAGGATGGGGCTCGTGTGGGCCCCACCTTTCAATTATCCACACATGGGAAGTTGGGTGGGTGTGGGACCCACCAACAACTTCCCATGGGAGGAATTAACCTCCTTAGATATAAAATAGAATTATTCTAATAATTTTATTTATTTTAAACTAATTCCCCAAATAATAAAACTCATCCCGCTTAAAACACAACTGCGGTAAAGGTCCCCTTAAGCAATTACTGGAACTACGAGTTCATTGGTGCCCTCATATTTTAATTCTGAGCACCACTTCAAAATATAGAAAAACTTGCTCGTTCGTTTAATGAACGTACCCGATCTAAACTTCTTAAATTGATTCCAAGAACACTTGGCCTCGAAATCAAGTGCCGTCAGAATCCAAAGACTCGGAAAATTCCGAATTATTTAAGAAAGTACTTTCTTTGAAATTTATAGGTCTTTACATTACTCTCACCTCATGGATTTACATCCCCATAAAGCTACAAAATAAACAAGGGAAATAAATTATGGTACTAATCACGCATCTGAGCCTCCCGCTCCCATGTGCTCTCTTAGAGGTTCCCGTGCTGCCAACGAATGTGCACCAGAGGAATTGACCATCCACATAGGACCCTCTCCTTTTGATTCTCGCTCTCCACCAGGACCTCCGTAAAATTAGCCACATCATCGATGTACAGCTCCCCATGATCAATGATGTGGGTATGGTCATGCACGTATCTCCTTAGCTGAGATACGTGGAAGACTTCATGCACCCAGTGCAACTAAGGTGGAAGGTCCAGGCGGTAAGCCACCTCTCCAACTCTGCTGAGGACCTGAAAAGTCCTGATAAAGTGTAGAGATAACTTTTCACCCCAGCCAAATATTCATAATCCATGTTGCGGTAAGACCCGTAAGAAAATGTGTTCACCATCCTAAAACTCTAGTGATATCTGTCTCCTATCAACAAAGGACTTTTGTCTGCTCTGTGTAGTCCTCATCCACTCTTGGATGATCTGCACCATCTCCGTCAAAGCGTGGACCATCCCTGGTCCCACAAGTGCTGACTGCCCAGGGTCGGTCCAGCACATAGGTGATCTGCATGGTCGGCTATACAGTTCCTTGTATGGTTCCATCCTGATAGTGGAGTGGTAGATGTTGTTGTACACAAACTCCACCAATGGTAGGTGATCCTCCCAGCTGCGACCAATGTCAAGGACACATGCACGGAGCATGTCCTCGACTTTCTGAACTGTCCTCTATATCTGGCCATCCGTCTGTGGATGAAAGGCGGTGCTCAGGCATAGATGCATCCCAAATGCCTCCTACAACCCCTTCTAAAGCCAGGAAGTAATGTGATTGTCTCGATCAAAAAGGATAGACGATGGAACACCATGAAGTCGTATGATCTCCTTAACGTAGATGCATCCCAAGCTCTCTAATGATCCCTTCTCCCTGATCAGTAGGAAGTGGGCCGACATAGTGAGTAGGTCTATGATCTCCCAGATGGAGTCATGTCCTCTGGAAGTACGTAGAAGCCTTATCACGAAATCCATGTATATCTCATCCCACTTCCACTCAGAAACCACTAAGGTTTATACCAAGCCTGCTAGTACCTGGTGCTCCTCCTTCACTTGTTGGCATGTGAGGCATCGTGAAACGAACTCTGCTATAGCCTACTTTATACCCGGCCACCAATGATGTCATTTGAGGTCCTAGTATATCTTCGCCACTCCTGGATATACTGCTATAGAGGAAGTGTGAAACTCCATCAGCACTTCCCCCTGCAGTGCAACTGGTACCATGGTACATCCCCTGAAGAGGATGGCGTGCTCTCCTCCTTCAAAAAATCCATCAGGTGCCTGCCCTGTGGAAATATGAGCATGTCGCGTCTCACAGTCAATGTCCCCATGATGAGCCTCTCTGACTCATTGAAGTAATGGAGGAGTGACTGTGAGGGACTATAGAAAGGTTGTCCCATCTCTATCCATAAAGGATATCTGCAAAGCGGCTAACTCCTCTGTCACCTCTCCAAGTAGCTGAATGCCTGATCTCCTGCTGAGAGCATCAGCCACAAAGTTCCCCTCTCCAAGAGTATAGACTATCTCAAAGTCATAGTCCTGGAGGAACTCAATCCATCACCATTGTCTTAGGTTCATGTCCTTCTGCGAGAAGATGTACCTGAGACTCTGGTGGTCAGAGTAGACTGTAAAGAGCTCACCCATCATATAGTGTCTCCACATCATTAAGGCGAATACCACTACTGCTAGCTCAAGGTCATGGGTAGCGTAGTTCTTCTCATGTTTCCTCAACTGTCGTGAACCATAGGCGATCACTGCCTGCTCCTACATTAGGAAACACCTGAGTATGGTCCCTGATGCATCTTAGTAAACTACGTACCCTACGCCCTCCTCCAGTAGCCTCAAGATGGGAGCACTGGTCAATCTCTGTCTTAGATTTTGAAATCTCTACTGGCATCTATCTGACCACACGAAGGGTTTCCCCTTCTTTGTCAATGCTGAATGTGGTGCAACAACTCCAGAGAAGTCTGGCACAAATCTCCGATAGTACCCAGCCAGACCTAGGAAACTCCGCACCTCCGTCAAACTCCTGGGTGGATCCCAAGAAAGTACTACCTCGATCTTCATAGTATCCACAACAACTCCTATCTCCAAGATGACATTCCCCAAGAAGTGAACCTCTCGAATCCAGAACTGTCACTTCGAGAGCTTACCATAAAGCTGGTGCTCTCGGAGTGTGTCCAGTGAAACTCGTAAGTGGTAGGCATGCTCCTCCTCAATAGTCAAGTGAATCAGTATTTCGTCGATGAAGACAATGAAAAAACGATCAAGGTAATGCTGAAAGATCATGTTCATGCAAATCCTGAACACTATTAGTGTGTTGGTTATGCCGAAGGGAATAACCAAGAACTCGTAGTGGCCATATTGACACCTGAAGGTCATCTTCTGCACATCCTCGTCTCAAACTCTGAGCTGATGGTAGCCTGACCTGGGGTCTATCATTGAGAACCATTGTGCTTCCTTGATCTGATCAAAGAGGTCATCAGTCATCGGGAGTGGGTACTTGTTCTTTATGGTCACCTAATTCAAGCGACGGTAGTTGACACGTAGTCGTAAGCTCCCATCTTCCTTCTTGGTGAATAAAATTGGAGAAGCCCATGGTGAAACACTGGGTCGGATGAATCCCTTTCCCTGCAAGTCCTCCAGCAGTACTCGCAACTCACGAAGCTCGGCGAGAGACATCCAATATGCTGGAGTAGATATCAGTGTTGTCCCGGGATACAGGTCAATGTAGAATTCTACCTCTCTGTGAGGAGGTAGTCCTAGAATGTCGTCAGGAAAAAGGTCTGCATATTGATCTACCACAATAGAAAAACTCAGACTCTGTACATCAACCTCTCCTAGGATGAGACTTTCCCTCTGATGAGTGATCGACTTCCCTCTCCTCTGTGTAAGTCCATCTTACACTGCAAGGTCTCCCTTCTCTCCAGTGAAGGTGAACCTAGTCCCATCTGTGCGGACACACCGCACTTGGTGCCTAATACAGTCGATCTAGGCATAGACTGTAGATAACCAGTCCATACCAAAGTTGACGTCGTAAGGCCTTGACGCTGCTACAAGAATATCGCAGCCGAAGATCTCGCCTCCTAGAGTAAGCTCACACTACTAGCACTAGGGCGTAATCATCCATTCTGCTCCCTTAGGAGTCTCTAGTCGTAAGGATCGAGCCAACGACTCCATTGGAATCTCTGAGCTCCGAACAAGGGAAGCAACAATAAAAGAATGACTCGCTTCTGTGTCTATAAGAATTGCAGCAAGGGTGGAGTAGACATAGATAGTACCTCGAATCATCTCAGGTTCACCATGGCGGTAGGCCTCGACTGCCTGGAGCTGCGCCTTCCCCTGTCTGCCAGATCCCTGTGGTCGGGGTGGTCCTCCTGGTGGTGGTGGTGGTGGTAGAGCCTTGAAGCATCATCCACCACCTGCTACTAGGACAGCTCCTCTACCTCATTCACCTACTACCTACAGACTGCCACAGTCAACCCTCTGCCTCTTCTTGGGAGGTCCCTCCACTGTCTTCTGCTCTTCTGCATGGTGGTTCAGGTAGTCACGAGCCATGTGGCCCTACCCGCCACATGCATAGCATTTCTTGCCCCTCGTATGGCTAGCTCTGCTCCATGTTCCCCGCACATCTGAACCAGTATCCTGAGGTCGTCCACATGATGGCCTGGTCCACTTAGACCTCTGCGACATTTGTCTACTGCTGGCTGCAGAAGAGTCCGCTACGAGTTTCCCTGCGATGGGTCTCGCTGCTGGCGTCAACTCAGCAAGAAAACTCTCCAAAATAAGGGCTTGCTTCAGCACTCCTCCCTGCGTCGTAATGCTAAGGGGGATCATCGAATCCCTAATCTCATGCCTCAATCCCAACTCAAAGGTTCGGGCTTGGAAGAATGGGTACTGTACCATTTACGTGGAGTAGCGTGAGAGGTCGGTAAACCTCGCCGAGTACTGGGATACTATCATGCTACCTTTCCGCAGCTGTAGTAACTCCTGGATGCGCACAACACTGAGGGTGGCTGGAACCAACTCCGAGCGGAAGAGGCTCTCGAAGTCCGTCAAAATTAGTGATTCCTCTTCGTGCACTTGGAGCATCAGGCTCCATCGTCTACCTGCTGCTGCGTGCAGGAGACTCGCGGCAAGGATCACCATAAGGTCTGCTGGTGTCCCTACTAATTTGAAGACTCTGACGATAGCCTCCATCCAATCCTCGGCTGCCGGAGGGTCTATCTCTCCGTGGAACCAGGGTGGCCTCTGTCACTGAAACTCATGCAATGCACTCAGGCAGCATGCACTCTATGTTTTTGGGGCTAGTGGTATTAGTGGCCCAGCGAGTAGTGGTACTGCTGGTGCCTCCATTGTAATGGGGCCCTGCACTGAGGCCTCGTCACGTGGTGGGCTGACATCCCGCATGTAACTAGGAACCCTAGATGGCTGCTTTTGTGGGGCCATCCTGAAAAGAAACAGGTGCGCCACGGTCAAACAGTATACCTGTTGAGATGACACAATTCAAACAAAAAGAAAACTTTCAAAACACACAGGCAATTAGTGTTTTCGAGCAGAGAGTCGGAAATCAGAAGTCAGGGTCCTTGTGTATGGATGCGTCAGCCGCCGCACCAACACTGGACTCCCTGGACTGAAAACCACACTCAATATTCTTAACACTATTGCTTCACAGAGAAGAAATTATCAGAGTCCAGAGTTATACGGTAGAACTGACTCCTCTGATAACAATATTTCACGACCCGTCCTCAGGGTCCATGCCATGACTACCCCAAGCCCACCTTCCATAGGCCCGGGGCTGGAAACTAGCACCAAATGAGTAAATCCCAATAAAAGGGAAGCAATTGACTTTATAAAAATAAACAAACACAATAGAGTACACAACTGAAGTAATCACTAAGTAAACTACCTACAAAAGTAGGTGCAGAAAAGTAAATGGGCTAGTATACAAACCCAACTGAAAGTACAGTACAACTGCAAGAAAATACAACAGCATTAAATTAAAACAGCAACCACCGAGTCGTCCTCCAGATATCCCACCTGAAGGGTGGGTACAGATGGTCTCCATAGCTCCTCGGGCCCGTCCGTCCGCTCAATGTACGTCCCATCTAGTGGTCTACCCCTAGGTAACATCCAACTCCACAAGCCTCCACCTCGATCAGTGTTGTCTGTCGTCTGCATCCAACACAATGTACTACGGGCATAGCCCGTGCAAGGGTGAGTATACAATACTCAGTAGGGACCCCGAGTCCCCCGAAGGCCTCTCGGAATCCAAAAAGGATACACCACAGAGGAAATACACAAACCTGAAGTATCAAACGACTCTACTTAGGTATATCCCCATACATATACCTAAGTCATCAATTCTAGTTTGGCTCCAACTCTCGAGCCCATGTACATCCCAGTCCACACAAGAAATAAGTCAATCACACCAATGGTAATGATTGAATATTCAAGACTCAACTCACATAGGTATACTACTCACAAAGAGGGGTGGAGATGATTAGATGTAGCCTCTGAATCATCTCCTCTGCCGAACCCACGTAGGATCCAAGTACAGAAGTCGTCGCTGCTGAACCCACGTAGGATCCAAGTATAGTAACCATCACTACCGAACCCAAATTGGATCTGAGTACAGTCGTCATCACTGGCGAACCCACGGAGGATCCATGTATAGTCATCCCCGCTACCAAACCAACATAGGATCCAAGTACAGTCATCTTCATCATCGAAACCATGGAGGATCCCGGTACAATAGTCATCGAAGCCACAACCAGCTCTAGGGTTCCCGCACAAAGTGTACTCGATTCTGGGAGGGTCCACTCCACGAGTAAAGGGGGGTCGATAGATCAACCGTCACGATGTCCAGAGTTGATGTATCCTAAAGTTCCGTCTCGTCAAACGGACGCACGGTCTGAGAGATATTGGCTTTTTTGTTCCACGGGCTCGATTGGAAATATGATCGTTCCAAACCTATCTGTTTACCAAATTTGTCCAAATCTCCCTTAGATTATTTAAAAAGGATAACCTCGTAGAAAGGTTCCATCTGCCGCAGACGGCGCGTCGATCAGACGTGCGGTCTCTACGTAATTCACATTTAAGTGAATAACGGTCCCGACCCATTTAGTCCAGTGGGCCGACGGGTCGTGTTAACCCAGTTTTACGGGTCTGACCCGGAAGGGGTGTCAGATCGATCTGAAGGAAAACGCAGCTTGGCCCGAAGGACATGGTCTGGCCCGAAGTGGCGAGGCCCGGCCCGAAGTGGCGCAGACCAGCCCTGCGGGGCGCAGCCCGGCCTGGCGCAGCCCGGCCCGGCTGGCTCCATCGGCTAGACGAGTAGCTTAGCCCGATGGCAGAGCATTCCGAGGGGGCATGGCCCCCCGGTTGTCCGAACCGGTGGCACAGCCCTTCCAAAACCGGTTGTCTAGGCCAGCCGGCCTTCTGGTGCATGCGGCCCACACGGCGGTACGCGGCTCTTCCGGCACGGCACCCTCCTGTCATCGTGGATCTGCTCCGCCCGGGCCGCCGACGGGCCGGCCGGTTCTTCCACCGAATTGGCCTGTGAAGCGGGCCGCGGTTTCTTCCGTACAGCTGGTGAGACGGCGCCGGCTTCCTCCGCCGCGTTCCCGGCACAGCGCGATGGCGCAGTGCTTCCTCCGCCATCGATTTCCGATTCCAAAAATAATAGACAAGTTCAAATGGAGGGTCATCAGGTCGTGTTCGTTTGGACCGTTCCCTCCGTGTAAATTGATAGTAACAGGTCGGACAAACAAGATGTTCAACGACAAACGAGGCACAATTTTAATCCATTAAAATTGAACTTAATCCCCTACCTCGATAATTGATGTCATACGTCGGGCGTCGCAAGGTGAGGATTCGTAGACATCGTCGGAGTGCATCCGAGGAAGAAGCGGTGTCTCCTCACTTGTCACGGAGAAGGGAAAGGATGGTGCATCGTCGTTCATCATGGATCCGGTGTTCTTCATTGAAGAGACGTCATTCTTCATCAAGAGAGGAGTTCTCTTCTTCTTCACACAAGAGTTATCTCAAATCTTCCCCAACCCAACATTTTCCAAAACAAAATAATAGGCTCCACTATTTTTTTACTAACACAAGAAAATATAATTTCAAAATTCAAAACACTCCAATAATTAATTGAAGAGGGTCAATTATTTAATTATCATGTGTTGTCATGAATTAAAAATGGAGAGTGAGGGAGTAGAAGAGTCCACATTTAAGAGGAGTTTACAAATTAAATAATGGGGGTTAAGGAGTTTAGGGGGGAGGTGAAAGGTTGGATTTTATGTGGGCCCCACCTTTCAATTATCCACACATGGGATGTTGGGTGGGTGTGGTCCCCACCAACAACTTCCCATGGGAAGAATTAACCTCCTTAGATATAAAATAAAATTGTTATAACAATTTTATTTATTTTAAGCTAATTCACCAAATAATAAAACTCAACCCGCTTAAAACACAACTGCGGTAAAGGTCCCCTTAAGAAATTATCGGTGCTGCGAGTTCATCGGTGCCCTCAGATTTCAATTTCGAGAACCAGTTCAAAAGAAAGAAAAACCCACCCATTCGATTACTGAATGTACCCAAGCCAAACATTGTTAATTGATTCCGGGAACACCGGGCCTCGGAATCATGTGCTGTTAGAATCCATAGACTCGTAAAATTCTAAACTATTTAAGAAAAAAATTCCTTGAAATTTCCGGGTCTTTACAGAAAGGTACTATTCTAGTAGATTTTAAACAATCTTGTTCCTTATTTGATTCTAGTGCATACCATTCCTTTATTTATTCACATATTTTTAATGGTATGAGCCTAAAATTTGATTACACAATTAGGGTGTTGAGAATAGATACATTGTTGGGAATAAGGTCGAGAGATATCAATTTTTGCAAAGGATGTTCTTTTGAGGATGAGGGGTATGATTTTCTTTGTGGTTCTCCATTTTTATTTTCTAAGAAGGATGATGGGATTATTTGATTATATATTTTTGTACCATAAGCTGAATTGGATGACTATAAAAAATTGTTATCCTCTACTGCATATCAGCCATCTTTTTGATCAATTGAGGGGAGCTTTTGTTTTCTCAAAGATTGACTTGAGATCTAGGTGTCATTATTGGAGAGTTTGAGCTTCAAAAATACTGAAGATAACTTTCAAATGTATGTATGGCTTTTATGATTTTATCATAATTTTATTTTGGATGACTAACACACCCGTTGTGTTTATGGACTTGATGAATAGAATCTTCCATCCATACCTAGATTAATTTGTGGTAGTGTTTTTGGATGACATCTTGTTGTACTCCAGGACACATGAAGACCATTCCAAACATCTTGAAACCATAATACGTACACTGACAGAGCATCGACTATATGAAAATCTATCTAATTGTTAATTTTGGATTGACCAGGATCACTTTTTAGGTCACATCATCTTAGAAGAAGGTGTGTCAGTGGACCTAGATAAGTTTCAAGAAGTTGTATCTTCGAAGAATCCCAAGAATTTTTTTGATATATGTAGATTTATAGGGTTAACACGATATTATTAGAGGTTTATACAAGAATTCTCCATCTTAGAAGTACCACTTTTTGGTTTGAACAAGAAAGAAATAAAGGTTGAATTGATAGAGGCAAGTGATAATTCATTCTAGGAGCTAAAGAAGCGTTTGACATTAGCACCAATCTAGATCATACCAAAGTCCTGTGAGATTTATATGGTTTTTGTTCCACTAATATAATTTTACATTGAGAAGTGATTTTATATGGATATCATTTTTTTCATATGGGTCTCAGAACTTGATTCCACATGAATAGAACTACCCTACATAAAATCTAGATTTATTTGGAGTGGTTTATGATTAGAAGTGTTGGTGAAATTATCTATTGGGAGAAAATTTCTATTTTGTATATAGATCACAGGGTATTGAAGTGTATGTTTTCACAATAATAATATAATGTATGGTAGGGTAGGTGTCTTCAGTATGTGAAGTTATTTGAATTTGAGATATCCCATACACCTAGAGAGGGAAAGAATGTTGTTGACACTTTAGAAAGAAAAACCATACTCAAGAAATGTAGTAGTCTGGTGTTGAGTGGAAGATGATGACCTTGCTATATAATACACATGTTGTGGTTTAGGATAATTATTAAAAGAGGGATCTCATATTAGTTTCAATGGATTCTACACTCAGGAGATGTATTAGAGAGAGGTAGTATGAGGATCCAAAATTTTTATCCTCCAAGGAAATCCTTGATGGTGGGGAGTCACATTCATATTGGACCATAGATGAGGATGATATCATATATATTAGGGATGGAGTTTTTGGGCTTATGAGTATGTGGGAGGAGTTGATGCATAAATTTCATGCCTCAAAGTGAGTGGTACATCTAGGTGTGACCGAAATATATTGTGACCTATGAAGAATGTTTTTTTGGTTAGACATGAAAAAGGAAATATCAATGTTTGTGTCATGATGATACACATGTTAGTAGGTGAAGTCCATGAATCAATGACATGGTGGTTTTTTACTTCCTTTTTCTATCCATAATGGAAGTGGGATGATGTTACTATTGAATTTTTGGTGGGTCTTCCAAGGATTCTTTGAAATAGTGACTCTATTTGGATGATTGGGGGCTATTTAAAAAAGGTTTCACATTTATTTCCTATACAAGAAACCTTATCAGTGGAACACGTAAGAGATTTGTATGTTTAGTAAATTTCCCATCTACATGCAGTGCCAAAAAATATTGTTTTAGACCATGACTCGTGATATACTTCATTGTTATGGTAGTAATTATAGAAGGCTCTTGGTACAAAGTTTATATTGAGTATATCATTCCACCCAAAAAAATATGGGTAGTCAGAGTGTACTATTTAGGTTCTTGAGTATATGCTATAAGCATGAGTCCTTAACATTGTTGGGTTTATCTAGAAGCACATAGATTTAGTGAAATTATATTATAATAATAGTTAACATGAAATGATATGGATATAACCATATAATTCACATTATGGTAGGCCATGTAGATCACCACAATGTTGGATAGAGGTAGGTGAGTCATATCTATTGTGATTGAGTCTCATGCAAGAGACATCGGAGAATTTTCAGCTTATTCGGAAGCATATGGTTGTGGATCAAAGTTTATAGAAGATGTATGAATATAGAATTTGAAGACCACTATAGTTTATAGAGGGAGATAGTGTTTTCCTTTAGGTATTTCTAATATTGGGTCACTATATAAGACAAAGGTAGGGCAAGTTGGGACCTAGGTTCGTTGGACTGTTTGAGATTGTGGAGAATAGTAGGTTGGTGGGGTACTGATTAGCTCTCCCACAGAGATATAGTGTTATGCATGATGCTTTCCATGTGTCATAACATTAGCAGTATCTTCCCAACCATTCTCATGTGATATATGAGGATGATATTGAGATTGATATATATTTTTCCCTTGAGGATCATTTGATATGTGTTTTGTATCATAGTGATAATGCATTTTGGGGTGAGACAATGCCTACATTTTGAGTATTGTCAAAACTTTTGAATGTTTAGGAGGAAACATGGGAGAGAGAAACAGAAATGAAGGCTCAGTTGCCTGATCTTTTTACCACATTGTCTTAAAGATACATGGGATTACAGCTTGAGGATGATATATTTTACAGTGGGGATATTGTAAGAACCTGTATTTTCCTAGTTACTTTACTTTTTGAGTTTTCTCTTTTGTTATAGGCTTGAAAGGTGTTTGATTTTGGATTGGAAGGCTTTAGAGAAGACAATATTTTTTATGAAAAAAAAATTCTATTGAAAAACTATCTATAGAATAATTAATCTCTATTTAATGATATTACATATCATGTAATAGTTTAATTATGAAAAAATCACTTGAGGTAATCGGGTTTTTGACGCAAACCATAAAAAAATTATATGATGTTTTGTAGAATTACACACCATGTAATTCTCTAAGTAGTGGATTAAAAGTATCATACTATTCATTTTTTGTTTATTTCTCTTCTTATAACCTTCCTAATCCAACACCATGGGGACCCTTAGTGTATGAAGAGTTATTTCTTCATATCTGGTCATTTTAGATTGGTGTGGAATACCTGGTCAGGCCTTTTTATTCATTAGTTCCCTTATATTCCTCATTCTTCAGATGAAGCATTGGAACCATTGATAATTTTGGGTTTGGGGGTTGATCTTGATCTTATATTTTGGTCTATATCTCTTCTACTATTGTTGATTCAAATTCCTTATATCAATTGGGGGTTTTCCATTGGCCAGTATTCTTTGTCAATTTTATGGTAGTTGGTCTAAACATAAAATCCCAAAGTATTTATTTCAATTATGTGTATTTAATTGTATAATTTCTAGTAGATGTTTAGAAATTGAGTTTCGGATTGAATTATTTAATTTGGTGAATTAATTAATTTTAGTGAATTAATTAATTGAGGGAATTATGAAATTTTAAATTTTGAAATTTTGATTTGGAATAATTAATTGTTGAATAAATTATAGAGTTATTGAGATTATTTAACTTCATTAATTAACTATTTAATTTATTAATGGTAATGGTTGGGATTATAAAAAATTTATTTATAATAATTAAATTTTGATTTGATTATCGGGAGATTGCGAATATTGAAATTGAATAATTAATTATTAAATTAATTATTGTTATATTGAAGTAGTTAAATTGGTATAATTAATTGTAGAATTAATTATCGGAGATTTTTGTGAATATGAAATTGTTTTATGTGATTAATTAATTGTTGCATTAATTAATGGATTGACATGAGTATGAAATTATTTAATTTTATTGATTAATTGATGAATTAATTAATGCGATACTGTGGCACAAGTGAAATTTTGAAAATGTGATATATGTGGTAAATTTGTGTGGAATAGAGACTGAGGCTCCAAATACACATATCTATTAAATGTGTCTGGGATAGGGACAGAGTCTCTAAATATAAATTAGTGATAAATATGTGTAGGATATAGATTGAGCCTCTAAAAACCATATGTGTTATATTTTTCTGGGATAAGGACCGAGGCTCCAAATACCCCTATGAGATAGTGAGTATAGGACATGGTTGCTGCTCTCAATACACATGTGATATTGAAGTGTGGGATAGGGACAGAGGCTCTAAATACCAAAAGGGTGTTAGACATTACATTCTATGCCATGAGTTAGCATTGGAATATGGTTCCAATTGGTCATGATGTGAAACTAGATGATGATTGATAACAATGGAATTCAAATATATGATATTACTTGGGGATAGTTTAGACTCTAGCATTGGTTGAAGTAGATATTGAGTTTCAATTTTCCTAAAGAACCTGGGGTTTATATGGTTAAAGAAAGTGTAACTAAATAAATGTAATTTTCCCTTTATTATTTTTATTTTATTATATATAAAACTACATACACAACTATAGAATATATATTGTTTTAGAACCAATTGGTGGTGTCCTAATGAGTTTTACTCACACCCTACTCGGGCTTCTAGGTCAGTACCTGAATAGACTTCATGTTTTCAGTATAAGATAATGGCAACAACCCTATGTTAGATTGCTCATTTGGGATGGAGCATGGATGAGGGAATCAGGCATGGTTCATGAACTGCTTAGTAGTTGATAGTGTCTTTATTTTTAGGTTTTCATTTTGACACTTGGAAAATTATTTAGCATGGAATGTCTAATTTTATGTTTTAATATTTTACTTATAGTTTTGGTCATCTTTTGGTATTGGTATTTTTCTTATTTTGTTATATATTTTGGTTATTGTTATTCATTTCATCTATTATGCTACTTTCATAAAGTGGGTATGACTTCCCCATTATCAAAATTAGACCCTTGTTACTAGTCAATAGCCTCTGGAATATGAGGAGTCATGCATGAGGTCATGTGACTGACCGAATCAGGGAACCGGTGAGTGGCACTCGGGTCGAGACGTTACACATAATATTATATAATCTACATATGATTAAATTAATATTATAAATCCTAATTTTGAAATAATTCAAAATAAATACATTTTCTAAATGAGACTAAAAAACATTGACAGAAAGTAGAAAAATAGATTCAAGAGAGAGATGAAGATTTAGAGAAAATATAATCCAAATAAATAAAATGAATGGAAAATAACCATTAAGAACATGTTATGTTATGAACTATAAATACATAAGAGATAAAATGAGACCACAAATTAATCAAAAATGGAATGAAAATTCTATGTATAACTTTAATTAACTTTAATTTGATTCATAGAATATAAAATATAAAATAGAAGAATAATACTTTAAAAAAATGGAGACTTAGAAAGAATACCCTTAAATCAAGTCCTTGGTTAATTTTCTCTCTATCAATATGGATAATCAAATTATATTAATTATTTATACTATTTGAAACCTGTTTTTTGTTTATTTAATTTTCATTATTCATTTTAGTTAATTAACTATCATGTTTCAATCATTTACCAAATTTTTATTGTTCAAGTATATCATTTTGAGGGCATCCAGTCCGTAGTTCCAAAATATCTTTGGTATAATGGAATCAGCTAATTATTTTTAATCAATGTATAAATAAGCACAAGAAGTTAAAAATTCTATGTTTTATTTCATTCTAAAATAAAATATTTTCATTTTTTCATGAAATAGTTACCATTTAGAGAATCTTCCCTATAAAGCTTTTTTTTATAGTTAAAAATGACTACGATTGATTATAATAAATTTCATTATTATGATGGATATTTTAAAATTAAAAATTAATTATAATTCAATTTAATTAAATATTAATGTGATATTCAATCATTGAAGTGGTGATTAACTCTTTTGTACTTCACTTGTTTCTATTTTGATAATTATTAAATCCTTATTTTATAACATCAAACATGAGATATGAAAATTACTTAGAAATTATTGTTTAAAGAATAAAATGATCATTGGAGAAATTAATTGTGTTGACTTAATATTTATTTTATAGTTTATTTTGTTTTTTTTATATTTTTATATTTATTATGAAATAATTTTTGAGAAAATCCACAACAGTATGAGTTATGTTATTTTTATAAACATAAAATAATTTTTTTAAAACTTCTGGTTATATATATGAACCTTATGATTATATATACAATCATTAAGGTTATATGTGTGAAAATTATGGTTACATTTCTTAACCTTATTGATATTTTTTGAACCTTAGATGTCGTATTCCTGAAACTTACACATTTTATGTTTGAACCTTACTTATTATAGGTATGAACCTTAAACATAGACTATCTGAACTGTATGAGGCTATCTCAAACTTATGATAAATATGTGATAATCTTTCGGGTTGAACCTTATTATGATTTTTTAATTATTTAAACATTTTATATTATTGATCCTTTAAAAAATAATAAACCATAAGATATTTTCAACATTATATAATATTTAAAATTTTATATTATTATATTTTTTGAACTATATATTATTTTTTTCTGATGGATATATTCTATAATTATTTATTTTGAATTAAAAAATAACTTATCATATCAAATTTTTCATCACATTAATTATTTGTTAATTTTATTGTAATTAATGCTTATTTATATGAAGTATTAATTACTTTTTTATTTATTTATTCAATTGTCATTATAAAGGTATTTTATATACATATTGTTGTATTTTTTTTAAATCATAGAGAAGATATGAAAAGAAAAGGCACATGAATATTATAGGTTGTCAATTATGAAATAAATACTCATGACAAATATAAGAAATCTATTTTATGACTACCTGTTTTGTATAAATGTATCATATTTTTAGGAACATTAAATTTTCATTAGGTGGATGGGTATATTTTTAATTGGGGATTGAAATCGGATTCTAGATGTTGATACTTCAAAAGGGGTATTTTTTGTCAGGGATTGGGGATTGGAAGGTTCCTTGGATTTTTGTATAAGTATAAAGAGATCTAGGGTTAGGATTTTTAGAATTTTGGGGGAGTATAATGTTGAACTTAGAACATTCATGGTTTTTTCAAACTGTGAATCCCAACCACGTGGGATGGTCACGTAATGATCATGGTTGGTTAAACTGAGAAAAGTATACTTGATGACCATTTTCATGATTATAGTAAATTACATGGCCATTTCAAATAGTTGGATCATGGTTTTCCAAAATTTTCACATAACCAAGAAAGGTAGAGGTTTCAGGATAGTATTTATTGGAAAATTGTTTAATAGTGTAGAAAACTATGCATCCAAATAGTTATCCCTAAAATGGTGGGATTTTACCAAAATTTCCTTATGATCTTATGAACTCACAGACCTCATTTTTCTCACCATTTTGTCCTTATACCCCTAAATGAAACCTCATTATCCTCTCCTTCTACCAGGGTAAAGTTTCCTTGAATCTTGCATGTTGGGGCCACTATCGATTGCGATAAAGAGACTATGTTATAGATAGATATCCTCCCTCTCCTACTTATATTTTTCTCTGACCTTGGTTCTCTTGGTTTGGGATTCTAGTGTAAATTACATTGAAGAATAGTAAAATTGTCTCGAGATGATGGGTATTGGATTCTAGCCGTATATATGACATCCTGGACCACACATCTTTTTCGTCGCCTAATGTTTCAAGGGAGTTATGTGTCCATGTGAGTTTTCCTAAGTTTCTATGTTAAATTATACATTGTTTTTTAGGGTTTTGGTTCTAGTTTATGTGGATTATACTCAGTTTTATGTTTTAAACATGTAATGGACCACCCAAGGATGGTTGAACTAAGTTCTAGTTCATCAAGAGTGTCTGGTGAGTCGTTTCATAGTTCTTTCTTAGTATTTTATTTTTTTTAATAGCTTTAAATTGTTAATCAATTATAATTTCGTTAAATAACTATTATTATTTTGTTTGGATGTGAGTTGGGATTGTAGTTAGCTTGATCTATGTTTATTGGTCTTGGATGAGCTCAGGCAATGTGTTTCCATGCTATAGTTAAATTAAAAGGATTTATAAATGAGGTAGGTAAACTCTAATTATTTCTCATAGTTTTCTTAATTTTCAATGTGCATGGGTTTTTGGAATCCCCAATGTATGGAGAGTTAACACTAGAATTAAAATTATGAAACATTAATATGAAATATTCTTATCAAATTCCTTAATAAAAATATTACATGGTTTCCTTGAAGCTGATCCTCTTGGCATACCTCTTTTGAGACCAAGACCCTAAAAAATTGTTATATAAAAATAGAAAATCAAATGTTATGGTTAAGTTAAAAGGTTTTAGGAATGGCCTGAGAGGATATATAATGATCCATTGTTTATTATTTTAATTCTAATAGAACACCTTATAATAGAAGTGGAATCTCAAAGTGGATAATTAATAAGGAAAAATTTTAATATCCTTTCATGGAATGAATGTTGAGATCCTGGGATGGTGTCAACTTAGTAAATGGTTATTCCCTGATTTATAGGTTGTGAATTAAATGTTTTATTGTGAATTTTTGTCTTGTAAAATGAATCAAAGTTGTAAAGTGAATTTTATTATCTTAAAGTGAGAGATGTCATAAACGTGAAAAATATAAAATAGTAAAATGATGATTTACTTTTTTAAAATGGTAAATTGATATGTACCTTTAGGAAAGGTTTTTTATGTTAAGTATAAATGGATTAGAGAGGTTATGGTACTTGAGATAGGGATTTTTTTTTTAGAACATGGATTCAGTATGATGAATGGTGATGGGAAATTCATGGATGATAACAATGGATTAAGTATATTACATGCTTTAAAAATTAAAGTATGATCATTCTAAATTACACATGATACCATATGGATGGTACATTCATGATGAGTACCTGAATCGTTCATGAAAAATCATATTTTTGAATTCCAGTAAGAGTGGTTGGTTCCATGGGAATACCATTATGTTCACTCATATCACATCGAATGTTTAATAATATTGATAATTCTAGGATGATTTCTTAGATGTAGTGAGGTTACTTATAGTAGTGTAGTCATTGTGGCATGCATAGAGGAACCTAGAAACTAACTGAAGTAGTCATTAACACTCTCTGGCATCACCGCAGATCATGAGAAATCATTGTTTTGTTTATTTTTTATTTATTTTTCATTATTTATTTTATTATACCTCACATACACATGATTGTATATTAAGATATTTTCAAGACATCATTTGTGAGGTCCCAATGGGTTATAATCACCTACTTCTCTGACCTCAATGGAACTTTTGTACCTGAGAAACTATCATTATTTCATTATAGGTTCTAATTTGGTAGAGTTCATGATGTTTTTTATTTTTTGGATCTTGAAATATATCATTGGATTTGGGGCTGAGTTGGGACTCAATACCACTTATTATTATTCTTTTAGTGTTTTATTTTTTATTTTTTAGTATGATTTACATATGACCAATCATTTATGTATGACTAAATCATTAATTTTTTTTAGTTTCATTTTATTGGAATATAATGATTTATTTTATTATTTTAAACACTTCACATTTTTATTTAGAAACCTACGGGATGTGGGGATGTGCACATGTGGTCATGTGGAACACTGGATCAGGGGATTGGATTAATGTCTCTCGATATGGTGGGTTAAAAAGTGGTATTAGATTAACATTAATTTGTTATTATTGTGTTGGAAATTTATATTGGATAATATGAATTTTTTGGGATATGGAATAGAATTTGTGTCCAGGACAAGACATCTCATATATGATGGAATTCCATGTTTCTATAGATGATATTATTTTCATGCTATTAGTTTTTATAGTTGATATAATTTCACCTTGAGTGATACACTTACTTTTTATGTGACTAATTTATATGATTTTATATTTTATCCTAGTATGGGGAGAGAGGTATTGTGAATAAATCATATTAATAACATAGGATTCATGTCTATGATTTCTGTTGATTTAATGCCATTTGGGATTCATATGTGAAGTTTTTTATTTACTAGTTGTGGGTTATATCAATTAGTGATTTCTATCTACCTCTGGGATTAAATTATTGAGATGTGTTAGTATTTTATTATCTAATAACATTTATATATTTTACAAATAAGTGTATAGTGTCATTCAAGATTACCAAATCCAAAGGTCAATTTTTTTCAAATGGGAAAATATTAATCAGTTATTATATAATGGTTTTAGTTAAATAAGGTTCCAATAAAATACCAATAAATTGTTTCCCTCTATATCTTGTGAATGGAATCCAATCTGTCCAAATAGATATTTTTGATATCTAAATATATGGTGAAAATATAAGACATGGGACATCAGTAAAGACTAAAAAGTGTTTTAAATTGTGAATTCTTAGATAAAAAATATGATGATTAATTTAAATAAAAAATTATAAAGGTGTAAAACTTGGTAAATATGCTGGTGTAATTTCTTCATGTTTGTGACCTATTTCTATGCATGGGTAGTTTATATTGTTTAGAGAAATGGAGTTATTTGATATACCCTATGGTTTGAGATCTGTGACATGCTTGGATTGATAGGGGTATTACATTTTATGATAGATTGGGGATGGGTAGGATGGGTTAGATATGAACCTATATGTTGGACCCTATAATAGGCATCTGGCTTGGAGGATATCATCTGACCTTGAGATGGGGTGAATGTTATCATTAGAGTTGTGACTTGTATGAGATAATCATTGATTATTGCATTAATTGGGAGATCCTAGTGACCTTCTTATATATAAATCTAGATTTATTAATAGGTTCTTTATGACCTTCAAGGTCAACTTGTGAGGTGGGTTAACCAAGTTTTTTGGCCTCTAGGTTTTTTGGGAAGAAGTTGTAATTGTGGGTTTTTAATCAATTCATGTTTTGTGCTTCCTGTTATGTGGTTTGGGAGTGTTTTATTAGCCTGGGTTTTAGGGAAAATCCCACATGTGATTGTTCTTTTGGTCATTTTTATAATTTCAACAAGGTAAGACTTGTTTGGAAACCTATCTCAGTTAATGCTTGTACAAGAAAGATAGACATGGTGACTGTGATTTGATTAAAGTGTGAGGCATTTTTGAGTATAAGAACCTTGAGAACGAGGGTTTGGTGTGATTCATTAGGTCATATAAATCATTATTGAAATGAAATCACCTTGAGTGTTGGTACGTCAAGATCACATGTGATTTATGAGGGAAGGAACAATTAGGTGCATGGACTAGACATCTTAGGGTATTTCATTAGGAACATATTGGGAGCATAAATTAACCATGTGGAACTTTTGAAGGATTCTTGGGTCATGAGTAGTCATGTGAATGGTTTTATAATGGTATATGGCTCTAGTCTTAGAAAACACCAAAGGTTATCTATACTTGGTAAGACTATAATATAGGTTCAGCAAGGCTAATCTCTTGGGATTGAGGGCTGAGTTTGGCAAGACATTACTCAATATAGGTTTTTAGGTCCTTCGGTTAGGTTTCCTAGGAACACAAAACCATTGAGATTCAATGGAATCTATGATAAAAGCATGTTTTGGTGATGTGTTGTCCTATTTTATGTGATGTTTTTGTGGTATGAAAGTGTACTCCAGTGATCCTTGAGTGAGAAGTAGTCATGAGTGGGATGATGTCTAGTGATGGTGTTATAAGAGTCTTGTGGGATATGTGGTTTGGGGATTCTGTGTGTGAAATTATTTTTTGGGGTTTCTTAAAAGAATACATAGGTGGTGTTCATGTGAATTGAGGGTGGGTTTTGGTTCACCATTTAGAAAGGAAATCATGGGTAACCATTATTAGCCCCAAAAAAATCACTCATGTTTGGTGATGGGGGAGTGTGAGCAATATAGATTTGAAAATGTTTCATTGAATTAATGATTAGGACGATTCTATGGTGGGAGTGGGATGTTTGTCTTTGTGATGGGGCCCTCATGTGAGGAAACTCTAGTGTGTGTGTGATCAATCGATGGAAAACAGTCACGGAATTTTAATTCTAGAAGATAAATTATATATAAATCATCAAAATCATAAGTTTGTGTCATATGTGAACTAATACATTGTATTATTTGGGGTTCAAGCATCATACTTGGTTCTATGGTGAATATTATAATATGAGCAGGATTCAAATTGGGGTGTTTTGGTGCTCATGAAAATAACAATGATGGTTTTTTCTAGTTAACTTTTCTATCATAGAATAGAATAGTATGTTATTATAGACTTCAATATGATTTTTTTGACTATTTTAACATTTCATCATGGTTTATGACATTTTAGTCGAGTGGGTTAAGGGTGTGTTGGTGGCTGAGGTTGGGCATTTTTTTTGAAATGTTAGCATGTTAGAATGGTTATTGAATGGTGAATGATTTTTTAAATTTTTTAAAATTTTTAGAATAATGGGGATGTCGAAATTGGGTCATTTTCTTCAAATTTTTTGGTCATGATGGATTTAAAATAGTATCAGGAGTTTCATGGAATGATGAGATCATGTTTTTATAGGGATTTCTATAGGTTGGTGTTACCATGACTTATAATTAACCATTTTGGGTGGAGTATTATGGTGGGGAAAACTATGAGTTTATTTAGTAGTGTATGAACACACCTTGAGTGTCTCATGGTAGATGGGCATTCTTCAGAATCATCTCATCATCTCATTTATGAGTTCAAATGGTAGCTTTCATTTTGGTGACTTAAGCTCTGAAAATTCATAGTTGTTCTCTAAAAGAGCATTGGGAATTCTATGTGGTAGCGTAATTGTTTAATGGATTTTGATTGTAGATATAGGTAGAAATATCCATTTGGATGACCTCCCAGACTTATCTTGGATATTAACTATTATGATGGGGAGTTTTTAAGACCCCGTGTTCTATATGGACATCGGAAATTCATATAAATTTTATATTTTCATTAGGTGTATGGGACCGACTTTCAATCAAGGTTCATATTGGTATTTTGGACGTTTTTACTCTTAAATGGGTGTTTATAGATGTTTTATGAGGATTAAAATGATCCTTGGGTGCCTGGATATGTCTTAGAAGCATTAGGTCTTGAATTTATTGATTTTTTTGGGAAGTAGAATAGGGAACACAATTAGCCCTCAGTTTTTTCAAACCATGCACCCCAACCGTATGAGATGGTCAAGGAAAGAAAATAGTTGGTTAAACCTTTGGTAATCTCTTTAATAATGGTGTGAATGTTTGTAGTAAATTGTTAATCCATGACAAATGGTTGGTTCATGGTTTATCTAACTGTTAAATGTAGGGTATTGGTATAGTGTTAATTGCAGAGTTGGTGAACAATTTAGAAAATTGTGTGTTCAATCCATTTTACATTTAAAATGTGTGGTTTTAACAAACTTAAATTATTATTTTATAAATCCACACACATCATTTTTTAATATTATTCATCCCATAACCCCACATGGACCCTCTTTTTCCTCTTCTTTTTCCAAAGTGAAGCTCTCAAGATTCTTGACCACTGGTGGAACTATCACTTGCAACCAAGAAACTTCTTGTAAGGGTAAAACTAATTCTTATCCCCCATATATCTCTAACCAAGGTTCTATTAGTTTGGTCATTATGTGTATATTCCATCATAAAATGATTAAATCATTCATTTTATTATGGGGATTCCATTTTTCATAGATAAATGCTATCCTAAATCCACCCATGCAAGTTTTCTTAGGGAATTTTGATTGAGGTATGTTTCCATATGAGTTTTCATAGGTTTTCAAGGAAAATCATATTTTGATTATTATTTGTTTTATTATAGATGATAGGTATGTGACCGAGTTTAGTGTCAGGGGTGTGTCTTAATGGTGGTTGTACTTGGTTTCAATGCCTCAGGAATGCCTGATAAATAGTTCCCCGGTTTTGCCTAATTAATTTTTATTTTTTCATGTTATTTATGGACTCAAGTAGAATTATATTTTTTTCATGTATGATCTTGTGTAATAGGTTATCAAGCTTGAGTTAAATGTAAAGGCTTCATAAACATGGTAGTTCATTCCAAATTCTATCTAGTAATCATTCTAAATATTCAATGTATGTGGGTTTTTATTCATTCCAATGTAAGGTGTTTTAAAAATATAATTAAAATTATTATCCTTGAATATAAAATTTCACTATCATAATCTCTTAGTACTAATGCAAAATATTTACTTGAAGTTGACCCATGTGGGATTCCTATTTTGAGATCTAGAACTTAAAAAGTGGTTATATCCATGTGGAAAAATAAAATGGATGTTATTAATGTAAATTGTTTTAGGAATATAATGAGAGGATATAGAATTTTCCATTGTTTATGATTTTAATTACAATGTTATTATTTATATTAGAAGTGGAACCTCAAAGTGGCTATTTAATAAAGAAAATTCATATAGCCATTAATTAAATGAAATGTGTGATCATGGGATAATATTGACTTGATAAATGGGTAAACCTTGCTTTATAGGATTGTAAATAAATGTTTTTTTATGAATTGATAGCTTATGAAATGAAATGAAATTGTAAAGTGAATTAACCAATGTTAAAGTGAGAGATGAGATAAATGTGATAAATGGTAAATTGATAAATTATGATAGTATTTTTACAATGGTAAATTGAGATGGTATATTATGAAAGATTAATAATGATAAGAATAAATATATTTGGGAGGCCCTGATACTTGAGATAAGGATGTTTTTGATGGTTTCTTAGATTCTATGGGAAATTTCATTATAGAGAATTTCATGATGAGTGCCTTGAATTACATACAGTACATGTGTTAGTAATAGTGGGATAAGCTCTATGGATTGGACATGATAATGGATGGTTGAGAATATTGGGATGGGTAATATGATTTTAAATGATATATGATATTTGGAAATATAGGTATGGACATCCAATTCTATGAGTATACTAGGGTGGGATCTTATATTATTTGAGATGATTTATGATACTAGGGAATAAATGGATTATTGTATGGATTATGTGTGGTTACATACAACGGAATAGACACCATGATCTACACTAAGACACCCCAATAATGGCTAATGACGGTAGAACCAAACCTGGAATTACTATGGAGCCTGGGAAATCATGAGTTTTCTATGTATTTATATTTTCTTAATTGATCTATTTTACTATATCTAACATGAACCTGATTATGAAACTAGATATTTTGGGGATGTCGTTGGTAGGGGCCTACTATGATTCTTCCTGTTATTTCATTTGGATTTATTCAGGTTAATGTATTTATGTCCTATCAATTATGTATGAATATCTGATAAATTAAATTCAATTTACTTATTTTTTTAATAGATTATTTTATTTGATTATTATCATAATGTTCTTGTATTTTATTTCATTATTATAATTTATAATATTGTATCTAATTGGTATTATTTTCCCTAATTTCTCTACATTTATAAGCAAGTTTAATCTCTCCACTATTCCACAATAGACCCGTGATGCTAGCTGTAAGTCTTTGGATTATGGGGAGGTTCACTTGAGTTTATGTGGAACACCATCTCATGGCACTAGTTAAATGTCTCTCAGATTGAGGAATTATAACAATGGTGTATAAACAACTCAGAATAAGTCTATTGGTTTCATATATGATAATTATTCATTGGAAAGATAAATACAATAGCTAATTTGTTGAATTTATTGTGATTCATATAATGTTTTTAAAAAATAATGTTTGATAATAATCTTTATAATTAGATTTTTATAGAACCACTCTTAGAATAGTGTCAAGGATATATGAACTGAGGGAGAACACAATCTCCATGTAGTTTGAAAAAAAGGCTCACTATTTTTCATATTGTTGTACAAATCTTTGATCACTACTATTGTGATCTTTACAATGGAATTCAAACACTTCAACATAACTGGTGTTGTGATATAATGCTTACTAAACACTCAATATTTCTTCAAATTTATGTTTTTTGTAGTTCTAAATTTCCCATATATCATTCTGGTGTATTCTATTTTTGGTTTAATCGTATACATTTAAAAGTTGCACCTCAATTTTAGGTTATACTATAATTCAAAAGGTACATCTTGGGTTATGGATCATGTATAAAAATTAAAGTATTATCTTGTGCCTGTAGGTATAAAAGATAATGAATTGTTTGGGTTGGGCCTCCATATTGAAAAAGGATTGGTGAATTGGGTTGTGAATCAAGGTGTTAGAATGACATAAATAATGGGTTGTTACTCACCTCAAAAGTGAATTTACTTATATATTGGGTGTCATAAACTCATGTTGAAACTATGAAGAGCGGATATAGGATCACATTTATTTGAACTACTGTAAAAATTCAGGTTTTCTTATTTTTATATTCCACTAATTAATTATCTTTAATCTATTAATTATGTAAATTTCTATAAAAATGTTAATTCAACCCCATCTTGACCATTTCTATATCGTACCATATATTTTTGGATCATTTTTTTTCGATGAAATTTTAATTTTTCAATTTAGTGGAATTTCTTTTATAACCAAGATACAAAATGAGGTCCTAAAAGTTTTTACAATTCAAAATGATTTTTTTAATGTGGTTTGAGTACATTTGAAAATTAAAGGTGATCAAAAGTTTTTTGGAGGGGATCCACACTAGTCTAGCTATAGGATAGAGTAGTTATAGACTATTCACATCATGAAGAAGGACCTCATGGTGTGAATATTTGGGATAGATATTTGAGGGGTCTCCTACCCATCTGGTTTAGGGAATGAACCAATGGTTTATATTATGAAATGTGTTTAGAAATCATTTTAAAATAAAAATGTGGCTCATATTACCTTATTTCTTAGTCAAAGAACATGTGTGGGAGGGGATTAATAGATATCCCTCCCCAACCTTGGTTCCCCCTTGAGAGGGGATTATTCTATGTGTGATTATTCAGTGATTCCACGTAAGATATTCCTCCATTATTTTCTCTTTGGTTAGACACTAATTTGAAATTATATTTATCTTGGTTTTGATTCTAGATCCACCGAATCATACTACAATTTGGTCGAATTGAAGGAATTATTTCATTGCTTGCATAGAGGGCATTGAGGGACATTATTTTCACACCATCAGAAGAAGTTTCAGTAATGGTATGTTGTATGACTACTTTATATAATTTTTTATCAATTTTGGAAAAAATAAGCCACGATAATGGGTGTTTAATTTCAGGTGTTCTTATTTCTTAGGTTAAGATGTTTCATGGGAGTGTACCACACCCCCATTTCCTATTGTTTCAGTAATAGGGGGAGGAATGATGGTTTTTTATTAACTTTCTCTATTTTATATAATTTTTTAAATTTTTTATAAATTTTTTATTATTAATTATTGTCGACTCTTGGAATGAGATAGGTTTCCAAGAGAGTTGATGGGAATTAGTTGGCCTGGATGAGGATTAGTGGATCTTGATTATGGGTTAACTCTAGGATTGAGGTACGTGGAACCTTTAATACAAATTCATATGTGTTGTCATGCATGAATACCTCATTAATGTAGGTTCGTTAGACTTGGTAGATAGCTCAGAATCGAGAGGGCCCTAGTTTGAGAACATAAGATATTGATCAGCCTCTTACGCTTGGGATGGGTTGTTTAAAACATGGTTAACTTGGGATTCTCTAGAGATTGTTTTACCAAGGGGTTAGAGTGATATTTGTGATGATGAGAGACCATACATGGTCTCAGGATATGAAATGGGTTATGGGTATCCTAGGTGCATATCCTAGATAATGTGACTAGGAATAAGATGGATTGGGCCCTAGGATAATGGAAGAGATAGTCATAAATTTCATTCGTGATAGTGAACAACCACTTAAGAGTAAAGAGAGGCCTTAGTGGGCATTGGTAGTAAGACCAGGACTTCAATAATGAATAGGGTGTGATGTATAGGTGTTAAATTCAAGTGATTGATTGATATTTCTCCCTTATAATATGTGATATCGGACCTATGTGAGGGTCATTTGTGTTATTCGGGACTTTACATCAGGATTACAATGGAGCAAAAAGATGTGTGACTTGGAGAGGTGCATATATATTAGGACCAGTAGTATTGAGAGGAATTGTGGGGATGTGAACTAGGATATTAGTTCTATGTCTATATAAACCTTGTCTTTTCTTACCTATATATTATATCCTTTTATATAAATATTCAATACATTACACAAATACTTCAATGCAGACCATAATAATTTAGTGTAATTGGATACTAGGTACACAATATTCTAGTTTGGGAATGATCTACATTATTTACATTAAAGATATTCCCATTTGGTACTCCTCGCAAACAAACCCCACTTAAAACCATTATTTATAACGAGGGGATAGAAAAAAAATAATAAATGGTGAGACAAAATGATCAGTAAGGGAAAACAAGGGAGATATGTAAGAATAACATGAACATAAGGTTATGATAACATGAGAATAATAATTTAAAACCATACCTTCCATATCATGTATAATAATATCAAGTCATGAAATAAATATTGTAAGTTCTTAAGACTTTAATCATAATTAAATCAAAGAATGTGATCTATTAGAGAATAATATAGGAATATGATAGACATTTGTGCCATACACATCAAATTATAACATTGTAAACATGATTAAATAGAGGTAGGTTTACTCATTAAGTTAAGGACATGAAATCAGGCCCTCGCATAAACTTATATACATATAACTAGGTCCATGAGTAACATTATTGACATGAAATGTAGGTTCATTCATTACTCTATAAACATGTAATCAGGTTTATAAATTATGTTGTAAACATGTAATCATGTTCATGCATAACATGTTAACCATTTAATCTTGTTCACACATAATATTATGAACATTTAATCATGTTAACAAAAAGCATATTTACTCATGTGGTATTCATATTTACCCAATTCATTAGATGTAAACATATTTCTCATCCATCACATAATTAAAACCATACATATCATTCCATAAGATCATAAAACATTCATCATTTCATAACTCATGAAATGAAATGTGTTACATGGACATTTCATCATAGTATAACCCATGTAAAAGAAACAAATTTTATAATCAATTCATCATTTCATTATATCATAACCTATGTAAAAGAAGTCGGTTTCAAAAGAACTTTATCACGATATAACCTTTAAAAGAGAATAAAGATTCATAAAAATAATTTCATCATAAAAAAAACTATCCAAAGAAAGAATAAGAATGGTATCCTTAGATAATATCACTAATAAATCATAAGTACCATCAAATGATTCCATATTATAAGGAAAATGATTTTAAAATATCACATGAAACATTTATTGAAAAAAAATCTTTCATACAAAATTTTTAAAACTAAATAATCATAAAATATGTTGGAAATAATTATCTTTTAAATTAACACTGAAAAGAAATAAATATATATTTAAAATCACTTAAACATTTCTTAATGAAAATATCCTTTCTACTTTGAAAATTATTTTTTTAAAAATAAATCA
Source organism: Viscum album (assembly GCA_963277665.1). NCBI lineage: Eukaryota > Viridiplantae > Streptophyta > Magnoliopsida > Santalales > Viscaceae > Viscum > Viscum album. The sequence goes on along the minus strand of OY728142.1, from coordinate 1,135,138,072 downwards.
TTTTTAATATCATTTTCTTCAAAAATATACTTGAAAAGATATAAATAATCTTCAGATAAAATAATGGCCATGCAGATGAAAAATTAATTATTTCTATACATTTTTAATCAAATATTCCTTTCACATTTTTAGTAAAAGCCCAATAGGAAGTGTATAAAAAATGACATGAAGATTCCATTTAAAAAATTAAAAAAGAAAAAAATAGGTAACAATGAATTTAATAAATCATTTTAATAATGTTAAAAACATTTTTGAAAACATTTTTAGAAACATTTTTTTCTATGAAAACAGATTTTCAACCGAAGGGAGAAATAAAGACCTTTTTCAATAAAAATATTATTTTCATAATCTTGAGAACATAAAGAGATGAAAATGAAGGGAAAACGTGTATTTTCATGACATAAACAAATTAGAATAAATTTCATGAGTTTCATGAGACATATATCATAATATTTCAACATTGGAAGTATAATCATAAACAATCTTGTTAAGTAATGATATTGTAACATAAAACCTAAAACATTGGTAACATTGAATTGTAATCCCCAAGAAAAATATAATTAATTAAACATATAATATCATTTAAATAAATAAATTCTTGATATTATATTTCAATGGGGATGTATATACACATCATTAAATAATATAGGTAAAAATCCTAACATATGTCTTAAGGAAATAAAATGGAGACAACATCTCTTACTACTTTGGTATCTTTTGAACCATAAACCAAGGGAAAGTGAGATACTAAAATGGATATGTAAAAAAAATAATTATATATATAATAATTGTAAAATAAATTTGTGGGAATTATATACTTCACACCAAATAAATAGGTGGTGAATATGGCATGTGTACTGTAGAAGTAAAAAAGCAACACGGGAAACCCTTCCCACTTTAATAATATTTTGAATCATAAGGAACAATAAAGTATAATGTCAAATTAAAATTTAAGTATTTTGAAAATTGGGATATTAATTATAAAACATTTAAAAAAAAATTTTATATACACTACACAAAATAATCAAGTTGTTGATTTTTGTACGTCTCCTAGAAATAAAAGGGAGACTATAAATCTTTTACCTTAAATCTAGACTTCCTTCGTACATGTTTGAACCACCTGTATAATTAATATAAGTTTATTTAGATATATTATAGAAAAATAATTATATATATTATACCATATATTATATATTTTTTTCCATTCATTAACCATTTATTACCAATTCCTTTATAAAATCATGTTTTGGGTAATAATCGCTTTGTTTCTTCATATATGTTTTCATTTGTTATTTTTGTTCCTCTTATATTTATTATGGTTACATCATCTCCAGAAAAAAATTCATGAAATAATTATCATATTTATATATAAATTATGATTTTATTTCCAATCATGAATGAATAATTTATTTAATAAAGTATGTTGTGATCATTGAGATGGTGGGTTGTACATACGCAAGAGTAACAATTCTATTTTTTGATGATCGTTATAGAAAGCATGTAATTAATATTTTATTTTTAACAAATGATAATAACATAAGATATAACTTATTATCCCATTAAAAATACATATAAATAACAATCATGTGGTTTTGTTATGAAAATAGAGGGTCGCATCACTTCATGAAGGTGTTAGTCCACACATACATGAAATATGTTATCATCTTTCAATGAGTGAAAAGGTGGGAAATAAATTGATATATTATATTTTAAGAATTATAAATATGTAATTAATATTATAATTATTTAATTTATATCACAAATATTTATTATAATTATACTTATTATCTTCCATGTAAAGTTTTAGTGAAAAACGAATCAAATCGCTTCGTGAGGTGGTAGTCTTCTATACACACGAGCGACGTTATCATATCCCCGACTAAATGGAAAGAAAAAAATATGTTATATAATTAAACCTGAGGTTAAATTATGTTACAATTATAATATATATAATTTTTATTAATCACAACCAACCATGAGAGGGGTTAATATAAAAAATGAATAACATTCGTTTGCGAGGCGATAGTCTATTGTACACATGAATGAGGATTTTGTTACACATTTGATGATAGTGGAGATGATTTTAGAAAATTATGATAAACTGAAAATATATAGTTATATATAATATAATGAGGTTATTATATCATCATTTTTTAATATCAATTGAAGGAGGTGGATGGATAAATAAAAAAAAATGTTTTTTGAAGAACAAAACCTCTTCTTCGGGTATCCTCCTTAGGTTTTCACCAAAATCCTTCCTAAGTTGTATTTGTGCCCAAAATATGGATAATAGGATAAGATGAGTTAATTTTTTAATGTATTAAGGAATTTAACTAAAAAAAATTTATGGTGTGAATAATAGAGGATAGGGGTTTTTTTAAATAAGTGGGGTGGGTGGCACACTTGTAATTTTTTTTTAAAAAAAGGCATACCCCTGTTCTTCTCATCAAAAAAGGCTCAAAATTGAATTATTATCAATACGTAGACATTATAAGTTCAATATATGGCCAAAAAATAATTTTTAAAAAATGTTTTAGGTCATTTTGACCATTATCGATTTAGTTTAACCCATGGTAAACTTGTTTTTACCCAAATCACTGTAATTAATTTTTTACTGTATTCACTTTTTGTTTTAGTCAAACATAAAGGTGAAATTATTATATAATATAAAATATTAATATTATTCCAAAAATTAAATAAATTTCTCCAAATTCCATTCATAGAAGTAGAAAGTTTTAATTTAAAATTCTTCACACAAACGCGATGAGAACGTACATTTTAAAAGAGAATATATTCAAATATTTACGTGGTTTTTATATAAATATTCAGTATTAAGTTGATTCCAATAAACTAAATTGGATTAACAGATATATAATTTGACTAATTATAAATTTAAAACATTAAAATATAATTTATCTTTATTTATAATTATACTAAAAGATTGTTTTCAATAAATTTTAGTATTTCTTACTATTCATAAACAAAATTAACATTTTTAGAAAATTCAAAAACATCACCATAATATAATATTGATATCATAAATCCAATAATTAGAATTATATTTTAAAATAAATATTATAATTGTCTTATAAATTGTTTTTAAAATAAGTGTGCAAAAATCCGACTAAATACATTTTTTAAAAATACACTCTTTAAGCATAAAAATAAATGTATTCTTATCTATTTTCTGAAAAACAAATAATATGAATGTTAAAAAAATGAATATAATATATATATATATATATATCATTAAAATCATTCACTAAAATATTTTTTAAAATTTATTGAGTTAAAATGCATTTGCTTGCATAAAAACGGCTTTCCAGAAAAACAAAATCCATTATTTTAATTTTTAATTAAATGATCACAAACGAATTAATTTTTTATAAATGTGTTAACCATATATTTTCATAATTTAGTTAATATTATATATTCTCTCAATTATAATAGCTAGGTGATATCTATAATAATTTAATATTTTTATAATATGTGAAGTTTCTTTTAAACTCAGTATTGTGTGTAACCCAAGTTAAACTCAGTAATACATGGAATAAAAAATAGAAAAATATTAAATTCATTTGAAACTTATATATATTTCATTGAGTCCTGGGGTCATACATTCTACCACCCTTAAAAAAAATTCCCTCAAATTTCATGTCAGACATCAAAGTTTTACCATCTAAAAATTCTTTCAAATAAACCCACATCATAAAAAGGGTTAATAAAACAACTTATAGAAAAAGTTAATGGGATGTGTAAACATTATATGGAATAAAAAATAATATATTTCCAAATAGGATATCATAGTTGTGAATTAAAGATATATACATAGACGAAAATCATAAGTAATTATAGAAAGTGATAATGATGATTTCTCAATATAAAGTGGGTGATATAGATATGGTTAACAAAAATGAAATCATAAACCAAAGAGGAATCAAAAAGTTCATTGATCTCATAAAAAATAATGATAATAGGATAACATTTTGTTTCAATATCCTTTTTATAAAATTGGGTAATTTTTTTGAGATGATATATTCACTTGATTTCATTCCATTTCATAAGCACAATCTCATCCTTTGGTTGTTCCATGATCAATTTAAATTCATATATTACTATAATAAATGTATTTTTATCATATTTTTAGTAATAAATATTATCTATTATAAAATTATAAGAAATTATTTCTATCTCTAGTTTTTAAAAAATATAGCACTTGTTATCCAATTTGGATAAATATTCATACAATGATATAATATGTTAATATCAAAAACCACAACCAAAATTCATCATAAACCATTCCAAAAATGGTAAACCTTATAAACATTCCAAAATTAGAAGTTTATAAATAAGGTCACTAAATTTCTCAAAATTAACTTCACATTAATCACCCATATAACAAAAAGTGTCTCTTCATTGTCACATACTAAATATGTGAATACCTTCATCTTGTATTCTTTTGAAACATGTTAATAAATAGAATTTTCATAAAACCTTATTGATGTCATACATGCTTCATCATTACTTAAATAAAACACTGATTAATATATATATTCCTTAAATCTAAATATTTTGTAATCTCCCATAATGATTTCATAAAAAACTTTTTCAAAAAATTGGTAATAAGTTATAATGACATCAATACTATTCAATTTACATTATCTATATCAGTCATCTCTTTATTAAAACATGATTATCTCAAAGGTGGGATGATATTTACGGTTATTGATCCCTTATTCATGTAATTTCCATGAATTTGATTATCGTATTAAAACAATTATCAATGTCATAAATACCATTCAATATATTCTTAAAAATAGTAAAATAAAAAATTATACAAATAATCTTTAAATATATAATTATTTATATAACATATTTCTAGAAATCCAAAACATAAAAACTTTAATTATTACACCTTATCCTTAAGTCATTAACTAGGTTCCATCATATTATTCTTTAATTACTCATTCCTTCCTTATGTAATACATAGTCTCTTCCTCATTATAAATATAACCATTACTCATACCACCTTGTGGATTCTATTAAGGTTATTTCCCCATTAGACATTGATTTTTATAATTCCCACACATTCCAAATTAAAAACATTCTTTCTTTGATAATAAATTATAGTTAAAAATATTACATTCCATTGTGTTAGCCAAAATTTTCATTTTTTCTTTGTAATTTCTTTCCTTATATCCTTTATTTCCACACCCAAAGAATCATCTCTTTCCTCAGATATGTTTCCTTAAGTACTTATTGTTACATTCTTAACATGTAGAATATTAATATTCATTCCTCCCTTGTCTCTAATACCCAAACTCTTAGTAAAATATATCCGTGCCTTCTTTGTTGATTCTGAGTGTTTGTTAAGGTTTTTTTATCATGTTCTATGATAATTGATTAGTCATAATCATGAAATCATTCACAACAGTAATCATCATATTTAGTTTCTCATCAAAATATTTCATTTCATATTAATTTTTACCCTAGTTCCATCTGGTTCCTTACATTGACTAAAATAAAAAATCATAGTGTGGGACACACTAATTATAGTAGAAAACCACATCATCATGAAATAATCACTTATTGGATTTCTAATTTGAGACACCTTCATTTTAATCTATTACACCTTAGTATTATCCTAATTCACTCATAGTAGTCATTAATTTAAATACTTCATTGTGGTTTATAAATAGTTTGAGAATTTCCAAATAATATCTCCCAGGAGAGTCAAATATAATGTGTAGAAAGGCCCATTTTTATGCACTGTCTGATGATTAAGTCTAGCTAGATGCACCATTTTCAATGTTATTACCTCAAGGTACATATATTCTAGCTAAACATCCACTTTTAGTATATAGAGATATATTAAATTTCTTGGAAACCACATTCCCTATCTTTTACCAAAACTAAATATCATTTTGTTATACATTGACTCATCCTTAGACTACACCTGGAGACATCCCAATGAGTATCCTTAGAAATATCTCAATGTATCTCACTAATGTTTTTTCATTGTAGTATTTAATGATTAAAAAAACATTTCCTATGATAAAAACTATAGAAACACAGGATTCTCATACATATATATTACATATTTTTAGATTAATATTCAATACATTAAAAAAACATGACTAAGGACTGTAATAATTTAGTGTATTTGTATATTAAGTACACAATATTCTAATTTGGTGTATGATATTCATTATCTCCCATAAATGTCTTCCTCTTTATTATTCTTCACAAACATACCCTACTTAAAACATTTTTTCATAACCTAGGTAAAGGATACATAATAAAGGGTGATGCTAGATTCTCAGTAAGTGTAAAAAAGGTATATGCATAAGCACAACATAAACATAAGTGTTTGAGAACATTATCATAACATTTGACAACCATACCCAGTATATCAAATATCATAACATTGATTCATAAGATAATGATTTTCGGTTCATAAGACATGAATCAAAAGTAAATCAATGAACAAGATCTAAGAGAAAATATAAATGTAATAAGACATAGAATTTTGGCATCAACCTCATCTTATAAAATTTTGAACATGTATAAATAATGACATGCTCATTAATTAATTTAAAGAAATTAAATCAGGCCCTCACACAAACTTATGGACATGAAAACCAGTCCATGCATAATTTTATGGACACGAACGGAAGGTACATGCATAAAATTGTGAATATATAATCAAATTTATACATAACATTGTGAACATGTATTCACATTCGTGCATAAAAATGTGAACATGTAATCAAGTTCACTCATTACATTATGAACATCTAATCATGTTCACATATAACATATTTACTCATGAGTTATCAATCATTATTCAATGCATTAGAGTACGATATAGGTCCCACCGATTACTTAAGGAAAATTATATATGTGTGTGACACAAGATCGTAAAACATTCATCATATCATAACTTATGAAATGAAATGTGTTTCTTAAACATTTCATCATTGCATAACTTAACGAAATAAAATAGGTTTCATAATAATTTCATCATTTCATAATAATATAACTTGTAGAAAAATAATTGGGATTTATAAGAACTTTAAAATGACATAACCCATGAAATAAAAACAAGTTTCATAAACATATTTTCATTATAAAAATAAAAAATTCAAAGAAAAAATAATAATAGTATCCTTGTATAATATATCTAGGAAAGTGTAAGTAGAATCAACAGATGTTGTATTTTATGGAAAATATTTTTGAAGGATTCCGTTGATCATTTCTTGAGGAAATTAGTTTTTCCATAAATCAATTTATAAAACTAAAAAATCAAAAAATATTTTGGAAATACTTTTCTTTAAAAATAACCTTGAAAAATTATAAATGATGCTATAAAAATCATTTAACATGTTTCTTTAAGAAAATATCCTTTCTATTTTGAAAACTAGTTCTTAAAACATAAAACATTTTAAAAGTTCTCTTCTTTTAAAAAAATGTTGAAAACATATAATTTAAGATTTAAATAAAATAATTTTCATACCATTAGGAAATCCAATGCATGTTTTACGCACTCAGTCAGATATTCCTTTCATATTTTTGGTAAAATCAAAATAGTCATTTTTTTTAAAAGTGAAACATGGATAAAAATTATTTTTTGTAAATTATTTTAATAATACTAACAAAAATTAAAACATTTTTTGGAAAAATGTTTTTAAAAAAAAATGGTTTTCGACTGAAGAGGGAAATAGAGATGATTTTTCTTAAAAATATTCATTTGAACTCTTTAGTACATAAAGAGTGAAAAATAAAAGGGAAAATATGTATTATCATGAAATATATATAGGAAAAATAATAATTAGTTTATTGAGATATATATATTAATATTTCATCTTTCTAATCTTAATCATAAACAATCTCGATAAATGATGAGATTGTAACATAAAACTCTTAACACATTGGTAGCATTGAATCATAATCCCATTGAAAGAATGACATTAAATGAAAAATATAATATCACAAAAATAAATAAATTCCTTATGTTACATGTAAAAAGGGTGTTATTTAGACCTCATAAAATAATATAGGTTCATAACATAACATATTTCTCAAGGAGAGAAAATTGAGACAAGAATATCTTACTGCTTTGGTAACTTTTTAACCAAAAAACAAATGAAATGGAGATCCTAAAATTGGTATTTAAATCATTATAATATTAATTAAAATACTAATAAAATAAATTCTTGTAAATTATTCAAACCACATAAAATAAATTGGTGGTGAATATTGTATGTGTGTCATAGAAGTAAAAAAGAGAAATAGTAATCTTTTATCGCTTTAGTAATCATTGGGATCATAGGCCCCAATAAAGAATAAAAAAATGAAACTCTAAATATCATTAAAAGTATTAGATTCATTATATAACAGGTAATATTTGTATTATATACACAACACAAAATAATCAATTATTGAATTTGAATATGTCTCCTAGAAATAAAAGAGAGACTAGAAATCCCATACCATAAGTATTGAATTCCTTCATACACATTTGACCTTACTATATAATAAATATAAGTTTCTTATAAATATATTATATTACTATAATTATATATATTATACCATATATTATTTACTTTTTACCATTAATTACCTTTTTATTACTGATTATCCAATAGAATCACATTAAAGGGTTATAACTTCTTTGTTTTTAATATATGTTTTCATTTTTTATTTTCAATCCTATTACATTAATCATGGTTAAATAATCTCCAAAAAAATAATCATGAAATAATTATCATATTTATACATTCATTATACATTAAATACCAATCATGAATGTTAGTTTTGAGAAATGTAATGTGTTACGATCATAGAGACGGTAGGCCAAACATACACATGACTAACGTTTCCATTTTTCAATAATCATTTTGGTAAGAAGTTAAGTAATGTTTTATATATATAAAAAAATAATAATATCATAACTAACATATTTAAACATTAAATATAATTATAAATATCATCCATGTGGCGTTTTTATTAAAATAGAGGTTCATATCGCTTCGTGAAGGTGGTAGTCCACATGTACAGGAATAACATTATCATCTTTTTGTGACTGAAAAAGTAAGAAATAAAATTATTTATTATATTTAAAGAATGATAAATATTCAATAATACCATAATTATTTAATTTATACTTAATATATTAATTAAATTTATCCTTATTATCTTCTATGTAAAGCATTAGTGAAAAATGAATCACATCTTTTCACAAGGTTGTAGTCCTCTATACAAATGAGCGACGTTATCATTTCCCTTACACAATGAAAATTATATATATATATATATATATATATATTATAATGACTCAAGAGGTAAAATGAAGTTATAAATATCATATATATACTCTATAACCATCATCATACCCAATCTTTAGAGGTATTAATGGAAAAAATGAATGACAACGGTTTGCGAGGTGATAGTCTACCATACGCATGAATGGTGATTTTGTAACTCAATCAAGAGAAGTGGATATGTTTTTAGGTAAAGAAAATAACATAGAAACATAAAAATATGTTTAATATAGTTATTATATTATATTATATAGTTTAATAATAATATATGGAGGTGGAGGAAGAAATAAAATAAAAATTATCATTGAATAATGTTACCTCCTCTAGGGGTATCCTCCTTAGCTTTGCACCAAAAGACATCCAAGGTTGTATTTATGCCCAAATATATTTTCTAGAATGAGATAAATAAATTTGGTATGGTAATTTAGTAGTTCATTGATGAACAAATATGGTTTTAACATGTGAATAATAGAGGATGGAGGTTTCCTTTTATAAGTTCGGTAAGTGTCACACTTCTAATTGTTTTTAAAAAAGATGTACCAATGTTTTTCTCATTAAAAAAGATAAAAATAGTTTTTTAGAGATAAATAGACATTTTAGGGTCTAAATTTGTCCCTAATTATATTTTATAAAAAAATATATGTCATTTTAACACTTATCTTTTTAGTTTATCCCCCATGTAAAGCCATTTTTACCTTCATTGTGATAATTAATTTTTACTTTTCTCATAATTAATTTTGGAAAAAAAACAATCTAAACTTGTTGGATAATATATTTTATTATAATAAAAAATATTTAATACATTTTTAAAAATTTTATTCATAGAATATTCAAAATTTAATTTTAAATTAATCCCATATACATGACAAGAATGATGTTTTTAAGAGAAAATTTTCATGTATTTGCAAGGTTTTTATATAAATAATTAATATGAAAATGATTCCAATGACTTAAATTATACTAATATATATGTAATCAGATATGTAATAAAATAAATTTTACATTAAAACCTATTTAAAATATTATTAAACTATACAAATAATTTAAATGAAAAGGAAGTTTTCAATTGAATTTTATTATTTTTCACAATTCATTACAAAATTAATATTTTCAAAAAAATGCTCCAAAATTAACCCTAATATAATTTTGGAAGAATTATTATAAAAATAAATTTTATTTTATTTTCAAAATTAATATTTAAAAATTATAAAAAATTATTTATAAAATAAGTGTGCAAAAATGTGACAACACTGCTTTTTAAAAAAATACATACTTTAAGTATAAAATTTTATTTACTTTTATATCGTGTCTAGAAAACACATAAGCTGAATGTTAAATAGTTTATTTAATATATAGAATCTATTTTTTATTAAAATAATTCACATAAAGGTATTTTTTAATTTAATGAGGAAAAACATGTTTGTTTTTATAGAAAAAGGTTTTATCGGAAAATATTTCCTTTATTTTAATTTTAAATTAAATTTTAACAAAAGAATACATTTTATATACATGTGTAAACCATATATTTTAATAATTTATTTAATATTATTCAAACCATGCATTAAAAAATCTAGGTGATATCTATCATATAATAATATTTTAATAATATGTCACGTTTCGTTTAAAATTTGTGTTGTGTGTAATGAATTCTAAACTCAGTGTTATATGTAATGATTAATATTGAAAATATTAAATTGTTATGAAAAAAATCACAAAATATTAGAGTTTTTCAAATTTATTGGAGCCTTATTCCAATTTTTCACCGAGGGGTGATAGATATGAGTTGGCATCAGCGACCAAAGACTCTAATAGGTCTGTAAGACACAAAGGATGACGTGATGGGAGTGGTATGTTTTATTAGATGAGGGGGAAGATCAAAGTAGATAGGTTCTTTATGATTATCTAGATATTTTTTGTGGGTTTATACCAAATTTGATTGATGTGACGTCCATATATTCTTCATAGATGGGTCAGTATTCTAGTGACCTCCATATAGACTATATGATTGGGTCGGTGTGCTTATGACCTCCCCAGAGTCTAGAGGGATGGGTAAGTGTGCTTGATAACCTTAAAGATGTATTTGGGGATGGGTTAGTGTTATGATCATTCCTTGTCATATTGGATATTGGTTCTTAGACAATTCCACGGAGGGATTGGGTCATTTTTCATGAATTGGATCTTTCCTATAGAGGGTTGGGTTGAGGATCACCCTCGGTTCTTGCTCTTGGAATGATTTGATGTAGGAAAACACTGATGGATCCCTCCTTGAGTTATAAGGTAGTTGGTTGAGATATGTAAGTATAATCATGCTCTTTGTATGCATATAGTGGGTCATGGTTTGGATTACACCCTGCCCTAAGTCTTTGGATATGGGATGGTAATTAGTTACAGTATCACTAAGTGTGGATTGCAGTATGTCACCAAAGTAGGAATGGTTGGGTTGAAGATAAATAGTTAGAACCTAAATGCCTGATGAGATTGTGTATCTCATCGAGTAAAATGGTGTCCTAGTTATCACATGATGACTCAATGAGCATGTTTATTTCCCGATATATTTTCCTCATATATACATATGTATATCATAGAATATATTAGGGGTGTTTGTTGAGAAAATAATAAATTATATTATCACCCTCTACATGATGATATCGGTGTGTGTAAAAAAATTATTTCTATTTTTTAGGTCATTGTATAAGTTTTTTAGTGTATTATGATAGATTATCTTCAGGATAATAATGATTGAGATGATGCCCAAGGAAGGAAGCAGGGTTAGTTTCTGGTTATTTTTTTTAGTTGTGGTCCACCCAATGGGTGGCTAGTTCTATTTTTTGTATGATGAAATCATATATTTTATTTTATTTTTATTTATTCTATATACTCTTATGTGGATTTTTTTGTTATTCATTATTATTGATTATTGTGATATTGAGTGAATAGTATCCCTTATACATGTTTTAGGCATGTGTGGTTATTTGGTAGAATTTAGCATATAGTGAGGCATTCTTGATGTAATGTGGAGACCTCATCTCTGTCATTAATGAATGAGTTGGGGTTGGGAATCACAAAGTGGTATCATATCATGTGTTTATGTGTGATAGTTATCACAAAGAAGAATTAGATATTTTCAATTGTTTTATGATTTTGGGATATGGTCGATAGGCCATCTAGGAATGTATTGGATCATTTGATGGATCGTAGACTCTTGATTCATGAACACCTTTCTTATTGGTTGTCCTAGTTTCATAGTTCATGGAATTTTTTTATTGGTTTTTGTTTTTTTATTAAGGTGTTTATTGATATGTTTTATTTTATGGAGGTTTTGGTTTTTGTTTTTTGTATCTTGGCCAACTGGAAAGAGTCCTGTGGAATTACATCATGAGTTGGAATCATAAATCACATGACATGTGTCTTCTTATATGTGATCATATTTATCTATCCATTTCATAAAAAAATTATCGATTTGCAATGGTAGGTATGTGGTGGGTTAATGTGGTGCTCAATTTTATTTCTAATTAGTTAATGGGTCATGTGTGGATTTTGTGGTAGTTTTTTTGGGTTTTAGATGAACCTGGGTAGTATTATGGTGGTAGTGTGGTTGGGAGATGCTTAGGGGTGTAGTGTTGGGGAGTTCAATTTATTGGGAGATGTCCCTTAGAAATGAGTGGTGACATAAGGGGTATATCTACAAACTATTTTATGGTTCACCCAAGTTAATACCTTGACATGGATTGTCAAGGAGGCATTGTGTGAGAGGTTGATGAGAGACGGGTGTGGCATGGGATTAATAACAGACGTGTATTATTGGGAACCATTTGGGTCAATGAACGAGGATTTTTATAAGGGAGTCCTTATTTGGTGGAGAGAACTATTAGATTTTTAAATATGTAATATACATTTCAATTAGAATGATAAATGTTGGGAAATCGCTCAAAATGGTCTACAAATTGGTTTTGATTGGTATATGTTATTGGTGCTCAAATATGAGTGGGTCTACCATGTATATAATTTCATGTCGTAATTAATGGATTATGAGAATTTGATTTTGGGTTATTCATAGTAGTGATAATGATACTCTTATAGTGGGAACCATTATATCAATTATTGGTGGAAGATCTTTATGCTAAATAGTTTTTGGTTGCACTAATATTGGTCAATGATACGGTTCATGTGACACCGATTATATTGATGTGAGGGTAGATTCTATGATATCTACTTCCATGGGTAATACCAAATTGGGAGTTTAGATGTTTTGGTGGTTATAGTCGGTGTGTTTGTAATGGTATTAGGGTAGTTTTAAGGTGATATAGTTAGATTCATGGGATGGATCATGATTCATGAGAGAGTTAAAGGGGTGAACCTTAGTTCATAGCATGTTCCTTGGGGTAAACCATGATTCATGAAAACATTTATGGGCGAAATTTAATTTTTAATGTGATTTAGGGGGTGAATTGTGGTTTTTCTCATGATTCAATGGGTGAAATGTAATTCATCAAAATATTCAGTGGGTGAATTATGTGATGAAATGATTTTATGGGATACATTGGGAAAAAACTATATAAAATAAATATAATTTTATGTCATGGTTTAGGTCAAGAGTGTTACACAGTGTGTGGGGGTTAGTAGAGGAAATGATGAGTTATTAAAATAGATTCTTCTAAGGAAGCACCAATGGTGCGATTGTGTGTTTTTTTAATAAAATAGTCATAAGAGGAATAAATGGATCTTTTTCATTTTTTCTACATGAATTGAGAAGGAAAATATTTCATATTTGTCCTTTGGTATGTGGTTGAGGCGTTCTAGGGATCATACTGGGAGTTTTTGAGGAAAATTTGGTGTATCTCGACTTGGTGTTGGAGGTGCACAGTAGAAGCATGTTTGAATGCCAGGGATGGAACATGATGACTTCTCGTTGAATTAATGACCAATATAGGTTGCGAGATGTGGTTCATGTACTACTAGGTATTCTTGAATATATAAAACATTTTGGTGGGGATTTTTAATGAGCCATGTATTTTCATGTTATTATTTTAGATGGAATTTGAATTTTTCCTATAGAGTGGATTGTTTTTTAGAATTGGGAATCGGACTAAGGAACTAAGAGTGTATACATCTTTGAATGATGTTTCCAGACATATTTTGAGACCTTATAATTGTTTCAAGGGTATATGAGATCATTTAAGGGGATCATGAGTGATTTTTATATAGTGAGGAGTTGTTGTAGGTCATTCACATGGTGAATCAGGGCTTCACTGTATGAATATTGGGGATAGAGAGTTGATAGGCTCCCTTCCCAATTGATACATGATGTGAAACATTATTTCACTCTTTGAAATATTTTTTTTCTAGTTTTTAAAATATAGTGGGTTTTTATCCCCCCGTTCTAAATAGAGAAACATACAATGAGGGGATGAATGGTTATCCCTACACTTCCTTCATTACCCCTTTAGAGGGGGTGGTTCCATGTGATAAATTTTTATCATTTCTTGGAAAGATATTACTATCCTCTCCCTATGCTCTTATTTCTCCTATTCTCTAGTTATTTGTCTCTATTTTTTTATATGTTTTAGTTCCAATTCCACTCGATTATGGTGGAATCAGACTGAATCGGTTAGGATTTGTATTTCTTTTCAAAGAAGGTATCTAAGGTAGTATATGTACACCGTCTAATTTAGTTTCAAGGAAGGTTTGTCTCCTAGATATTTTATTTCTGTTTTTCAGTGATTTTGGATAAAATCATTCATTATAATGGAAATTTAATTTCAAGATTCTATTTTTCTTAGGTTAAGCTACATGTAAAGAGTAGACCTCACCCTATTTCACGGGGGATTAGAAAATAGGTGATGCATGATTTGTTTTTAGGTATTATCCCTATTTAAATTATGTTTTTTAGTTAATTGTAAATTCATTATAATTAATTATTTTTTAATCTTGGCATGATAAAATTTCATTAGATTGTGGAAATGACTAGGTTGTCTTATATTAGGATTAGAATATCGTGGTAATGGGTTAACTCTAGTATTGAGGTATGTGTCCTGTTTAATACAAATACATAAGTCAATTTATAGATGAATAATTGAATACTTGTTGGAAAATCGGAATAGGTATATTCCTAGTGAATGATATGGCCTTGGTATGAGGACATAAGATGATGTTTTTTCTATTATTCTTGGGATGAGTTCTTTTTAGAACTTTGGTGAATTTTGGATCACCCGATGACTATGTCACCATAGAAAGAGAGTTATGGTTGGTCTAATGAGAGACCTAAAGTGGTGTCATGATGTGATATGGTACATGGGTATATTAGTTGGATGATCCTAGGGATTTTGGGTAGTAATGATATGGATTAGTCTCTGAGATAATTGATGAAAATGTCGTACACCTCATGTGTCATAGGGAACACCCTCTTAAGGGTGTAGTGGGATATTATTCAGTATTAGGAGTAGAATAAATAATTTGGAACTATAAGGGGTGTAATGTATAGGTGTTCCCTCTTGGTGCTGGGTTGAGATATCTCCCTTAGTATAAATGAGACGGGACCCAGGTAAGGGTCATGGTTGTTGACTGGGACATGGCATCATGATTCCAAGGGGGTTTAAATAGGTCTTCCTTGGAATTATCCTTAGGTAGTGGGACTAGGAAAACAAAGGGACAGAATAGGTATATCATATGGGATTTTATTTTTAGGTCCCAAGAGCCTTCAATCAGTAATTTTCTCAAGGGGTGACAAATTCTAGTTAGTATCAGCGAGCAGAGACTGTGATGGGTCTAAAGGACCCAGGGGATTCCCTATAACAAGATGTGAGGTTTGTTCAATGAGGGAATATATCTTTAGAGAATATATCACATGGATCATATGGAGAGTTTTGTGATTATTTTCATCCCTGTGTGCATGATGTGATCTCCCCAATGTCTACAAGAATGGTTCAGTGTTCATTTCACGCCCACAAAGTCTTTAGGGATGGTTTGGTGTGTTTATGACCTCCATAGATTTTTTGGGGCAGTATAGTGAGCCAAAATTAACATTATTGTTTAATACATCATTTTAGATTAATATTTGACACATTAAAAAAATACATGATTGAGGACCATAATAGTTTGGTGTATTTAGAAACATAGAACACAATATCTTTTTACTTGGTGAAAGATCTCCAAACTCTCCAATAAAGATCTTCCCCTTTATTACTCCTTTTTAAAACTTTTCTTTATAAATTGGGGAAAGGAAACATAAGAAATGGCGAGTTCAAATGCTTATTAAGGGTAAAAGATGATATATATAAGCCTAATCAAGAGCATAATGTTATGAGAACATGATCATAACAGTATAAGATCATACCTTGCATATCAAAGATCATATTCAAGAGTCACGACATAATGATAGGAAGTACATAAGACAGGAATCATTAGATAATCAAAAACATGAACTAGTGAGCATATAATAGGAATAATACATAGATTTTTTGGAATACATATTAGCTTATAACATTGTGAACATGTATAAGTAGAAACAAGTTCACTCATTATGGTAAGGACATGAAATCAGACCCTCACATAAACTTATAGACATGAAACCAGGTCTATTAATAACATTATAAACATGTAATCAAGATCATGCATAACATCATAGTAGAAACATTTCAATCTCAAGACTATAAACATAGTGGATCAAGATTCACCTATTTCCTATTCTCGATTAGGACACACATGTTTCCTATTGTGGATCAGGACACACCTCTTTGCCATTTTGGATTAGGACACACTTGTTTCCCATTGTGGATCAATCTCGTCGGCTTTTTTCTCATCATAACTCATGATATATTAATCTATACCAAATTAATTGGAAGGAGATATAGGTCCCACCCGTCCCATAATGAAATCATACATATGTGTGCCACAAGATAATAAAACATTCATTATATCATGGCCCATAAAAAGATATCGGTTTTATAAAAAACATATCATAACCCATTAAATTAAATAGGTATCATAAAATTATCATCATATCATAACATATGTAAAATAAATGGGTTTCATAGTCATTTCATTATAGAATAACCCATGAAAGGAAGTAGGTTTCATAAGTTTATTGTCATGGTTTATCTTATGTAAGAGAAATCAGTTTCATAAACAACTTTTTGTATAAAACATAAACCCTTAATAGAATTTCTAATAATAATTTCCTTGGATAATATCCCCTATAAAGAATTAAATATATCAAAGGGTTTTATATAAGATGGATAATAATTTTAAAAGATCAGTTGAAGAATTTATTAAAAAAATAACATTTTACTGAAAATAAATTTTTTTAGACATAAAGCATTTTAAAAATAATTTTCATTGTAAAACATGTTGAAAAATTAGAAATTAATATTTAAAAATAATTTAAACTTCTCTTTAGTAAAATAATGTATTTTCTTTGAAAAAATATTTTTAAAACGTAAAATATTTTAGAAACTATTCTCTTTTAAAACATCCTTGAAAAC
Organism: Viscum album; assembly: GCA_963277665.1. Classification (NCBI taxonomy): domain Eukaryota; kingdom Viridiplantae; phylum Streptophyta; class Magnoliopsida; order Santalales; family Viscaceae; genus Viscum; species Viscum album. The sequence goes on along the minus strand of OY728142.1, from coordinate 1,135,120,269 downwards.
ATATAAAGGAATATTTAAAGCCCATTTTAAATAATTTAAAATGTAAATCATTTTATAATATTGTTCCTTAAAAATGATATTAAAATAGATATTTCTGATCAAAGAGAGTTATAAAATCCGATTTTCTTAAAAACATTTTCTTAATAAAATTAAGTACCAAAGAGTATAAAAATGGTACCAATAAATTATGATATAAATAGGAACCATAGTATAATAAAATTCATGAGGTTTCTTGATATATGGGTTATAATATTTCATTAATGGAAGTATAATCATAAACAATCAAGATAAACGATGAGATTATATCAATTAACTATTACCCCTTTGAAAACACTAAATCATAATCCCCATGAAGTAATAACATTACATGAAGTATAAAATATCACTAAAATAAGTATATTAATGATATAACATTTAAAAGGGTCTTATATTAACCTTTTAGAAGAATATAGGTGTATAACATGGAATTTGTCTCAAAGAAGTCAAATTGAGAAAAATTTACTTTACCAATTTGGTACCTTTTGAACCATAAACCCCAAGAAAGAGAGATAAAATATGGATATGTAAGTACCCATAAATTTAAGTGCAATAATAATATAATAAATTCAAGTTTATTATATACACAAAACAAAATAAAAAAGTAGTGAATATAGCATTATTATCCCATAAATAAAAGTGAGACTAGAAATCCCTTTACTATATGAGTAACATTTGAATTCTGATACCCATTAAATAATAACATCAATTAAAACATTTAATATAATTAAATAAATTAAATTAAATATATAACATGTCTTATGTCAGTATATACACCACAAAACCAGAATAATTAGTGAATATAGCATATATCTCATAGAAATAAAAGCGTGGTGAGAAAACTCTTACCTTAAGTATTGATATTCCTTATACACCTTCAAACCTCATGTATAATAATAATAAATTTATTCTAAATATAAAAAATAAAATATTATTATATATAATACCATATATTATTTTATTATGACTTTATATAACCCATTTAATAAAAATTCTATGTTCCAATTACATTTTTGGTAATAACCATTTTGATTTTCACATGTCTTTTGATTTGTTATATTGTTCATCCTCTTACTTATATAATGATTTCATCACCCGCATAATAGATAAAATGATACAAATATCACATATTTTCAGTATATATGTACATATAATATTATATGAAATATAGAAATATATAATGGAATACAATGTTTATAGAGACGATGGGTCATATGTACGCATAAACGATGTTTCCTTATCATATTGAAAGAAAGGAAGTAAATGAAATATATTTATATGTGTGTGTGTGTGTTTAATATAATTATAATAGAATTAATATTTTATATATATAATATATTTTACTAAACCCATATTTAATTCATTCATTGTAATGTGTGAGTGACTCACAACTCTTTGAGGAGGCGGTAGTCCACACATCCACAAACAAAGTTATCGTATTCCCACCAAATAGAAAGAAAGAAGTTGTGTGTCATATAATAATTAAATAAGCATAAAGTAATCATAAAAAATAATATATATCATATAAAAATAGTAAATCCATCATTATTACTAACCTAGAAAGGTGGGAATGGGATAAAGAATGACATTAGTTTGCAAGGAGGTAGTCCTCCATAAACATGAATGATGATTGTGTAGTCCATTTAGTAGATGTTTGTGTTGGTTTAGGTATATCCATTAACATAAAAATGTTTCAATATATTTAGTATATTTAGGATATTATATAATCATGAAATAATAAAAATTTATAGTGTGGATAAATAAATAAAAAACTGCTTCTTGAAGGATGCTTCCACTTTTTGGGGTAATTCGTTTTTGGTTTTCACCAAAATACTAACATCGGTTTCTTTAGTACCATAGTGATGCTTCTATTATGTTATTATAGAAGTTTTTATCTTATTTGGATAGAGATTTTTTAATACAAATTTCTTATATTTGTGAATAAATGACGGGGTGAGTGACCTTTTGTTGTATAGGTGTGGCATTATTATAAATATAAAAAGGGAAACACTATTGAGAGGCCTCTCTAGCATAATGTGCCTATAATAATTATCCATGTTAGATAAAAAGAATTATATGGTAGAAATATTTCCATAAATTGGATTTATTACATGTTTCAAGTTTATTTTTTCCCTTATGTTAATGTTTAACCACAATGTAAATATGTTTTTACCTTAATAACTATAATTAATTTTAATTACATTTACTAATATTATTTGTCAAAAAATAAGTTGAACTTAATATGAATTATACATTATTCTGACTCAAAATTTTGAAACCATTTTTCTAAATTCCAAAAACATAGGTGGCAGATTTTAATTTAAAATTAATCTCGCAAATGTGACGAGACAACATGTTTTAAAGTGTACATTTTTAAAAGTTTGAAATGGTTTTGTATCTAATTTCAATGTCAAATTGATTAAAATTACCTAAATTGTATAAATATATGTATAATTGATCTAAATATAATTTTAGTTCAATCTAAAATATAAGTTAAAAATATAAATAAATTAAATGAACATGTTGTTTTGAATTAAAATTTGGAAATATTCATTATTCATCCAAAAATGAAATTTATCAGAAAAATTCCAAAAATTTAACCTAAATTTTTTTGACATTTTTATTTCAAAAATTAATTTTATTATATTAAATATATTTTATAAATGTTTTAAAATTTATATTTAAAATATGGTTTCTATTAAAAGTTGGTAAAATTACCTTTTAGAAAAATATATACCTTTATTCATAAAAATGGATTTATTATTTTCTCTTTTCTAGAAAACACATAATATGAATATTAATTAGATAGATGAATATAATATATATATATATATTTCAATAAATTATTTATCAAATTTTTTTAATAAATTTATTTTGGTAAAATGTGTTTGATTGGATCAATATAGTTTTCCAGCAAAAAATCATATATTTTGAAAAGGTTTTTATTTTCATTTCTAGTTAATTTGACACTAAATAATTCTTCTTATATGCATGTGTAATCCATATTTTCATAATTTAATTAATATTATTCATAACCACCATTCCAATGACTTGGTGATAGCTATCATAAAATTTTAATAATATTATTAATAGTACATTGTTGTTTGGTAAAATTATGTATTACATATAACAAAATCTATTGAAGGAACATGGAATTGTGTGTAACATAAGACAAACAGTGTTGGCTGTACCAGACGATAATATAAGTGTTGGGTGTGGTATAATATTTACATGAGGTTTTGTACAATGCAATAATAACATGGTTCTTTCATATAAAACAAGCTATATTCAAAGTTATGGGAAATCCAAAATATCGAATATTTTAAATTATTTCAAAAAAAGCAAAAAACAACTCATGGTGTTACATTCAACCCCCCCCCTCCCCTAAAATGAATTTCACCCAAAAACTCATCTAGTTAATCAACAGTTTAAAACATGGAAGTTCCTTTCATAGAAACCCACATTGTCAAAATGAATATGAAAATTTTTTAAAACAAAAAAAAATTGGAACCATATTGATTACCAAAAGTTACTGATATCTATGTTTCCACGTATAAAAACAAAGGTGGGAGAAACTGATTTTGTGTGGTAAAAAAATAGAAATAAATATAGAGAGTGATAAAGATCACTGATCACAAGCAAGTTAATGATCAATGGAAAGTTAAGGGCCTAAAAAACATAAATATTTGATAATTTATAGGACCTTATGTTACATTCATATGAATGTATTAGGGCAATTTTTTCTGATTTTGTTATCCTAGAGTTAAAGAGTTTCTCATAAGAATATATAAATACTTGGTTCTATTCTATGCCATATTCCCAATCTCATCCTTTGGTTATGCCTTGATCAATTCCCACTTCATATTTTACACTAGGGAATGAAGGTGAATTTTTTATTCCCCAAGAACCAAAAGATTCTGAAATCCATAAATAAATTGATAGGTTATCCCATATGTCTTTATTTGAAATCACAGAAAAATTGTTATCATAGGTTATCAAATATGCATAAATCCACATATAGTGAGATAATACTTTAATATCTAAAGCCTCATCCCAAGATTAACGTAAATTATTCCATAAATAGTTAACCATGTAACCCTTATAAAAGATGAAAATCCAAAAATTTAGAAATAAGGATACAAAATTTCTCAAAATACTCTTAATGTTGTTAACCATATGTCATAAATTATCTCTTGGTTATCACATTCCAAACATATGAATACATTTATCCAATATTCTCTTGAAACATGATAATTACATGAATTTACATAAAAACTTATTGAAAACATGCATGCTTTATTATTCAAAATATTATTGGATATATTCCATAAATACAAAAAAAAATTGTAAACTTTTTCTAGGATAACATAGATCACTTTTTCAAAAAATCAATAATTAGATCCAGGGTATTCAGTACTATCCAATATACTTTATCTATTTCAATCATCTCTTTCTCTAAGCTAAACACAATTTTCTTAACATTAGGGACACATTAAGGGTTGTCGTAAAGACGTGGAAATTTCATGGAAATTTTTTTCAAAAATACATGGGATTTTTGTGAGTCTGTGAAAAATTATGGCACTTGATTCTGAGGCTCAGTGCGCCCAGAATCAGTTCATGAATTTTTGTTCAGGAATGTTCAGTAAACATACAAGCGAGATTTTATAACTTATGAAATGGTGCTCAAAATTGAAATCTGAGGGCACCATTGAACTCGTAGTGTTGGTATTCTTTTCAGAAGACTTTCATCTCGATAGTAGATGGTCGAAAATAAAAGTTAGTTTTGGGGTTTTTATGATTTAAATTAAATAAAAATAAATTAGTTATTTTATTTTTATTCCTGGTGGTTAAAACCTCCAAGAATAGGTTAAAAGAGGGGGCCACCGCACCACAACCTCCCATGAGATGTTATGGGGATGGGGCCCACCCGAGGTCTAAACACCTCTTAACAATTAAAGTGGTGGGGACCACCTGAGGATAAAACCCCTTGAACTCCCTATTTATGGTGCCACCAACACCCTTGGAACCTTTTGAACTGACTTAATTAATTTTTTTCCAACGCACAAGAATCAATTAAGTGGAGCCCCCAATTAATTTATTACTCCCTTTTTGAATATTTTTACAACAAATTAATAGGATTAAAAACTATAATTTTGGTTGGAATATTTACATTGGGTATTGGATGAGAGGAGCAGCTCTTGGAGATAGAACACTAAGGATGAAAGAACACTCCAACGAAGAACTTTTCATCTGCCAACGACAGACACCTTCTTCTTTCTTCAACCGAAACAAAGGAGGGAGCACCGTCCTTGAAGAATGCCGACAACGCCATCCTCAGCTTCTTCTTTCCCAACAGTATTGAATCGACATTCAATTTCCTTGACTTCGTCAAAGATCAGCGATATGAGGTAGGAGATTTATGTTTGAAATTTTTCCCATTCTTCATCGTTCAAACCTTGGATTACATTTTTCCGATTGATATCACCATAATATGGAGGGCTCGGGCCGAACGAACACGGCCTGACCCTCCCCCTTCATTTTTCCTCACTTGTTGCGAACGGTGGAAGAGAAACGGTAGCCAAAGTAGGGTTGACCGTGAAGGGAACCGGCGGCCCAGGGCCGCCGGGTCATAGGAAGGGTGTGGTTCCATCGTGCCGCGTGGAAGAAACAATCCGCGATGGAGCACACGGGCGGCCGCCAGGCCGCCGGAGAGGCGCGGCACCGTCGCACTGCGTAGATTAAGAATTTGTAGCCAGGGCGGGCTATGGTGGATGATCAGAGGTGGTCGGCCTCTGGTGGTGTGGAAGCGGCTATGCGCACGGCTAGCTAGGAAAAGCGGGACCCAGCGAGTCCCTCGGGTTTTGGACGAGCGCCACCTGGCGCCGGTTTGGTTCCCACCCAAACGGCTCTGATGTTCATGATTTCAAAAGGGAACGTGTACTCCCCCCTAGACGTGGTTGAGACGGACCCCCCGAGGGCCACCGGGCCGCCGAGCTAGCCAGCGGGGCCCGGGCCGCCCCCGTGGGCTGGGTAGGACCCCAGTCTGGACCCGTTGACCCGGTTTCACCTTTTTCCCATAACTTGGGCTATGGGTGTCCGATTGAAGAACCGCTTGCGGTGACATTAAGGTTGGAGCAAGATGGTTCTTTTGGTATAATCCACTTGATGTTTGGATGAAATTGGGGTATGTTAGGATTGGATTGAACCTAAATCCAATTGGGGCTCTGGAACGGAAATGCCAATAACTCACAGACTGGGCGTCTGATTGACGCCCCTTCTATTGTGTTGAGACCCCTATGATGTGACAGACATTTGAGATACATATACATGGGATTTCATGGCAGTTTGAGAATATACCTGTAGCCCATGGGGTGGATCCTCCCGGAGATGAGCGAGCGGAGTACGGGGACCTAGTAGCTGGTTGAGACCTGATGACTATTGACTGATTCGACTCAGAGTGTGTTGACTAGCCCAATGGGAAGCACCTCTGTGTAAGCGTAGTAGACATACAGTGGGGAGAACCTCTGTGTGACGCGGAAGACCCATGATACTCGACAGGAGGAGTACCACAACAGGCTATTAGTGGGTGCGCCTCTGTGTGAGCACGGAAGACCCATAGTGGGGAGGGCCTTTGTGTGAGCGCAGCAGACCTATGGTACTCGACAGGAGGAGTACCACAACAGTCCAGGATAGTGGGAAGCGCCTCTGTGTGATACGGCAGGCCCACAATACTCTATAGAGGAGGAGTACTCCAGCAGCCGAGGTTTCAACAGTTTTACTAGGGATGTTACTTTATACTACCCCTATAATAAAATCCTGGTTTGAGATGAGTCAGTAACTTTTTTCTTTCCTCATGATTGAGATGGATTAATTGATAACTTATGTATATGTATGGACATATACCTAATTGGGGTTATCTGTTGATTTCATACTTTGTGGTTTATACTTGTTGGTTCTTGTGAGACCTTGAGGGTCTTGTGGTCCCTACTGCATATCGTTATACTCACCCCTGCACGGGCTATGCACTCACCTCGTTGTGTTGGTTGCAGATGACGAACAACACTAACCAAGGCTAAGTGGATTGGACTGGATGGTACCCGGAGGTGTACCATAGGACGAGTCGGTACACGGAAGAGCCAGACAGACGAGGAGCACTGAGGAGGCTATTTGTACCAACCCTTCATGTAGGTTTTCCCAGTGGATGATCCAACAGTTGTTTACTTTCTTTTACCTGTACTTGTACTTTTATGTTTCCTTGTACTTTACTGTAGGGCTTGTATTTCTGGCCCCTTTACTTTTCATCACTCCTTTTTGTATACAGTTTTTACTTAGTGTTTTGCTTCCGGCTTACTCTGATTGTGTGTGTTTACAATTTATAAAGGCAATGCCTTCCCAGCTTAGGGATTTACACCTTTGGTGCTAGTCGCCAGCCCCTGGCCTAGGGATGGCAGGCTTGGGGTAGTCACAGCACGGGTCCCGAGGACAGGCCGTGACAAATTAGTATCAGGGGAGTCGGTTCAACCACATAACATAGAACTCTAATCTTTATTTTCTGTGAAGAAATAGTGTTAAGGATACAAAGTGTGATTTTTAGTTCAGGGATTCCAGTGTTGGTGCAAGCGTCTGACGTATCCATACACCAGGACCATGACTTATGATTTCCAACTCAATGCATGAAAATACTAATTGCGTATGTGTTTCTAAAAGTTTTCTATATTCATCTCATCCAGGTTATCTCACCAGGTATAATCTTTTGACTATGTCGCATCTGTTTCTTTCAGGATGCCCCCCCCCCTGTCGTCTTATGCTACAAAGGATCCCTTCTCGTCGGTGACGGTAAACCTGGTCCCATCAGTGCGGAAACACTGCACTTTTCGCCTAATATAGTCAATATGAGTGTTTACTGTAGATAACCAGCCCATACCCAAGATGACGTCGGAAGGCCTTGACGCCGCTACTAGGAGATCCCAACCGAAGCTCTTGCCTCATAGAGTAAGCTCGCACTACTGGCACCAGTGCGTAATCATAGAATCAACTCATGTAGGAGTCTCTAACCATAAGGATCGAGCCAACGGCTCTGTCAGAATCTATGTGCTCTGAATGAGGGCAGTGGTAATAAAAGAGTGACTGGAACCTGTGTCTATAAGAACTGCAGCTAAGGTGGAGTAGACACAGATCATAACACAAATCATTTTCGGAGCACCATGGTTGTATGCTTCACCTGCCATAAGCTAAGCTCTCACCTGTCCACCTGCTCCCTGTGGTCGGGGTGGACCTCCTGGTGGTGGTGGCGATAACACCTCAAAAAATCGCCCACTGCAAGCTGCATGATCATCTCCTCTGCCACATCCACCTACGCCCTGTGGACCGCCTCGATCGAATCTCTACCTCTACTTGGGAGGTCCCTCAACTGTATGGTGATCATCTGAACGGCGGGTCGGACAGTCACGAGCCATGTGACCCTGCCCGCCACATGAGTAACATTGCATGCTCCTCGCAGGTAAGTCACTACCCCAGGTTCCCCCACACAATAGATCCCAATTCCTACGGTCGTCCACCCGTGGGTCTGGTCCTCTTGGACCTCAAAGTCATTTTTCTACTACCAACTGCAGAAGAATCCACCGCATGTTGACTAGTAGTGGTTCTCGATACTGGTGGCGACTCAGTAAGGAAACTCTTCACTAGGAGGGATCTCTCTAACACCCCCGCCTATGTTGGGATGATGAGGGAGATCATTGATGCTTTGATCTCTCGCCTGAGCCCCTGCTCTAAGGTTTTGGCCCTGAAGAATGGGTCTCATACCATATCAGTGGAGTAGCACGAGAGGTTGGTGAACCACACTAAGTATTGTGCTACTGTCATGCTGCCCTTCTGCAGATTAAGTAGCTCATATATCAGCACTGTGCAGAGAGTGGCTGGGATAAACTCAACCCAAAACAGGCTCTCGAAGTCTGCCCAGAGTAGTGTCTCCTCTCCATGCCCCTAGAGCATCAGGCTCCACCATCTGCCTACTACTGCCTGAAAGAGACTCGCGGAAAGGATCACCATGAAGTCTACTGGTGTCCTTACTAGCCTGAAGACTCTCACCACAACCTCCATCCAATCCTTAGCCACTTGTGGGTCCATCTCTCCCCTGAACCCGGGTGGCCACTAGCGCTGGAACTCGTGCAACACGCTCAAGCGGCATGCATCTTCTACTACTGGGGCTGGTGGAATCGGTGGCCCAACAAGAAGTAGTACCACTCGTGCCTCCATTGGAAAGGGTCCCCACACCGAGGCCTCATCGCTCGGTGGGCTGTCATTACATATGACTCTCGGGGCTCTAACTGGTCATCCGGTATGAAGACGGCAGTAGCAGAGTTTGTCTCTTGGTGCCTCACTTGTCAGAAAGTGAAGGCAGAGAACCAGGTACCAGCAAGCTTGGTTCTGTCTTTAGAGGTGCCAGAGTGGAAGTGGTATGGGATATTCATGGACTTCGTGATGGGTATACCACGTACGTCCAGGGGACATGACTCTATCAGGGTGATCGTAGACCGACTCACCAAGTCATACCACATCTTACAGATTAGAGAGCAGGGTTTAGTAGAGAGCTTGGGACAGCTTTATGTGTGGGAGATTATTTGTTTACATGGAGTACCATATTGTATTGTCTTTGACAGTGACACATGGTTTACTTCCTGGTAATAGAAGGGGTTGCAGGAGGCTTTTGGGACGCAGCTTCATCTGAGCATTTCCTTTCATCCCCAGATAGACGGTCATACAGAGCATACCATTCAGACCCTCGAGGACATGCTATGTACTTGTGTTCTCGACTTCGGTCGCAACTGGGAGGATCACTTACCTTTAGTGTATTTTTCATAAAACAATAGCTATCACTCCACCATAGGGATGGAACCTTTCGAGGCGTTGTACGTGCGACCTTTTAGATCACTCTTATGCTGGACAAATCCTAGGGAGTCAGCATTTGTGGGATAGAGATGGTGCAGATCATCTAGGAGCGGGTGAAGACTTCACAGATCAGACAGAAGTCGTATGCTGATAGGAGATGGAGACCTCTAGAGTTCGTGGATGGTGACCATGACTTTCTACAGTTCTCACCTCGATGAGGTCTATGGAGATTTGGCCGAGGCGGCAAGTTATCCCTGATATTCGTCAAACCTTTCCAGGTCATCAGCTAAGTAGGTGAGGTGGATTACCGCTTAGCTCTTCCACCTTAGTTGCACCGGGTTCATGACGTCTTCCACATATCTCATCTGAGGAGATATGTGCACGACCCTTCACACATCATCGAACATGGAGAGCTAGACGTCGATGATGGGGTGACTTTTACGGAGGTTCCAATGGAGATTGAGGATCAACAGGATCGGGTCCTACATGGATGGTTGATACCTCTAGTGCACGTACGCTGGCACCACAGGAACCTCTAGAAGATCACATGGGAGCGGGAGGGTCAGATGCATGCTCAGTACCCCCATTTGTTCCCATTGTTCGATTTGTAGCTTACGGGGACGTAAATCCCTGAGGTGGGGATAATGTAAAGAACCATAAATTTCGTAGAAAAAATTTTCTTAAATACATGGGATTTTTACAAGTCCATGAAAATTTACGGCACTTGATTCAGAGGCCTAGTGCACCCAGAATCAATTTCTGATTTTTGTTCAGGTACGTTCAGTAAACGTATGAGAGAGATTTTATAACTTTTGAACTGGTGCTCAGAATTGAAATCTGAGGGAACCGTTGAACTCATTGTGTCGGTATTCGCTTAAGAATACATTCACCTCGATGGCAGATTCTCAGAAATAAAAGTTAGTTTTTGGGTTTTTATGATTTAAATTAAATAAAAATAAAGTAGTGACTTTTTTTTATTCCTGGAGGTTAAAACCTCCAAGATGATTTTAGAGGTGTGGGCCACCACACCATAACCTTTCGTGAGAGGCTATGGTAGTGGGTCCACCCGATTTCTAAACACCTCTAAACAATTAAAGTGGTGGGGACCACCCGAGGATAAAACCCCTTGAACTCCCCATTTATGGTGCCAGAACAACCATGGGAACCTGTTGAACTCCCTTAATTAATTTTGTGCCTACACACAAGAATTAATTAAATGGATCCCCCAATTAATTGATTACTCCCTTTTTGAATATTTTTTCAACAATCTAATAGGATTACAATCTATTATTTTTGTTGGCATATTCACTTTGGGTCTTGGAAAAAAAGAGGAGCTCTTGGAGATAGAACGCCAAGGTGGAAGGAAATCTCCAACGAAGAATGCTTCATCCGCCAAAAATGGAAAAATTCTTCCTTCTTTAACCAGAAAAAAGGAGGGAGCACCGTCCTTGAAGAACGATGACGATGTTATCCTCAGCTTCTTATTTCCCGATAAAATCGAATCGACATTCACTTTCTGCGACTTCGTAAACGATCATCGATACAAGGTAGTGGATTTATGTTTGATATTGTTCAGGTTATTTATCTTTCAAACCGTGGTTTAAGTTTTGTCTATTGATATCACCCTAACGTGGAGGTATCGGGCTAATAGAACAAGGCATGACCCTCCCCCATCATTTTTCATTGCTGGTTGACTATGGTGGCGGAGCAACGAAAGTTGGCGTTGGGCCGGCCGTGAAGGAAACTGGCAGCACAGGGCCACTGGAAGGGTGAGGCAACGTCATTCCGCGTGGAAGAAACAAGACACAACCCCTAGCTACGGCAGAGCACAGAGGCAGCCGCCAGGTCGCAGGAGGGGCGCAATGTCGTCGCGCCATGTGGAAGAAGATGTCGTGGCCAGGGTGGGCCGCAGAGGAGGAGTAGAGGCGAATAGCGTATGGATGACCACCGACCATGCAAAAGAAGCTGGCTGCTCGGCTAACCGGGAGGACCAGGACCCAACGGGTCCCAGGGGTCGTGGACCAGAGCCACATGGCCCCGGTTTTGTTCCCACCTAAACGACTCTGCCAATCGGGGTTTCTAGAGGGTGCGCGAACTCCCTCCTAGACGCGGCTGAGGCGGACCCCCCATGGGACGCCGGGCCGCCCGGCGTGGGCCGTGCCACCCAGCACAGGACAGGCCGCCCCCATGGCCCAGGCCGGACCCACGGACCGAATCGGACCCCAGTCCGGACTAGTTGACCTAATTTCACCTTTTTCCCATAACTTGGGCTACAGGTGTCCGATTGACAAACCGCCTACGGAGAATGAAATCTTGGCACGAGACGGTTCTTTTGGAATAACCCACATGAGGTTTGGACGTATTTTGGGTACGGTCTGGTAATATTTAACCTAAATCCAACCAAGGCCCTGGAATGGAAATGCCAATAACTCATAGACTGGGCGTCCGATTGACGCGTCATCTATTGTGTTGATATCCCTATGAATTAGAGGAACTTTGAGATACTTCTTCATGGGATTTACTTTCTGTTAGAGAATCGACCTGTAGCTCGTGGGGCGGATCCTCCCGGAGACGAGAGAGTGGAGTATAGAGACCTAGTAGCAGGCTGAGACCGGACGACTGCTGACCGATTCGACTCAGAGTGTTTCGACTAGCCCTGTGGGGAGCACCTCTGTGTGAGCGTGTTAGACCTACAGTGGGGAGTGCCTTTATGTGATGTGGAAGACCCATGGTACTCGATAGTAGGAGTACCACAGAAGGCTATTAGGGGGAGCGCCTTTATGTGACTGTGGAAAAACCACTATGGGGAGTGCCTCTGTGTAAGTGCAGCAGACCTACGAAACTCGATAGGAGGAGTACCACAGCAGTCCAGGATAGCGGGAAGTGCCTCTGTGTGATGTGAAAATCTCACAATACTCTATAGAGGAGGATTAATCTAGTAGTCGAGGTTTTGACAGATTGACTGGGGATGTTACTTGATACTACCCCAAGAATAAAATCCTGGTTTTATCTGAGTTAGTAACTTTGTTCTTTCCTCATGATTGAGATGGATTACTTGATAACATTGGTATATGTATGGGCATTTACCTAATTGGGGTTATCTGTTGATTTAAAAAAATTTGGTTTATCCTTGTTGGTTTTTGTGGGACCTTGAGGGACTCCAGGTCCAAAGTAAGTATCGTTATACTCACCCCTACACAGGTTATACCCGCACCTCATTGTGTTGGTTGCAGACGATGGACAGTACTGACCGTGGCAGAGTGGACAGGAATGGATGGAGCCTGGAGGTGGACCTTACGATGAGTCGGTACACGGAGGATCCAGACAGACGTGGAGTGTTGAGGAGTCTATATGTACCTACCCTTCAGGTAGGGTTTCCCGGTGGATGATCCAACAGTAGTTTACTTTCATTCAGTTGTACTTGTACTTTTCTGTTTTCTTGTACTTTACTGTAGGGCTTGTATTTCTGGCCCCTTTACTTTTCAGCACTCCTTTTTTTATACAATTTTTACTTAGTGTTTTTCTTCCAGCTTACTCTGATTGTGTGTGTTTACAATTTATAAAGGTAGTGCCTTCCCAGCATAGGGATTTACGCTTTTGGTGCCTGTCACCAGTCCCTGGTGTAACACCCCGAAATTTTATGAAAAATATTCTTTTTAATTTCATTAATGTCTTGTGTTGTACACTACACCAAAAGAAGCTTTCACAACACGCATCCTTGACTTTCCTTCCATTAAACGCAATCACGACCTTCCTCGATAGCGTGTGTAGTACGCAATAACGAGTTTCACTAAACAGCAATATGCTATTAAAATATTATTAAAACTAGCCGTTATGAATAGTAATAACCACTTTTTGGAATTGTGTAAATTTTATTTTATCAAAATGGACTTTATTTTTGGATTCGTAATATCGAAATTAGCTTAGGGTGAAATTTTGGTACTTTTCGGATAACTTTTATTTTCAGATGAATAGTGAAAATTACTAAATTTTAATTAAAAACAACTTTTTTAATCGAAATAATTAATAGTGATAAATTATTAATTTGAGTGGTTTTAAAGTATATTTAGAATATATTTTTACAATTCAATACAATTATGGTCATTGGATGTAATTTCACATTTACACCAGACATAAACAAGTGTTAATCTTTTGATAATTATTATCTCTTAAAAACACGCTATTTGTTGTGACAGCGGAAATTAACTATAAAATTAATTAATGCAACTTATATGTTGGGAATTTTGTAAAATAGAAATCATTTTTGAATTCTGAATATCAATTATAGCTTAGGATGAAATTTTGGCATTTTTCTGAAAAACTTCAATTTTTGATGAATAGTGATACTACTAAGTGGTAGTTAAAAAAATTAATTTTTCATAAATCTTAATTTTACCGCTTCTGTGAATGGAATTTCAAAAATCCGAGAGACACGGTTGATGTCAGTAAGTAAAATGTGGTTCAATGAGATGAAAATAATTTTTGGTGAATAGTAACTTTTTACTTTTATTTACCACGATTAAAAGTAAATAGGGTAATTAAGGGTAAAAATGATATTAATATTACCCTAACACATGTCATAATCCTATTAGACAAGTTTATCTCGACCAAAAACAACCTTAAGTGTAAAATATTATCATTTAGACCCACTTGGATTAGATTAGGACATTTATTATTATTTAATTCAAAGAAGAGTTAAAAGAGTTAAAATCAAAGTTTATTTACTAAAAAAAATTTAATTTAGGGTTATAAATAATATAATTTCGACTATAAATATTCATTAGAAATCTAAAAAGATTTACTACATAATGGTATTTTATTTGGAATTTTTATACTTTAAATAATTTAATTTATTTATGACACAACAATGATGCAGTAATTACCTTTTTAAGAAAATATTAACATAATTGATGTTATAAATGCCCAAATAAATGTAATTTGAGACTTTTTATGACTTAAACTAATTTTCTAGGTTAATATGACATGTTATTGTTGATTTAAGTAACTTTTTTCGAACTTATAATTCTGTTAAAAATTTCATAAAAATCATGTACCAAATAGTGTCAAAATTGACATAAATTAGTTTTTGAAACAAATATTATATTATTAATTGTTATTTAATTCCTAAAAATATAAGGTTCGGCCAAATGACTTAGATAGGGATATATATATTAATAATAAACAACTTGGGGTTCGTTTGGCTTGATATAGTAATTTTATTAACCATATAGTGTAAGAAAACAAAAAGACACGGTAAAAGTTAAATAATTAAACTTAGAGTTAAATCTAATTGATAAGGTTAAAATAATAACCTAAACTTGTATAAATCCTATTGGATGAGAGGATTGCGACCCATACCCACTTGATCTTTGAAATAAGACCATTTGGAACCATTATAAACCGAATTTGACCTTAATATAAAATAATATTTTGAGATATTCCTAAGGTGCCCCTCTCCTCCCTTATAAAAGGGAACCTCGTCCCTCTCCTCATCACACCAATTTGAGCATTCAAGCTCGGCCAAACCATGCCTAAATATCTTCTCCACTTCCCTAGTATCATCCTATAGGTCCTGGTCTTCTTCAAAGACCATTCTTAGTTCTTTAAGTGGAGGTTAAGAAAAGGTGCGTCAAAAAGAGGTAATATCCATTACCGATCTTTTTCAATTTCTTTTTTCTTCAACTTCTTCTTCATTAGTTGTTTCAAGATAAAGTAATAACATCAGTATTTCTTATATACTTATATGTTATTATAAATATGAAATAACTCTAATTAACCTTCTATCCATCCTACGGAAAAGGAAATCACCGCGCGTGCGTACGTACGGAATACCGTCTCCACGCCGTGGTGTAATCTATTTTCCGCCACCTCCTTAATTGGATGGGTATAATGGTGTAAGGACTAAATATATATGATTATTATAGAGTGATATTGATACTGAAATAGTATACATACACTTCAACACAATTCCACGACCATGGGAATGATACCATCGCTCGTGCGTACGTACGGACTACCGTCTCCACGACGCGATGAGATTCATTCTCCATGTTAACCATTTAAGAATAATTATAAAGTATATATAAGAAATAATAATGAAATATATGACATTATAAGGCTACTGTATTTATTTATATATGTATTTCATCTACTTACTTCCATTCATGACAATGAGGAAACGAAAACAGCGTTCATGCGTACGTACGGACTACCGTCTCCATGAACGGTGTGTTTCATTTCATTTATATATTTATTAAATATATATATATACTGAATATATATGATATATAAATCATGTTTTATATTCTGGAAGTAAGTAAATCATGATATAAGTAATAATAATGTCAATAACAAAAAGTCCAAACACCAACGATAAATGAAACAATTTTACCCAAAACGCTTCTTTAACATGGAATTTACAAAACAACGGGTAATATAAAGTCATAAGTGAACCATATATGATATCATAACAATGAATATGATTCTTTAATAAGTTAATGACATTATTTAAGTCATTATACAAGAGGTTCGGACACTTATGAAGCAAATCGGACTTAAGGTAAGGGAAATATCACAATCTCATTTTTATCCGAGATTGTTTATACTTTAGTATTTACTGGGGTGTATTTTATCATCCACATCCATGTTTCCTGAATATGAAATATTATTTCCATCCAACTACAAATGTTTAAATCCAATTTTACCCTTCGGTGAGTTTTTAGTAAAGAATATGAAAGGAATCTTTTGTCATTTTTCGTACGAGGTACTTTTTGACTTTTCCGGAAAAAAGTACGAAGAATGTTTTTTTAATTTATACGGCAAGAAATTTATTTTTAAAAAATTATTTCCAAGAATATTCCTTTATAAGTTTTCAAGTTTATTTTTAATCAACTTCTTTTAGTATATAATTGTATGACATGTTAAGAAAATAAATGTGTTTTTTGAAGTAGAAAGGATATTTTCCTCAAGAATGGAGTTCAAATGTTTTATCAAAATTATTTTGCATCTAAGATAATATAGGGTTCTGTTTTTGTCCCTATTATTACATTGATTTGATTATGTTTTGAGGGAATTATTTTATGAAGTCATTTACCTTATATGATTTGTTTTATGATGTCATGATGTTTCAAGAATCCCATTTTTATTATATGTGTTATGCGATGATGTATGATTTATGATTATGTGGCACACATAAGAAAGGATTCATTATAAGATGGGTGGGACCTATATCTCCCTCCAATGCATTGGGTAAAGATTTTATATCTCATGAGATAGACATGGCTGGAATGGTAGGTTATACCAGTTCCGTGAAACAGGACTGAAACGAGGGTGACTCGGTTCAGAAAGGGACATTGTCCACTATGATAGTCTTGGCAATGAGTCTTGACTAACAAGAAATGATTCTCTATGATTATGTGTGTATGCCACAAAGTTTCATGTTTTAGGTTATGATTATTGTGATTTCATTTCACTACTATGATTTATCCCATGTTATGAAATTATGCTCTCTTTTGCAGGTTAGGATTTCCAAAAGTTATGTTCTTATGAATATGATGTGATTGATTTTTCTTTTGTTTACCCTTACTGAGCATTTGAGCTCACCCTTTTATGTTTTCTTTTCCCCAGGATATAAAGAAAGGTTTTAGGTAAAAAAAGGGAATATCTTTATGGGAGATATTGAAGATCTTTCACCACGATTAGAAGATTACGTTCCGAGTTTCCAAAGACACTAAACTATTACGAACCTTGTGTGTGTGTTTTTTGTTATGTACTAAGTATTCTGCAAATGTAATGTAATGTTCATGTACGTCAAGATTCGGGTCTCTACAGTTGGTATCAGAGGAAAGGTTTAGTCAACCTTTGGAAACTAGGATGCGAGAACTTTAGTGAGATCCCTAGAGATATTTATAAGGTATGTCTAGGGATGTCCCTAAGGATAAGTATACGTATAGGATACAGTCCTAGAACTACGGTAACGATCATAGAATTTAACCTAAGATGTTAGATATTGAGGATACTCCACCTTTATTATGTTGTTTTCCCTAGCATGATTTTTGCCTCTCACACTATTGTTTTTTGGGTTTTAGAAAATGGCTGGAAACAAGATGATTCACGATAATGGAGGATATGATGGACAATGGAATGATATTCTTCATAATGAAATGGGATTTGGAAGTCCAAACATCATTATTATGCCGAATCAGTAATCTCATAATATGATCAATAAAGTAAAATTTGGTAAGTTTCCTGACTCAGCTAATAAGAGAAAGATGGAGTTTCATGATGATCATAGAGGAAAGAAAGTTCAATTTCCCCTATGTAAATCATGTGGGAAGAGGCATCAAGGAGAATGTTTCAAAGGAACTGGAAGATGCTTTGGGTGTGGAAATTAAGGACACAAAGCAAGTAAGGGAAAAGGAAAAGGTTCAGTTAATAACATGGATGAGGATAATGGTATTGCTACGACATCAACAATAGTTAAATGTTTTAAATGTGGAATGTACGGGAATTATGCAAACCAATGCCCTAAGGGAATGTCTCATGAATATAATCAGTATGGTCATATGGGAAGTATTTATGTTTATGATGATGAAGAGACTACAAATGATATGTGAGGTGAAAGAATTGTTGAAGCTCGGTCAATGGTTTAAGAAGGTAGTGGAATGATTACATGTTTATCAAGTGTAATGTTGTATAAGTAATATCATGGTACTATGGAATAAAGAGACTTCTAAGGATTGTTACACTATTGTCTTTAATAAGTTTTTAAAGTGTATGATTAATGGTACTAGTAACCATGAAATTTTATTCAGATATTTTTTGGAAAGTAGATGATATGCGCATAATGAAGGAATAATAAGATAATGAGGTGTTTGATTGTATTCATGAGCTCATGACTGATATAAGGAGAAGGTATTATCATGGTTTGAGTATATAGAATTTTTGGATTTTGGTATGTGGAAAGAGTTAACTTTTAACTGCATTCATGTTTTCACTAAGGTTCAATGGGTATTCATGAGAATACATGATTAAGGCCTTTGAATGTTTGGAATGTGACCAACAAGACATATCTTATGATATATGGGGATTAATGACAGTATTAAATCTCTGGTAATAGTTTTCACTATATTATGAGAGTGGACTGCAGTATTATGGATAAGCCTAAAGATTAGAATGGATTATGTTTGACATAAGTTAGTATTGTTTAAGGATAGAAGATTTTCGATATTATTGACGGGATGTTATAGTAATGTAGTTTTAGAAAAAGGATAACCTGCAGGACGGGTGACAACCCATCGCTTCGAACAAGGCTGTGGGAATCGAACCCACAACTGAAGTGCAACTGGTTTTTATCGCCTACCACTGGCCTACAGGAAGTCCCTGTTTAGTAGAAACTAGTTTTATTATATTAAGTAGTATGATATATGAAGTATAAGTCCATTTTAGGAACCATACATGATTAATATCACTATAGATCGACTTATGTATATAATTTCTTCTAACCTTTTATTTGAGAAAGATGGAATGACCCGTCATTCAATCACATGATCTGCTAACACTTCACGAATAACAAATTCAACTTCATTTGTTTAAGAGATGAAGTGTAAATTGTTCAAGGCACGAACAATAGTGAGATTGTACCAAAATAAAGTAAGTATTTATTCTAATTCAAATTGTCAACTTTAGGGAAATGATCTTGAAAACCAAAAATGTTGTCCTAGTGCCCTTATATCCGATGAATCAGATGGTACCCTAGATCGTCACAAATTTATGGCTTTGTGATTGCTGGATTTTCCATAGCCATGTTCTCTACCACTCTCCATCAGAACGTGATGGTTATATTTCTCTTCCATATCCATATTTTCACCTATGTGGAAACCCAGTGATTAGTTTAATTGGGTAACTGTTACATTTCATACTTTTGTTTTTAAAGATTGGTTTTGGTATTCCTTTTTACGATGTGGGTTTCCATTAAAGAAACTTTTGAATAGTAAACCATTTATAACCCCGATGAATTTCGAGGGAGAAATTCATTTTAAGGGGGGTAGAATGTAACACCCCGAAATTTTATGAAAAAATATTCTTTTTAATTTCATTAATGTCTTGTGTTGTACGCTACACCAAAAGAAGCTTTCACAACACGCATCCTTGACATGCCTTCCATTACACGCAATCGCGACCTTCCTCGATAGCGTGTGTAGTACGCAATAACGAGTTTCACTAAACAGCAATATGCTATTAAAATATTATTAAAACTAGCCGTTATGAATAGTAATAACCACTTTTTGAAATTTTGTAAATTTTATTTTATCAAAATGGACTTTATTTTTGGATTCTTAATATCGAAATTATCTTAGGGTGAAATTTTGGTACTTTTTGGATAACTTTTATTTTCTGATGAATAGTGAAAATTACTAAATTTTAATTAAAAACAACTTTTTTAATCGAAATAATTAATAGTGATAAATTATTAATTTGAGTGGTTTTAAAGTATATTTAGAATATATTTTTACAATTCAATACAATGTTGGTCATTTGATGTAATTTCACATTTACACCAGACATAAACAAGTGTTAATCTTTTGATAGTTATTATCTCTTAAAAACACGCTATTGGTTGTGACAGTGGAAATTAATTATAAAATTAATTAATGCAACTTATATGTTGGGAATTTAGTAAAATAGAAATCATTTTTGAATTCGGAATATCAATTATAGCTTAGGATGAAATTTTGGCATTTTTATGAAAAACTTCAATTTTTGATGAATAGTGAAACTACTAAGTGGTAGTTAAAAAAATTAATTTTTTCATAAATCTTAATTTTACCGCTTCTGTGAATGGAATTTCAAAAATCCGAGAGACACGGTTGATGTCAGTAAGTAAAATGTGGTTCAATGAGATGAAAATAATTTTTGGTGAATAGTAACTTTTTACTTTTATTTACCACGATTAAAAGTAAATATGGTAATTAAGGGTAAAAATGATATTCATATTACCCTAACACATGTCCTAATCTTATTGTACAAGTGTATATCGACCAAAAACAACCTTAAGTGTAAAATATTATCATTTAGGCCCACTTGGATTAGATTAGGACATTTATTATTATTTATTTCAAAGAAGAGTTAAAAGAGTTAAAATCAAAGTTTATTTACTAAAACATTTTCAATATAGGGTTATACATAATATAATTTTGACTATAAATATTCATTAGAAATATAAAAAGATTTCCTACATAATGGTATTTTATTTGTAATTTTTATACTTTAAATAATTTAATTTATTTATCACACAACGATGATGCAGTAATTACCTTTTTAAGAAAATATTAACATAATTGATGTTATAAATGCCAAAATAAATGTAATTTGAGACTTTTTATGACTTAAACTAATTTTCTAGGTTAATATGACATGTTATTGTTGATTTAAGTAACTTGGTTAGAACTTATCATTCTGTTAAAAATTTCATAAAAATCATGTACCAAATAGTGTCAAAATTGACATAAATTAGTTTTTAAAACAAATATTATATTATTAATTGTTATTTAATTCCTAAAATCTAATGTTCGACCAAATGACTTATATGAGGATAGATATATTAATAATAAACAAATTGGGGTTCGTTTGGCTTGATATAGTAAGTTTATTAACCATATAGTGTAAGAAAACCAAAAGACACGGTAAAAGTAAAATTATTTAACTTAGAGTTAAATCTAATTGATAAGGTTAAAATAATAACCTAAACTTGTATAAATCCTATTGGATGAGATTATTGCGACCCATCCCCACTTTATCTTCGAAATAAGACCATTTGGAACCATTATAAACCGAATTTTACCTTAATATAAAATAATATTTTCAGATATTCCTAAGGTGCCCCTCTCCTCCCTTATAAAAGGGCACCTCCTCCCTCTCCTCCTCACACCAATTTGAGCATTCAAGCTCGGCCAAAACCTGCCAAAATCTCTTCTCCACTTCTCTAGTATCATAATATAGGTCCTGGTATTCTTCAAAGACCATCCTTAGTTCTTTAAGTGGAGGTTATGAAAAGGCGCGTCAAAAAGAGGTAATATCCATTACCGATCTTTTTCAATTTCTTTCTTCTTCAACTTCTTATTCTTTAGTTGTTTCATGATAAAGTAATAACATCAGTATTTCTTATATACTTATATGTTATTATAAATATGAAACAACTCTAATTAACCTTCTATCCATCCTACGGAAAAAAGGAAATCACCGCGCGTGTGTACGTACAGAATACCGTCTCCACGTCGTAGTGTAATCTAATTTCCGCCACCTCCTTAATTGGATGGGTATAATGGTGTAAGGAGTAACTATATATGATTATTATATAGTGATATTGATACTGAAATAGTATACATACACTTCAACACAATTCCACGACCATGGAAATGATATCATCGCTCGTGCGTACGTACGGACTACTGTCTCCATGACGCGATGAGATTCATTCTCCATGTTACCCATTTAAGAATAATTATAAAGTATATATAAGCAATAATAATGAAATATATGACATTATAAGGCTACTGGATTTATTTATATATGTATGTCATCTACTTACTTCCATTCAAGACAATGAGTAAAGGAAAACAACGTTCATGCGTACGTACGGACTACCGTCTCCATGAACGGTGTGTTTCATTTCATTTATATATTTATTAAATATATATATATACTGAATATATATGATATATAAATCATGTTTTATATTCTGTAAGTAAGTAAATCATTATATAAGTAATAATAATTTCATGAACAACAAGTCCAAACACCTACAATAAATGAAACGATTTTACCCAAAACGCTTCTTTAACATGGAATTTACAAAAGAACGGGTAATATAAAGACATCAGTTAACCATATATGATATCATAACAATGAATATGATTCTTTAATAAGTTAATGACATTATTTAAATCATTATACAGGAGGTTCGGAAACTTACGAAGCAAATCGGACTTAAGGTATGGGAAATATCACAATCTCATTTTTATCTGAGATTGTTTATACTTTAGTATTTACTGGGGTGTACTTTTCATCCACATCCATGTTTCCTGAATATGAAATATTATTTCCATCCACCTAAAAATTTTTAAATCCAATTTTACCCTTCGGTGAGTTTTTAGTAAAGAATATGTAAGGAATCTTTTGTCGTTTTTCGTACGAGGTACTTTTTGACTTTTCTGAAAAAAGTACGAAGAATGTTTTTTTTTTAATTTATACGGCAAGAAATGGATTTTTAAAACATTATTTCCAAGAATCTTCCTTTATAAGTTTTCAAGTTTATTTTTAATCAACTTCATTTAGTTTATAATTTATGACATGTTAAGAAAATAAAAGTGTTTTTGAAGTAGAAAGGATATTTTCCTCAAGAATGGAGTTCAAATGTTTTATCAAAATTATTTTCCATCTAAGATAATATAGGGTTCTGTTTTTATCCCTATTATTACATTTATTTGATTATGTTTTGAGGGAATTATTTTTATGAAGTCATTTACCTTATATGATTTGTTTTATGATGTCATGATGTTTCAAGAATCCCATTTTTGTTATATGTGTTATGCGATGATGTATGATTTATGATTATGTGGCACACATAAGAAAGGATTCATTATAAGATGGGTGGGACCTATATATCCCTCCAATGCTTTGGGTGAAGATTTTATATCTCATGAGATAGACATGGCTGGAATGGTAGGTTATACCGGTTCAGTGAAACAGGACTGAAACGAGGGTGACTCGGTTCATAAAGGGACATTGTCCACTAAGATAGTCTTGGAAATGAGTCTTGACTAACAAGAAATTATTCTCTATGATTATGTGTGTATGACACAAAGTTTCATGTTTTAAGTTATGATTATTGGGATTTAATTTCACTACTGTGATTTATCCCATGTTATGAAATTATGCTCTCTTTTGTAGGTTAAGATTTCCAAAAGTTATGTTCTTATGAATATGATGTGATTGATTTTTCTTTTGTTTACCCTTACTGAGCATTTGAGCTCACCTTTTATGTTTTCTTTTCCCCAGGATATAAAGAAAGGTTTTAGGTAAAAAAGGGAAGATCTTTATGGGAGATATTGAAGATCTTTCACCACGATTAGAAGATTACATTCCGAGTTTCCAAAGACAATAAACTATTACGATCCTTGTGTGTGTGTTTTTTGTTATGTACTAAGTATTCCGCAAAAGTAATGTAATGTTCATGTACGTCAAGATTCGGGTCTCTACACCTAGCCTATGGAAGGCGGGCTTGGGTAGTCACATCACGGGTCTCAAGGATGGGTGGTGACAGTTTCCTTCCCTTAATCTAAATATCAACTTCTATTAAATCCCCTTTCTAATTAATCAATGCCATTAAATATTTTTTCAAATCCTTAATATAAAATTTTATCTTCTTGATTCATATAACATAGTTCTTGAATTCCTAAACATATAATCTTCAATCATCTATCATTATTCTTAAACCATTACTCATGATTCATCATCTTATTCCTTAATAATGGTTTCCTATAATATGAAATATGAATCACTTATTAAGGTTAGTCAACCTCAATTTAATCATGCTTCTTATGTTTAATGTAAAAAACACTATTAGAACATCTTATTCCTTTCTCATGTCGTTTGTGGTCTCGTTATATTTAGTAGTATAACCAATACTTGTACCACCATATGGACTATCTTCGTGATATTTTCACTTAGGAAATAATTATTTATAATTCACATACTTTCCACATCTGAAACATTCAATGTTAAACAATTTTTTCTAGTTTTCTGTTATTTGACTATGACCAGAAATCATTGTTCGAGCAACAATTATCATAAAATAATCAAAATAATCCTGAAAATTTACATATAGGATGGCTAAATCATGACTCTTTCTTTTAAATATATGAAACTTTAGGTTTGTACTTAGATAAATCCCTATACATATCCTTAGAAATATCCCTAGGGATCTTGCTAAAGTTCTCTCATTCTAGTTTCCCAGGGTTAACTAACCCATTCTTTGGATATCAACTATAGAGACCTAGTATTAACAAACATTAATATTGAATCATTTTAGATGAATATTCAGCACATTAAAATAATAAATTTTTTGAGGACCATAATAGTTTAGTGTCTTGAGAAACTGATAACACAATATTTTTTAACTTGGTGAAAGATATATAAAGTATCCCATAATGATCTTTCCCTTCAGTACTCCTACTTAAAACTTTTCTTCATAACATGAGGAAAGTAAACATAATAAATGGTGAGCTAAAATTATCACTAATGGTAAAAAAAATGAGATATGTAAGTATAATCATGATAATAAGGGTACGAGAGCATGATCTTTACGTCATAAGATCACACCATGCATATCGAAGATCATAATCAAGATTCATGGTATAAATATTGTTGTTTAAGAAGATATGAATCCGACTATAATCAATAATAGGAACCATTTGAGCATATAATAGCCATAATATGTTGATTTGTGACATACACATCAACTTATAACATTGTAAACATGTATATGTAGAAACAGTTTCACTCATTAAGTTAAGGACATGGAAGCAGGCCCTCACATAAACTTATAGACATAAACCTAGGTCCACACATAAAATTTTTAACATGTAATTAAGTTCACTCATAATATCATATTATTTATGTTTCACTCCAAATACAATAAAAATAGTGGATCGGGACACACCTGTTTCCCTTTGTGGATCAGGACAGAGTTGTATCCCATTATGGATCATGACACACCTATTTCCCATTTTGGGTTAGGATACACCTATTTCCCATTATGGATCAATCCCATTGACTTTTTTCCCAACAGTACCTCATGATATATAAATCTTTACCCAATGTGTTGGAGGGATATATGGTTTCTACCCATCACATAATGAAATCATACATATGTGTTTCACAATATAATAAAACATTCATCATATCATGACCCATAAAAAGATATGGGTTTCAAGAAATCATATCACATCCCATGAAATAAAATAAGAATCATATGAATTTCATTATATCAAAACCTATGAAAAATATATAGGTTTCATAATCATTTAATCATATAATAACATGTTAAATGAATTAGGTTTCATAAGTGTGGTATCATAGTATAACACGTGGAAGATAAACTGGTTTCTTAAAAAAACATGTCATTTTATACAGAAAACATTAAGATAAAAATAATAATGGTTTTCATCGATATTATCCCCAATATATCTATAAATATATCAAATGGTTCCATCTTATATAGAGAATGATTTTGAAAGATCGCTTGGAGCATTTTTTAAGGAAAATAACCTTTCATTGAAAAGTATTCTTTTACACATAAAACATCTTCAAAAACCTTTTATTTGAAACCCACATTGAAAAATGATAAATTAATATTTAGAAATAATTTAAAACATTTCTTTTGGTAAATATCATTTCCTCTTTGAAAAAACACGTTTTAAAACATAAGATATTTTATAATCCATTTTCTTTGAAAACATCATTGATAACTTATAATGTAATCTTCGAAAAACCTTTTAACACTTTAAAACAAAAAATAATAATTTTCCTTAACAATTTTCTTAAAATATATTTTAAAAACATTTATTGAAAATATATTTAGAAAACATAGTTTTTGAATAGAACAGATTTTCCATCAAAGAGAGAGATAAAGTCATATTTTCTTAAAAACAATTTATTAATATTATTAAGTACAAGGAGTGGAAAAATGGGAATAGTACATGAATATATCATGAATAATCAGAGTAGACAAAACATCATGAGAATTATTGAGATATTTTTCATAATATTTCATCAATGGAAGTATAATCATTAACAATCTTGATAAAAAATGAGATTGTAGCAATAAATTATTACCACTTTTATAAATTTTAATCTTAATCCCCATGAAGTGATAACATCACATAAAGATTAAAATAATATTAAAAAATTATATTCATGATATAACATTTTAAAGGGATTTATATATGCCTTTAAAAAAAATATAGGTGCATAACATGTCCTATATATCAAATAAGGCAAATTGTGACAAAATTACATTACTGATTTAGTAACATTTGAACCATAAAACCCATGAAAGAGATATCATAAAATGGATATGTAAATAACCATAAATTTAAGTATAATAATCATATAAAACATTACTATAAATTATATACAACACACAAAATAAACTAATTGTGAATGTGGAATGAGTCCAAAAAAATAAAATTGTTACTAGAAATCCCATTACTATATGAGTAACTTTTGAATCATGATCCCCCTAAAATAATAGAAAAAATTAAAACTTTTAATATCAAGAAATAAATTAAAATAATTATACAAATGTATTATTAGTTCATTATATACACCACACAATAAGAATAATTCGTGAATATAGTATTTGTCATACAAAAATAAAGGTGGGACACGAAAACTCTTACCTTAATTCTTGAATTTCCTAGTACACATTCAAAAATTAGGTATATTAAATATAATTTTATTATATATCTAAAAAATAACAATATTATTATATAAAATACCACATATTATTTTATTATGACTTTATATTACCATTTATTAACAATTCCATGCTAAAGTTACGTTTTGGGTAATAACCTCTTTGTTTTTCGCATGTGTTTTGATTTGTTATATTTTTTCTTCTTACTCATTTTATGATTTCATCAAGTAAAAAATGATAAAAATTAACTAAATATAATATATATTTATTAAATATTTATTTATAATAATATATAAAATATGGAAAAATGAAATGGAATACACCGTTCAGGGAGATGGTTGTCCATACGTACGCATGAAATATATTTTCATTTTCTTATCGTATTGAAATAATGAAAGTAAATGTAATATATTTATATATATATATATATATTATAATTTTAGTTTAATAACTATGTTATATATATCATATAATTTTACTGAAACCATCCTTAATACATTCCGTGTAAAGTGTGAATGAATCACATCACTTTGAGGAGGTGGTAGTCCACACGTCCACAAACAATGTTATCATATTCCCAAAAAATGGAAAGAATGAAGTTATTTGTAATATTATAATTCAAAATTCATAAATAAATCATTAAAATAATATATATATATATATATAATATAAAATCATTAATTCCATCATTATTCCTAACCTTCAATGTTGGTAATGGAAGAAAGAATGATATCAGTTCGTGAGGCGGTAGTCTGTCGTAAACACAAATGATGATAGTGTATCCCATTTAATTTAATTGTGTATAGGGGTAGGTAAAACCCCTAACACAAAAAAAAATATTATATTTATTATACTGACGTTATTATACAATCATGTAATAAAAATAATTTACCGGGTGTATGAAAAAAATTAAATAACATTTCTTGTTGAAGGACATTACCTCTTCTTTGGATAATTCATTTTGGTTTTCACGAAAACAATAACTTGGTTTTCATTATAAAAAAATTTAGGCTTTTAGGATGAAATTAGAAATGTTTTCAAATTATATATTCATGGTTTTAATGATCCAAATGGCTTGAAAAGTGTGAATAATCGAGGGGTGGGTGCTCTTTTATAGTAGAGGAGTGGTATTCTCGTAAATATAAAAACGTAAACACTTTTGAAGGGTATATCTAATATCATGTTCATATAATAAGGTTCATTTTAGAGAAAAGGAATTATATGGTCTAAATATAGACAAAAAATGGATTTTTTTCATGTTTCTAGGGTATTTAGGCCCTTAATTTAAAGTTTAACAACTAAGTAAACTTGTTTTTACCTTAATCGTTGTTATTAATTTTAATTAACTTCACTGATATTTTTTTGTCAAAAACTAAATTGAACTTATAATAAATTATAAATTATGAATATTACAAATATTGAATCCATTTTTCCAAATTCCAAACAAATAAGTTTCAGAAAATAATATAAAAATGATCCTACAGAGGGGACATGATAACTGGTGTCTAAAGATAAAATGTCCAACAATTGAATACATTTTTTATATAATTAAACTTTGAAATTTATTTTAATGAAATAAATTGTATTAAAATATTTATAATTGATCAAAAAATAATTTAATACATGTTTAAAATATAATTTAAGTATATAAACAAATTAGACGAAAATGCAGTTTTGAATTAAAAATCGCAATTCTTTAGTATTCATCCAAAAATGAAACTTATCAAAAAAATACCAAAACAATTACAATAAGATAATTTTCAATTTCATCCTTACAAATTAATTTTATTTTATGAAATTTAATTTATAAATTTAGAAATTTTTTATTTAAATTATTCTAGCTTTTAAAAGTCGGTAAAATTTATTTTTAGAAATATATATATCATTTTGTGCAAAATTAGTTTTCTTCTTATGTCTTATCTAGAAAAAAAATAATATGAACATGAATTTGTTGACATAATATAATATATATATATATATATTTGATTAAAATCATTAATAAAAAAACTATTTAATTTTTTTTGGTAAAATGTGTTTGATTTCATAAATATAGCTTTCCAGTAAAATATTTCCTATATTCTCAAAAGGTTTTTATTTTAATTTCTATTTAATTAGTCATGAAATAATTTTTCTTATATACATTTCCAAATAATATTTTTATAATTAACTTAATATTATTCATAAATCATTCCAATGGAATGTAATAATAATAATAATATTTTAATAATATTATTAATAGTACATTGTAGTTTGGTAAAACTAGGACTTTCATGTAATGCAAGATATTGAAGGAACTCATAATTGTGTGTAACATAATCCAAACATAGTGTTTTGTGTACCATAGTCTAATATTAGTGTTATGTGTAGAACAACATTGACATGGTGTTATGTAAAAATAAAAAATAAAATGGTGCTTTCATATAACACAACCTATATTAAATGGTGCCTGAAATAAAAAATATCAAATATTTTAAATTAATTTGAAAATAAATATTTCACAATATGTCAGGGTGTTACATCTAGGGTTAGTGTTCTTGTAACATCCCCATATTCTTGGGGGGATGGTTTGGTGTGGTAGATCATCTCACTAGAGTCCATAAGGATAGGTTGATCTGATGATCATGCCATGTTTCTCCAGGTATTAGGTTGAGGATCTTTCCATGTGTGAATTGGTTCAGTGTGCATGAATTGGAATTTTCCTAAGAGGCTTGGTTCAAGGACCAACCTAGGGGTTGGGTTGTGGTATGATTTGATGTGAGGAAATACATATGGACCCTACCTTCATTGGTAAGGTAGTTGTTCAAGAAATTTATGTATCATCGTGGACAATGTATGTGGGTAGTGATATGAGGTTTGGATGACACCATAACCTATGTCTTATGGTATAGTTTGGTAATTAGTTATGGTAGAACTATGACTGGTTTCTAGAATGAAACTGAACCAGGTATAGTAGGTTTGGGGTATCCTGGTTATCACATGATGTCCTGACAGGTGTGTGTATATCATTAAGTATTATAGATTCATGGTTAGTGTATGATGACTAAGTGAACATATTAATTTCGGTAATTTATTTACAAATGTAAGCAGACTCATATTATTTTGTATGTTATGGGATCTTGGTGAGACACTAATTATTTATATGTTCACAACCTATATGAGTATCTTAGTTTGTGTAGGGACCTTTTTATTTTTACATGTTAGGGGAATGGTTGTTGAGTAGATCAGGATATAGTAGCTTTAGGATATTGAAGACTAGGAAAATTTTTGTGGATGGTAGTAGGGACAATGTGCATGTGTGGTATTTTAGTTTCTTTTTTAATTTGGGTCATCCTAGTGGATGATTAGTAATATGTTTTTTATTATAAAATCTCATATGTGATTTCTTGTTTATTAATTCTATTTAATCAGATGGGGTGTTTTTTAGTTATTTATTTTTATTTATTAATATGGGATTGAGTGCATAGTCTCTCCATTTCATGAATTATTCCCTCACAATTAGTCAATACCCTATGACATATAAGGATGTATGATTGGGGCCATTTGGTACTCACAACCTTTTCACCGATGAGTGGCCCTGGGTTGGGTGTCGTAATTTGGCCATCCTCGAATCAACACTAAACAATTGGTATTAGAATAGGTCACTTAAAGGGGTATTATCTATGATATATATCTTTTTATTTCTAACCATATCCAATACATAACCATATAAAAAAAGATTAATTTGAGAGGGACATTTCACATTCTAATAATGGTTTGATTCCACAAAACCCCATAATTATTTGATGGTACTTATTAGAGTTATTAACAATACATTATGGAACAATTTCTTAAATATCACAGCAATGATCATTGAAGTAATATGTTATAACCTTATATATTAATTGAAAATAATCCAGATACATTTACTACTAATTATTTTTCCTATATCTTAAATTACATAGTGATAAATATCTTATATTTTGAAATTTTAATAAATGTACCTAGTCAAATATTTAATTTAAAAACTTCATATACCATTTTAAAAATATTCCAAGTCACTAATTATGGAAGAAATAAATTAAAAATAACTAAAAATAGAATTCATGGAGATGATTATTACAATTTTAAAAAGGGTGAAATGAAAATTGTTAATAAAATGTTTCATCACTTTACAAGTATTATAAATGGTATGAATTTATTAAGAGAGTAGTTATAAAATATATTTATTATTGAAACATTTCCTAGGTATTCACATAAGAAGTGGCTTGCTAAAAATTGGTCATTGATAACAGTAAGATAATTAATGAAGACACACTTGATGAAATTTTTGTCTCTTTGATAAAATATTAATTAGAACATAAAAATATAAATGAAGAAGAAATAATAGAAAGAAAAAAGATCTATATTACAAAAATGAATGATACTTCAACATCATTATATTATGAGTTATATGAAAATGAATGTGATGAAAATTATCATGTTTCTAAATGAGTGTATAACATAATGAATGTATATTAAATAAGAATTTTTTATCCTATTTATGATCATAGAGAAAAAAGATAAGGTAATGTGTAATACCCTGGGTGTCGCCGTGTATTTATTTTGGATTAATTTTTTATTATTGATTGGGTTTGAGTTTTGGTAGTTGGTGGGATAAAAAAATTGGGAGTATTTTTAAATATTTCATGGTCATCCTACACAGTTAGTAGTAATTGTGAGGTGCCTGTGAGAGTTACCAATTGAGTCCGTGGAGTAGCACACTGCTTGTGCATGGCTTATTAAACTATACAACGGACATGCGGTTGGGCTCTATAAGTTGATAGTGCCGAGTTGAATAGTTTGACCATGGTTTTATCAACCATTTGTCTCTAGGCAGTTAATAGTTTGAGGGTTCCTGGATTTGGTAGTGGACAATGCACAGTTAGCATACAGTTTGGTGAACCATACACAAATCATGCGAGTTTCCTAGAATTTTAAAATTTTTGTTTTTATATTATTTTTATTTAATTTAATTTTACATATTTTCCTTATTTTACCCCTTATTCTCAACCTTATATGTCGTGTGAGCCTCCACCCACTCTCTCTATGTTTTGTGTCCCCCTCTTTCGGTCTCCCTCTTCGAACATAATTTCCAGTATTATTTTCACGATTTCTCTTTGATCCATAAAGGTATGGTCTCTGATTCTCATTCCTCTCCTTTTTCGGCCATTTTACCTCTTCCCATCACTTATTGAGGTGTGTCTGAACCCTAGGGTTTGTGGATAATCCACATTTTGGTTTTTATTCAGTGTTATGGTGTGCAAAGGCTCTCTCAGGACCCCTTTGTGTGTGTTTCAACATCCGCTACAGAAGGAAGAGAGAATTAGTTCAATTCAGCTTATTTCCATCATATGAGGTTAGGTTTTTCTTCCATTATTTTTTATACCTTTATTTTGGTTCCATTTGGTGATTTATAATTCCTATCAATTGTTGTAGAAAATTGGGTGGCTCCTTGAAGGGTTACACTCAAATACATATGTGTGTGTGTGTGTGTGTGTTTGTCTGTGTGTGTGTGTGTCTATATCATCCTTGTACGTATTACCTTGTGGAGAGGGTATTATTTACATTGGATTATGTTTTATTATATAAGAATGTATTTATGTGTAATTTTGTGGAGATCTTTTTCAAAAGCTTCAAGTGTCAAAGTGTTCTGGTTTGATCCTCTTCTCTTTGAGGTAGGTGTCACTATGAAATTTGTTTCTTTAGGAATTAAAGTATGATTATGCCTTTTAATTCCTTTTTTATGAATGTATAAATATATGGGATAGCTTTTTAGGATTTGAGATCACATTATTGTTCTTTGGACTAGGCATAAATGGTCGGTTTGTCTAATCGTCATTTTATGATTCAAAATGGAATATTTATTTTTTCTAAGCATTCGATGTAATTAAATTGGGATTTTTGATTGATTTTAAAGTAAGGGAATAGGTTTTCACCCGATTAGGTATTAATTTACTGAAAATTTTATTTTAAATGGGAATTTGGTCTTGAATTTAGGTGTTGATCTCAAATTAATTAAAATGAGGTTTTCAGTTTTATTTCAAATGGTGATTTGAAATGTGTGAGTGGTTTCCCTATTTGTGCAAATGACCTGTTTTATTATTTAAAGGTGGATTTATTGAAATGAAAGGGGCTTGGGCATTATTTTGGTTTTACGTAGGGTAATTGTAAATGATTTATAGAATAAATGATTTTGTTGAACCTCTAAAAAAGATTTAAGTGGTGTCTATAGAAAGTGTGTTGGAATAAAGGATGTTGGCCATGTTTGGGATTTTCAAATAATAAATCCATTTTTTGTGGGTGGCCCTTATATTCTCTAAAGGATTGTGTTTTTTCATTAGAAAGAGTGGGTAAATTTAATTGCGGATTGTAACATGGTTTTGAAATGGTATTTTACACATTATTCATATTTGATAAAAAATTTCAAAAGATGTTTTCATTGTGAAATGTACTTGATATTTGGGATTTAAGAAAAATGGGTTTTTAAGTGGGATTACTTTTTTGTTTGTTGGGTTTCTTGGTTTTAAAAAGGTTTTTTTTGGTTTTATAAATTTAAGATGGAGTTTTCCTTGACTTATGTGGTCGTTCTTGAAGGTGTTTATGTTTCCCTTTGGAAATTGGTATGAAATTTCAGATTTGTTTTAGAAAGGGATTTACAAATGTATATGATATGAGTGAAGGCCCAGTTTGTACTTGTCCATGATATTATTTGTTGAACTCTCTTGTTTGTAGATGATGATTATGTTGTTTATGTGATTGATGCTTGTGATATGATAAATGGTAGTGATATTGGTATCTTGATGTTATTATTTTGGGTTCCCTTGGTGATAAATGATAGATTGATATATTAATTTATTAATTAATAAATTGTAACCCTCATGATACCTATGACATGCATGGAGGATGTCGTCATTGGGATTATGGCTACCCAGGGGGGTGTCATGTTGATGAACTTAGTTTTAGGTTTCTAAAAATGAACATGGTGGTACATGAGAGGTTAAACCTAGTATTTTTATGTTTAACATGATAACATGGTCTTGTGAAATGAAATTGAGATAATTGTGTTTAATTGGATAATATGGGTTGTAGATGAGATTGATGTTAATTGTTTTTAATTGACAACATGGAACATGGGAGTGTTTGGTATAATTTTAATGGGTTTATGAGAAATGATTTGAAAATGGTAATTGTGTTAGTGGGTTAAAGCATAAGGGTGATTCATGTCTTAAATGAATTGGGAAATGTGATAGTCATGTGTTGGGATTATGTTTGGTTGGTGATACGATATATGTGTTTGGTGGATATATGTAAGCATGTGCACATGGATTAGTAGAATGGGGTATTGACCTATGTTTCTACACCTATAGGTCAAGTTAGACTAAGGCTCAAAACTCCACCTCACAATGAATGGGATAGGGAAGAGGACAGAGCTCTATTCCCCTAATGGTTTCATTCCACCTGGACTGAGGCTTTGAGGTGAGTGTGATTGGATGACTACTTGGACTAAGTATCCAAGGTAAGTGACATGTATTGATATGAAATTTTTTTCCCTGGTGAGATACAGAACCCGACCTAAACCCTTATGCATGGTAATTGTCCTTATTCAGCCACAATATAAATGATTTAAATTCCTAACTCATGGAATATGTCATGAAAATGATTTAAATGGTGAAAATAGTAAAAGTGATGAAATGGAAATATTAAAGAAAACTATTAAAGTGAAAAAATTTCATTAATGTGACTTTTTTATTCTTATTTACCTTATCACTCCATTATCACATGTTCTGTGTTTTATGACTCATGACCTAGAGGTTGGGACAATCCAACATAGAATTCTAGATCCCCTGAGATGTTTTCCCTAGGGTTGGGCTTGTTTTTTTTTTCTTGATGTATTTTTTTAGTGTCATTTTTTACATGATATAATGAGGTATGTTAGGTCCATTGTGTTCATTGAGTATATGTTGATGATTTTTTCCTCCATTTCCATGGCTTTTTGGATAATTGATCATGTGGTGCCTAAGTGTCCTTTGGTGTTTATTTAACCCTTTTTGGAAAATTTTTTAAATTAATTATTTTCTCTGAATATGTTAAATGGGTTGTTTTTGAGAAATAACAATAGTGTGTGTGGTCTTTGATAAGGCTTCATCCAATGGATTGTTTTCAAATGCATTTGTTTTGTTTTTTGAAAGAAAAAAGAAAATGTTTTGAGAGTTGTTGACGAATTTGATTTGATTTCCCTTGAGATGATTATGAGTGTAAACCTACTTTCAATATTTATTTTCAAACTAGCATTGATAATTATCCTTAGGGAATTTATTTCATAGTTTTGGTAGGTTATGGGGACCTACATGGATTTTAATATCACCCCTATATCATTCCAGGTTCATGGATGGTTTCCTTTTTTTTCTTTATGGATGGTTTGCAGGAGAGTTGGGAGGATATGTTTGGAGTCATGGCGTGTGTCAGTTGATTTTCTCTTATTTCATTCTTGTAACTATTTCTATAGTTATTTTGTTCCGTTATAGTTTTATTTCTTTTTTTTATTTTAGTTATGTCATTAATATATTTTTCTATTTTTTATCTCTATTTTGGTTTAAAAGAATCCCAAAATAATTTTTATGATGCGCGGGCACTAGTCACCAACCTATGGAGATCAAGAACACCATACAGTCCTTATAGAGAATCGGTTCAGGTGTTAGGTTGGACGGATTACTAGGATGATATATTTAAAAGTGGTATGAGATCCTATGTTCATAATGGGACCAAGGTTGGTTATCTCCCATTTTATTCGGGGATGTACTTATAAAATGGGGACTAAGGTTATCAGATCTTGAGAGGTAAGTGCATGGAGAATCTAACTAGCTCCTACATGTCTTGACCCTCAATATGTCGGGGGATGTTGGGTCTTGAATAATGGATTCAAGTTTTTTTTATGGTTTTCAATGTGATGGATTTTTTATCACATTTGAGTATGTGAGTGATATTGGGGGGTCACTCTTTTTCTCAGGGTGGAATGGAAGGATATCTTGAGCTGTGTGGTTAGCACGCATGGCCTGGGAAACCATGTGGTTCCCATGGGGTCATGTCTGCCTCATATATGAAGTGTGTTTTTGGGGTTGGATCATGGTGCCCCAACCATGGGCCCAATGCATGAATAACACTATTCCTTATCTGGTAGGCATGTTTTTGACTTCTCATGGTTCTTGATTACTCCAAAGGTGGTTTTTTTATATTTGTTGTGGATTGAGGAGTTTTTTGGGATGTGGTTTCGGTGATTCTAATGTGATTTATTGTGTAGTATTTTTGAGTGCTTGGTTTTGAAAACCTGGATTGAGAAATAGAGAGGGGTTTTAAGGAAATAATTTATTCTCAAATTTTATTTTGTAGAAAATGGAAAAACATTAATTTTCTTGGTTTTATAAAATGATTTATAAAAATTGTTGTCTCCTTATGAAATGGTGTTTTCAAAAGGAAATTGATTTTTAAGTGGGCATCCTTGGGTGCTTGGTTTTTAAAATGGAATGGAATTTAGAACATGCTTTTTTGTGGTTTTCCTTGTTTGGGAAATGTGTGGGTTCCACAAACATTGTTTGGTTTCATGTGGGATGGCTTGGTTTTTGGTAAAATACCTTGGTGGAGGATGATTTTTAAAAATCAATTTTTGAAATTGATTTCATCAAATGAAAAGTAATTTTAGTGTTATTGTGTGTGGCAATTTTGAGGGTTGTTGTGTGCCTAATTATCTCTTGAAGTTTATTTTGATTCCTTGAATTAGAAGAAATCCTTTGATTTATGTAAAGAGGAATGGATTGTGGAGATCCATGTCTAGTTTTTTTGTTTATGTCCCCAAGAATGGTTAAAAGGGTTTCTTTTGATCTAGTTGTTACCCTGACTTCATGTAGTGGTTATGAAATAGTCTTTATGGGGGAGTTTTAGCTATATATTTTGTTTTTAGTTTAGTTTTATGAGGTGAGTTTCTCTGGGAATCCTCTGTTTTAGTGGATGTAATCTTGTTTTTGGAGCATGGGTTTTGGTTGTTTATATATTATGGATTTTGTGCCCATTTTCTCATTGAGCTATTGAGGTGCTCATTGTTTGGGAAAGAGATAGGCCTTGGGTGCACTATCGGGTAACTAGGGTGTTCAGTCTAGTAGTTGGTGTTAGACTATGGTCATTTTGTATGTCATGTATAGGGGTAATCTATTATTTGGACCCTGGGTTAACCATAAGTGTTGTTACCTAAGGTGATACCTCTTGTCTCCTTTTGAGGCACTTTATGGTTGTTCTATCTTTATTTTGTGTGGTAGTTCTTTTCCTTTAGAATGTTTCCCTGATGGATGTTTAGTTGTTATGAGGATATTTTATATGGTGTTTCTTAACAGTACCACCATTTTAGTGGAACTCTAAATGTTGGGGATACCATGTTAAAGGTTCTCATGATGAACAATTTTTCTTGTTTGAGGTTCTTATTCACATAATACTTGGAGACGTGGATGCCATATAGTTAATTTGAGCTATCATTTTGAGTATTTCATTCATTTCCATTGATTTTAAGACATTTTGAAGGTTTATTTTGGTTAGTCCCCCATTAGACCTTTCATTTTACTTTTCTATTCCATCTATAGAGACATTATAGGGAAAGAAAGTGGCATAGTTGGGATATTGTAATACCCTGTGTGTCATAGTGTATTTATTTTGGATTATTTAATTTTATTATGTAGTGGGTTTTAGTTTCAGTAGTTAGCGGGCCGAAACCTTATGATTTTAGATATTTTTTAGCTATTTTGGGGTTTTCCCACAAGGTTAGTAGTAATCGTGTTGTGCTCATGTGGGTTCCTGTGTAAGTTAGTGGAGTGGAAAACATCCTTCGTAAGGTGTATTAAACCATGTGGTGACTATGTCGTTGTGATATATAAGTTTACTGTGTCGAGTAATATGGTTTGAGCATGGTTTACCCAACCATGTGTCTGCATACAAGTAATTTTTTGAGGGTTCTTGGTCTTGGCAAGGGATAGTGCACAGTTAGCGCGCGGTTTGGAAAAACACACTCCTTGACCAAAATTTTAAAAAATATGTTTTTATTTTATTTTTAATCATTTTTCCTTTATATATTTTCTTTATTTTTCCCCACCCTTTTACTCCATTTTCATCTCATGAGACACCTCCCCCACCCTCTATAGTATGTGACCCCCTCTCCTGGCCTCCCTCTTCAATCATTATTTCCACGGTTTTACCTGTGATTTCTCTTTCATCCTTCAAGGTATGTTCTTTGATTCCCATTCATCTCTTTTTTCAGCCATTTGTTCTTATATCCATTTCTTTATGAGGTGCAGTTAAACCCTAGAGTCTAGGGATAATCCGTATTTTGGTTTTCCTTTGGTGTTAAGGTGTTTGAAGGGTATCTCGGGACCCATTTGTGCGTATTCTGGAAACCGTCACCAAAGGCAACTCAGATTAGTTCGATTCGGCTTTTCACCACCATCATAGGTGAGGGTTTACTTCCATTGTTTTTTTATCACATTTCTTTTGGTTCCCTTTTGTAATTTATGGTTTCTAGACATTATTGTGGAGCATTGGGTGGATCCTTAAAGGGTTTCACTCCCATACATAGGTGTGTGTGTGTGTGTGTCTGTATATATATATATATATATCATACATATACATATTCCCCCATGGATTGGGAGTATATTCATTAGATTAATGGGTATATATATATATTAATGTATGTGCATGAAATTGTGGGATGATCTTCATTAAAAGATTCATGTGTCTAAGTGTTTTGTCTTGATCCTCTTCTCTTTGAGGTAAGTGTCACTATGAAATTTCTTTCTTTTGTAATAGTAATATGATTTTTACATTTAATTAACTTTTTTAAAAAAGTATAAATATATGTTATAGCCTTGGGATTATTTGATCCCAGTTTATTTTTCCTTATCTTAAAATTAAATGGTTCATTTTTTTAATCCTCATTTTCTAATTTAAAGTAGAATATTAATTTTTCATAAGATTTCCATGAAATGAATTGTGGATTTTAAGTGGTCTTAAAGTATGGAAATGGGTTTTGACCCAGTTGGTCTTTATTGAGTGAAATTGGTATTTTAAAATGTAATTTGGTTTGAATTTAGGTATTAACCTCAAATGACTTAAAATGGGGTTTCTAGTTTTATTTCAAATGGTGATTTGAAATATGTTAGTGGTTTCCCTCTTTGTGTAAATTCCCAGTTGGCTTTTTTAAAGGTGGTTTTATAGAAATGAAAGGGGTTTGGGCGTTTTTTTATTTTTCATAGGGTATCTTGAAATTATTTATCAAATGATTGATTTTGTTGAACCTCAAAAAATGTTTTATGTGGTGTTTTAAGGAAAGTGTGATATAAGAAAGGCATTTGGCCATGTTTTGGATTTTCAAAGAAGAAACTCATTGTGTGGGGTAACCCTAATATTCTTTAAAGTATTGGGTTTTTTTTATTTTAATGAGTAGGTGATTTACATTAAGTTGTGAAACATGGATTTGAAATTGGATTTTATGGATTCTTCATGTTTGATAAAAAATCCAAAGGAGGTTTTCATTGTAAAATTTACTTGATCTCTGTTATTTAGACCAAATGGATATTTAAGTGGTCTTAGTTTTTTGTTTTATGGTTTTATTGGTGATAAAGGTTTTTTTGGTTTTATAAAATGAAAATGGATTTTCCCTTGACTTATGTGGTTGTGCTCGAAAGTGTTTATGCTTCCCTTTGTAATTGTGTTTGAAAATAGAGATTTGTTTTAGAAATGGATTTCTAAATGTATATGATATGAGTGATGGCCCTATTAGAACTTGTGACATGATTTTGATTTTCCATTTATTGAACCCTCTTGTTTATATATGATGATTATGTTGTTTATGTGATTGATTCTTGTGTTGTTATAAATGGTTGTGCTATTGGTATCTTCATGTTGTGAATTTGGGTGCCCCTACTGGGAAATGATATATTGATTTATTAATTGATAAATTAGAACCCTCATGGTCCCTATGGGATGCATGGAGGATGTCGGGGTTGGGATTGAGGCTACCCATGGGGTGTACCATGTTCATGAACTTGGGTTTTCATTGTTAAATATGAAAATGTTGGCACTTAAGGTGTTAACCCTAGGATGTTTATGATTAACATGTTAACATGGTCTTATGAAAGGAAATTTTGATAATTGGGTTTAATTGGTTGCAATGGTTTTTAAATTGGATTAATATTAATTTTTTTCAATTTACAAAATGGCATAAGGGAGTGTTTGGTTTAATTTTAATGGGTAAATGAGAAATGATTTTCAAATAGTAATTATGTTCAATAGTTAGGGCATATGGTTGATTCATGTTTTAAATGAAATTTGAAATGTGATAGTGATGTGTATGGATTATGTTTGGTTAGTGATATCGTATATGTGGTCGATGGATATATGAAATCATTTTCACATGGCTTGGTAGAGTAGGGTATTGATATGAGAATCTACACCCACAGGTCGAGTTAGACTAAGGCTCTAGACTCCACTCCATAATGCATTGGTTAGGGAAGGGGATGGAGCTCTATTTCACTAATAGTTTCATTCCACCTAGACTGAGGTTTTGAGGTGAGTGTGATTGGATGACTACCATGAATGATGCTCCAAGGTAAGTGAGATGTATTGATATGAAATTTTTGATCCTGGGTGAGATGAGAAACTTTATTGATACCCATATGCATTGTAATTAACTGGCTTAGGCCATAGTGTAAATGATGTAAATGATTAACCCATGGAAAATGTGTTGAAAATGAATTAAATGGTGAAAATGGTAAAAGTGATGAAATGGAAATAATGAATAAAATTATTAAAGTGAGTATTTTTATTTAATGGAACTTTTTTATTCTTATTTACCTTGTCACTCCTTTAGAACATGCTCTGTATTTTCTTACTCATAACATAAAGGTTTTGGATGATCAAATATGGCATTCTGGATCCCTTTAGATGTTTTCCCCTCGGTTGGGCTAATTTTTTTCTTTATGTATTTTATTATTTTCATGTCTAACAAGATGTAATTAGGTATGTCAGGCCCATTGTGTTCACTGAGTATATGTTGATGATTATGTCTTCTATTTCCATGCCATCTTGGATAAATGAGCATGTGGTTCCTAAGTGGCCTTGGGTGTTTATTTGACCCTTGTTTAAAAATGTTTTAAAGTTATTATTTTCTGTAAATAAAGTAAATGGGTTGTTTTTTAGAAATGACAATGGTGTACATGGTTTTTTATAAGGCTTAGGCCCATGGATTGTTTTCAAATCTGTGTGTTTGGTTTTTTCAAAGAAATGAAACTTGTTTTGGAAGTTTTAAATGGATTTGATTTTTTTCCTTGAGATGATTATGTGTGTAAATAAAACATTCTAGCATTATTTTCAAACTATCATTTATGATTATCCATAGGAAAAATATTGCATAGTTTCCGAAGGTTTTGGTGACCTATTGGGATTTTAGCACACACCTATATATTTCCAAATTTTCATATAGTTTCCTTTAGTTATTTATGGTCATCATGGGGGAGAGTTTGGTGGAGATGTTTGGATTCATGGATTGAGTTGGTTAGTTTTCTCTTATTGATTCTTTAAAGCTATTTCTTTAGTTAGTTTGTTCTATTATAGCCCGTTTTCCCTCTTTTTATTTATCTTAGTTATTGGATTTATATTTTTATTGTTTAATTATGTTTTTGGAGAAATCATTCCCAAAATATTTTTAATGATTTTTAAGCACAAGTGATTTTTAAAATGACTCTACTAAATGTGATTTTGAAAAATATTTATTTGATGAATTTTTTTGAGGAGATTAAAAGATTAAAAAATGATGTTTTAACATTTAAAATCTATAAACAAACGTAAATAATAATTATGAGAAATTTGTTAAGAAAAAAGGACCACACATAAAGAATATGATAAGCTAAGGAATATAGTTTCTAGCATAGATGATAAAATTATTTTATATTTGGAACTAATTTAAAAACAAAATCAAAAACTAAAATATTATCTTTTAAAAATAATGAGGCAGTGGAATGAAAATTTAATGTTATTATATATGAAAATAAAAATCTCAAAAATGAGTTTAAAAGTTTAAATAAAAATATATATATACATTTTGGGGAAGTTAATGTTATGATAAAACTTCAATTATAAAAAAATAAATAAAACTAACAAATTCTTGGATTTTATAATCATTTATCTTAAATTTACAATAAATTTTTTAATAAAATTTTTAATGGGATTATGTGTATAACTAATTGATTTATATGTTTGAAGCAAAGTCATTATACAAGTGATTGTTTTTTAATATCTTTATAATATATTGTGAAAACTAAGTCCTTTATTTCTAAATCCTTATCCTTAGTATTATCTAGGAATAAATACTTGAAATCCTTATGAATTCCTAAAAATTCTTATTCCGATCTAATGGGACCCAAATTTTCTTAGCTATTAATACATTCTTAAATATTAAATATTAGGATATATTCCTTGGAATTTTGAAAAGGGATACTTAACATGGATAATGGGTCATCAATGAACATGAGAGAAGATACATCATATTTTTTATTATTCAATAAAAGTGAAGGTGGTAATGTGGCCTTTGGTGACAACTCAAAAGGTAGCGTAAACTGGTTTAGATAAGTTAGAATTTATAAATCTATCATTATATTTGTATTATATAATGAGGGTTTGAAAATTAATTTTATTTGTATTTCAAAAGTATTTGATGATGGAATACTATAAAACATTCTAACTGATATGTGAAACGTTTTTAAATATGAAACTTTTAAATTTTATGGAAACAAAAAGATAATATATAATTAGTCAATTTTGCTGATATAAATGGATATAATTTTATTTTTTCACTATTATAATATAACATAACATTCTATATCATAAAAGTTAGGAAATTATAATTTTAGTCTACTGTAAAATATTTACAAACACTAAAAAGGTATACGGATTCCTCAATTAATGTTGTATAATGCCAATATTTATGAATCTTATATGAAAGGTAAATAACATGAAGAGAGATTCAGATATATCAAGGAATACCAAAATAGAATAACTCTTTATATAATTCACAATGATTTATTTTAACTAATACCAACTATAAGTCTTGGTGGTAAAGGAAATATTTTTGTGATTATTGATGATTTAAATAGATATACATGGGTTTATTTTCTAACTTATAAAATTTAAACTATTTCAATGTTTTATATATATATTATAAATTAATTCAAAAATGAAAAGGGATATATAATTTTATCAATTAGAATTTATATAGATAGAGAATTTTTAAATCTATAATATAAATGTTTTATGATAAGGGTTTTTCTCAAAACTTTTTATCCCCTATGGAACCAAAAACAAATAGTTTTATTGATTGAAAAAAATAACTTTAAAATAAAAGGTTATAACCAAGTTAAATGAATTCAAATCACCTATATTTTCTTAGGAATAATCTATAAATACAGATTTATATGTTTTTAATTGAAATCAAAAAAACATATTCTAAATATAGCACCTAATGATTTAAGGAAGGGGAGAAAAACTAAATTTATATATTTTAGATTATTAGATTGTAAATATAAATTATTGACACTAAATATTCTTCATATGATATTGATGAAAAATTTGAGATAGGTATATAGAAAATCTTAGAAATTTATA
The DNA here is from genome assembly GCA_963277665.1 of Viscum album. Taxonomy (NCBI): domain Eukaryota; kingdom Viridiplantae; phylum Streptophyta; class Magnoliopsida; order Santalales; family Viscaceae; genus Viscum; species Viscum album. Next base: position 1,135,076,156 of record OY728142.1, on the reverse strand, counting down.
ATAAAATAAATATGTTTTTTCAGGAATGTAATAAAATAAAAGTTTATGAAATTACAATAAAATAAATTAATGATGATTAAAACCAGAATGAAGAAGAATTTAGATATTTTAATTTTAGATAGAATGAACCTCAAAATGAAAATGAACATCAAAATGTAAATGAACTTATTGAGGGGGAGAACCACCTTCATAAAAAGCCTTATAATACATATAAATACTGCTATATAGATAATATTTTATTAAATATAGATTCAAGAGTAAAAACCCAAAGTTCAATATAGATATTTTATACTCATAAATCTTACATTTTCTATATTCTTTGAAATAATATTCCTAAAGTTTTAACTGAATCTAATTGGCTATATTATTTGTAATAAAAGAAATACCAATTTTTTTGAAATGATATTTGGGATTTATTTGAACAAAAAAAATTCACATATAATTGGTATAAAATGATTTTTTAGAAACAAATTTGATAAATGTAGAAATATTATATAGAATAAGGCCAAATTATTAACACAAGACTATTATCAAGAAGAACGCCTATATTTTAATGAGTTTTTTTCACTAGTTACAATATTATAAGAAATAATAATTTTTTTATATTATACATCATATTATGGATTTAAATTATTTCAAATATATGTGAAAATATTTTTCCTTTATTGTTAAATTTATGAAGATGTATTTGTGAAAAAAACACTATATTTTAAAATTGAAAAGAAACCTGGATAAATTTTAAATATGTTTAAAGCTCTGTGTCAACATAAAAAACTCACATAGCTTGGTATGAAATAAAATCTCAATTTATTTTAAGAAATGGTTTTATAAAGGGAAAACTTATCTTACTGTTTTATCAAGAAAACTTCTAAAGATATTTTTATAATTTAAATATACATTGAAGATATTATTTTCATGTGAAAAACTTTAAAAATATTTTTCCAATGTAATGACAGTTGAATTATATATGTGTCTTATGGTAGAATTATATTTCATTCTTGGACATGAAAGTTTTAAAAGAGATGATTAAATTTTTCAAAATTGATCTATGTATACTAAAGAATGGGTTAAAATATGTGAAATTGAATCAAGTAAAATATCAAATAACTCTATAAGTACTTCTAGTAAATTGGATATTGATAAATTTATCAAATCAAAGGATAATAATTTTTATAGAGGTATGATTGATAGTTTTTTATATTTAAGTTATTCTTAGATATATTTAAGGTTTAATGTTTGTATGTGTTCTAGAATTCAAAGAGACTATAAGGAAAGTCACTTAAATGGTATTAGAAGTAACATAAAATATGTTAATGGTTCTATAAACCACAGGTTATTTATATAAGAATACCTATTTTTAATTAAAAATATATTAAAATTCTTATTTTTGTGTATGTAAAATAGATAAAAAAGTACATGTGTAATGTGACACTTTTTATGTAAATTATTAATCTCTTAGATTTTAAAGAAACATTATGTTTCATTATAAATATATGAAGATGGGTATATAGTTTCTACAAGTAATATATTATTTTATTATATATCATATTCAAAAGGTATAAACCCTTTTTTATTTTTTTCAATAGATATTCACCTAGAAGATATTTTTACAAAACCATTAGATATAGACAAGTTTTATAAAATGATTTTTGAATATGTTATAATGGAAAAATTATTTAATTATAAGGGATTATTAATGTTGTAATTGTTTTATTTACTATTTATAAGATTTTTTTGTGTCCATTATGTGCTAATAAAAATTTTAGGTTACTTCTTGAGGGAGAAAATAATTTTACCTTAAAAATCTCACTTTGTGTCAAATCTACTAGTCTGGAATTAATAATTTTATAGAATGATTCTAGATTTGGTCAATAAGTATGTTTTAAATTTTATTATTGTATTTTATAATGACATACAAGTAAATATTATTTATTTTTTATGAATATCTATCAAATAAAATGTTCATATTTTGTATTTACTACCTTTTTTAGTCACTATTAGTTACTTTTATAATTCCCTAAATATATTCACATTTATTCATGGCTCCTTGAAGATTTTAAATTATTTTTCAGGAGGATTTCAATTTTTTTATACAATAATTTTTTGGAATTATATACAAAGAATATTTAAAATCTACAGACACTAATTTGACCAGTTATATATTTATAGAAGGAAAAAATATTATATTATGGGGAATTTTACAACTTTTATTTTCTACCTAGTAATATTAATTAATTATAAAAAAGATCTATGATTACAGTGAATAAATTTATAGGTTCCTTGATGTATACATATTTTTTTAAAAAAAATATAATACTTTTGTTGTTAAAATTTTTGTAATTAATGCTTATATTCCTAAAGACACTATATCTATTCTAACCCTTTGATGAATTTATATAAGTGTAGTTAAAATTAATTTATTTAGTTATTATTTCCAAAATAAGGGGTACATTTATTTGATTTGTTTTGGATTCGTTATGTTGGAAATTATTTTGATCAACATATTTCTAAAAAAAGGGAGAAATTATTGAAATTATATATTTTTTTAAATTATCAAAAATGTGAAGATTATTGGGTGGATCCTTGATGTTATATTTGTTTTTTGTTTCTATAATTACAAAAATAAAATTATTACCTAAAACATAAATTTTGAAAATAATATTGAAATTGTTATTTTATTTTTTCATAGTTTGAAGAAGAAAATAATGATGTTGAATTGATATTGATTTTATATTTGATTTACTTGTTATTAAATTTCATTATGTGTCTTCTATTTTGATTTTGAAGAAAAATTCACAACATTATGATTTAAGTTATTTATAATAACGTTGAGACTATTTTTTTAAACCATATGGTTATATATATGAACCATATGGTTATATGTATAAACCTTATGTTTATATGTCTAGAAAATATATTTATTTTTCTGAACCTTACACAATATATCTTTTATCCTTACATGTTTTATGTTTGAACAATATGTTTATCTTACCTGAAAATTACATGCTGACTATTAAGCCCTTAAGAGTATATCTCATCTATATTATGAAAATGTATAAACCATGTGGGATAAATATTACATGATTTTTTGGAAAAAGTTTGAACCACACTATGTTATTAAACCTTATGAAAATATTGAAACTTAAGTTATGTGGAGCCTTGTATAATATTTAAAATATTATTGAATTATTTTTTGATTAATTTATTTATAAATTTCAATAGATATATATTCTATAATTCCAGATTTCAATTTAAAAAAAGACTTGGAAGATCAAAGGTTATTTAACATGAATTGTTTTTAAATTTAAATTTTATTAAAGGGTGATTTTATATATTATTAGTTATTTTATTTATTATATTTTCATTTATCATTATATTGAGATTTTTTGTATAGACTATTTTTTTCATAGTGTGTTTAGAAAATCCAAAAAATACATGTGAATATTATGTTTTTGTATTTTTAAAATAAATTATCATGATGTATCTGAGAAATAATTGATGCAAAAACATGAATAATTCTGAAGCAGTCTATTAGTTTCACTTGTGCTACTGCTACCCCAAAAAAATATGAATAATTTTTTTAAGTTATTTTTCATGTAGATAATGTTTTAGGAAAATAGAATATGAGAAGATACTATATAATTAGAAATTGACTGAACAAGTGGTGAGAATAGAAATGTTGAGTATATATGAACCGAGAGAGATATCACTAACTATATAGTATGAAAAATATAGTCATGATACTCTCAGTAGTGTTATACACATTTTTAATCACTACAGTAGAGATCTATACAATGTAATTAAATAGGCTAAGATTCACTATTGAAGTGATCTAAGGCTACCTCAACACTCAATATTTCACTACCTTTTGGGTTTCTGTGTTTTTTTATTTCCTATATATGCTTTCTATAGGCATTATTTTTGGTTTATTCTTTTAAATTAATAAAAGAATAAATTTTTGTTAGATTATACTAACCATAAATAGGTATATCTTGGTTTGTGCCTCTGCGTATAAAATTAAATTCTTGGATGTTCCTCTGGGTAGAAATATATAATAATTGTTCAGGTTATTATTTTATGTAGAAAATGCAGGATGAATTGATTTATGACTCCATGTATAAAAAAGTCGGCTATAATGATTTATTAATCTCCTTAAAAATTTATTTCACTTATATAGTTGGTTACACGCTATGATTTTGAGAGTGTGAATAGAATATATTGGATCACTTTGATCTCAATTTCTATAGAAATTATTGTGTTCTTATTTTTATTGTCTTATATATAATTATATTAAAACTATTAATTGATTAAAATTACATGAAAATTTTAATCCACCCACCTATTGACCTTTTTTTCATTCTCATATTTGGAAAAAATAGAAGTCAATTTTGAATAATATATATGGTAGATGTTTGTTTTAAAAAACCAGTATCATATATATTTGTATCATAAAACCACCAGGATGAGTGATGTTTTTAAAAAGTGTACCAATAAGGGGAATCCAATAAATTTTTTAGATATAAAAATTTTTAGCATATAATTAAAATAAATTTTTAGGTTTAATTTTCAAGTTTATTTATGATAGCTGAAGGAGTAAGAGAATAATGGGATTCAAAATTCATGGTTTCTGAAACCTGTGTTTCGATATAGTAACTGATTAAAAAAAGAGTTTGGTGTGAGTTAATGGGTTATATATCATAATTTATGGATCATACGGACTAAAACACCATGTTAATTGAATCATGGTATAAAAAAATTATAGTCTAAAAAAATCAAAATCAAAAATAAAAATAAGAAAGAAAGATCTGCTTAGAAACCTATACTTTCTCTTCGAATCACCACCTTTGTGTTTAGATTAAATCCTTGGATGGAGGGAACATTGACAAGATGATAGACTTATAAAAGTGTAAAGGGATGTCTTGAAATTGATTTTTTAGAATATTGAGATAAAACTAAATCCTAGATGTGTTTTTTAATGGTCATAATAATTCCACTTTTATAGAAAAATTCGAGGTCATTTTCATAAATAAAAAATTCTTAAGGGTCAAGATTGTAATTTTTAAATGAAATTTGAAAAATAAATGGAATATATATTATATTATGGACTATTATTCATCCCCACATGACTTAATATATTGTTTTAGTATTATTTATTAATTTATAAATATTTGTAAACATTAAATGTGCTACAAATTCATTTTCATGGTTATTTTATAATGGGATGTTAATGCTATATAAATTATTATAAAATTTATCGATTAAAATTTCTATAATTAATTATATTACAAAAATATCAAAAAAATATTTTTATACCATGATTAATCAAAATATTATCACATTAAATATTTTAAAACAATTTATTTTGATTTTTCCCCCTGATTTGAGAAGTATAGTGTTTACACGAGATAATATTTTTGGATAATTGACATATTATTTATTAATAAAAAAATATTATAATAAATATAGTATATTATTCATCAATATGATCATATAAAAATTTTAATAATATTATTTATTACCACTTATATCATGATAATATTTCTATGATAAAATTTTTGTCTTTTTTCCCCCGTAAAATATGGGAACGTATTTAGATTATTAACGTATTATATATTTCTAAAATTTATAAAAATACATAAAAAAATTTATTACTATTCATTTTGGTCTTTTATGATTAATAAAGACTTATTATTTCCTACATATTATCTTAAAAACACCAATTTGACTTTTCAAATGTTGTGCAAGCACTGTGTCAGTACTAATAACAACTTTCATATATATATTTACATAATAATTAATTTAAACTAATTAGATAATATTAATATGTTACATGGAGTATATTATCAGGTATAATATATTCTTTAAGTTTCATCAATTTTAATATCACATTTATATCATAATTATGTTGTAAAATAAATGGTATTTGTAAAAAACTACAATTTTTGACTATTCACGCAAAAATTAACTAAGATTGAAAAGAAAAAAATCCAATATATTCTAATTTTAACATGATGATACCAAAAATTTATTGAATTTTTTCACATTTAAATTTTAAATTTCAGAAATTTAACTTTTAATGAAAAACATACAATAGACATAATAATTATAAATGTATCATAAATGTTCAGTTGATTATATATTTTGTGTAATGCAATAAAATTTTATAAAAATTAAAATAAATATAAATAAATAAATATAAAATTATTACATTCAAATTAATTAAAAAATTAATAAATTTATTCAATATTTTTTAGGGATTCAGTAATAACTACTATCTATTTATATGAATGGAATTTCCCATCTATAAATGTGTCATCTTTAAAAATCCAGTATTATATAAATTACATGAAAACATGATGAAAAATAGAGACATCTTATTATTTTGAATTTAAAATTACATTTATTGGATAAATAAATCCATAAAAATTGAAAGTATTATAATGGGATAATAAATAGAAAATAAGAGAACTATAATATGAAAATTGGGATCTTCTCGATTCTATAGAATAATTACACTCATGGAAAAAAATGTGGCAATGAAAAATAATATTAGTAATGATATATTCATTCAGAAAATGAAAAAATATATATAAATTATAGAAAATAGAAGTTTTCTAAGGGTGAATGAAATATGAGGTATTTGTAGAAGGTAGGGAACTCATATAAGGGTTGAAACTATGACAGTTGGAACAGTAACATGGCCACTAGAATAGTAACCTCACCTATTAAATTGAAAAATATAGTTACTTTATAGAAATAAAATAAATAAAATTTATATCATGATAAAAGTAATAAAAAAATTTAAAATAATAAAACAAATGTTTTTATTTATGTTAAACAAACATGTTTTATTTATATTTTTATAATAAATATTAATATTTAAAATAACATTTATTTTTATAAAACAAGTTAAAAAATAATATTAAGTCATATTATAATTATAATTGAATTTCACGATACAATAAATAATTTTTCAAAGGAGAATAAAATTGATGCTTTTCAAATAAATAAAGATTTTATTCAAAAATTAAGTTTCTCATATTTTGAGATTAATATCAAAAATTTAATTTAATTTTTTAAATCTTAACATAAAAAAATGGTTTGGGTTAATTTTTGGTATTTTTCTAAAATAGTAGACTTTTTATGAATTGTTAAATAATGAAAAATATTGTATTTAATAGTAAATATTAAATACATGATTTATTTGATCTGGGATTATGTATGAACCCATTTTCTCAAACTCAGATGAAACAATTATTGTATTTAGATTAAATATTCCTCATTATTCACAATATTGAGGAAAAATAACAAAACTAGTTAATTCCATATTTAAAAACTCTCCTTACCTCACATTATAAATTTCTCCCCTCACCTTCTATTATACGCACACATACTAATCCTTGGAGATTACATAAAATCTACACGGAATTCTTCTCACATATCTCTCCATGTAGCTATGGGAATTCTTCTCCTAAAAACAATCTCAAGGTTCCTTAAGTGGAACAATAATACAAGACATCAAAAGGAGAAGGCAACACTCTCAACCAAGCATTATTTAATTTCTTCCTTCTTCTACATCCTCAAAAAAATCTTATCCATGATGGTATGATAAAATCAACATAGTTAATATACATAAATTTTATTATATATATGGAATATCTCCTCCATCTCTTCAAATATTCTCAATGAAATATCATCCATATTATGGTCTATTTACCGCATGTGTGGATGGTGAGTTTTTATTTTCCATTACCACCTTCATGGAATGTTTAAAATCAATTAATATGGTTGAAAATTATATATGAATGTATATTATAGTTTCTTTACATTTTTAATGGATATATAGTCTTAATATTAAAGAAATTTAGTGAGTGTATTGTGGCCGAATAACCCTTCCAAATGAACAAACCATGTAGCTATAAAACCAATACACTCCAAATCAGGATTACCAATCAATTTCGTTGTTTATTAACAATGTTTTAAACTTATAAGAAACATATTTTCTCCTTTACATCACATATCTATATTTATAGAACCATTCTATATGAACATCCAGAATTATCCATAAGTGGTCCAACCTTGGAACCTCGAAATGAATGCCCTGAGAAAAAAATAATTAAACCTGATATCTCACTGAAATGATTCTAAATTAACATAATATAATTATAATTAATCAAATATGTATAGGAAGGTTACCTTGATTGGGATATACATGTTTTAAAGGTCCCCTTCTCAATTTCTTTTGTTAAGAAAAGTTGATTAAAGATAACTTCATTGTTTTCTTACCACATTTAAATTACCACTCAATGGAATGTTTTTAACCATACATGGTTTCTAAAAACACAAATGTTTATATGAAAACTCATTTTATTTCACTTCTTGTTTTAAGGAAATTATTATTTCCTTTACCTCTTTAATGACTTTTTTCCCTTTTTCCTAAAACCCCTCAGAGAAGGAATACTTCCAAAATCATTTCTCCACTCCTTTTTGAATATTTAATTCAAATGGAATTAATTTTCAATTAAAATGATTCTTTATTCATATATAAACATTGAATAATGATTTAATATCATCTTTCATAGAATTTATTATGATATTCTATTTGGCTATATTATAAAACATGATTATGAAACCCATTTTCTTTCCATCATTTTATCGAATAATTTTTCCATATGCGTGATTTTATTGTGAGGATCACATATGTATATACATGTTATGATGAGTTAACCTAGATAGTACTCCAATTCATTAGATAATATTTATATCTCATTAGATGATGGTATGGTATTATAGAGTAATCCAAATCTATGATGGGACATTTTCCACTATGTGATGTTGTCTTAGAGGTAAGCCTTGAATTTTTATTCTATAATGTTATATGTTGCTAAAAAATTCATATGATGCCTTGATATTATGTTTCTTGCATACAAATTTAATTACTTCATGTCATTATTCAGATACCATTCCTCTTATGAAATCGTGATATGAAATTTGATTCATATATTATGATTCTTTATCATGTTTATTCTTTTTCTAGGATTTTTATCGCACCCCTTATTTTTATGTATTCTATAGGTTACCCAATCCAGTTTTAGGAGAATAAAAATATTTCTGAGAACATTATGGAGAATAAAATAAAGATGTTGTGTTTTAGTCTCATTTTTTATGTATTATGTAACTATTCTCCAAAAGACAATGGGCATCTATATCCTCTAGTTGTGATTATTAGATATTTAATTTGTAAATCATGAAATAATATTTGTAAGAGTCTTAGGTACCTATAATAATACTAGAATACTACAAATATGTATACTAAAACCATGGAATTCTATTATTTACTTATTATTATTTCTCTATTGTACTTTTAATGATTGTACGAAATGTATTATTTCTATGGTATGTATATTTATCTAATAATATCCATTCCATTTGTGTTATTATAATATATATTATACCAAATTAATAATTTTATTATAACATATTGTCATTCTAAAATGATAATATATATTAAAACCTTATTTTTTACATAGATAATCGTGGTAATCCTTTACTTTATCTTCGAGATATATCTTTTACATTGAACCAAAATCCTTTAGAGGAGGTTATTTTGGTTAAATTGAAGGATAAATAATATATTTAAGAGATTTTCAAGTGGGATTTATAGATGAATTTTTAAAATAAAGATTTGTTGAATGTGAGAAGTAAGGTGTGGTGGATGGGTGTTTATATAGGCATGGAGGAGAGGCATCTTTGAATAAAATATTGATTTATATATTTTATAGTCTTAAGACTATAAATAATGTTAATTAATTTAAATATTTATTATATTTTATTAATAAATATATGAATTATTGAAATTTAAACACCCTCAAATATTAATGCATCCGAAAAATATTTTATTTAATTTAATTAAATAAATATATTTTTTTATGAAAATAAAATATTACTTCTTATTTGAATCGATTTATAGGTTTCGGAATTAAATTTATATTATTATTTTTTTTAATTTTATTATTTTAATCGATAAATACTTTTTAAATTTTAAAAGAAACAAAATAATTATTGAGTCCATTTTACATTATAATGATTTCATAAAAATACCTCATATGTAAAAACTGTATTGTTAATCATTCACCTAAAAATAAAACATTTTAGAAAAAACAAAAAAATTAACTCTATGATTATTTTTATTTTATGATTCCAAAAATTATATCTATTTTATAACATTCATCTTCCAATTAAAAGTAATTTATGATCTAAAAAAATATTTATAAAAATTTATTTGGGTGATGGAGTGAATACATTATGGTTAAAATACTATTTCAATAACCATATTACATTTTTAATGACTAATTTAGCCAAATTTAATGTCCATTTTATTATAATAAGACATTTTATATTTGAGAAATTACATTTTTAAATGAAAATAATAAATACTTCATAGTATTATTTCAGTGTAAATCATGTTATTTAAACATTAGAATAGTAATTTTGGAATATAAAAACCCACACATAGAATATGATAACACTCATTGAAAAGTTAAATCAATTATCATGAAATATTTTAATTTATCATAAAATATTATTTTTGATAGAAAATATCACCGAGCAAATTTTTTCATATGATGCATATAAAATGTATTACAACATTAAAAATTATAACAATATTTTACAAGGTTATATATTTTTATCATTTCACTATTAACACATGTGAAATACATTTTATTATAGTGATTTAATAACTATAAAAAATAAGAAAATAAACCAATAAATATGAGTAATAAAGTAATACAAAATAGATAGGTAAAAATAATCTTGAACTCATTAAAATAATTTTTATAAATCCATTTTCATAACTAATAATTATTCATAAATTTCCATTATAATACATGAATTAAGAATACTTGTTTAATGTTTTTTAAATTCAAAATTAATAGTGAAACAATATGGATACATTAAAAACATTGTAAAAATATTTTATTTCAAAATGAGATCTAAATGTTATAATATCATTCTTTCATGATTAGGAATGTATAATTCATTATTATTTCACAAAATTTCATTAATATTCTCTTTTAAATAATTATTTTTATAAATTATAGGTTAATATATTTAAAAAATCATTTTATATACAACAATTTAAGTGAGAAATATAATGAAAATATTCATTAAAAATATAGTATTGTATATTTTGCCCGATCATGCCCGAACATTTATTTTCCTGGTTATTTTAATTCTTGGTTGATTTTATTTCTTTTTCTAGAGTTTTAGGTTAAATTTCTACAAATTCTAAAAGAATTAGAGTTATAGTTTATTGTTCATGGTTGGGTTTTGGTGCACAATTTGGTGACCATTTAAGTTTTAAAATGATGTAAAAAATCAAAAAAATTAGTTTTATCTGAATCAATTTAACAACCCATCATAATGAACCCCCCACTATTCATGTGGCACCTTTTTAGGGAGAAATAAAAATGGAATAGTGAGTAGAGCAGAAATAATAACAAAAACGAGGCCTAACCTTAAAGGTGTTTCTATGAATTCCCTTTTCATTTCATGTCATGGAATGATTGAAATTTTCTAAATCTATTTTCATTAAATCTATTCTATTTATTAAACTTGTTGATTGATCGAGAGTGTTTTATGAAAATATTCATTTATTTTTTAGAAATGGTATTTTAGAGATTTTTATTTTGATTGGATTTTAACATGAAATTACACATCAAATGTGTTTTATAAAATGTATAAAAATTTTCCTTAAAAGATTTAGGTATTAGATTTATGTTTTGGATTTTCAAATATTCCCATGTGAATTGAATTATGTGTTTGAATTATTAATTGATGGTTAAACTTTTTTTCATGATTTCCAATGAGTTAATATAATTATATTTCTATGTTATTATTAATGTATTACTTTTTATGATTTCCCATATTTTTTACTTAGATTTTTCATCCTTTTGCATATCATTTATGCAAGAACCTTTAATTAATGTTGATATTTTAAATGATACCAAAACAGGTATTAAAATGATGTGTGATTCAATAAAGGGGTTTAAAATAAGTTTCTAAATTATGGTTTCTCAATTTTAATAATAAAACTCGGTTATTAACTTATAATAGTAATTTAAGAGTAATATTTATTTTAATATGTTTTTCAAAGGAAATCTAAAAAATATATTTCTAGTTTTTTAAACTTAAGGACTGATTGGCACTATATGTAAAATGGTTTTCATAAAATACATTATGCCCATTTTATAATCCCCATATTGTTTGATAATAAGTGATATTGAGAGTTGATATGACTTATGAATTCAATTATAACTATTAAAGTGGTATTTTATTAAATGGTGTATGTAAGTGGGATGAGGAGATTCATTATAATTTTTTTCTAAATTTGGGGTGTTTTATGTGATTTAGATGATAAATTTTACCCCACCATTATTAGTTAACTTCATGGGATCATAGGAATTGTAGTGATAGATCAAGATATGTTTATTATTCTAGTTATGTTCATGGACTAATTATAATCTCTTATGTGCATGTTACAATCCCTACTAGGGGAGTCCCACTTGTGAGGCTTGATTCAGTATTCTGGGTGTTTATTATCTTGGAATTCATCTATAGGCTAGTAGATGGTTCCACCCAAGTACGTCTAAGATCATTATACTAGATGTTTAGTAATAACCCATGACTATGTATTATTTATTTTCTATTTATTACTACACATTACTTTTCAGTTATGCTTTCCTTTTAGTATTTTTATTACTTCTTAGAATATCTTCACTTTAATTCATTTATATTATAATTTTATCATAATTTTATCTCTGTTCCATTTATTATTTTTCCCCTTACATTAAAAATTCATAGGTTTTATAATTGATATAATGTTTAAATAAAATATCACATTTCCCTTATTTATTTAATTATTTTATGATTTTTGTGGTTTCTCTTTTGGTTTCCATTATATTTTTTGTAAATTGGGGTTTTTATTAGTTTTATCAAGTGAAATGTTTGAAGGTTTCTCAATGTGTATTCACGTTTTTAAAAATATAACGATTTTGAAAATTATTATGTGTTTAGCTGTTCTTAAAATGATGGAAACCATTATTTTCAAATAGTTCATTTCAAACTAGAATTTATGTTTTATTTTTTAATGAAATACATGGAAACTTTTGTGAAATCTTATTGGGCTATTTATACTCACACCCTATTAACACAACTCAATGTTTGTAGACCATTATTTTGTAGGTTTAAGTCCTGGTATTGAGTAGCTTCTTCCTATGGATTTATCTTACTTATTCACTCAATAATAAGTTGCATAGGGATGGTTGTGTTGTCTCCTTGGAGTCACATATAGATCATGCTTTTTATTTTTTATATTATTTTTTATCATAGATATATTTTCCTTGTTGTCCCTTTTTGTATTCTGTTTTTATTTCATCTGTGCCATACTTTTATTTTGTTTTTTGTTTTTTTATGTTTATACATTTTTCATTTTTCATTTTTTCCCACTTCTTATTAGTTTTTACATGGTTATCAATTGTATGGATGAACAATTCTGGAATTCTGGTAAAATTCCATAGTAAATTTAATATTTTTTGTTAAGATAAATTATTCTCATTTGGAATAATTTGATGATTGGTCATTAGCTTTAATCTAATTATCATTGAGAATTTAAATCATGTATTTCCATAGGCTATCTTAAGGACCCATTTACGGAAGGGCCGGGTTAGTAAATGATAAAATGGTATCATAGCACCCTATATTATTTGGGGAGTAAAAGAAGATTTGAGATAGGACTATCAAAACATGATGGGTCTTTAAAGTGAGGTTATATCTCACTTATTACACTCATAGTTGAGATTTATTTATTTATTTTTGGATTTTTTTTATTTATATTGGTGTTCTTTTATATTTTATTAATGTAGTATAGGTTTTTTATAGGTTTTTCATGTTTTTTGGAAAAAATGGAAGAAGGATTGGGGCATGCAATTATCTCACATAGACTTGAAAAAAATTAAAGGATGCTACGCATGGTTTTCTTTGGACTTCTAGTGATAATTTTTTTGGGTTTTTTGTAATTGTTATTTAAGATTAATTAAATAAGGATTTTTTGAATTTTTTTATTACTTAATTGGACAATGTTAAACTTCTAGGTTGAAACATACTTTAAAAATGTGTGTGTAAATTTTAAAATTTATAAAGAAATGTTCCCATGAAAATTAAAATGGACTTATTCCTTAGGAATTCTTAAATATATTCAATGATAAACATGGAGTATTAAAAAAATTAAAGAGGTATTTTTTTATTCTAAGAAAAAACAAATTTAATTTGAATATAGTTTAAAAGAAAATGTTATAACTCATTTAGTGTCATGGTTCACATGGATGATGAATTTGATTTATTTCTTTAGTTTATTATCTGTATTTAATCATTAATTTTCCTATATAATTAAATTATTTTTTATTTTTATTGATTTAGACTTTTTTTATTTTTCTATTTTCAAGATTCCTCCAAATAATGTCTTGGTGGATCATAAGAAGTAAATGTCCTAGATTTTTCCTCTTATTGGTGTCTATATGAGTCTAATTGTTTCCATTCCCATTGTCAATCATACTAAGAGACCATATATATTGGTATAGTAATATTCCTCTCACTATTTACCTATCATTTTTGATTATTTTAATCTGTTATATTTTTTCAAGTACCATGAAATGGTTTAAGATATCTTTAAGTCCCCAGGGATTTTAAAATCCCTAAGAGTGAAAGGTGTCGTGAATCTATTTGAGGGGTTGGGTAAAAATTGGTGTAATATCATCATTATATCATATATTTAAGTTGGTATTACTTTAGAATTCATTAAGGCCACATTTACCCAATAGAAGTTCCCTGAGGAGGTGAAGTTTGATAATTTTATGAGGTAGATTAATCTCTAGTGAGGACAATGAATTATGGAAGAGTATGTTGATATATTCACTAAAATTGTTAAATTTTCTTTTATGGTAAATTCTAGTTATTTATTGAAAATTAATCTTTTTTTGAAATTTATTTATCCATATATCACTTCCAAAGAAATTTTATCTAGAAAGGCTTTGTTAAAAGAAAAATTCTTTGAATATTTGAAGGTGAAGTTATTTTATAGAGAGAGTAATATTATGGGTTGAATAATTATCCCTTTCTGTATTAGTGGAGGTTCATAGTGTGTAGATAAGTAGTATTTGAATTATTTAAAATATAATTCTTTTTTTGTTGTCACTTCCTTCAGGAATAATCAACTTCTTATAAGATTCTAGTGTTGTCATTTTGGGATATCAGTCCATCCTTATTGAATTTTCTACGCACCACTCACTGTTGTGGTTTTTTAGGACCTATTTAAAAATTTTGTAAGCATAATTAATTTTAAAGGAAGATGTTCATGTCATATTCTAGGTCTTGAAAGTAGTTTTGTGAATCTTTTGAGGTACCCCTCTTTTATCTCAAATTCTCTATTCATGCTTTATAACTTTATTCCTTTAAACCTATTAGCCCTGATCTATATCCTATATTTTGGTATATTTGATATCGTGTTCCCATTTATAGAGGAAAGTGATTAAATATATGAGATTTTTTATGTGAACATGATAAAATGTTCTTTTATGAGTCTCTTGTTTGAAATTTCAAGTGGTATTTAGTTTTTAAATGGATTTTTTATTAACACATCATTTTAGAGTAAGACGTAAATGATGGGTAGACTGGCTGTCGATCTTCTCCATTTATAATCAACCCTTCTAATTTTTGGGTTCATGTTCGGGAATTATTATAATTTGAAAACTTGTAGATATTTATTGATTTGGGGATTCATTTTGAATCAGTTTTTTATTTATTTATGGTATGGTTTGGAGATGGTGTCTTGGTTGGATACTTGTTTTTAGTTTCAATTTGACTCTTTGGGATTTAATTTTTGAAATAGATAAATTTCAAGGGAAAATGTTTTATGATGGGGATAATTTTCACATCAATACCTTTATATTCAAAAAAAATAGTTGTTTGCTGAGTTTTTTCTTTAATAAGGTCTAGTTTCTTCAAATTTTGGCGGAATTCGACTTACATATCAAGGTGCATAGATTTAGTAAAAACTATTCATCCTAACCATAAAACTATTAGATTTTATTGAAAATGAACTTTCTAGTTTTTTGCACAGTTTATTAGACTCTATATCCAAACTATGAGATATTCTCAAATTTTTCAACTAAGGGGTGCATGGTTAGCATGAAATTTGGTAAATTGTGTGGTCAAACTATGTTATATTCCTATTATTTTAAAATTTTAAAATCATGGTTTTAACCATATCTAATTATTACCCCTTCAAGGTATATTCCCCTTCGCCCTCCACCTAATTCATGTGATGCCTCTATGAGGAGTCCTAAGTGTATCCTCTCTTGACTTTTAACCTGATTTGGGTCTCCCTTTTTCGATTATTATAGATTCTACAAAGGTTATGAATTTTCTTTTCTTCTTATTACTCTTATTATTCTTATTCTTCATCCCATTTACCTATTTTCTTATTTTTTGTGGTCTCTCTTACTATGGAACTTTTTTTCTAAAAACTTAGGTGGTTGTTTGACTATATCTCTTATAAATCTTTGTGTGTAGGGTGTGTGGTTTATCTCTAGATTCATATATTATTCATATTCGACGGTTTTGTATCATTAACATCCATTTGAGGTCGGTATTTCCATGATTTTTCTTTTTTTAGCATTGTATTTAATTATTAATGTTTTTCAAATCAATTTATATCAAATTTATCCAACTTGTTAAATACATTGATAGATTAATAGATTTTTATGAACCTATTGATTGATTTTTTGAAATGTTAGTTCTATATATTTTCATTTTAATGGGATTTAAACTAGATATCACACACCTTATATGTTTAATAAAATATCTAAAAAGTTTCCACAATGGATTTTCACATTAAATAGACTTTAAAAATTTTAAAATATTTCCAAGTGAATTTAATTATGTATTTGAGCTATTGTGTGTTTGTGTAACTGATGTTCATAGTTTTAGATGAGTTCATATAATAATGTTATATACTATTCATATTAGATTTATTTCCATTATTTCCTATATACTTTTCATAGATGTTTCAACTTCTTTTATATTTTTTAAAATATCCCCTTTAATTAAATTCTTGTTTTTAAATGATCCCAAAGATGTTTTGAAAGTATACTTGATTATCAACAAGGATTTCAAATGAGGTTTAAAATTATGGTTTCTAAATATTAACTAAAATTCCCATTTGGCGCCTTAAAATGGGATTATGAGTAACATTAATTTTGAAATGGTTTTCAAAGGATTTTTTAAAATTATATTACTAGTTTTAGAAACCTATGGCCTGATTGGAACTTTATATAAATATTTTTTCCTAAAAAAAGAGTTTCAAACATATTTTATTCTCTATGTTATAATATTATATGTGAACTTGTACTTTTTATATCAATTACTAATACTATTATGTGTATTAAAGAGGGGATTTAGATTAGAGGGTCTATAGATGTGGGATGATAATATTTTATTAGAATGTGTTGTTTGTATTTGATGATTTTCATGTGATTTAGATTATAAATGTTACCTAAACTACATTACTTAACTTCATTGGAATTATAGAATTTTTAGTGAGAATTTGAGAAATAGTTGTCATTCTAAATATATTTACATATTGACTAGCATCCCCTAGTTGTGTTTATAATTCCAACTAAAAAAGTTCCATCAATAAGGATGGGTAGAGGAAGTCGAGTGTTTATTGTCTAGGGATGAATCGATACACTAGCAGATGGTTCTATTAAAGTATGTATAGGATCTTCTTGCCAGATATTTAGAAATTACACAAGATTATGTATTCATTATTCATTATTGTTAACTACACCTCAGTTTTTAGTTCTTTTTTCTTATTTTATTATTATTCCCACATTGAATGTATTCATTTTATTTATCTTATATTTTAATTATAACATACTTATATATCTAATAAAATTATTATTTTTACCCTTACCTTAAAAATATTTAGGCACCTAACTTGTTTGGATGTTTAAATTTGGTATAATGTTTCCTATTTTGTTTTTTATTCTTTACTTTTGGTGATTATTTTTGAGTTATCCTGGATATTTTTTTTTTAAAATGGTTTTTTAATGTATATATAATGAATGTTTTTTATAGTTTCTCATGGAATATTTTTGGTTTCTAAAATCAAATTATTAAAACAATTCAAATGTGTTTGGTTTTTTCAAAAAATGATGAAAACACATATTTTCAAATAGTGAATTTCAAAATAGATATTTTGGTTTGTTTTGTTAAAGGAACTATATATACTATTTGATGTGATCTAGTTTGGAAGCTTATGATTACACCTTACTTACACCACTCAGTGCCTATAGACTGAGTTGATTTTACTAGTTCAAATTCAGGTATCGAGGATATCCTTCTAGTAAAAATATCTTACTTAGTCTCTTCTAAAGTGGTTTTCATTGGATTTTTGGATGATAACCTTGATGTTACATAGATATCATGATGGTTATTTTTTATTTCATTTTCTATAGTATATGTGTTGGCCTGGCAATCCCTTCTTGTGTTCCTTTTCTATCTCAACCATGTTATATTGTTATTGTATTCAATTTTTGTATATTTTGATTCCCTATATGGTATTCATTTTAAATTAAAATATTAGGTTTAAACATTTTCATTAAATATATATATACACCTTATTGTAATTCATGTAGAATTATACTATGTGTTTATTATCATTAATTGGAAAAAATAATTATTTTTTATATAAATATATTTCATGGAACTAGTTTCTATCCCATGTGGCTTGGGAATCCCCCTCAATCCTTAACATGGGTTTCTATAATTTTCCGGTTCAAGTGTGACCTAGGTTAGTTCCTAATATACCACCTTAAATAAATTATTTCATTGTAATTTTTACTCACTAATAAAAACTTATCAATGTTTTCTCTTGTTTTCACAAAATAAATTATTAAACCCTAATGTTTACCTAAACATTATCTCTATAAATATTATATTGTTACTCAATATAAATATAGTGGAAGTGTCCAAGCCCTGGTTGAGGATATTCAGATTACGATTGAAGAGAAATTATGATGTTATAAAGTGGTGAAGTTTGAAACATGGAGGTAATGAAAAATAGATTTGTATTCATGTTTCTCTAAGGATAATGCTATTGATTGATGTAAGTGTAGTTAAACTAACCAAATCATATACTGGAGGGAAAATGATGATTTTATATCATGATACTATTTCATAGGTTAATCACACAGTTATGGTGGTGAATCTATTATCGAGGGGTGAGGTGGTTTTGGGTTGGATAATTTTTTCCATAAGTTTGATGGTTGGTGTGTTTATATATATAGAAGCACTACAACTGTTACCAACCCATATGAGGATGTATGGAACTATTACTGGTACTAGAAATACAAACTCTTTCAATAATACAGTTTTTCAGCATGATTATCATATTATCTCCAAGGGTCTATAGGTGACAATATAGGTTTTACATCAAGTTATTGATTGGTATGGGGTTAGTGTTGTTAATTATTATATGAAAACAAGTGATTTGATGTCAGTGAATCATAACCTTGGTAGGTACCTGATATCCTTATAGTAAGATAATTCCTTATAATTTTTCCTACAAATAATTTATTTCATCTAAATAAAGAGGCTATAGGCCTTGATGATCGTGATGGATGAAAATGTGTTATTACCTTATAGAAGAGGAAGCAGGTTAAATATAATTTTTCTAGAGATGGTCCAATGGAACTACTAACCTAAATGTTCCTATAAATAATCCTGAGGTTCAGATACCAACTCTTTATCATCCTATAATTATGGGGATGATATGGAATCAGTGGACTTATTTAAGAGGACGTGGAAGAAAATTATTATAAGGCCCCAGCCTTAAACCTTACTTAATCTTGAGTTATCACAAGATTACACGTTGAGGATCTTTTCAGGTTTAGAGTTTTAGAGAATTAGATCATAAAACATGCATTACATTCCACATATAAACAAATTGGTTACATAAAGATAGTATTCTTCATTCCCATCAATGGAAACATATTTAAAATAAAACATGGATTCTTTCTTGACACTTCCTTGACACTATCATCATATCATGTACCTTTCCCTTGACCTGTGAAAAACATTTCAAAAAAACTTGGGATGAGCATAAAAATCTCAGTAAGGGATATAAAAATATGGAAAGGAAACATGGGTACATATATACATAAGGATGAGATCATACTTTACCCATAAAACATAAGAACTTTAACATACCTCATCAAATCATGAATAAATCATAGAAATCATAAGACATAAAGGTAACTTGAGGCATTCATAACATTCTTACGTTGGGAGTAACCCTCTTGGTTACGTTTGGAATACCCATCACAATATATTACCTAAAATATCTTCAGAGAAACCTTAACGTTTCACTCTATTGCGTTACCCAATGTATTGGAGAGCAATATCTGACTCACCCGCACTTATTTTATCATGGAACCACCCGTCATCATAATAATGCCCAAGAACCATAACATAATCGTATCACATAAAACATGCATAAAAGAAAAAATAACATTTCCACATTTCAATCACAAGATATCAATACAACACAAAAAACATTGTGAAAACCATTTTCAATACCAAAATAAAAGAAAAGTAAAACATGGTATTTATTTTTCTTTTAAAAAGAAGGTATGGCTTGTAGAGGAAGCCGAAACTCAAATAACGGTCACGACGGTGGAGAAGTCGTTGTCGCCGCATACGTATGACAAAAACATTCCCTTTTGTCGTTTAGTAAACGCTTCGTATAAAAAAGATTCCTTTTGAATAAACGTAAAAGTCAAAGGGGTTTATACACCGTATAAAAGAAAGTTGTTTATAAAATAAAATATGCCTCAATGAAAGGAGATTGAGACGAAGTCTCATACCTCGTATCCGACTTGACCCGACCTTTATTTAATCTCCTAAATAATAAATTTTAGTGAATCTATACTTGCTTAAGAACCTTTTTCAAGTTAATTATTCCTTTTATACCATGTTATGAACATCATGTAATTATTTAAGTTAATAATGTTCATTTTGCCGGTATTTGGTTCTTAAGTCAAAAATAGACTTCTTACACTTACATGTTGTTAATTTGGTCAAAGGTTCATTATATCTAGAATTATATTAATGATTTGGATAACATATATCTCATATATATTCATCATATAAATTTATTTATAATATTACATCACATTTAGAGGTAAGAAATGAAATGCCCCGTTCATGGAGACGGTAAGCCGTACGTAAGCATGAACGCTACTTCCATTTCTATTTCTTATTTTCTGGAATGGAATCATAATGATATAAGAGTATATTATAATTCCAGTATAATAACATATATAATATCATTAACTTTATCCTTTACACATCCCACATATGGTATTAACGAATCAAATCACTTTCAGGGGGCGGTAGTCCGCACTTCCTAAAATGAAGATATCGTGTTTACCCATAATGGAAACAATAATGGTATGCCATAAAAGAAAAATACAGAAGCTTAAATAAATAATAAACATATTATATATCATATATAAAAATAGTGACATCATAATGGCCACCTTTGAAGGTGTTAAATGAGTATTGAACAATCATCGTTTCGGGAGGCAAAATTTCGCCATCAACGGAAACCGTATGTTCTTTAACCATTTGATGTAGTTGTGTGAGAGTGTAGCTCGAATAAATCTTATAAAAACATCCTAGTATATTTAAGATACTGTTTTTGTTACAAAAGAAGTAAATAAAAAGAGTTTAGGGGGTTGTAGAAGCAAAATAAAACAAATGAACATGAGAGAATGAATTACCTTTAAAAGTGTAACTCCATTTGCATTGAGCCTAAAGGATTCCTTTGAAAGGATTCTGCCCAAAGGGAATCCTCTAGGATGAGGAGAGTGATGTGGAGAGAGTAAATGGGCAGGGGTTGGTCGAGCCAAAGGCTTGAGGAGTATGTGAAATGAGGTAGAGGTGGGGGCCTTTTATAAGAGAAGGGGAGGGGCACTTTTGGAAAGTAAAGATAAGTTACTTTATTTTAAAAAGGGTTTCGGATTCAAAAGTTCCCACATTGCTATAATTCGAGTATAAGATGATAAGGCTTCGAAATCCACTCATCCAATTGGTTTTGTCCATGTGTAGGTTTTATATTTTTCATTATCTTCCCATTTTATTTAAATCGTTAAATAATGAGGTCATCACTGCATCATCATGATGTCATAAATAATTTAATTTATGTAAAGTATAAAAATTATAAAAAAAATACTATGATGTATGAAATATGTTTATCTTTCCAATTACTATTTATAATCAAAAATCGGATCTTTATAACCCCATGTAAAAAAAATTTCGTAAAACATATTATGTTTGTGTCATTTTTACTTTTACATTAAATAAAAAGTTATTTATGTCATTTCCCAACCAACGTGGATCCATGGGGTCCCCAATTTGACCCATGGCTTTTCTTGGTCGGCCATGACACAACCAATGAGGGTAAGACATGTTTCAAGCTCATCTTATTTTATTAAAGCTTTATTTTTACCTTAAACTACACTAATTACCACTAATCGCGATTAAAACTTAATAAGTTACTATTCACCAAAAAATTATTTTAATCTCATTGAACCAAATTTTACTTCTTAATGACAACCATGTATGTCGGATTTTTGAAATTCAAAACACAATGATGGCAAAATTTCATTTAAATGGAAAATCAGTTTTTATAAGTACCACTTAGTGGTTTCACTATTCATCAAAAATTGAAGTTTTTCAGAAAATTACCAAAAATTCACCCTAAGCTATATTTGATATTCCGAATTCAAAAATGAAGTCTATTTTACAAAATTCCAAACATATAAGTCACATTAATTAATTTAATAATTAATTCCCACTGTCAGAGCAAATAGCGTGTTTTTATAAAACAATAAGTATCAAAAGTTTGACACCAGTTTAAGTCTAATTTCAAAGTGAAATTGATTCCATTGACCATCATTGGATAAAATGGAAAACATATATTATAATTTCACTTCAAAAACAATTCAAACGATAATCTAATAATATAAATAAATTAGATTAAAAAGCAGTTTTGATGTAAAATGCAGTATTTTTCACTATTCATTAAAAAATGAACATTGTCAGAAAAATACCAAAAATTCACACAAAGTAAATTTTGATGTCCCAATTATAAATAATATGTTTATTTTGAAAAAAATAGCTTATAAAATTGTCAAAATATAGATTTAAAAAGGGTTTTCCATCAAAAGGTAGTAAAACAATCTTTTAAAAATATTAGTTTATTCCATGCTTAAGATGGGATTTATTTTAATTTTAAGCCTCTAAAACACTATCTTAATCATTAATAGACATAGATAAAAATATCTATTATTCATTACTTACTTGGGATGTTACATCCTTCCCCCCTTTAGAAAATTGCATCCCCGCAATTTATTTACTTATCAAATAAATGGGGGTACTTATCCCTCATTGCTTTTTCAGATTCCTATGTTGCCTCTTCAATCATGTGGTTTTTCCACAAAACCTTTACCTGGTGAATCACCTTATTCCATAACACTTCCTCTCTGTGGTCAAGAATCTGGACCGGTTGTTCCTCATAAGATAGGTTCTCTTCCAGCTGAACTACCTCTGGACTCAAAACATGAGATGGATCTGGCATATACTTTCTCAACATCGAAACGTGAAAAACATCGTGTACCTGAGATAAAATCAGAGGTAAAGCCACTCGGTATGCAACTGATCCAACTCTCTCCATAATTTCGTATGGTCGAATGAACCTTGGACTCAACTTTCCTTTCTTACCAAATCTTATCACACTTTTCCAAGGAGAAACCTTGAGAAAAACATGATCACCTACCTCGAAAGATAGATCCTTCCTCCGGTTATCCGCATAACTCTTCTGCCTGCTCTGAGCTGTTCTCATGTGTTTCTGAATCAGCTGAACTTTTTCTGCCATCTCTTCTACCAATTCTGGTCCCATCAACTTCCTTTCACCCACTTCATCCCAGACAGCTGGAGTTCGACACCGCTTCCCATATAATGCCTAAAATGGTGCCATCTGTATACTGGAATGAAAATTGTTATTATATGAAAATTCAACCAAAGAAAGATGTTGGTCCCAAATTCCCTGATAATCCATAGAACAAGCTCGTAGCATATCCTCCGATGTCTGAATTGTTCGTTCTGACTGCCCATCTGATTGAGGATGAAAAGTTGTACTAAAATTTAATTCAGTACCCAACGACTTCTGAAGGCCTTTCCAAAAGATAGAAGTAAACCTGGGATCACGATCCGATACAATGGAGAGAGGAACTCCATGTAACCTGACTGTCTCTTTAAGATACAAATGGGAAAGTTGATCAAGAGAGAAAGTATCTTGTATAGCAAGGAAATGAGCAGATTTGGTCAAGCGATCAACAATAACCCAGATTGCATTATTAACTCAAGATGTCTTCGGTAATCCAACAACAAAGTCCATGGATATATTCTCCAATTTCCACTCTGGCATTGGTAAAGGCTGAAGCATCCCTTTCGGTAACTTCTACTCTGCTTTAACCTGTTGACATAGCAAACACTTCACAGTAAAATCAGCAATGTCTCTTTTCATTCCATCCCACCAGTAATACTCCCGCAGATCTCTATACATCTTAGTACTTCCCGGATGAACTGAAAACGGAGAACTATGAGCTTCACATAACAACTCTCTCTTCAACTGTGAATCACAAGGCACACACAATCTCTTCCCAAATCTCAAAACACAATCATTATCAATGTTGAATTCAGGAAACTTACCTTTCTGAACGAGCTCTACCTTTTTCTACAACTCACTGTCTTGCTTCTGTGCTTGCTTGATTCTATCTGATAGAGAAGATCTCACTGATACCTGAAACAAAACAGAAGGACTTCCTGCACCAACAACTTCTATGCCAAAGTTCATCAAATCCTTAACCAAAGGATCACGTTCCAAACGCAACATTTCTAATGAATCATTACTTTTTAGACTCAAAGCATCAGGAACTTTATTTTCTTTTCACGGATGGTAATGAATTGTACAATCATAATCCTTGATTAATTCTAGCCATCTCCTCTGTCTCATGTTTAACTCTTTCTGAGTGAATATATACTTTAAACTTTTGTGATCGGTATATATTTCACACTTTACTCCATACAAATGATGGCTCCAAATTTTTAAAGAAAAAACAACAGCAGCTAATTCCAAATCATGTGTAGGGTAATTTACCTCATGAGTTTTCAACTGTCGTGAAGCATAAGCAATTACCTAATCATTCTGCATTAGGACGCAACCAATCCTTTTAGTGAAGCATCACTGTATATAACAAACTCACCATTCCTGGAAGGTAGTGCCAAAACAAGAGCATTCACCAATCTTCTTTTCAATTCTAGAAAACAATCATCACATTCTTTTATCTAGATAAACTTAACACCCTTCTGAGTTAGCTTATTCATTGGACTAGATAACCGTGAAAAATTTCTAAAAAACCTTAGGTAATATCCTGCCAAACCAAGGAAGCTACGAATATCGGTTACATTTTTGGGTCTTGGACATTCTTCCACAACTTTTGTTTTTGCAGGATCAACAGTTATTCCATCTTTAGAAACAATGTGACCAAGGAAAGAAATTTGTTGCAACCAAAACTCACACTTGCTGAATTTCCCATACAATTTCTTTTCTTTTAAGGTTTGCAAGATAACCCTTAAATGTCTTTCATGCTCCTCTTTACTTTTAGAAAACACCAAAATATCATCAATAAAAACAATCAACATTTTTCACCTGAGTCAACTGAGTCATCACTCCAACAAACTGTTTAGTTCTGATTCTGACCATCTCAGGATACTGATTTGAAAGGTCATTTCCCTCTATATGCCTTCCCAGAAAATCTGCCCTATTTCCTCTATAAAAAACCATTCTTAACACAGAAATATCTTAGGCGAAGCAACATGGTAATCTTCAAATGCTATATTATTTCAAAAAATATATTTTTGGATAATCATTTAATAGAATTCTAACTCCTAAAGTTATCTAAACCGACCTCTGATTCCAACTATAAGGCCCCAGCCTTAAACCTTAATTAATCTTGAGTTATCACAAGATTACACGTTGAGGATCTTTTCAGGTTTAGAGTTTTAGAGAATTAGATCATAAAACATTCATTACATTCCACATATAAACAAAGTGGTTACATAAAGATAGTATTCTTCATTCCCATCAATGGAAACATATTTAAAATAAAACATGGATTCTTTCTTGACACTTCCTTGACACTATCATCATATCATGTACCTTTCCCTTGACCTGTGAAAAACATTTCAAAAAAACTTGGGATGAGCATAAAAAGCTCAGTAAGGGATATAAAAATATGGAAAGGAAACATGGGTACATATATACATAAGGATGAGATCATACTTTACCCATAAAACATAAGCACTTTAACATACCTCATCAAATCATGAATAAATCATAGAAATCATAATACATAAAGGTAACTTGAGGCATTCATAACATTCTTACGTAGGGAGTAACCCTCTTGGTTACGTTTGGAATACCCATCACAGTATATTCCCTAAAATCTCTTCGGAGAAACCTTAACGTTTCACTCCTTCATGTTACCCAATGCATTGGAGAGCAATATCGGGCTCACCCGCACTTAGTTTATCATGAAACCACCCGTCTTCATAATAATGCCCAAGAACCATAACAAAATCGTATCACATAAAACATGCATAAAGGAAACATAACATTTCCACATTTCAATCACAAGATATCAATACAACACAAAAAAAATTGTGAAAACCATTTTCAATACCAAAATAAAAGAAAAGTAAAACATGGTATTTATTTTTCTTTTAAAAAGAAGGTATGGCTTGTAGAGGAAGCCGAAACTAAAATAATGGTCACGACGGTGGAGAAGTCGTTGTCGCCGCATACGTATGACAAAAACATTCCCTTTTGTCGTTTAGTAAACGCTTTGTATAAAAAAGATTCCTTTTGAATAAACGTAAAAGTCAAAGTGGTTTATACACCGTATAAAAGAAAGTTGTTTATAAAATAAAATATGCCTCAATGAAAGGAGATTGAGACGAAGTCCCATACCTCGTATCCGACTTGACCCGACCATTCTTTAATCTCCTGAATAATAAACTTGAGTTAATATCTACTTGCTTAAGAACCTTTTTCAAGTTCATTATTCCTTTTATACCATGTTATGAACATCATGTAATCATTTAAGTTAATAATGTTCATTTTGTCGGTATTTGGTTCTTAAGTCAAAAATAGACTTCTTACACTTACATGTTGTTAATTTGGTCAAAGGTTCGTTATATCCAGAATGATATTAATGATTTGGATAACATATATATCATATATATTCATCATATACATGTATTTATAATATTACATCACATTTAGAGGTAAGAAATGAAATGTACCGTTCATGGAGACGGTAAGCCGTACGTACGCATGAACGCTACTTCCATTTCTATTTCGTATTTTCTGGAATGGAATCATAATGATATAAGAGTATATTATAATTCCATTATAATAACATATATAATGTCATTAACTTTATCCTTCACACATCCCACATATGGTATTAACGAATCAAATCACTTTCAGGGGGCGGTAGTCCGCACTTCCTAAAATGAAGATATCGTGTGTACCCATAATGGAAACAATAATGGTATGCCATAAATGAAAAATACAGAAGCTTAAATAAAGAATAAACATATTATATATCATATTTAAAAATAGTGACATCATAATGGCCACCTTTGAATGTGTTAAATGAGTATTGAACAATCATCGTTTCGAGAGGCAGAATTTCGCCATCCACGGAAACCGTATGTTCTTTAACCATCTGATGTAGTTTTGTGAGAGTGTATCTCGAATAAATCTTATAACAACATCCTAATATATTTACTATACTGGTGTTGTTACAAGATAAGTAAATAAAAAGAGTTTAGGGGGTTGGAGAAGCAAAATAAAACAAATGAACATGAGAGAATGAATTACCTTTAAAAGTGTAACTCCTTTTGATTTGAGCCTAAAGGCTTCCTTTGGAAGGATTCTTCCCAAATGGAATCCTCTAGTATGAGTAGAGGGATGTGGAGATATTAAATGGGCAGGGGTTGGCCGATCCAAAGGCTTGAGGAGTGTGTGAAATGAGGTAGAGGTGGGGGCCTTTTATAAGAGAAGAGGAGGGGCACTTTTGGAAAGTAAAGATAAGTTACTTAATTTTAAAAAGGGTTTCGGATTCAAAAGGTCCCACATAGCAATAATTCTAGGATAAGGTGATAAGGCTTCGAAATCCACTCATCCAATTGGTTTTGTCCATGTGTAGGTTTTATATTTTTCATTATCTTTCCAATTTATTTAAATCGTTAAATAATGAGGTCATCGTTGCATCATCATGAGGTCATAAATAATTTAATTTATTTAAAGTATAAAAATTATAAAAAAAATACTATGATGTAGGAAATATTTTTATCTTTCCAATTACTATTTATAATCAAAAATCTGATCTTTATAACCCCATGTAAAAATTGTTTTCGTAAAACATATTATGTTTGTGTCATTTTTACTTTTACATTAAATAAAAAGTTATTTATGTCATTTCCCAATCAAAGTGGATCCATGGGGTCCCCAAGTTGACCCATGGCTTGTTTGGGTCGGCCATGACACAACCAATGAGGGTAGTCTATGTTTCAAGCTCATCTTATTTTATTAAAGCATTATTTTTACCTTAAACTACACTAATTACCACTAATCGCGATTAAAACTTAATAAGTTACTATTCACCAAAAAATTATTTTAATCTCATTGAACCACATTTTACTTCTTAATGACAACCATGTATGTAGGATTTTTTAAATTCAAAACACAATGAGGGAAAAATTTCATTTAAATGGAAAATCATTTTTTATAAGTACCACTTAGTGGTTTCACTATTCATCAAAAATTGAAGTTTTTCAGAAAATTACCAAAAATTCACCCTAAGATATATTTGATATTCTGAATTCAAAAATGAAGTCTATTTTACAAAATTCAAAACATATAAGTCACATTAATTAATTTAATAATTAATTCCCGCTGTCAGAGAAAATAGCGTGTTTTTATAAAACAATAAGTATCAAAAGATTGACACCAGTTTAAGTCTAATTTCAAAGTGAAATTGATTACAATGACCATCATTGGATAAAATGGTAAAAATATATTCTAATTTCACTTCAAAACCAATTCAAACGATAATCTAATCATATAAATAAATTAGATTAAAAAGCAGTTTTGATGTAAAATGCAGTATTTTTCACTATTCATTAAAAAATGAACATTGTCAGAAAAATACCAAAAATTCACAAAAAGTAAATTTTTATTTCCCGATCATAAATAATAAGTTTATTTTGACAAACATAGATTATAAAATTGTCAAAAGATATATTTAAAAATGGTTTTCCATCAAAAGGCAGTAAAACAATATTTTAAAAATATTAGTATATTCCATGCTTAAGATGGGATTTATTTTCATTTTAAGCCTCTAAAACACTATCTTAATCATTAATATACATAGATAAAAAAATCTATTATTCATTACTTACTTCGGATGTTACAATTATCCTTGATATGGGGGTATTTAGTTAACAAAGGTAAAAAAAATATGAACTATACAGACTATAAAAATATTCTTAAACTAATTATCATTAGGTCATAAGGTAAGAAAATTAGCTCAATTATTTCAGGAAGTTAGCTAAGGAAAAGAGTATTGTATCTAGGGGACTCCAGGAGTTTTAAGGTAATATGGAAATATTAGAGTAAGGAATAAATTATTTGGAAATGAATTCCAATACCACTCTATAAGTTGACCTGGAAAGGTAGAAGGAATAAAAATCAGATACATAGGGGATGGCCAAGTCTAGTCTAGCACCTAAGTCTAAGGTCAATAAGTATTATGTCTTACCAAAATAAAGAAGTGAGTTAGGAATTAAATTGGACCTACCAATGAATTCTAAGTAATAGGTGTATTTAAACACCATGCACATCAATAACCCAAATATAGATACAAATTGAATGTATCAATGAGATAAATAATCGACATAAATTAGGAATAAAAT
Organism: Viscum album; assembly: GCA_963277665.1. Taxonomy (NCBI): domain Eukaryota; kingdom Viridiplantae; phylum Streptophyta; class Magnoliopsida; order Santalales; family Viscaceae; genus Viscum; species Viscum album. Next base: position 1,135,045,928 of record OY728142.1, on the reverse strand, counting down.
GAATTGATTATTAAAAAAGAGCAAATTTGGATTCACATTATCAATAGTGGGATTATTAACTTGGAAAAAAATCATTACCTAGGACAACAAGACCATTTTGTTTTGAGTATCTCGTAAATAATTATTTGATGAAAATAAAGATATTCATTCAATATAAGTTACCATTGGTGAATTGATCAAATATTTAAAAAATTTATAAGAATGGCCTCATTATATCTTATACAAGTTAATTATCTTGTACCATTTAGGAAATTATTGAGTGTTCACACTAATCCCATAAAATTTTTTTCCTTTAAAATAAAAATATATAATTGTAAGGATAAGGATTTCTCCTTAAATGTTTTCGAATAATTATTCAAACATATAACTAAACTATTCTCTAATACCAAATAAGGTACCCTTAAAACCACACTTCTAGATCAGGTTCTTAACATACATACTTATATGCATAAGATTAATTGGAAACAAACTCATATATTCAAAATATTAGTATCTTGGGGAAAAATATGCATATTACATCAGCAACCAATACTTATAATGAATAATTAATCAAAGGCTTCATTATATAACCCTTATAATACATTAATAAACTATTTAACACCTATTATCACTTAGAGAAATGAGTAAAAATTAGAAATGATGAGAAAAAATTCCCATTAAGAGGTAATGAAAAATTTATGATTCATGGAGTAGTTATTAATAAATCATTAAAAAAGTGAGTGAAATTGCATGATTAATGGAATTAGATAATGAAATTGATTGAATTGATCATAAGGTGGGATAGAATAATCATATATAATGGAATAAAATATATAATAATATGGTCCTAAAATAATTACATATCCAATGATGTACGGATATTAAATCATATAAAAATTATCATGAAACATGGTGTCATAAAAATAGAATTTGGAACATATAAAAGCACAAAAAAATCATATCATATATCAAGTATCTCTGTCAATACCATTATTACAAAGTGGATAAATTTAATCAAAACATTACCATGTATAATATATTAAACTAATGTCATTGAATCATTTCCATGATTTACATTATTAACAAATGTAACCACATAATTTTCACTCATAATATAATAGACCAAGCTAACCACATCATGTCCACACATAACATAGTGGTCAATTAAGATATAATTCTTTACTTAATATAATTAAGGATATATAATTCTAGGCTTATCCACTACATATTTATATATACAAATATACTTGTGACACATGACTATAAAAATAATCATAAATCCATGAAAACTACAACATAATTTACTCATGGAATAAAAATGTGCATAAAAAATGTTTCTATCTAGTTATATGCCTTAAAATATCAAATAATTAATTATAGGGTATTGAAACCTTTTAGAATAAAACATATATTATTAATTTTATATATTTTCCCATTAAATTTAATGGTGTGGTTATCTAGGAGAACACCCTTTAATCAAAAGAATAAAATATATGGTATTCATTATAAATATAAATTCCAAGAATGGTTATTTTTATGCATTGTCAATGATAAGAAAAGACAAACTAGTGATGGATGAATCCAATCATAATTATTTCATTTTCATAATAACATTGATATATAGGAATTTGGATTATGAATAAAAGTAGTTATTCTACTATATTAAATCTTGTAAAAATTATTAATAAGAGAGAAAGTAACACATGTTTCTTTAAAATATCATAATTTAAAAATATATTTACATGGTTGAAAAATATTTTTTTAGAGTAATACAAATTATAAAATCATTAAAAAAACAAACTCTTTTTTTCAAAAATATTAAATAAATAAGAAGTTTTTCATTTTCAAAAAAGGAAATAAATATGTGATTATTTTTAAATAAATGATAATTTAATAATTAATGATTACTGAAACTTATAATATAAATAAATTATTTGAAAAAAATATTGAAATGAATGGAGAGGAAAATGAATTAAAACCCCTAAAAATATTTTTTATAACATTTGGTGACATTATCAAAAAAACATGGAAATTATTCAGTTTTAAAAATCATTTTCAAAAGGTTATATAAAGGATTTCAGAAAAAAAAATTAAAATAATTGAATTTCAAAATAAATGGAGTTAAAATGGAATAAACATTAAGAAGAAGATAGTAAATAGAAAAGTTTCTCGTATAAAAATTATTTAGTTTGATTTTAATAAATATAGGTAATAGAAAAAAAGGGGCAGGAATAACCTTAGAAAAATACTATAAAATAAATTATATGAAATTATTAATAGAGTATATGAAATGTGAGAAAGAGGAAGTGTTAGCATAAGAAGTTGATGAATAATATGACCACATAGATAAAAACCTCATTTCCATGAGTATTGGATCACCTAGTATATAATATCACCTCCTCATAATTTTATTTATATTTATTAATTACAATATTCATAAACTTTTCCATTCATATTTCATCTCTTATGATCTATTTGTATAATTTTTAATCATTTTTTAAATTAATAATGTTCTTATTGATCATTTTTTAGTTTGTTTGGTTCATATATACAAGACAAATTCTATGTGATAGTAATAACTAATGGTCACTATACAATAGTTTCATAAGATTTATAAGTCTAAATTTATATGATATATATCACTATGAAGTTCAATATTTAAATAGTTTAGTATTTTTTACAAAATAATACCAAATCAACAAAATTTTCTTCATAAGACTATTTTATAAAGTTAAAATGACTACACTTATAGACTTTAAATATAATTATTGTCATGCATATTTTGTCATTCTATACTTATGGTGATTTAATAAATCGATTATTAATGTTATATTTATAATTTAAATATATTTTTAGAAATAACTATTAAAGAAATAAAAGAAAATAAAATATTATATTTCACTTAAGATGTGTAAAAATATCATGGGTGAATTATATTTTTAAGATAGTTAAAAATAATATGAAAACTAATAAATATTTGATTTTTGTTAAAAAAATTAGACTTGAATAAAAAAATCAGCGTTAATTTAAATATGTTTTGTATTATTAGAGGATAAAATGAGAATTGGAATTTAAATGTATGGATTTTTAAAACCTTACTTTGACTTTGTGATAACTTATGAAATAAATATGATAATAAATGGGTAATCTCTCATAGATAATGTATTAAAGGGATATAAATACCATGGTAATATAATATTGGTATAAAATTAAAAGTAATTTTAATTTATTTTAAGACCAAATATTCTTAAATAAGTGATGTATAAAAAGACATGGAAACCCATAACTAGCTATTAGAGGGGCCTCACTAGGATTAGGTCTCAAAGACTATAGAAGAGTGTCTCTTGTGAAGGTTCCGGGCGCAGCGGATGCTCGTGGGTGGATGTGCCCACTTGGCTTTTTGTCATTAGCAATCATCAATCTGGGATCAATATGACGATAAATGCAAGTCTCCATAGAACGAATCACAGAAATAGGAAAAATAAATAGAAAGTCTCGGAACCACAAAGTAGGATCATTACAGGTTGATCATAATTAATTTAATTAATTGAACATAAATACCTTTTGGTTGTTCTTTCTTCATTGATGTTCTTGATCATGTTCTAGTGTGATTCATTGTTGCACTGCAGAAGCCAAGTGCAGACTTCCTCTAGCGGTGATCCACACGTGTACCTCGTTTCTCGGGACGTCGCCCAAGGATTCTCCGGGTGCTAGCGTGGAGAAACCTTGGCTTGCGTTGTCTGCCTTAGATCGTCATGATCTGATGGAAGAGGATATCTCTTGGTATTGAGAGAGTTCATGGAGGAAGAGGTTCTTTCGGCCTTGAAAGAATTCTCCAGAGATGTTGTGTGTAAGAAAAGATTTGGGGTTGTGAGGATATTTATAATCAGGTTTGAGGTTGTAGAGTTATGAAAATAAATAAATGCGTTACACATTTTATTTATTTCTTTGACTCTTATTTAAAACCCCCATGTCAAATAATTAATTCCTTAACATGCTCCCATGCTGATTATAATAAATATCATTTAAAACAATATTATATCCTCAAAAACCCGACTGAAAAAACTACACGGCGTGTATTAATAAATAAATGGTGTGTACTTGTTTTTCATTGAAAACTACACGGTGTGTACATTCAATGTACACAGCATGTATATCTTGTTTTCATTTATTCATTTACTTTCCATCAGTAAATCTATGTGCACGAGTCATGACATGAGTTAATGATAATCTTCTAGTATAAGGACCATTACACACGCTCGTAGATAGCAATGCCCGATGACACCAAGACATGCAGAATTTCTACTGGCGGGTCTGTTCTCATAATCCCCCATCGTGGAGATTACCAAGTGCGAACTCCATGAGAGAGAGTCTCGTCTTCTTACGACTACTCGCACATGATGGTCTATATACTATGTGTCCTATCATAGTATGTCATCCAACCATAGAACATTATTTAAGAATATTGTTATAGCATTCCAAGGTTCTCATCATAGTGGGGATCTTCCATGACCTTATCAATGCAAAAAATATTCCAGGACATTATTATATTATAGTCAAGTAGAATAATGAAAAATATATAATAAGTAAACATTCATGTAATCAAAGTACAAAACAGTTGGTTCTTAGGACACCAACCCTTACAAACTCCCACTTGGACTAGAGCCAACTTCCTACGACTTTTAGTCCGCTAGTCCTCACATAATGATCATGTTTTTGCTGAGTCAAGGCTTTAGTCAAGGGGTCCACCACGTTGTCTTCTGTGGAAATACTTCTCACTGTAAGTTCACCTCTCTGAGAAAAATCCATCAAGAGATGATACTTCCGAAGTATGTGCTTTGTCCGCTGATGTGACCTTGGATCTTTAGCAAGTGACACCCCTGCAGTATTATCACAATATAGTGTGATAAGATCTTTACTTCTTGGTACTACATCCATCTCTTGGATTAAGCTTCGAATCCATACTGCTTCTTTAACTGCCATAGAAGCTGTGATATACTCGGACTCCGTTGTAGAATATGCCACCACACTTTTCTTTGAGCTCTTACAGCTCACTGCACCTCCATTCAAACTGAAGATGTATCCAATATGTGACTTCATGTCATATTGATCAGTCTGGAAACTAGCATCTACATGTCCTCTGATGACTAGTTCCTTATCTCCTCCATAAACCAGGAACATATCCTTAGTACACCTCAAATACTTAAGGATAGTCTTGAATTCCATCCAATGGAGGTCTCCTGGATCAGCTTGATATCTTCCTACCGCACTTAATGCATAAGAAACATCTAGACTTGTACATAGAATAACATAAATGACTGACCGAATCATGGATGCATAAGGGATACTTTCCATTCTCTTTCTTTCCTCATGTGTCTAAGGACACATTATCTTGGAAAGATGAAGGCCATGTTACACTAGAAACAATCCCCTCTTGGACTGTTCCATACTGAATCCCTTCATTATCTTTTCAATGTATGTACTTTAAATCAGGCCCAACATTCTCTTGGATATATCATGATGGATATTGATCCCAAGAATATATGATGCCTCACCCAATTCTTTCGTGGAGAAGCATTTATGCAACCATGCTTTAACTGACTGTAAGACAGGTACTTCCTTTCCAATTAGTAATATATCATCAACATATACTATTAGGAAAATGACTGCACTTCCATTAAACCTCTTGTAGACACAAGGCTCACATTCGTTCTTAACAAAGCAAAATTCTGTTACAGCTTCATCAAAATGAATGTTCCATGACCATGATGCTTTCTTTAATCCATAAATGGATTTCTGCAACTTTCATACCTTGTTAGCATCCTTTGGAGTCACAAACCCTTAAGGTTGTGTAATGTAGACATCTTCCCAGAGGTTCCCATTAAGGAATGTTGTTTTGACATCCATTTTCCAAATTTCAAAGTCATGGTAAGCGGTAATGGCCAATAGTATTCTGATGGATTTCAGCATCGCAACCGGTGAAAAATTTTCATCATAGTTAATTCCTTGACGCTGTCTAAAACCTTTTGCAACAAGTCGTTCCTTGTAGGTTCTGACTTTCCCCTCCATGTCCAGTTTCTTCTTGAATGCCCATTTATTTCCAATAGGCTTTACATCAACTGGAGGATCTACCAAAATCCAGAATTGGTTTTGGTACATGGAATCCATTTCAGAATTCATGGATTCTTACCACTTGGAAATGTCTATGCCTTGAACAGCTTCCTTGTAGGTAAGAGGATCATCACTGTCCACTAATAATGAGTCACCATCCTCGGTGACAAGAAAACCATATCGTTCTGGTTCTCTCACCTCTCTCGTGCTTCTACACAGTTCTTGTGTCTCTGGAACAGATTGTTCTTCCATGGGGCTTTGTGGAATCTATTCTTGTACCAACACTTGTGTATCTTGAGCCTCGACTTCATTGAAGTCTATCTCTCTCCCACTATCTCTTTTGGAGATGTACTCCCTCTCAAAGAATATGGTGTGTCTTTTCACTGTTACCTTTTTGTCTGAGGGGTTTTATAGTTAATATCCCCTTTTTTCTTTGGGATATCCTATAAAGATACACTTTGTGCCTTATGGTGCAAGTTTTTTACCTGAAGAGGCCTTAACAAATGCTTCGCTACCCCACACATGTAAATTTCATAACATGGCTTTGCGTCCACTCCATAACTCATATGGAATACCATTTATCGATTTAGTTGGTACTTAGTTTAGTATGTGTGCTGCTGTTTGTAATGCATATCCCCAAAAGGATAATGGAAGACTCGCATGACTCATCATTGATCTCACCATGTCCAACAAGGTGCGGTTCCTCCTTTCACTTACACCATTCCACTACGGTGGGTAAGGAGGAGTGAGTTGAGATATAATCCCAAACTCCCATAAGAAATCAATGAAGTCCTGATTAAGATATTCTCCTCTTCTGTCTAAGAAAAGTTTCTTAATCTTCTTACCAAGATGGTTCTCAACCTCATTCATATATTCTTTGAACCGATCAAAAGAATCTGACTTATACCTCATTAAGTAGATATATCCATATCTTCTAAAATCATCAGTAAAATTTATGAAGTACGAGAACCCACCCCTTGCCTCAACTGGAAATGGCCCACACACATCTGTGTGAACTAATTCTATAATCTCTTTAGCACTTTCACCTTATCAACTAAATGGGTATTTGGTCATTTTTCCTTGTAGACACGCATGACATACACCAAGTGGTTTTAGTTCGAAAGAATCTAAATACCCATCTTGATGTAGTTTTGTCAAACGTTTCTCATTGACATGACCTAGCTGGTGATGCCAATGTTGGGTGTGGTATGAGTCATGTGAATTGACTTTTTCATCGATCACCATTACTTGGTTTGTCTAGTCTAACATATAAAGGTCATTATATAATATGCCCTACCAAAAAAATGATATCCTTATAAAAGTAGCAACATTCATTTCAAAACTTGAACATGAAACCATCAGTATCTAATCTGGATACTAAAATAATTTTTTTAGTAACAGAAGTCACATAATAACAACCCTTTAACACCAAGATCATTCTAGTTGTAAATGTGAGGTGGTAGTCTCCGACAGCTACAACAGCAAGTCTGGCTCCGTTGGCTGCTCGTAGATCTACCTCCCCTCGATCTATCTTCTTGAATCTACTTGGTTCATGTATTTGGATACAAATGTGAGAACCTAAAGCAGTATCTATACCCAATTAGTATAAATAGATATATTTCATTCGATAACAAACTCACCTGAAGCTTCCCCTTGCTTCTTTGGCTGGGTGTAGTTTTTCTTCAAGTGGCCCTTCTTGCCACATGTGAAAAAAACGACATCCTGTTCCTTTGCCTCCCCTTTGATCTTCCTTTTCTTGGAAGGCCTTGAAGAAGCTTTGGGCTTATAGATATTCGCCTTCCCTTTCCTTTTATTCACCATAAGGACAGAAGGATTTTCATGCTTCATGTCACTGTTCACTTGGTGAATAAGGATAAGAAGATCATATATAGACTTCTCAATGTTGTTCATGTTGAAATTAAAAACAATGTTTGAGCAGCTCTGGGGGAGTGATGCAAGAATGAGATCGGTACCCAGTTCTTCGGGGAGTTTAAACCCTAGAACCTACAAGCGCTCAATGTAGCCAATGAGCTTGACTACATGAGGCCCGGATGGGGCACCCTCTCCAAACTTGCTCTGAAAAAGAGCCTTGGAGATCTAAAACCTTTCCTATCTAGCTCTCTCTTGGTATAGAACACGGAGGTGCTCGGGCATGCTATAGGCATCCATGTCTTCATGAGACTTCATGATCTCACTAGACATCGATGATTGCATAAAACATTGAACGTCGAGAGCATCGTTCAAATGTTGATCATAGACCAGGAAATATTCATCACTCGCCCCTGGGGTAGGAGAATCAGTAAGTGTGGACTCCAGCACGTAAAACTTTTGTTCATAGCGTAGGATAACCCGAAGGCGCCTAAACCACGCCTGAAAGTTACTGCCTGTGAGGATATTTTCTTTATCCAGTATTGATCACAGAGAAAATGTGATTGATGAGTTTTTCATCTTGATTCTAAAATTTAAAAGAGCATATTTATTAGTACTTTCTTGATTACAATTTATGAGAAATAAAGAATGAATGAATTAATTCTCCCACTATTTCATAAAGTCCCAATGGCCCTCACCATTGAACTCGAAATTTCCAGTTTCTTTGACATTCTAGTGGAAAGGATCCATATTCCCCTTCACATAACCCCAAAATGGGTTGGTCAAGCTATTTGAAGGTATTTAGGTAGGCAAGTCTTTTCCAACTGTGAGTTTACAGTTCCTTGATCTGTTGAGTGGACTCCCCAATCCTGAAATCCTGACTTGTATTTCCTCAACTCTTGCCTCCAATATTACATCAAGTCTAGCAAGGGCTACTCCTCTTTATGTAATATGGTTAAGTCAACCCGAAACATTTCATAAGGGCTTTCTTTATAAAATTAAGTGTCCCAACAGGGGTTGGTCAAACACATAGTTTTATTGAGTCTTTCCCTTAATCAGGTAACAGAAGGCTAAGCCTGAATTAATATGGTATTGAGGGATTTTAATCTTTTATGCATAGTTTTTCATTATCACATGCTTGTTAACATTAAGTGATGCTTGCTTAAGTGATTAACCATGTTCTGATAATGTTTACGCATAGTCCGGTTTTTTATTTTATTCCATATTTTCATGCTTTTTCATTTTATTAATTATGTGATCGCGACAACACATATATAATAAAAAAACCATGCAATCAGACATAAATAAAATAAGATGGCATGATCATGAGATTCCATTTGGTTAGCTTATCTAGCTATTTTGATAAGATAACCCTGACCTAGGGAAAACACCTTGAACCTGATGGTTCATGTTTTTCAGCTCCCAGCTATCCTCTTTTGTATCTTCTTACATCGGTTTCGCCTCGGCTTTGGGATTTGAACCGTCTCCTCTGGCATGGGAGATCCTCCATTACATGGGTTTACATTAAAGAAACCATGGGCACGTAGGCCTTACATTTTATTGGAAGAAGGCTCGCATGCCAACAAATTTATATTAAATAAATTTAAATTAAACCATACACATACAAAGGGTCTTTGGTCTTGCTCATGATCATCCAGAGCATGAAACGACATTTACACATATTTAGAATCCAAATTCTTTTAACTGTTCTTTCATTTAAGATATGTCGCGCTTGAATTTAATTAATTATGATCTTATAATTAATTAATTCATTATCTTAAATTCCTTTCTGAATTTACTTGAGATTATTCTCATCCATATTCCTTGTACGGGTCTTTTTACATTGGAGGAAACCTGGTAAAATTCCATTTCTGGAAAAGTACACGACAAGTAGTTTATAATTAAATGGCGTGTATTTCTTTTCATCCTTTATCCAAAGTACACGCAGGGGGATTTGGTGATTTTTCTTTACTTTGTAAATTTTGGAGTACATGGAATATAGATAAATCATACATGGTGTGTTCTTTCTTGTTACGCAGTAACTGGCCTAGCGATCCTGTGTACACGGAAAACGGTTTCTCCTTGTACACGGTTTTACTTGGACCGGATTGGACTACACGCCGTGTTCTTCCAACATACACATTGTGTATTCCTGTTCCCACACGCCGTTCAATTTTTGTCAACACGGTGTGATTAATACACAGGCATATTCAATTTACACGGCGTGGTTTGGCGGACCAGTGTCGGTTCATTGAACCAAAGTACACAGCGTGTAGTTTTAATTACACGTCGTGTAATCCCGTGTTGAACAGACAGAAAGAGAGGATCCTCTGGATGAGTTCCTCGTTTTTTTTAATCAAAAATTAAAATTAAATGTTCGTTTCTACGATATGAATCGAGAAACGATGGAGAAAGAATAGATCTCGTTTATTCAGATTTATAGAATGATTTATTTCTAATTGAGTCAAATATAAATGCGTAAATTATCAATGAAAATTAAATAACTATAATCAACATTGTAACCTCCCTTTGATACAATTTGAAGGTTCTGGGCGCAGCGGAAGCACGTGGGTGGATGTTCCCACTTGGCTTTTTTTCATTAGCAATGATCAATCTGGGATCAATATGACGATAAACGCCAGTCTCCACGGATCGAATCACAGAAATAGGAAAAATAAATAGAATGTCTCGGAACCACAAAGTAGGATTGTTACCAGTTGATTATAATTAATTTAATTAATTGAACATAAATACCTTTTGGGTGTTCTTTCTTCGTTGATGTTCTTGATCACGTTCTGGTGTGATTCTTCGTTGCGTCACAGAAGACAAGTGCAGACTTCCTCTAGTGGTGATCCACACCTGTACCTCGTATCTTGAAACGTTGCCAAAGGATTCTCCGGGTGCTAGCGTAGAGAAACCTTTTCTTATGTTGTCTGCCTTAGATCATCTTGATTCGATGGAAGAGGATCTCTCTTGGTCTTGAGAGCGTTCTGGGAGGAAGAGGTTCATTCGGCCTTGAAAGAATTCTCCAGAGATGTTGTGTGTAAGAAGAGAGTTGGGGTTGTGAGGATATTTATAATCAGGTTTGAGGTTGTAGAGTTATGACAATAAATAAATGTGTTAGGCATTTTATTTATTTCATTGACTCGTATTTAAAACCCCCATGTTGAATAATTAATTCCTTGACATGCGCCCACGCTAATTATAATAAATATCATTTAAAACAATATTATATCCTCAAAATCCCGACTGAAAAAACTACACGACATGTACTTTTTTCATTGAAAACTACACAGCATGTGCATTCAATGTACACGGCGTGTATATCTTGTTTTAATTTATTCATTTCCTTTCCATCATTAAAACATTTTAGGATTACTTGAATAATTATTAAACCATGTATGGGAATAATCTTTATTCTACTTGAGATACTTGAATACACTTAGTGTGTGACCCTCTAGGCCTCTTTCTCATTGGCATTAGGCGGGCTTGCCTAAAGTCCAAGATTACTATCTAGGAATGGGTTCAGGAACCCAAGAGAAAGAAGTTGATGCCTCATTGACGTATCACCACATACGAATTCTTACTGTGTAATTTAATCCCTTTGTCTCGATATCTCATCAAGTAGGTTTCATGGTAGTGTCATAAACCTATATGCTTGATCCATCGTTCTTTGACTACCAGAAATAAACCCTTCATTCACACCATGGCCATGGAATTTAATAAGATAGTTCAATTTCAATCAAAGGGCCGAGATATCAACTTCCATAAATGGAAGGGACAAATCCTTCCTCGACTTATCCATTAACAACATGTCACTCATGACGCACCCAACGTACCCTACTTCTCGCCAACTGTCTGCGTGACGGTTTTCGTCAGTAAATCTAAGTGTGCGAGTCATGACAAGACTTAATGATAATATTCCAGTCTAAGGACCATTACACATGCTCGTAGATAGCAATGTACGATGACACCAAGACATGGTGAATTTCTACTGCCGGGTATATTCTCATAATCCCCCATATTGGAGATTACCAAGTACGAACTCCATGAGAGAGAGTCTTGTCTTCTTACGAGTACTCGCACATGACAGTTTGTATACTATGTGTCCTATCATAGTATTTCATCCAACCGTAGAACTTTATTTAAGAATATTGTTATAGAATTTCAAGGTTCTCATCATAGCAGGGATCTTCTATGACCTTATCAATGCAACAAATATTTCAGGACATTATTATATTATAGTCATGGAGAACAATGAACAATATATAATATGTGAACATTCATGTAATCAAAGTACAAAACAGTTGGTTCTCCGGACACCAAACCTTACATCTTGGTTACACCAAAAGATCAAAAACATTGACAGAATATTTTATTGTGGTATTTGGGTAGATATTTGGAAATTAATTGAGTTTATAAAATTGGAATAATGGGGTGGAAAAGGTGTGTTTATATAGGGAATAGATAGGGTTATCTTTTTATAATGTTTTGATTAAATTATTATTTAAACTGAAGACTATGAATAATATTTATTAACTTGACTATTTATATTATTTTACTAATATATATATTTTTATTAATACTTTAATACACCCAAAACTAAATTCTATAATTAAAATACATTATTTAATATACATAATCAAATATAATTTTTTAAAATAAAAACAAATATATAAATTTGGATTTGGAAATTGATTTTTAGGTTTTGTAAATTAGGGTTCTTAGTTTTAAATTTCATATTTCAAAAATTAAATACATTTTAATTGATAAAAAAATTATAAATTTTTGATCCCATTGTACATTATGAACTTACCGTATACGTAAACACTATCGTTTTTAAAATTCAGTGAAAAATAATTTTTTTCGATAATTACAATAAAATAACAATAATATAATTTCAATAAATTCATTATAAAAAATATCCATTTAAAAAAACTTATCTTAAAATAAGATAAAATATCTTTCAAATAAATATTTATGAAAACAATTTTGGAATGATGGACTTTATGCATTATGGTTATAATACTATGTCAGTGTCTATATTACATTTCTAATGACTACCTTATCAAAATATAATGTTCATTTTTTTATAATAAGACACTATATATATGATTAGTTAAATTAACAAATGAAAATAAAAAATATCTCATAGTATTATTTAAATTTCAAACATGTATCTTAACTTGTTAAAAAGAATTTCGTAGAGTTTTAAAACATTGATATAGCATATAGTAAAAATTTACAAATAAAAATATATATATTAAATTTTAAATTCTTTATAAAATATCATTTTAGTCTAATTTTTGTTCTTATGATGTACTTATAATATCTTACAACATTAAAATTTACTATGTAACTTTCCATGGTTTTATATTAAAATAATATCACTATTAAAACATGTACAATACTATAGATTCCAATGATTTCATTATTATTAAAATAGACATATTAAAATAAAACTATAAAATAAGAGTAATGTAATAATCGAAAACTATATGGGTAAAAATATTGATTAAATAATTAAAATAATTTTTTAAAAACAATTAAATAAATAATTATTATTCTTAAAATTCCATTATGAATCATGAATTAATAATATTTTATTATCTTTTTTTAGTACAATATCAATAATGGATATATATAAATACTTTTTTAACTTTATTAAAATATTATATATATATATATATATGAAAAATATAATTCATAATATCATTATTTGTGATTAAGAGATAATGAATTTATTATTATTTCATAAAATTTCTTTACAGCTTTTTGTTTAATAATTTTGTGTATAAATACTATCTTCGTATATTTAAAATAAAATAAAATAATTTTATATTATATTTATATATTTAATAGATATATTTTGTTAAAAAATCATTGAAAATATGGGATGCTTAAAATCTTTTATCAAATAATTCATATACAAGTGTTGCGGATATTAAAATAGAACCCCTTGTAATGGAAGTTTATTCACCTAAATTAGTTGTTAAATACTCAGTATAAAATACCCTGTTTTTCTATCAAATCAACCATGTGGTTATAACAATGTCTTACAACAAGGATTTGTTGACTAAAAACATTGAGTTTACCTTTAATTTTTTTAACCATGTCATGATTCAGGAGGTCAACTCCTCCCAATAGATTATATACAAAATTAGATATTACACACCTGAGTCTAATGAGTTTACTAAATAATAAAATCTAAATGATTTTAAAAAAATAGCCTCTAAAGATGACTTATCTAACCACATAGTACATACTCTCTCACCTAAAAAGTAAATTTTTTTTATTATATCCTTGTATTCTATATTAATAACAACAAATCATAGGTCACATTGGGCTTGGGGGAAGAGGATTATTTCTACCCAAACTACCCTAAAAGGTTTCTCTACATATCATCTCTTCTATGAGCCATGTTTATCCACTGTAAGATCCCCCATCCAATCTTTCTCTAGGAGGTAATCCAATAGTCCCCTAAATTCTTCCATAAATAGTTTCATCCCCAGTATCCTTGTTTATAACCTCTGGGAAGGAAATTATAGAAAAATGCATTGCATTAATCTATAGTGGATATTTTAACCCTTTATCAAATAAATTGTATTTATAAGTTTCATCCATAATCAAGTACTATATAAAATGAAGTAGATTAGTAAATATAAAAGCTCACTTTATGACTATAATTTCTCCTTGATTAGGATCTTTGAATTTATAAGCCTTATTAAAGTTGATTATTTGGGTAAAATTGGTTACCTAAAATCTCTTGAAATAATTTCTAATTAAACCCCTAATCCTTCTTTCCCTCTATTATAATATCCCTCTAATTAAAATCAATGCCTTCAGGAAATTAAGCTTCCATTCACACATTTTTCCACTCATGGATTAAAAAAATTAAGATATAATGATCATATTAAATCCTTTCCACCACTTCTTATAATCTAGAAGTTATAAGGATGAGGGGTAATTGAGATGAATTCTAAAATAACATCCATATTAAAAACTTTCCATCAAGGAAATACCTTCTAGAGATCTCGTAAGAGGTAATTTAGTCCTTTAATGACATAAGGTTTGAGTGTTATCCGAAAAGGTGGAACGTGTTTATATATTTCATTTTTCATGGCAACAAGTTTTAATTTGTGTTAAATAAATTAAAATTATGTATGAAACCTAATAAATTCACCATTTATGGGAAAAGAGATTTATTAATCTAAGGATACCATAATAATGGTTATGATATAACCACTACCCATCCCACATATTATCCCATTAATCAAATTCTTATACATTTAAATTATAAATCAAAAGGTCGAAAAAAAAATCTATGCATAGTTATAAAATATCTAATCTCTTTATTGAGCATTTAAAATTAGATATTTATATTTTTACTAGAATTTATGAATGATAAAAGTAAATTTGGTCATCTCTTGATAGATACTTAGATCATTAAATTCAAAATAGTGTTTCAATTATAGAAAATGAGAGTTTTTTTATTAAATGGGGGTTTGGGGGATTATTCATAAAGCATGAATGGAAGAACACTAAATGGAATTGAGGATTTCATGAGTTGATTGATTATAACCAACTAGGGGAAATCTCTTGATGTTCATCCATCATCAATTCAAGATATAGTGTTTAGATCATTTAATACCTAGTTTTTAAAACCTAGAACAATAATTTTATTGAATTTATACTATTATATCTCATAGGTTTTTGTCTAAAAAACAAAATAATTCACCGATTTACCGCTAATGATTAAGTGAATTGTGCCTGACATCATAACTAAAATACTCTAAGGCAACACATGAAGAACTCACTATATATTCTAGGTTTGTATGAAATTTACAAGTGATAACAAGAAAGAATATTAGAAGATTGTGTCAGTGTTTGTATGAATTCAATCTACCAATATGAACCACACAAACAACACAGTTGAAAGGGGGAAGAATAAGTGGTGAATGATTTGTAGAACATCACATTAATGGGTACCCTCAAACATGATTATATTAGTTTTAATATGAAATATTAATGCATTATTCATTTAAATAAGAATTTATAATGAATTAAAATAACATAAAAACCTTTTATTTAAAATATTATTCAAATATTACAAACAAGAATCTTGGGATTTACATCATGTTCTCCCCAGATGATCATATAGAGTTTAGAACTCCATAGAAGGGGATGCAACCAAATATATTGAATAATAATGTCTCAAAGACTCCACTACTACCCATTAGTCAAAAATAATTTTACAATGAGGGGAAGGAGTGATTGTATAGATAATTACATCAAAATTTATATAATAAAAATTTATGGGTCTAAGGGGATAGGTGAAGTGTTCATAGTAGACTTTATCCCTATGCATTGTCTGGATTTTTTACAAACATAATCACTTTATATTGAATTTAAATTCTGAGGAGTGTTGGGTATTTTTTTATATGTAAACTGGATGTAGAATCATCCTAATTAGTGGAATGAAACCATAGTTATGGTTCAATCACTATCATTAGGTCCAATATATCTTTCCTCAAATTTCTTCACTTTGTGGGCATCTTTTGGGACTCTTATACTCTGATAAAACATTGGGTCCAATTAGATGAATTTAATCCTTATCATCATAAAATCCTAAAAATAGTAATTTTTTCATTTGTATGAGTGTATATAATGTTATGATTAAAATAGTGAACATATGTCAGATTAGACCATTATGAAACTACATTTTTAAGAACGTTTTCAACACATTAATTCAAAATATACATTGCGTGAAAATTGATTTAACAACGTGATATTAAAAACCCATAAAAATTAATTACATAATTATAGGGGTTATAATTTATGATATATCATTGTACACCCCCACACCTAAACCTTTGTTCTCCTAGGAAAATTATTATATCTTAATCTAGTCCCACTACCAAATCAAATGTGAGAAAACATCCACAATTATTTTGAATTCAAATTCATCATTTCCCATTTATAGAATCAATTTTCCTATAATTATTTTTCCCTCGTACTCAAGTTTTTTCACTTTTATTTTTTCACCCATGTTAAATGTCACAGCCTACGTCACCTTTATATTTTATATATTTACCCAAATAACATATGAAATTGGAGTTATGTTAATTCCAAGAGTTCATGTGATCATCTCATATTATTATTGAGACACTTATTTCTCTACCCATATTAAATAGTCGGATACTCAAGAGTAATTTTAATAATTTATTTTAGGTTTATGGTTTTTTTGGATTTGATGTCTATAAATATGTTGTATGAGAGGAGTGTTTAATCTCTTAAGTAAAAAAGCATGTAAAAGTTCCAAAAGTGTTTAAAATGAATTTAATCGATAAATCCCTCACATAGTGTATAAATTACAACTCGCTCTCTCCTTTTTTGTGTGGGTCGCAACCAATGAGTGAATAATAATGAGTAAACTTTTTCTTTTCACTATTTATTTTTTTCATTTGTTTTATTTATTTTATTCACTGTGAAAAACTATAGCTTTTTTGTATACAATTTTTTCATAGATATAGAGGGAAACATGTGTAAAAAACTGATATAATATGGATTTTGAACCCACTTACCAAGAAGTATGACACTTTCAATCAACACATACCAATGAATCCTTCCCTATAATTACCATGGAAACACCATCTCCCCCAAACCTATTGAATATTAAACAAGAATATACATAATAGATGGGTATATAGGTATAAATTATCTTGTAATATGTCCAATTAATAGTAAATTCATGGTATATAAGGATTAATAAGAGTCAAATATCAAGGTGTCTCAAAATAATAGTGACTTGTACAAAGGGATTTTCAATCGAACGATGGCCTCGATCATTGGTGTTGCCTGAAAAAATATTATGGAATTAAATAGAATAACTAAAAGATCACATTTCCCTATATGTTCTAAGTCTCTCAAGAAAGTCATTAAAAATAAAAATATGTAATAATGGGAAAATAATGTCTCTTGGGTAAGGTATTTAAGATATTGGTCAGTCCTAATGAAGAATGGGTTTCAAAAAACCATTAATTTCCTAAGAATTATTTGATAATAAAAAATCTATAAAAAGTTTCCATATCAACATTCAATTAAAATAATTTTTCCAAAACAAATGAATTTTATACACAATTCACTCAATAATGAAATATTATGTTGGATATTCTATTTATGATTAATGTTTATATAAAAACATAGATAAAAAATTAAAACAGAATGATTTTTTTGTTTTTATAAATTAAATCAAAACTATCGTATTTCAACATCCCCCACACCTAAAAATTTCATTATCCTCAATGTAGGTTGTTTAAATAAATATAAATATAGATAAAGGTATGGAGAAAGGACATCATGCTAAGTAGTGTCATATATTGCATCCATCAACTTTATTTCCTCCACAAGATGTATTGGAAGATCCTTATAGAGCTCATTAAGTATCTACCCATTTAAGGTAATCATTTTTCCAATAATCTCGTAAAAAAAATTTTTTAATCTAAAAGGGTAGACATTAATAGCTGTATACGAATCAATCCATCAAGAATGATGTTTTCATGGGTAGGGCATTAGCTTAGAATTGTGTATGAGGACCTCCTCAAAAGTATGAAACTTCTACTAATTAGTCTTCTCATAATGGGTATCCTTTTTCTTCTATTTATATATCAGGGATTTATAATATGCATCACATATAATTTCTTTCAACTCCAAAATCTAAAAATTTATATGCTCACCTTCATATGATATATTTGTATTACATTGTTTAACAACCTAATACGTATGGTACCTAGCCCCCACAAGAAAGGGACAAGACATTCCAAAAACAATTATATATGGTGACATTATATTTGGGGTTTTAAAATATATATATTACACCTAAATTCTATCATCTAGGAGAAAAATCCAATCATTCATATTGGGTTGTAACATTTTTTCAATGATTCATTTAACTTCCCTCTTAGAAATTTCTTCTCTTCTATCAGTTTGGTGGTGATATGTAGTGGATTATTTCTGAAAAAAACTACACTTACAGATAATTTTTCTCATGTTGGGATAACAAAATTATAACCCTGGTCAATAATGATGAATCTTGGAAATCAAAACTTGCTTAAAATCTTCGATCACACAAAATTTGCAACTACTTGAGATTCATCGGTCCTAGTATCCTTTACTTTCCCCTATTTAGGAACATATTCAAAATATAATGAGATATATAAAAATACAAATGAATTTATAAATGTCCCCATAAATTTAATTCCCCATTTATTAAATATATTACAAAATAGCATGGTTTCTTGGTGCATTTCATTCCCCTTGTATATATTCCCTATAAATTAACTTCATGTGAATGATATAAAAAATTGATGAGAATATATATATAATTTTAGACAATTAATTCCAAATTAAAGGACCTTTCATGTTTTATGGTTAGATCCAATTTGGACCCCACAAGACAGAGTGTGGTAAAACTTCAAAATAGAGGTGAACTCATGGTTGGGGACACATAGAGGAAAAACATCGACTCTATAAATTCTCCACAAGTACGTGTCATCCCAAATTTACCATCATGAACCGTACTTATATCTTTGTTATTGTGAAGGTATAAAATCTATTGGGACACTACACACTACTAAAAAATTCACAGTGTTCAAATATCTTGTGGTAAGGTCCACTATAACACAAAGGTGGTCATTAGGAATGAATTCTCCAATGGGGATGGATGAGACAAAATAGTGTTATAGTGGTGGTGTAATCTAACTAATGTGGTCTTCAACCAAAATTTCAATAGCCTTGTAATCTAAAATCTCTATTTCGAAATCCTATAGGAGCAGAATCCACCATATGTGGTGGGGATTAACTTTAGTTTTCCTAACGATAACCTAAAGGGGTGCCTGATTAGAAAAAAAATGACTATTGACCTAATAAGATATAATATTAATTTTTCAGAGGTAAATATGATATAAAAATGTTATTTTTTAGTGGTGTTGTAGTTTACATATGCATGGTCAAGGGTATGAGAGGAATATACAATGAAATGAGGCTCTTTATCAACCCATATTGATAAAACTTCCCCAATTTCCAAGTTAGAGGCATCACACATAAGTTCAAAGGGGAGATCCAACTGTGGGGGTTAGATTATGCGAGGGGATGTGGGACTCCTTTTTAGTGAATTAAATTCATACTCAAGATTTTAATCAAAAACATACTCATAGTATTTTTTAAACAAATGATACAAGGGGAGTGTGATCTTAATAATGTATTTAATGAATTAATGGTAAAGACTAGTATGAATTAAAAAATATTGCACCTAAGAAACACATTTTGGATATGTAAGGGAGAAAATTAATTCAATTTTTTATTTATCAACTTGAATTACTTTTCTCAAAATAACAGGTCCAACAATTATTCCCCACACTACTATGAAATGGAATTTATTATAATTTAATATGATATCTTTTTCAATGAGATAGTAGATGAGAGAACCATGGTTTTCCATAAAATCATCGAAGGAAGATCCATGAACTATAGAATAATCTATAAAAACTTTTATAAAATTCTAAATGTACAAAGAAAATATAAACAATATATAATGTTGAAAGTACCAGAAGAATTATAAAGACCAAATTTAAACATCCTGGATTTTTGATATTTTTTTTTGTATTTTTAATAAATTCTGTCAAATATAAAATAAAAAAAAATAGAAAAAAACAATGAATACTTTTATTAATAAAAAAATGATTACATTAAATTTTTAAAAAACTAGATACCACATATAATTCATTAATATGACATTAAGTTCTAGAAATATAACTATAGATCCACAAAATAACACAAGAAGGACAAATTTGTAGCCCACTTTCCTTGAATATTTTATAATTTGAAAATTAATAAAGAGAAGAATAGAAATAAGACTGAGAACTAGAGGGAAGTAGAGAACCACTCTTGGAACTAAAAATTGAACATTGTGAAATTTTTTTGTTTTTAAAATACCTTAAGGAATAGGTATTTATAATATTCAACTTATGACTCTTATAAAAATATAATCATTGATTTTTTTAGTAGATTTTTTTGTGACTAAAATATAAAATTTAAATTGAACTTAAAATAGTAAAAAATAGTCAAATAATATTTAAAAATTATATCATTTTCTAAAATGATTAAATAAGTAAAACTATTAAAATTTTATATTATATCTTTGGAAATTATTATGTGATATAAAATTAAAACATTCAATTAATATTTATAATAATAGTAGTATAATTTAATGTTTAAAATGGTATAGTTAAAATATTAAAAGTAAATATTACTTTGATACTTTTTCATTTTTGTTTTTTTATAATTGATACACTTTGAAAAAAAATAATCATGTACTTATCCACAACCAAGGGTAGTCGTGCAACCACATTTTAGGTGGTTTGATCTTTTTGGATATCCCATGTGTAAGGTTCCCTTTACATGTGTGTTTTTTCATCAAGGGGTAGCATCCAAGTCTTGGATTATAAAGGGATACTTAAAAAACCACCAATTTCGATGTGGGACATTACTAATGAAATCTCAGGTTATTGATTGAGATAGGTCTCATCCTAGTTGTCCAACCCTTCTATTTATCATCTTCTTTATTTTACCTCTTTTTTATCCTCAAACTAGTAGTTCAAGTTGTTGAGTTCTCTTCCACCATCACAGTCCACTCCAACCATATCCCCTCTTAGATTTATTTTCTTCTAAAGAAAACAAGGATGAGTCGATTAAAAATGAACTGAACCCTTTGACTTATAATTTCTTCCCTTGTCTTCTAAAGGAATATATATGTAAATATACATATATATCTTATCGACTCATAATCCGAATATTAAAAGAACAATGAACCATATTTGTTCTATATACATTAAAAAATTTCAATTCCCCTTTTTATATTTTAAATTGCAGTGACATAACGTGTATATATATTTATATATATATCAAGTATGAAAACCCAAACCCTTACTGAAGAAATAAACCATCATTCTTGATTTTCAAATGAATGGTACTCCCTTTCATTTTTCTTTCCATGAATGATTAGTGTAATTAAAATATATAATCTTGCATTATATAACCATCATTTTTCACACCCAAAGGACCATAACAATTTCCCCAAAATTATCCCCACATTCTTTATCTTTGTGTCCCAGAACCAACATCCTTGAATTTATCCTCATACAAGGTAAGGGTGATATTTTATTTTCAACTTATTATAAGCAATGGATTAATCATTTTTCTACAAAAAAAAATTATATTCGAATTTATTTTTAAGGATTTTGTTTAATTTACAAATTTATATATATGTATGTATATATATATTTTCATATTCTAAAATATATGGATGTTAAATTTTTTTATCAAGTTTATGTTTTAGAAAAAAAATCATTATTTCGTTTTAAAATTTTGATTTGATTTATAACCAATATAGAAAATCCAGTCATCATTTTATTTATTTTCTAAGAACAATATATATATATATATATATATATATTATGATGAAAATTAATTTTATAAAGAATTATTCAATGATTTTTAATAAAATATTTTAAAATAATAGCAAAACATTGTTTTTTATTGTTATATTTAAATTTTTTCTTCTACATATAATTTTTTATGAGAAAATTTAATATTTTTTGTATTCTGTGATTTTTTGTTCACCGTTATTTTAAATGATAAATGTTATCATTTTATGTGTGAATATTTTGTATATATCAATGAATGTCATTTATAACATTAGATACGGCCATAATCTAAGATATTATAGACTTTCAATGCACTTTAGTTAAAGAATTTATTTGATTTATTAAGAATTTATATTTTTTTCATTTAAATGAATGTAATTATTTATAATTATGGATTTCTCATAGTTATTCTTTTATAAATTATTAAAAATATGTTTATATCATTTAAATATATATGTAATAATATTTTCCTCTAAGTAAATATTTTAATTATTTTTTTGAAATGTTTTTCGGTTGTGATGGGTGGGACCATTAAAATGTTTTCTATAATTATGGAACTAGAGTATTTGATGATTTAATGTGGTATGGATATTTGACCCATGACCTATAGGAGATGTTTTCTCTCATGATATAAGGATATACAACCTTGTGGTTTGTTTATGATCTTTTGAGTATCATTATTAATCCATAAAAATTATTATTTTCAAGATGGGGAAATTCAATGTTTTATTTCAAAAGAATTATTATTTTGAAAATATATCATTTGAAAAGTATTATATACTATAAATAATATTTATAAAATCTTTTCAAAACCCTTCTCTAAGTATTTATTTTACCAAATTGTTTATTTGATAAATAATTCCAAAGAGATTTAATGTTTTTAAGAAAAGTATTTCCAAATGATTTTAAAACCCCTTATTGGGAAAATTAATGCTCACCATATGTTTTAAATTATTTTTCACAGGTTTAGTAGAAAATATTTTGGCGTTTGTTTCACTTAAGGAGGAAGCACATAGGAAAACATTAGTTTTATTTTTGTATCAAATTATTAATTTGTAATGTATCTATCTAATTCTCAAAAACCTAGAACGAAAAGGGTCATGGATAGTTAAATAATCTTTGTATTATTCTTTTTTGTTTTATCAAAAAATACATAATGTTTTTTTGTTTTGAATCCGGAAGTCTGGGTTGGGGGCTACACACAAATGGAATCCTCCTTTATATGAATGTTCTTATTAGACATGTAAATGTTTAATTTTATTAATCCTCATGGGTTATATGGATATGAAAATAACCCGAATATACATAAATGAAACAATAATTGGAATTACCAACTATTATTTCTCTCATTCAGTAAATGAAAGGTATAGTAAATTGGTCATTTCACATTTCTTGATTTAGTAGATGGTAGTTAATATATAATCACTAACTATTTTTAACATGTGTTGGAACAAATTCAATACTTTCATTTGATATTATAGTTATAATAGTTATTTTAGGAACATTTTGAAATGGGTTAACCCATTTAATATCAGATATAGGAGAGATGACCCCATCAAAAAGTAATTTACTAACTTCTAATTTTATAACATCATTGAGGGTGTGATTCAACCAGCATTTATCTTTACTTACAGGCCTAGACTCATTTTCTAAAAGTGGATCATGCAAATAGATGGGATAATCATGATAATATCAACTAATTTCTATCATATCACCTATTATACACTCTCTTAAAAGGTGTAGAATTTTCTATTCCAATTATGGTGGGAGAGATTTTTAAATAATGAAATGAAATTAGACAATACCCTCAAGATAGTATTATTTTAATTTTATGGGAGTTGTTTTCATTCCAATACTTATGGTTGTTAGATTGAGGGAAGTGATTTAGGTGAATTGAGATCCATGAAACTATCTATCTGGTCATTTTTATTCTCTATAGATGAATAATAAATGTAAATAAGATTTTTAGAATAATTTATTGTCATGGGTACCTCATAATTTACACACACATCAATTAGAAAAACAAAAAAACATTATTCCAAACCCACACAGCACTCAAAACAAGATTAATAACCCAAATCATAAAATAGTGAAGAAGAGGAAATGAATTAAAAAAATATGAGATAATTTTGTGTGTTTCATTGGAGATAACTTCCATCAAATAGAAAATAAGGGTGGAGTGCTCTTCAATAGGGTGTTTCATAGCATTAAAGATATTAAAACTTACCTTTCTCACCCAAACTGCAACGAAATCATACCATTGTGTACATTGATGATTATATTTTTCATTTTATGGAAAGTAATTTTATGTATGGGAGTAGATATCCATGGGTATGGGTATCTTATATCTTAAGAACATAGAAGTTTATAGGGAAGATGATATTCATCACTCTCACAAGGACATCCTCAGTCACTCTAGTTGGGTGTGTTGTTCTTCAGTTGGAATGTTTTGTGATGATTATTATTAGTTTAATCTCTCCAATTTATAGAGATTTATAAATAGATTGATAAATCAGATTAATTTAATAATCTAAATCAACAATTCCATCTGAAAATAAAGTCTCCCCTATGTTGCAAGGTATCATAAAAGTGAAAATATCCTTGTATTTGTTTTTAATTACTAGTTGAATCAAGGATACAGAATTTCTTTTAAGGTTGAGTCTCTTAGTAACCATTTTTCATCTTATATGGGAGAAATTTTTATTAATAAATTTTTCACATTATGTAATTCATTTAACTACATCCAATATATGGATGTTAACTTGTTCCTTTTTAAATGTATCTATGATCACTTTATCAATTTTTTTATCAAAATGTTTCTTAGATTGAGTGATTATTTGGGGAATGGTATGAGGAATGAATTGTTTTGGGTTATCCTCAATGATAACAATTTTACACTTTGTATCTTCAATTTATTCTTTTAAGGGTGTCTAAAGATATATTTCAAGAGAATGACATACATGTTGTGTAGAATCATTAGAAGGAAATATTTCTTTACCAAAATGAAGTGTGATAGCACATAAATTAACGTCTTCCTTGGGAATGGAAATTGGTTAGAAAGTTTTTTTATCCAAAACCTTGAATTTTTATCTCATCGATGGTATTTTACCTTATACCACTTGAGTTTGTAGGTATTGAATATCCGATTGTGTGGTCTGTTGGAATTGGAGGTTATAGAATTCCATTTTATTCACCATAACCTTTAGGCCTGGTTTGTATTAAGGATAAGGAGGATTATTTTCAGATTTTGAAGGATAATAAAGTTTCATACCTTTGACTTGTTGATACTAATTCTATTTTGGGTAGCTTGAGTTTATTCTTTTTTGGTACTATGGTTTTGACCTCCACCAAAGGTTTTGATTTTTCCAAAATTTATCTTTCTTTAAGGAGGTTTATTTATATGAAATTTATTCAATGAATACCACTAGACATGACTTGGATGAATCATGGGGTCATTGGCACAGATCAGGGAAATGAGTGTTATCAGAATAAATACCAAAATGTAATGGAATGGGTGGAGAGTGTGAATTACATTCATCCTGACCTAATTGTCTTAAAATACTATGAATTTAATCAATTAAATGATATACCATTTGTTCTATAAATTAATGGATTTCCTCATTAACTTCTAATGTGGGTTAAATTTATCATGTACCAAATTATTGTGTGTTTTGAGCCATGTTATCTATAAATTCCTAACTGGTGGTAGGGGTTTTATCCACTAGGGAACCACACACTATAGCATCTTCCAGGACATGATCCATGGGGACATGTCTCTCATATAAGTATTGAATTATAAATTTTTAACTATTTTAGAGGTAGTGAAAACATGAGAAATGACTTTTGAATCTCTCCCAAAATTTATGAAGTGTCTCTCATTATGATTTTCTAATGCCATACAGTTTTTTATAATTGATTTACTTCATGTGGAAGGGAATAATTTCTCTAGAAAGAGCCACTTAAGGTCATTAAATCCATTAGTTTTGGTAGGAATATAGTATATCCAGACTTTGGATACACCATCAAGGGAGAAAGATAAATCTCTAAACATTATGAGGTTATTAGACACATTTTTTTTGTTTCATTATGGTGAACACTATGGGAAAATAATTGAGTTATTTGTGAGGGTCCTATCAGGAAAGACAATGAAATTTTTAAAGGACGTTTATGTGTATTTAAATAGTTCAATGTTGGGTTCTTTCTCAGGATATTGGATGTACACAGGTTGGTACTCTAAATTTGGGGTGGTTGGTTATTATATTGTTTTGTATTTGTATCCATATTTTTATGTATTTTATTCATTTCACTTATGGACTGGTTTAGTTTCTAAAATGGTATCCACCATGATAATTTATTTCCTTACTCTACAATACCTAATCTGTGAGTGGAGAGTATTTTCAATTTTAGGTTATATTTCATACAATTTTCTATTCCTGATTGGGTTTTGAAAATAAGTTGTGAAGTTTTTTTCATTTTTTGATTTAGGTATAATGAGGGGAATAAATAAAAAACTCTATATTATAGAGTAAAATATATAAAATAAAATAAAGTTGAATAAAAACTAATTTTATTAAAAAATAGTGAAGATAGAAGATGATGAAGAACAAGAAGAAGAGAGAGAAAAAATATAAGAAACAAACAACAATCCAAAAAAAGGAATGGGGAGGGGATTGAAAGGAGAAATAAATAAATGTTAAAGAATGAAATATAATTGATAAATGATCTTGGATCTATAGAAACAGTCCTAAAATTTTATCATATTATTGAAAACATAAAATTAGAAATTTATATGTTTACTATAATTTATGCAGTACAACAAGAACCCTAGGTCATCTCTGAATGTAGCATTAGATTATTAATTTCAATAAATTGTTTTAATTATAGAAAATCGGATTTTTTTCATTAAATATAGTTCTAGGGGATCAATCATAATGAATGCATTGATGAACACTAAATGTAAATGATAATTTAATGAGATGATTGATTATGATCAACCTAGGAAAATCTCATAATGCGTGTCCTTAATCACTTAAAGATATTGTGTTTAGATAATTTAATATATAGTTTTTAACACCTAGACCCATAAATTTATTGATTTTATAATAGGATAAATTCTAATTTTTATTCTAAAATACAAAATGATTCATCGATTACCACTGATTGTTATATGATTTGTATCCAACATCAAAACTAAAACTCACCAAGGAAACACATGATGAATTCACAATATTATCCAATTTTTTATTTTATTTTAGAGTGATACCATGAAATAAATTAAAATGATCATGTAAGTTTTTATTTTAATTAAATCTACAAATACTAAATCACTCAAACATCATAAATAAAAGGGATAAGAATAAGTGGTGAAGAATATGTGAAACATCACATGAATGGGTACCCATAAACATAATCATATAAGTTTGAGTGTGAAATGCTAGTACATAACTCAATTAAATAGGAGTATATTATTAATAAAAACAATATATAACCCTATAATTAAAAATATAATTCAAATATTACAATCAAGAAGCTATGGGATTACCTTACATTCCTCCCCAGTTGATCAAAATGAGTTTAAAACCCCATAGAAGGGGAGGAATACATAGATGTTGAAGAAGAATTTCCCAAAGAATCCACTCATATATTATGGTCCAAAATAATTTTAGAATTATGGAAGGATTGATTTTATGGATAATTACATAAAATATTCTACAAAAATAGGTCATGTGTCTTAGGGACAAGGGGGATTTTTCATGGAATAATTTCTACCTATACATTTTCCTGCTTCTTAACTTACATGATAATGAAATATTGAATTGAAATTTGGTTCATAGAGGTGGTTCATTGAGTTATCTATCCAATCCAGGATGAATTGGCTAAATTGGATATCTGAATCCCAAGTTATTTCTCTATCACTACTGGTAGGTCCAATCTTTCTCACCTAGAATTTCTTCACATTGTGGGCCTATTTTGGGACTCTTGTGATTAGATCCATCCCTTGGTCCAATAGGATTAATTTAAGACCCATGACCATATAATCATACAAAAATTAATTTTCATATTTTTATGAGTGTATATAAATTTATGACAAAAATAGTGAACTCCTATCAAATTGGGCCATTATGATATTACATATTCTTAAGAATGTTTTCAACTAAAGTATTCAAAATATACATTGAGTGAAAATGATTTAATAATTAGATACTAAAACCCATAAATAGTGAATAACACAAGTACAAGTGAGATAATATATGATATATCACTATTCAATCAACATCACATCAAAAATAATAATTATATCAATTTATTTCTCAAATTGAATAGTTTAAAATTTATAATAACCTAATTATAACTAATAAAGAGGTAAGAGAATACTATTAATTAATTTATTAGTTTCAATTAATATAAATATTAATGTGATTTTAATTTTCAATTTCATAAACACATCAATGTCTAAAATATTATTCCTTCATATAAGTGTTTATAAATTATCATGATACTCCAAATGAATAAATATAATTCAAGTAATAAGTTAAACTCATATTCATTCTAACATAGAAACTAATTCTTCCAAAATAATTATGTCAAATAGACATATCTATATCTTAATTCCCTTATCTTGATATTATAATATCTTATCTATTCTTAATCCAACTTCCCAGAGTTGGTCTCATGCCATTTTATAATAATATTTCCAAGATCGCACTGTTTATCCTGAAGAATTACAATACCTTAGGTATGGTTTCTGGTCTCCAAAGGTTGGCATAAATATCAACCAATAAACTTAGATTATTTGAGAAATAATTCAACCTTAGAATATTCTACCAAACATTCGCATGTGATGACAAATTTCAAAATAAATGGGTAAACCAAAGACTACTATATATATAAAGAAAAAAAAATAATAAATGATATTGAATATAAAATATGATGAATTACAATTTCTCTATCATAGATGTAGACTATAATGACACATGAAGAAAGTGAAACTATATTTATAATATCCCAAAATGATAAATAAAATCAGTATCGTCTAACTATACATTATTATCAATCATCCACTCCAAAATTACCAATATTTATCTTAACTTTGTGAACTATTAGTCCCCATATATCAATGTTTTACCCTTACCATTTTTATAGATAATAAAATATATACACATATAAGGTGATATGTCTAGGGTGTGAGTATAACATACTCAGTAGGTAGTCACCAGCGAAACCCCCCATATCTAACATAAACCAAAGTGTTTGTAACATAAACACAAAGTAGTGATTCAATTAAGTAAGAAAAATGTTTTATATGTCTTATAAAAGTACTATAAATAAAATAAATATATGCCTTTATTTTTTGTTTCTACGTGGTTATTGAAACCCATGTACCCTGATGTATAAATTTGATTAAATTTCAACCATTTCACTTGTATTTTTCTTCATTTCTACTATAATAGTAATTTATAGATGATGGTGTTGAAATTAAAGTAAATGGATTAGTGATGGAAAATAAATCAATAATGATGGATATCATTGACTACACAGTAGCCTAGTATATAGTACTCGATGGGTGAAATATAAGGGGTTTTAGATTATGTGGGATACTAGATAGCTGGTATCCCCTATCTAATTGGATAATAGTATATCTAGTACTTGGTGTCTTGATAATTTTAAAAAAAATAATTAAATTTAATTTAATTATTAAAAAATTAATATAATATAACATGCCCCTTCTTTTTATTTAATACATGAGTCTTCCTCCCCTATCCTTAATTTATTCTCTTCCAAAGCTTTATATCTCCCACATTTTTTTCTCAAATCAATGTTTTAGTGGTTTTTTGTAGATTTCCATAGGTGAATATAAGGTTTATTCTCCCTGTATTATAGTTTTCTATCAAAATTGTGCTAATATCATTTTCAATTACCTAAAATGAGAGGTTTTATCTGAATTAGGTGCATTCATTGGTTGATTTCAAATCACTCGAGGGTATTAAATTATTGGTAATCTATAAGTATAAGGTATGTGCCGCATAAATTACATAAATATTTTTTATGATTTTTATATGTTGTATGGTATAATGGTATAGGTGGGTGAGTGATAAGGACCTATAATTGAACCAAATTTCATTTCCTTATTCTCTAAATAATGATCAATGATAATATATCCCATTACATGTAATCTAAACCATATTATTTGAACAAATGGTCATTGAGGACCATGTTTCCATCAAAAAGTGGTGAGACGATGTTGGAATGGAACCCATGAAGGGTGTCTTTGTCTACGATTAGACATAGTGTGACTTATATGGTATCATTGAAAATTATTTGAAATGGAAATATTATATTTGGGTTATTATAGTAATAAATTAGTTTTATTATGTGAATTTGGCATGTTAGTTCCCACAATAGTGGTACCCTTATGAGACAGGTGTTTATTTGGGATCCTAATTTCTTCCAATGGGATTTTGGGCTTTATATATGTGTTTTAGGTTTACGATATCATGGACATGGGTAGACTAATGATTGTTTTTTATTGGTGTAACCAATTTTTAAAGTGATAATGAATTTAATATGATTATAATTATGTTATGAATATAAATATGTGTATAGTGATAATCCATTCACCCTTGTTTATGATTATTCATATGGTGATTATCTATAAACCTTTGTTAATTTTTATTATCTTGCTTTTTATTAATTCTCCCTTGTTTATTGATATTATTATATTGATTATCCATTCCCATATATTATGTTTATACATATTATTATTATCCATTGACCCCTTTTATTATTATATTATTGGATATAACTCATTCAACAGTTTAATGTTATATATTTAGTGATAATATGTCCACCTATATGTCTGTGTTACAGTGTTAACTCAATAACGTTCATTTTTATGTTCTGGTGATAAGATTTTTATATTCATTTTTATGTTAGTGATATCCCATTATTCTTGATTTGTTTAAAATATTTTTGAATCATTCACCCATAATTATGTTATTATAGGTGTTGTCTCGTTCACCTTCTATTATGTTATGAGTTGTGATGAAATTTTCTCCAATACTCATTATTTATAATGATACTCTAATCACTAATTTTATCATTCTATTAGGTGGTAATCTGATTATCCTATAATTATTATTAAACTATAGGATCACCTAACCCATTTTGTAACTAGCTATAGCAAGTATGGTTACTTGCCTGAGTGGATTAATAAAAACTAGTGATGCAACAATGGTAATGATTATATTATTTTTTATAATATCATATTTTTTATGAATCCATATACTTTTGAAGTTATTTAGGTTTACTTTTGGTATTTTCATGTTGAGTATGTTTATCACACACTATAAATTCACTTTATTCAGTATATAAACATAGGCAAGATCCCCATAATTGATGGTTGAGAAACATGCATCAATTGATTCAGATACGGGATATAGTAAATCCTCATACTCAAATTTCATATCACTATCGACTATTTAATATATTTTTCAATCATTTTTGTTTATATTTGTCCATCATGTGTTCTTATACTATACATAAGACTTTTATGTCAATACTGTAGGTTTACATTTTCATGTTGTACGTAATATTTTATTATGGTTTGGTTGTCATTAAATTGTCCATATTTTTTTGTTATATTGTAAATGATGGTTAATATTTATTTCCAATATTATTTTTAGTTATATATTAAAGGTTAAAGTCTCTCCACATTATCAATGGGTCCATGTTGCTAGTTAGTATCCTCTAATGTATGAGGAGGTGTGCCTGAAGGAACATTGAATACTCATTTAGGAGATATTTAGTTCTACCAATCTGCGAATGCTAAAAAGTGGTATCATAACCTTATTTTGTTTTTTTTACTAATTTGAAATACTTAGATGGTGATAATATTTTTTAGAAATTGGGTTTAACCATGTAATCGTACACATCTAACACATGTATTGGAAAATTCCATGTTATGAGGGAAAAGAATAGTTTTTATGGATTTTTCTGGTTATGATTTTGAGATTTTAAGGACTATAGTGTGAGATATATAATTTATTATTCTACTAACAGTCCCATGTGTCCACTTGGTGTATTTTCATGAATTACATTTGGAATATATAATTCATGTGTCAATTTTATTCTCTTATGTGATTAATATCCTTATTACACATTAGCATATGGTTATTTAAAGTTTGAATAATAATTTGTATAGTGTTTCCTATATTTTTTTTTGGTAGTAATTTACTAAACTAAACCATAATTCCATGTTTCTCTATAATCATTACATGGTCATTGATTATGTGGATCTTATTTGATTAATGGTATTGAACCTTGAGATTCAATAGATTGGGTATAGGGATTATCGATTTTTTGAAACTATTATAAAATTTGGGTGTGTATAGAGTAGTTGGATGCATTCCATTTTAATATTTTTCTTAAAATGTTATATTAGTAACTCTTATAGACATGTTCTAAGTCATGGGTTATTAATTTCATTGATACCCAACTTTTATGGGATCTAGTAGAGCACCAGTAAGGTAGGGATGAGAATACCCAACCTTTTTGGTGTCATAACCCACTATTACTTTAGTATTATATATATAATATGACAATAAGGTTAGATTATTATTATTTATTTTATATATAGATCATGGGGATCTGATAGTTCATCTATAAATGTTATAATTTATGAGAGATTTTTTATTATATTATTTAACCATATTTTTATATGAGGGTCAACTAAAAGCTTAAGATCATTGGATAGAGACTCTCAAAATAATATTTGGTTATAACAAGACAAAAATATTTAGGATAGAAGATATATGAACTACAAAAAGGGGGTGAATTTTAGTTTTTCAAACTACTAACAAATAACTTTCTTGTATAAAAAATGTAAGCATGAGTAAAATATGAAAACATTAAAAATTAGATTACTATGATGAAAAGAATAATAAAACAATCACAAGGATATTATTATGATATGACTGAAAATAGAGTAATGAATGAACTATATATAAAAATAAATATATGCATTGCAGAAAATTAAACTTCTATAAAAACATATGTAATGTACATAGGAGTGGAAAATAAAAAGATATAACCTATTACTTTTTAATGTATATAAAAAAACATACAACACATCAACAGAGTGAGATCATTACTTTAATCCAAAGTGTAAATGAATTATATAGACCTAAATTTAGGTATACCTAATTATAAACCTTTTAGTAGGTATGTCATCCAAAACCATAGAATACCATGATCAATATGATCGGAAAAACTTTTTTATTCTTTATAGAATCCCTCGATATTATATATAAAAATAACCTCCACCTTTCATCCCAAATTCCATAGTATCACCTGTCACGAACCAAGCTGGGTCGACATCTGACCCGATGCCCAACCAAGTTTGTGGAATGGCATGAAAGGCATTCTTGATCCCCATGTGTTGGTAGCAACTTCCTGGGTATCGAAATCATGCTTTGGGAATGATTTTAACCATTTTCATGCATATATACTATCAAAAAGAGAAATAAACCAAAACTGAATGATACAACCAAACATGTAATAATGAATTTAAAAAGTTAATGTTAACAACATTGAAAAGAAACCCAAAAGGATGAAAACAACAAAGGAAACTAAAACTCCAACCCAAACATCCATGTAAGGAGAGGACCAATGTCCTCACACCACCACTACCAAGATCCAAAAGGGAGGCCACAAGATACCCAAACCACCATCACCAAACATCCTTCCTCCACCTGAGGCCAACACAGAGCAAGGTCTATATACACCCAAAGGTGTATGCTGGGTATAATGAAAATCCCAATAGGATTCCACCTAATAAAGAGGTTTCATTCCAAAAAATTAAAATATAATCTAACATTCTCATTTAAATTAATAATTTTAAAACATTTAAATGAAAACATTGGTGAGTAAATATTCTAATGAAAAGAAAACACATACAAATAAAGCCAATATATATCCATTTTCTTGAAATAAAAAAATGATTTCGAAAAATATACACACACATCCATACACAAGGGTTCCACCATATGCTAATGGAAAGAATACCTTCATCTAAGTTATAACACCATGGGTAAATCCCCAAGGGCCAGTATAGCTTGAGTGAGACCATAGAACCTCATACCTCGATGGAAGGTGGTATAGTAACTACAATTGTCATTGTTCACATGAATGATCCACTAGAGAGGGGAAACATTTAAAATTATAGTGGCGATCAATCATCATCATAGTTTTGTTAGTTTTGAAAACATCAATCTAGCTAATTGAAACCAGGAAAATCCACTTCTATATCACTAGAACACTATTTCTAGACTTCCCACCTAGATATATAATATTTCTTTATTCTCATGTTAATGTTCACATGTCACACATATCACCCCTACCACAACACAATGCTAGGAAGTTCAAGAAGATTTCATTTTCCATGATACCAACCATTTTCTATTTTAATCACACCAAAAACATACATTATATACATTTATCATCACTCACACAATTCATGAATTCCATTTTTTTAAAACACAAGAAAACACACACAATTACAACCAAAAAAATCCATTATCCAAGCCAAATTTTAAAGCCACACATACATTAAGTCCATTTTTTAAATAATATTTTCCATCATTAAAATAATTTATAATTCATAATCAAAAGTGAAAAATAAGGCCAATATTCCAGAATGATTTATTGTCCATTAGAAATCCTTTTTCAATACACACATCTCATGTTCCCATGAAAACATATTTCACATATTTCAAACCATGCATAAAAATCTATTTTAAGAGACCCTATATAAAGCATATATAAAATCTAGCCCACTTCCTTTATAAAATTTCATTTCCATCACACAAGCATGCCAAATATTTATGAAACATGTTTCACACAACCCAAAATGATTATAGAACATGTAAAAATTAATTAAACAAACAAATAATATTATATAATAATGTTAGGGTATAGAATTACCCACCTCTCCTAAAGAACTCTTGAGAAAAAGGTGAGAAATCCCATCCACACCTCAGCTACACCAAAAGGAGGCAAGGGGATCCCTAACCAAAAAGATAAAACCGAAAAACCCAAGATTAAAATCCTAAATCAAAACCCCAATTAGAGGAGAGAGGAACCCCAAAATACAGGAGGT
Source organism: Viscum album (assembly GCA_963277665.1). Taxonomy (NCBI): domain Eukaryota; kingdom Viridiplantae; phylum Streptophyta; class Magnoliopsida; order Santalales; family Viscaceae; genus Viscum; species Viscum album. The sequence goes on along the minus strand of OY728142.1, from coordinate 1,135,010,330 downwards.
AAAAAACTAAAATAGGGAAAGAAACCCAGGAGGAAGACACATACCTGTAGATTCCTAGAAGGATCCAGACCAAAACCACCAAGGTAAGGAAGATCTAAAGGATACAAGGGAGGTAATGGAGGCTTATAGGGAGGATAAAGCTAAGGGAAGAATAAAAAATGGGATTTGTGTTTAAAACCAATAAGGTAGATAAAAGTACCTTAAACTCTTAATGACCTGGACACCGCGCACGGTTAGTTCGCATGGTTTAGTAAAACGTATAGAAGCCATTTGATGCATTCTATCTAAGGAAAGACCTGCCATACTAGCAATATGTAGGGTCTAACTGATTGTGTAGTATTTGTGTGGTCTCTTCTGTCCAAGACCAAACACACTGCACGGTTACCTAGGCCAAGGTGCACAGTTACTTCTAAACGTGATCCAACCGTGTGATGAAGCCATCTAACCCAAAAACTTACCACCTTTTCAAAAAATTAAAAAAAAAACCCCAAATGGGAATCTAGTCTAAGGGAAAATGGAAAGAATACCCCCAAATATTTAAACCCATCACACTTGGTTCTCGAGAGAAATGGTCAAGAACCTGACTAGAACTGGAAAAAGTAAAAATTGAAAACATGGGAGTGACATCACCTAATCAGAAATAGTTTTAACTCCTTAACCTTGGGAGAAATCAATATCACAAATGGGAACAATAATAAATACAATTAAAATAGAATAAGAGAATTTATAAGACAACTAAAAAAACAAATATTATCTTAAGAAAAAAACCCTCTAAAAATATTAAAAATGGAAGCACTCAATGAAACAAGTAGTTGTGAAATTCAAAATATAAGAAAATATCAGATTAATTTTCATCATTATAATATTATTCACTTTGATCTCATGATTCTATTTATATAAATAGGTTTTCACTAAATCTAATGTTTAAATTTCATGATTATTAGGTTTAGTTTTAATTTCATTGGTAGTATGAATATCTTTTTCCAGTGGAATCACATTCATTATTCTTCTACTAATGAACTCATATAGTTCCACTGCAACACTTCTTTTAGAAAGAAAAATCACCAAGAAACCTCTTCCAAAAATTTATATTAATAAAATATCATTCTAATAATCAGAACATACTTGCACCTTTAATTCCAGAAAACATTCTCTTTTCAACGTTTTTCTGGTTAAAATGAAGGAAATTGGAATGACTATTCAGAAAACATAAAATGTTACAAAAATTAAACTTGAAAAACAAACATTATTTAAATTATAAAAAACAATGATATATATATTGTGACTTTAAAAAGTAGTGTATAAATAATTATTTCAACCCAAAAAGACCCTCGTTGAGTGTAGGATTAAGATAGTTTCATATATGCTTCTTATACCGATTGATAATTGGTGAGAAATATTGGTCCAAGAAGGATGACAAGAAATATTTTCCTAGAAATACTTTCATACCATGATTTTCAATAAATTTTTTATTGAGACTATGAAGAGAATGGGGAATCAATAATTTATTCACTTGGGGTAGGGAGATATTTCTATAGTTAAATATGAGCATCACATTACAAAGATATTAAAGTTTTCATCAATTTTGGATAGAGTTTATACCACTATATTTATCTATATTAAGAATAGATTTATGTATGTTATCAAATTTCATGTGAGAATATTCCACTAGATTAATTTTTTTTAGGTTATAAATCATACCCTTATATCTGAGAGGAACTTGGTATAGGGTAGAATATAATCATAGAATACTTCTTCTAATAAGATTCAGATTGGTTCATTGTATAATAAGAAGTTAAGATATTATAGTTCTCACTAGGGTGATGAGGGAATAGGTAATGATGGAAGAGGTTTATCTCTTCCCCTGTAAGGGTGGATTTCTCTAGAGTGTTATTAGTATTGATATTCAGGAAATATTTTTCTAAATTTTCATAGGTAGTTAAATTAATTTTATTATAACAATAAAATATGGAATATAAAAAGGTTTTATAGGATAACACAACATCTATATAAAGGTTGAGGTTTTGTTCAGACTCAAGGATCAATAGGACTTAAATTATCACCCCATCGTGGAATAAGGGGTTCATCTGGTCAATATAAATCTAAATGACATAGTTCCTTGGGGAAAGGTTAGTATATGAAGAAGGTCGGTTCTACTCAGGGTATTTATGTGATAGGATTCTATAAAAATGGATCAAGATCTAGGAATCTCCATAAGTAGTTTCCTTGAAACCTCATAGAGGGTAAAGTATATGAGATACAAATTTAGTGAAATCTGACCTTGCCTCAATTATATTCACTAATGGAATATCACGCTCATTCACTTTTACTAATTTATGTTTTTTTCTTGGTCTTGGTTATGAAGTGATCATCAAGGGTAATAAAAATTAATACACCATAGGGGTACAATTTAGGGGTTCTCCAAGGTGTCTGGGATTTTCCATTTTGATTAGTAGTTGTAAGAATCTTTGGGATTTATTTATATTATAGATATGAAACATCGATGTGCTCCATGGGTTGGATTAACTAACATGATATTAAGAAAAAATTTATTGGCACCATTGATTAGTATCCTTCACATATTCTATAGGTGATTATACCTTCATCAATGAGTAGGATTTTCCATAATGTTATATGCGTCCTTGTTATCATCAACTATGTGTGATCATGATCTAGTTATCTAGTGTAATCTTGGCTTTGGTATAAAAAAAATGGAATTTCCTCATATCATGTATTAGTTTCAACACATCTTTCCTAGGGACCTCTCTAAATTTCTACCTAAGAGATATGTCAAGCTTAATATGGATCTAGTTCCTGGTATGGATCCTGTATCCATTCCACTATACTGGATGGATCTAACAAAGCTAGGGGAGGTAATTTTTCAGTTTTATACCCTTGAGATAGTTTGATTTATTCACCTAACCTCTTTACCCTATGATATATGTATTTCATCTTCTAATAAGGGTAATTATAGCATTCTTTTCTCTATAGATTACAGAAGGTTGAATTAGGCAATGATAATGAACATATGTTATCTTCCTCGTATAGATGATGTCTTCAATTACTTAATGGGAACCTTGTTTTTCTCTATGGAAGATCGTATGTTATAGTATCATTTGGTATGCGTGGGGGAATCTGGAATTCAGTAAACCTATTTTTGGAGAAAACATGGCATATATAAATTCCTGGTTATATCATTTAGTGTGAAAATACATCAATGAAATTTATATCCTAGATGAATTGGGTATTCTTATAATAATATTTTTTTCATTATAAAACTTTGTAATATTTTAAATAATATTTTTTATGCCATACATTGAGTCAACAAGGGATTCTATTGACCAATGAGGCTCGGTGTTTATATAATAAAATTATTAAATATATTATTTCACAAGCATAACGTTTTTTTTGAAACAATGTAATATCTTATGAATGGTGTTTCAGATGGTAAATTTGATACATCCATTCAAATCAGGGTGAGGGTTTTACCCTACGCACAAAATAATACTTATACGCATAGGGTCATTGTTTAAGAGTGGTTGTAGGAGGAATAATGATTAAATAAGTTTATTTATTTATTTATTGGTTTCTTAATGGTCCTAGACCTAATACCTCTCTATTCAAATGTAGTTATAGACAAATCTTAGGGTTGGATTCATAACCCTGGTGATTGGAGAGGATCATGGGGGATATCCATGTTTAATGTCAATGAAATCATGGATTGATGATCAGTTTTCTAATGAGATCAACTTCAATAAGGATGTTATAGGATCACACAAATAATAACAATGCAAAATCATTCTTTTTCGATGATAGATCCAATCTCATGGTAGGATGTTTTTTTGTTGGTTTAATCATCTTATTTTATTATATCCTATCGAACAAGAATTAGTTCCTTAGAAAATTAATTTACGAATGAATGATTGAATTGTATATGATAATATCACTTTAGAATTTGGAGTTGATTTTTTGATTATTCCATATACTCCTTTGATGATTGTCGTTTTTCTGTCAACAAATTGAGTCTAGCCCCAAAAAAATAGTCAGTTACTAATTTCTCATCATTTGGTTTCAGGATTCCCCCCCCCCCCTCATTATTTGGGCATTAATCTTTTGTGTTACATTTAACCTATGGTTAAACAATACCCAAAAAAATGATCATTGTGCAGTTAATATTGATAATCATTTACATGGAATCAGATTTTGGATTGAAGTTACAAACATTTTGTGGTGAATATGATGAAATATCACCAGTTTTTTGACCGTGAGGTTATTGAAGTTGTGCAAATTAAAATTTATAAAACCCAACATACTACTAGTATGATACTGATCAGAGTTACAATTAAACAAGGAATGTTAAATGTGTGTGTGTGACCCAAAAAAACGTAAAATAGAACTAACAAAAATAGTGGAAAACATTGAATGAAGTATGATATAAGATTCAGTGGGTGAAAGTGAAGTGTGAAATGGAATGTGCAAGTATACAATGAGAAAAAAGTTAGACAGAGAGAGAGACAAATAGATGTTGAGTTAGTGGAATTGAAGTAGAATAGATTAATTTAAATATCACACTCTTTAATGGAACCAATCTTATAGGTAATGAGGTTGTGTTTAGAGGAATAAAATGTCTAACCATCGTTAGAAAAATCACCCTCTCTAGTAATCTCTCTTGGAAATAATTATTTCCAAAAAATACCAAGATTATAATGCTTCCTCAAAGAGAAGAGCTTAGCACAATCTTTTCTAGATTAGTACTTCGGATATAGTCCCCAAGGAAAAAGGATACTCTATTATTCACCTCTTGGTACTTGGGGTAGAGTGAAAAATGATCATGTGGAAGAGAAAAAAGAAATTGTTGGATGGAACAGATCAGCCCTTTATGATTAATATCATTACAAGAATATAATAAATAAATGAAATTCAATCCATACAATCTACCCCCCCCCCCCCTATATTACATAGTATTTTATAATAGATTCATTATAAAACATATAATTCATTATGAACATATCAGTATAGTCAAATAGTGAATACGAAAATAGAGGAGAACCCCTCATGGTCTTATCGACTTCTTCCTTAAACTAAAACTCCAATGTACTCTAACTCTGAGTGTTCTCTTTGCTTGATCCAATGATTCTCTCTCTATGCCCCCTCGGTGAATTTGAATGATGGTGTTGATCATCCCCTAGATGGTTCTTGAATTGATTGCATGCTCTTATTTTTTTGTACCATCTCTTATTTAACAAAAATTCACACCCATCTCAATTGTGCACTAGTTGTCACTGATTGAAAACCTCCTTCTCCAACTTCTACATGGCACACCATCACAGTGAATCATCAACTTCAGCATACCTTAGTAACACTCCTAAATAGATTTCAAGACTTTGTGAATCTCTGAGACCATGATCATCCTCCACTCTCCTGACACTGATCAGGAGGATTTCTGCCAGGAAATAAATGAGGAATTGGGCATTTTCTATATTTAAAAGGAAAACCCACCTTTGAAAAATAGATCATGGGATAGTTTGGAAGAATTTTGGGCCTTGAACAATGTATCCCATGCACCCAGATCCTTAACCATTTTTTGGGATAAGACGTTAGTGACGCCCGAGCACTTTTATAAATATTTATTTTATTGTACTATTGTAATTATTATTTATTAGATACATATTATATATATAGTAATTATTATTATAATTATTTGTATATATATACTGATATTATTATTATATTTTATTGTAAATATAATAAATTTATAATAAATATAAAATATTATATCTTTAAAAATATTATAAATTTATTATATCTCTAAATTATATACACTTATATATAATGGTTTTTTAAATTATTTAGGTGTATTTCCAACTATATAAATATAGATTTATAAATACATAATTATAAATATATTTATAGACATAATTATAAATAATTTCATATTTTTAAAAATATATCTAAAAATATATTCAAAGAATTGTAATTATTTATATATAAATATAATTAAAAATATGTATTTACAATTATAAATATATACATATTTATAAATATAATTATAAATATATATTTATAAATATGATTATATAAATAAATATATATATAAATAATAAATAATTATTAATATATAAAATTTTATATTTATCTATTTACAATTATGATTATATAAATATATATTTACATATAAATATATATTATATTTATTTATAATTCTTAATATATAATATTTGTATTATATAATTCTTAATATATAATATTTATATTATATAATTCTAAATATATAATATATAATATAAATGTATCATATTTATATTTATTATATTAATAATTATTAATATAATTAAAATGTAATTGTAAATATATAAATATTTGTTTCATATTTATCATATATTTATTATATTTATAATTATACACTTATATATCTATTATATTTTATATTTATAATTAATTTATTATATTCATAATATATATAATAATTCGGAATATTTATTTATAAATATAGGTATGTAATTATATTATATATATATATTAAAATTTCTATAATTGTAAATATAATAAATATATAATCATAAATATAATAAATATATAATTATAAATATATACATATTTATATGTTAACAATTATTAATAAAAATAAATTTAAATATATATTAACAATTATAAATAAATAAAAATAAAAATATATATTTAAAATTATAAATAAATATAATTATAAATATATACACACACATAGAGAGATATATATATACGTATATATATATATATATATATATATATTTGTTATATTTATGATTATATTATATATATATATTAAATATATGTTTATAAATATAAATTCTATATATATATATATAATTACATTTATAAATATATATTAATATATTAATAATTATAAACAAATATAATTATAAATATATACATATGTATAATTATATATATATTATATTTATGATTATATATTTATTATATTTATAATTATATTTATTATACTAATAATTATTAATATAATTATTACATAATTTTAAATATAAAAATGTTTATTTTATATTTATCATATATTTATTATATATTATTTTTATAATTTATTTTTTATATTCATAATATATATATATATTATAATTAGAAATATTTTTTATAGATATATATTTTTAATTATATTTATTATATAAATATATATTAAAATATCTATAGCTGAAAATGTATGTTTATAAAAATAAATTTATATTTATAAATATTTATTTTAAATTTTTTATTTGTTTAAAGATATTATAAATACTTATTGATAAATAAATATATATTTATTACTATATAAATATATTTTTAAATGTAATTATAAATGAATATAAATATATTTAGAATAATATAATTGTTAAACTATATTTATATATACATTTTTTATATATTTTAAATTATATATAAATATATATTTACAATTATAAATAAGTATAATTATATATATACATATTTCTAAAAATATATTTATAAAAAAAGTTAATTGTAATTATATTTAACAATAATATATGAAATTATATATTTATTTATTTATAATTATAACTATATGTATATATATATTTATAATTTATTTATTTTATTTACACTTATATATTTATTATATTTTTAATTCTATATTTAGTGTATTTTATATTTATAATTATTTTATTATACTTTATAATAATATTATTATATTTAGTATTATATTTATTGTATTTTATATTTATAATAAATTTATTATATTTATAATATTTATATATAATAAATTTGTTGGGTAATTAAAGTGGGTGGGGGCAAAGCCCCACTTCAAGTGGCACTACGCTGCCCCCTTTCCCCAATTAATCAAAACCCTACCCCCTTAAACTAAAAAAAACTATCCTCCTAAATCTGTCGGTGGAGGCTACTGGTTGTGGATCAAAATAAAAGCAGATCACCCAATGAGGGCAGAGCGACAACATCATTTACATGAAAAATAATGAAAAAATAAATTAATTTTAAATTTACAAAATAAATGAAATAAAAAAAATAGAAATTAAAAAATTAAAATTAAACTTTTTCAAATTAAAATAACGAATTAATTGAAAATAATAATAACAAAAATTAATTACTAAAACATTGAAAATAAATAAGTTAGTTAAAAATTATTAATTAAAAAAATTAATATTTTTATTAGTTGGATATAGATAAATAATGAATTAATCAAATAAAATACTAAGACTAAATAACTAAAATAATTATTTTGAAAATCATAAAATGAAATAATGAATGAATTTATAAAATTGAAATGAAATATTTTAATTTAAACAACAATAATGGAATAAATAATGAGAGTTAATACATAATTAATTAATCAATTTAAAATTATTCAAAATGTCTAAAATAAACAATAAAATACTAAATTTAACAAATAATCACATTTTCAATAATTTAATATAAAAATGAAAACAATTTTCAGTTATTTAAAAAAATACATTATTTTTATAATAAAAAGACAAATAATTATTAAAATTAATGTGGCAAACTTAGAGATAAAAAGGGCATATCAAACTCTCACAATCATAATTAATTGCACTCCTGAGAAATTCAATGCAATTTATTTATTTAAAAAGACTAAAGAAAGAAAAGACATCCTACCCACGTTCCGAAACACCCCAAAATCAAAAAAGATCAAAAATCCCTCTAAAACATGAAAAATCATGTCTCTTAGGTGAATATTACCAACTATCTGATTTCAATTCAAAATTGGTTCTAATTCCAGAAGTGAAATAGGATAGATAAAAGTGGAACTCCAATTTTAACATGGGATGCCACAATTAATCACCCTCTCATAGGTTTCACAAATTGAAGATCCATTTTTTTCATTACTATTTTTATTCACCTCAAATGATAATTAAATAATTCAAGTGCCTCCTTCATCATTTCGTTTCAAAATTTTACTCTCCTAAATGAGATTCATTTCAAAAAATTCCATTTATTTTAATTTTTCTCAACCATATTTCCTATGCATAGCACAGTGCAAAGCAATTATTAAATTTTAAAATGTCTTAATTAAACATAGAAATGAACCCAGTGCCCTTATCTTAAAGGCTCATCATGGGATCCCATATTCCCATTTGATTACATATTCATAGGAATTATATGACTATCATTTGTGTTGGCTCTTAAAGTGAGGACTTAAAATAGAGTGTCCCTTAGGTTCATGTTCAATTTCCTAGTGTTCACATGTTAATATCAAAGTTCCACAAAGATATCTCCTTTCACACTCATGTTCCTTATTCCTATAGTGATATTCCACAAAAATAGTTGCATAAAAACACTCAACGATCATGAAATTATCATAATTTAAGACTCTTTGAAGCCCCTCAACTAAGAGTGAAATACCACCTAGGTAGAAAAAAGGTATTGTTTTGGGTTTTTTTATTCTATTTACAAACACAAAATGTATCTACATCTTTACAAAGAGAAAATATAAAAATAGTTATTTTTTTGTTGTGTTTACATTGAAAAGTAGTTTAATATAATTATGGACCTCCCCCACACTTAAAACTCAACAATGACCCCATTGTTGAATCTTAAGGTGGAAGAAACAGTTAAAACTATTTGATTCAAAAAGATTCAAAAATGAACCATATAATATATTATATTTTGAGGGTGACATTGAAGATTAAATAGAGGTTTCTAAACTGTACTAAAAAATATCACATTATACACAAGAGAACCCTAGTTTCCACTATGTAATAGTTAATGATAGAAAATGATTTTATAAAATTTGCAAGATTCCAATGAATTCATGAATGATTTTAAAAGGGGAACCAAAATCTTACATGAAATTGGACATAGACCATTAAGAGATCCAAAAATGCATCATACAAAAAAATCCTAAGTAAAGAATTGAAAATAGAGAATTAAATTAAACTAGAAACAACACTATAATATATAGAAAGAAGTGAAACAGTTACTCCCCAGATATGTAGAAGCTCTATGCAATGTTGAATAGTAAAATTGTAACCACCCTTTAAACTAATGAAAAAGTCATCTGGTTGAAAATTTAAACTTACTTAAAAATGAAAAGATTGAAATGAGAATAAAAAATTTATAATAGAATTTTAAAAATAAAGACCACCAAAACCTCTTGGTATCTTATAACCAACACATTTAAATAAGAGTATATCAAATTTGAGTATGAATATAAGAATGAAACATTAGAAACATCTGTTCACCAATCAAAGGTGACACAAAACATAGTGAGGAGAAATTAATCAAAAGAAATTTAAAGTGAAAAATCAATCTAGTGTTGTATCCCACACAATGCTAGTTTTATAGTCCATTACAAATTCAATCACCTAAATATTTTAGCCAAGGTCATTCAATGGGTATGAAATATTAGTAATTTTGGACTGGGTATTTCCTTTTGAAAATTCAACAGGTTCACACAAAACCTCATGCAACTCATCAGTTTGAAGAATTCTTATGCAAAATTCCAAAACATGAGTACTAAGTATCCTTTAATAAATAGCTTCTGAATCCAAAAAATTACTCAAAAGTATAAGTGGAATAGAAAAGAAGCTCAACATGATATCCAAGATGACCATATTCTATTTTAAATGGATACCTAACATTTTCCACCACATATGAATGTTTCTCATGTTCAAAAAATGAAAAATCAGTTTTATTAGGTGGTTCACAATCAGAAAAAGATTGACTTTCATAGGTAACTTCTTTGGGTGAAGTAGTGGGGGAATTTCTTGTTCTTTTAATAATCTCTCAAACTTGTTGAAAAAAATTTCTTTATCTAAGTGGTGAAAATAAGTTGGGAATGACCTGGTGTCCATTTTTAGATAAATCCCCAGAAAAACATCTATCTCACTTTTAACAGATCTAGAAAACCTAGATTTAACTTCAAGATCATTATAACTGACTTCATACTTATCCTCATCTCCAACTCTTTTACTATCAGCAAAACAAACACCAAGAAAAGTATTACTTCCCCTGTATTTTATAGAATAGTAAGTACAATAGGGTTGGGAATGTGGGAGGGTTTTATACTCTGAAAAAATTAAAAAAACTATTAGTAGGAAAACATGGTGTGGGATTTACCACTATATGATCTTGGGAAATCTATTTTCTAATTGGTTATAAATTCTCCCCATCCTTTTGAGAATAATTTTGAATTCATACTCAACAAAATTTTCTTGAAAATGTTCACTAATAGACACATCTATAATATCATAAAATAGATGATAATTTTCCTTCCCAATTTCAAATCTAAACACCGCATCTATTACATCAATCAAATTATATCTAACTTAAGTAGAGACTCTTTGTAAACATTAAATTTATCTTGGTCCTCACCATCTTGGAGGATAATCTTACCCTTTGAGACATTGATGATATCCCCAACAGTGGCTAATAATTGTCTTCCAAAAATGTTGGGAATAGTTTTATTACACTATATGTGTAGAATAAGGGAGTCTAAGGGAAAATATAGTTTCTCTATTTCATTTAAAAATCATGCACTCATTCATAAGGGTAGGAAAGTGACATGTCATCTAGCTTTAGTGACACTAAAGTTGGTTTCAATTCCCTATGACCCAAATTTTTTAATGGGGTGTATGGAATAAGGTTGATGTTATCTTCTATATCACATAAGCACCAAATATCCTCACCCTGGCCAATTTTAAAAGATATGACAAAACATGTAGGGTCTTTGAGTTTGAGATGAATATTATTTTTATTTATAGAACTACACTCTTCATTCAAATTTACAGTTTTTATCTCACACTAATCCCTCTTGTTAGTTGAGAACCTTTTTAGAAATTTCATATAATAATGTATTTTGTTAAAATAATCCACTAATGGAATGTTATCATTGAACCTCCTAAAATTTTAAATTAACTTGAGGTAATTAGGTTCACTTATCGATTTCATCATTTGTGGAAAAGGGATCTTAGGGGGATACATCTTCAATATAGGTGGTTTATTCTCCTCATCCTCAAAAGTCACCTTCTTTTCCACCTATTTTATCAATTACCACTTCATTTTCCATTGTTCATGGTATTTTTAATGTGAAGGGTTATCGGTTTTATCAATATCTTCAAATCTATCAAGATTTTTAGATTGGGTATTTTCTAGATTTATAGTTCCAGTTTCAACTTATTCCTTACTAACTTTTTCTTGAATTTTAAGTCCAGATATGGTTGTTACTATAATAACATTTTCTATCGGGTTTTACTTTGTTGTGTTGGGATGTTTCCCTTTATCTCTTCCACCAAATTCTCAAGACATATGTACCATTTGAATTTCTAGACTATGAACTCTTGAATCAATAACTTTTTTCATATATGATATTTCACTTAACACCTAAAAAAATATTACCTTAAGTTCCCTTGAGAATTTGAAGAAAATTTCCCATTTTAATTTGAATTATAATTTATAGTTTGTGACTGGTAATTTTAGGTAGTGTACTATTTTATCACACCTAGTTTTTTTCATGAAATTTTGAGTGAGTTTTGTATACTGAGTTATACTAATTTGACAATGAATCTTGGGAACCCTAATTTTTATCCTTATAATCCAAAAACTAGGGTCTCTCCTCAGACTATAAAGGGAGGTCAAAATTTGGAAAAATATTAGATTGTTACCAATCATCCCGTAGTGAAAACATTACTCCCTATGAATTTTTTCATTAATAAAATAATATTGGGTGTGCACTTGTGTTGGGAATTTCGGGTCTACTTATGAAACAAATGATTATTCTCATCAGAATTGGAAACAATGAAGTCACATCCACAATATTTTTCAACTATGTTTTGGTAATAATGAGTGGGGAATTATAAAAAGTATCCATAAGTAGGTGGGGAGATAACTAGTGGTTTGTAATTTGTATAATAATACATGTAAACATATCCCATGACTCATGAAAAAACACAGTATCATCCTTGACAAACCCAATGATTTATGCCTCACCTCAATGGTGGAGTTACTATGGTATAATTTGGATACAATAGCATTGAACACCTCATCTAAAGTTTCAAATATTTCTTCATTTAATTTCTGGAACCAATTCATATCCCTACACTTAAAGAAGATTTCGAACACCCTCAACCTCAACTCCTCCTTACTCAAATCTCATAGAGTAAATTTATGAACATATCCATAAAAGTCTCTAATAAACTATAATGATTCCTCTTCTAGAAGACAACTGAATGATGGAAGATGAAAGAGATCAAAACACATAATTTCATAATTCATAGACCTCAGGGACAACCTAATACAATATATATTTTTTGACAAAATTTAAATTTGAAACTCACTAAGTGTTGGTCTCTTAGGGGAAGGAACTAAGGGATGTTAAACATTCTTATTTTATTTGAGACTCTATTTTCAAGATTTTCCATTTCTTCCTTTCTTTGTTTTCTAATTTCAAAACTGTGTTGATTTATTTCTTTAATTTTAGTTAAAAATTAAATTAGAGGTTCTCCTATGCATACACCTTCAGCCGAAATAGATTTTGGGATTTTTTCTGTATAAGTTTTATGTTTTGTATTTTTTTAGATTTACATATTTACTATTTTTCTATTTTTTTAGTTTTTTCTACATAATTATTTTTATTTTGTTTTTTTTAATTTTTTTGCACATTTCATCCCCATATATAATGCCAAAATTTGATTGTAAGGTCATTGAACTTGTGAAAATTAAAAATTATAAAACCATACTAACTACTATTATGATGGTGATTGGAGCATCGATTATATAGGTAAGACTAAATGTGTTTGTTTGTGACCTCCACACAATAAAAATGAAGTAAAACTAAAAAAATGACAAAATATATAATTAATTAAGTAATGAGATGTAGTGGGTGAATGTAGAGTGTGAACTAGAATGTGTGAGGATGCAATGAGAATAATGAACAATGGAGAGAGGGAGAGAGAGATACATTGGTTGAGTTAGGGGAACTGTACCAGAATAAATCAATTGAAATATCATTACTCTTGAATGGAACCAATCACAGAGGTACTAAGTTTGTGTGCATAGGAATGAAATGTCTAACCATCATTATATATATCACCCTCACAAATAATCTCTCTTTGAAATAATTATTTCTAATAGAACCCAATACAGTGACGCTTTCTCAGGGATAAGATCTTACCAAAAACATTTTTATATTAGTATTTTGGTTTTGTTCACCAAGAAAAATTATACTCTACCCTTAACCTCTAGGTATATGTTTTAGAGTGAAATAATTCTCATAAGGAAGAGAGAAAAAGATTACTGGATGGAATAGATATACACTATATGATTAATCTTATCACAAGAACAAAAGAAATAAATGTAGTTCAATTTATCTGATACAACCCACCTAAACTAATTATACATTCATAATATATGTGACATAGAATATATAATTCATTAGAAATATCTCAGTACATTCAAATAGGTTATAAGAAAAGGGATAACAAGACCTCCTGGTCAGATGAGCTTATTCCTCCTACAGAAACTCTAATATCCCCTTACTCCTAGTGTGCTCCCTGCTTGATCCGATCCTTACCTCTATATGTCATCCTTGGTTAATGTGAATGATGGTGTTGATAATCCCTTGGATGGTCCACAAATTGGCAGAATTATCCTATTCAATGCACATTCTCCTCTTTAACAAAAAATTCATTCCCATATCAACTGTGATCTCACCATCACAACTCAAAAACCTACTTCTCTAACTTCCACATAGCACATCATCACTGTAAATCTTCAACCTCAACTTACATTAATAATAATCATTAATAGATTTCAATAATTTGTGAAGATCTAAGGCTATGATCCTCATCTACAATTCTAAAAATGGTCAGGAGAAACTCTATTAGAAAATAAATAAGGATTTAGGAATTTTCAATATTTAGAAAGATACCACCCCATAAAAAATAGATTAGGGGCCAATTTAGAATAATTATAGGCTTTGAACTGCCTAGACAATGCACCTAGATCCTTAACCATGTTTTTAGGCTCATAAATCACTGAGATATGAGTATTTTTATAAATATTTCATTCACTATACTATTATTATTATTTTAGATAAATATTACATATATAGTAATTATTATTATAGTTATATATATATAATATTATTATTATTTTATTTATTATATTTTATATTTATATATATATATATTCTATTATATATTATTATTATTATTAATATTTAGTGTATTTTATTATTATTGTTATTTTCTTTTACTTATCCTCTCATATGGGATTTATTCTCTACAATGGGGGAGGAGCTCAGACTTGAGCTTTTGTGCCTCTTAGTTTCCTCTTTCATGGTGGCTTTGATGGTTCTTCAATGAGGGATTCAACTGTAGGAAAGCTTTCAGTTCATCTCTCTAGTGATGACCAGGTGTGCTTTAGATCGGATTTCTGTATAAGTCGATGATGTGGCTCATGGTTCCAGTGAATCCCAACTTCTTCCTCGTCTCGTGGTAGGAGAATCATGGTTGTGACAACCATATATTTATTTAATGATGGATATATACAACTACTACCCACCCTTTTCTTCAAGGGTGGTGCAAATACCCCACATCCATGGACTTCCAACTTTACTAAAAACATTCTTCATGTGTTGGAACTATTTTTTTGGTAGTGAAGATAGTTGTAAAAGAAGCAAGCAACCACTATGTTTAACATTTAATGATAGGTGGTGGATTAGTGGGATTTGTGTCCAAATTGACACCTCCTGCCATGCCTATATAAGGAAGCCTTGGGGAGCATCTATCGTCATCATCAAATTTGAACCCAGAGAACTCTTTTAGTCAAGAGGGCCTTGAAAGCTCCATGTGTGAGAGGTGTAGAGAGAAGTTTTTCTAAGCTTTGTTCTTTGTGAAATAAAGCCCATTTCTCTTCCGTTTTCTTTCTCTATTATCTCTCTTCATGGTTAGCGAACCACAATATGTGGTATCAGAGGAGGTTCAAATGAAATGTAAATGAGCAGTGGAAATATTCCGGTGACTATAAAATTAAAGTTGCTCAGAATATTGTTTTGAAGGAATATTTTTAAAACCGATATCAATACGATTCTAACGGGAAAATCGCGTCAAAAATAGAGCTAAAAGGAGCTTCCTTGGCCTGGTCAAATTTTGGTCAAACTTTGGGTGCTATAATACCCCATTGCCAGAGAAGAAGGTATTGTTCTAGCACTGACGACTTTTCCGGAAAGTTTTTGGTAGCTACTCTGATGTACCACGTCATCACCACATCATCGCCACATCATCGAGTGATCTCATCCATTGATATTGTTTGGATCATATCATGATCAATCAGTATCCAGTTTCGATGATCTAAGAGTCGATTCCACCATTTTCAACTATTATGAAAGCAACTGCGAGCTCTTTTTTTCCATATTCTACACCAATTTTATCTGAATTGAAATCCAATTTAGGGATAATCCATGGGAGGGTTGGTCATGTTTACTTCTTCGAACTAATCTATTTGGAAGTCTCTAATGGAATATCTCCTTAATGATAAGGATATTTTTTACCCCGTTGAGAATGAGGGAGTCAACCCCGATGCCATAAAAAAAGTGGAGTAGAAAAAAGCTGAATAAGAAGATGATTGATCAAATCCACAAATGGATCGATCACAGCATTTACCACCATGTTTCTCAAGAGACCGGTGCGTATGAACATTGAACAAAGTTGGAAAATACATACTAGTCCAAGACCGCTCGACACAAGATCCTTATGTTGAAGTGGTTGATGAATCTTTTACTATAGAGTAGAATCATTATAACTGAATACACCAGCAAGTTCCAAAGCCTGGGAACCAGTTGGTGGCTACTGGTAAGACTCTAAATGATTAATATCAGGCAAACCACTTACTCTGCACACATTCAGATAGCTAGGATATGCATGTCGTCTCACAACAAAACTCAGAGCTCGGAGGAAAAATTACCATGGTGATGGTAAAAGATGCATTGTTCAATGAGGAATCCCAAAGGAAGGATGCGAGTAATAACTAGATGCAATAACTAGTTCTAGAGAAGCAATAGAGATAACAAGGAGGAGGTCATCGGGTAGGAACCAGAGCCCGAAGAAAGAATAGAGGATGTTCCATAGATGTTATGAGGACAACATACAATTTCTACCATTATGTCATGGAGGGAAACATGAAAGATAGATATCGAAAGTTTCTATAAGAAAATGGTAAAAGTAGCAACCAAAAAAGAAGAAATGGAGACATACATGTGACTGTCACTAGAGAAGTTGTGCATTGATCCAAAGACGAATAAAAAACATGATTTCATAGATCAAGAAAAGACACAGAATGGGTGGTTGATACTGGAGCATCGTACCACGTCAGTCTGCATAGTGAGTATTTATGGACATATCAAACTGGTGACTTTGGTCCAACCAAGATGGGGAATACCAGTTTAGCATATATTTTTGTCATGAGTGATATACAATTCTAGACAAATGATGGATACACAATCACCTAGAAGGATGTTCGGCATGTTCCAAGTATTTGACTCAATCTGTTTTCAGGTATATCCTTTGATCAACAAGGCTATGAAAACATATCCAGTAATGGAGCATGGAAGATAACAAAAGTATCCATCATCATCGCTCGAGGAAACATATGTGGTACATTGTAAAAAAAACTCATTTGAATATATGTGCAGATATCCTCAACATGGTAGAAGGATAAATGGCCTCCAATATGTGGCATAGGAGACTCAGTCACATGAGTGAAAAAGGATTATCTGCCGTAACGAAGAATAAGTACATCATTATGGATATAGATAAATCACTTGATCGATTTAAATATTGTTTGTATGGGAAGCATAATAGAGTCTCATTCAATTTTGCTTCATCACAAAGATCAGAGTTGCTGGACCAAGTGCACTCTGATGTATGCGGACCCATGGAGGTGGATTCATTGGGAGGTAAAAAATGTTTTATATACTTTATTGATGTTTCATCTCAAAGGGTGTGGGTGATATTCTTGTTGAGGAAGGACCAAGCACTAGACTGCTTCAAGATGTTCCACGCCATGGTGGAGCGTGAAACTAGAAGGAAGCTGAAGTGTGTTCGGACAATAGATGAGAGTATATATCCGAGAAATTTGATCTTTATTGCAGCATTTAGGGAATCTGACATGAGAGGATGGTCCCACACACCCCACAACACAATGAAGTCATATAAAGGATGAACAAAACCATCATGGAGATGTTTAAAATCATGATGAGTTTGGATATGATCCCAAATCCATTATGGGGAGAATCTGTTTAGGTTTCATTCTACACCATCAATAGATCACCATTAGTCCCACTGAATTTTGAGATACCACATACGAGATGGTCTGGTAAACATCCCTATTACTCTCATTTATGAGTATTTAGATGTTTGGAATTTTCACATGTATCCAAGGATCTCAGGAAGAAGTTAGATGGGAGATCTACTCCATGAATCATCATTGGCTATAGAGATGAGGAGTTTGGATATAAGCTTTGAGTTCTAAAGGAGAAGAAGGTGATCAGAAGAATAGATGTCGTGTTCCAAGAGTACCAGATGATCGAGGACATTAAAAATCCTAGAATGTATTGAAGGGAAAGTGTTGAGGAATCAATTCATGATCCAAAACCTATACCAGTACCACCATTCATTGAAGAGGAGGAGGTACAAGAAGACTCATTGGAAGTAGACCAAGAGGTAGTGGAGGAGTATATTGAGTAGGGGGAGACTCGTTCCTCTCCAAAAGAAGTTGTAGAATCATCACAGTATCTAGGTGATGTTGTGCCTCCCAAACCAAACATTTCATAGGTTCGAAGATCTTCATGAGTAAGGATCCTGTGAAAAAATATTCAAATTCAGATTGCCTATTAATAAATAATGGGGGGATCTATAAGGATACTAGGAAGTAGTGTCTTATCCCGAAAAACTCAAGTGGATTCATGCAATGGAGGATGATATGGAGTCTTTGAAAAATAACCAAATATATTATTTGGTATAATTACCCAAAGGTAAGAAGGTACTAATGAAAAAATGGGTGTTCAGGTTGAAGAAGGATGGCAGCAAAAGGGAGGTCCAGAATAAAGCTCAGTTATTTGTCAAGGGATTATTTCAGAAAAAAGGATTTGAATTTGAGTATGTCTTTTCACCCATGGTGAAGATGGATTCAATACAAGTCATTTTTGGATTGGTGGATAGATTTGACTTGGATATTGAACTGGTGGATGTGAAGACATATTTTCTTCATGGTGACCACTTTGAGGAGATCTATATGAACTATCCTAGAGGATTTGAGTTTTTTGGACAATAAAACCTCTTATTCGAATTGAATATGAACTTGTACGGACTGAAAAAATCTCTAAGACAGTGATATATGAAGTTTGAATCATTTATGGTGAGTCATGGATATAGGAAGACATATGAAAACTAGTGTTTATACATCCAGATATATCAGGATGGTAACTTTATTGATCTGGTACTGTATATTGATGACATGTTGATCATTAGGAAGGCTATAGCGATGATTATCTAGTACAAGAAGGAGTTTTCCAAGTCTTTTGATACGAAAGATTTGGGAGAATATCAATAGCTTTTGGGGATATAGATCAGTCGTGGTATAAAGAGGAAGTTGTTATGGCTATCTCAAGAGAAGTATGTTGAATGTTTTTTAAAACATTTCAACAAGGACAAAGCCAAACCAGTGAGAATTACTCTTCCCAATCATTTGAGATGAGAAAGATTTCATTCCCTTCATCCAAGGAATAAATCGAGATGATGGAGATGATACAATAATCTTCAATAGTAAGAAGATTGATGTATGATATAGTTAGTATGAGAGCTGACATTGGCCAAGCAGTGGAAATCTGGAGCCAGTTTCTCTCCAATCCTAATAAGAAGCATTGGTAAGCAGTCAAGTGGATTAGCATGTATCTTAAAGATACTTCAAAGTTATATTTGTGCTATGGGGGAGATGAACATATCAAGGAGAGTTATATAGATGTAGATATGGCTGGAGATCTGGATAGTAGGATGTCTACATTAGGATACATCTATACTTTTGTAGTAGGAGCTGTATCATGGATGTCAAGGTTACAAAAGTGTGTTACTTTATCCATGACATAAGTAGATTACATTTCTTCTTCAAAAGCTGGAAAGGAGATGTTATGTCTAAAGAATTTTTTCTAGGAGCTAGGATTCATCTATAAGGAGTACATGGTTCATTAAGATGGTCAAAGTGCTTTGTACTTGAGAAACAACTCCAGGTACCATTCCCAAATGAAGTACATCGACATTCTCTATCATTGGATACATAAAGTGATGGATCAATAGCTATTGAAACTTGTGAAGATCCACATAAAGGAGAACCTGATGGATATATAGACAAAGGTGGTTTCTTGGGAGAAGATAGACATTTGCAGATGCTCTAGAGGAACGTAGTTGGAGGAGGAGAATTGAGAGAGATATCCAGCTGATACCCCCCCTTTTAAAGGGTGGTGAAACTACCCCACCTCCATGGACTTCCTACTTTACTGCACACATTTTTCATGTGTTTGAACTAATATTTTTGTAGCGAAGAGAGTTATCAAAGGAGCAGTTGGCCACCATGTTTGAAGTTCAATGGTAGGTGGTGGATTGGTGGGAGTTATGTCAGACTTAACACCACCCACCATGACTATATACAGAAGCCTTGGAAAGCTTCCATCATCATCATAAAATCCGAGCCAAGAGATCTCTTCTATTCAAGAGAGCCTTGAGAGCTCCATGTGAGATAGGTATAGAGATAAGTTTTTATAAGATTTTTCCGTTGTGAAATAAAGCCCATTTTTCTTCCATTTTCTTTCTATATTATCTCTCTTTGAAGTCAGAGAACCAAATCATTTAGATCAACAAACATTTCATTGTCATGATCTCATTCATAAGTCACCAGTAGAGGTGCGATAGTATCGGGGTTCCTTGAAGTGGTGCTCGAATCGGCCATGGTGGGTTTGATTTCTTTAGATCTATAAAAATTGTTTATTTTTTATCCGGTTGTGGTATAATTTCATGGTGGTCTTCCACATTTGTGGATTTGAAATTCATTCAGTTTAGCAGAGCTACAGGTGTTGGTTCATCGGTGGAAAATTTATTGGATGTAGTGGCTGATGTCGATATGTGATGGTAGTAGCGATTCGGGTGATGGCGGAGGATTTAGGTGGCCAGCGGTAGCATAAGAAGGTAATGTTGGTTGTGGGTCTGTACTTCTTCATGTGAAAAGTGGTGGTGGTGGCAGGATTGATGGAAGTGGATGGTGGTAGATCACATCTACTGGTGAATTGTAGATCATAGTAGATAACATCTACGTGTGGATTATGGATGGTGGTAGATAGATGTAGGGGGAGATGGTGGTGAATGTGTTGCTGCAGTAGATGTGTCTTTTACTTTTAGATAATGGTGGCCAATAGTAGATGGTGTAGAAAGTGGATGGTGGTGGACTGGCAGAGGATACAATGGGGGATTGTGTTGCTGGCGGTGGATAGTATTGTGTAATGGCCCGGGTTTTTGGGGTCCATTACTTTGTGAAAATCTCGTGTTGGGTTTTCTGGTCTGGGAATCTCGGTGAAGTTTGGCATAATGGTAGGCCTACCAGTATCCATAGCCTACTGGTAGTAGGACTACCGGTAGCTCGGTCTACCGGTAGCCGTAGCCTACCAGTAGATTTGTCTTCCGGTAGCTCGGTCTACCGGTAGCCACAGCCTACCGGTAGCTTGGTCTACCGGTCGCTACAGCCTACCGGTAGCTTGGTCTACCAGTCCCTGTAGCCTACCGGTATCTCTCATCTATTGGTGGCTCTATCCTACCACACGGGTTCTTTCCAGTGGCGCTCCTTTGCAATTAGGGTTTTAATCCCTATTTTGACTCCTTTCAACATGTTTTAAAGCCCAATAACACCCATTAATGTTTTAATTAATTATTCAATGAATTAACCTGGTGTGTGGTCCGTTTAAACCACCCGACCCCTTTAATGAAATGTGGTGTTGTGTGGTCAACCCACAACCCCCGCTCACGTGGTTTCACGTTCTTATCTCAACCGTCCATGGACCTTATAATTAAAGGGGTCGCCCTGAGTTTCTTCTTTTCTCGATCACCCTTGGTGGGGAGTAATTTTGTCCAGACGAGCTGATTTTCGTGCATCGGGCGAGCCGAATCATTATGCATAAAGTTCTGCACCCGGGCTAAGCATCGATCGTCGATCAAAAAGGTAGGGAATTTATCCTTCATCTCTCTCTTTTGTGTATCATGCGGGGTGGGTGTGCTTTTGATTCTGTATAATTGGATAAACAAGACCTAACTAAAGATAATGAACAGATTCTATAAAGAAAGAAGGGGGATGAGATCATTGATGCTTTTTTATGTTATGATCTTCTTTCTGAGTTGTTCTGGCTTACACCTTTGGAAAATCATGGTTTTTGGTGGTCTTTCTCTTTTCACTAATGAACCCCTCGTGATGTTTTAAATGGATTGTTTGTAAATGTAAACTCCTACAGTGAAAAGTAAATTGGTTAATTACTTATATTCGGCTAAGTAAATTGGAAGCACCAGGATCAACCCTTAATGTGATAACCCCCAATTAAAACACACGGAATTGAAATCATGGAGTGTGTTAAATCTTATAAATCTGAAAATACAAGCATGGCCCTACTTTGTGTTGGTGGTAGTGGTTTGGTTGTTTTCCTTAATGGGCTGATTTGTGGAGATGTGGGAGAGGATGGGTTCCCCTATTTTTATACTCTCGAGGGTTATGGATTTGGGGATGGGATCCCATGTGTTTATAGATTCAATGGTTGCGAGTTTTAAGCCCGGTTGGTTACCTTATTTATATCACAAATTGGGGTGGGATTATCTGTTGATGAGAAACAGTTTTGGGGGACACGGGGCAGTGTCTCGGGGTTATCTTTGATTCCAGTACTTCGAGGGATCTTACTTTTCCTTTGTTGTTGTGACGTTACAGGAGAACCGGGTGCGGATACTTAAATTGAAATTTGGATGGTTTCTTTTCCTTGGTTATGCTTATGGTGTTAGTTGCCCAGTAGTGCATAAACATTTAAACATTATTGCTGAACATGAAACAAGAATGGGACAAATGGGTTTGTTGACGAGAGTCGTGACTTGAACATAGTGTTGTTTGTTCTCTTTAGGAGGGCTGAAGAAAAACCTAAACTTTGGGTGAGTTCTTGTTACCTATATATATATATATATATATATATATATATTTGTAGTTTTGTGTTTCTTATTCGCACCCCAGCCAAGTTGAGCACTTAGTTCCGAACACCCCCATTTCATGGGGGAGGGTGTTTTTTCCAACACTATTGTTAGCGGCTGGTTATTAGCTCATTTTATGCTCCCTTTCCCGGATAGTCCATGTATCTTCGGGCAGGCTGTGATGGCCTGAGGTCCATTATTAGTCCAAGAACCTTCGGGCGGGGTAGTGTGGTGGTTGGCCAGGTGTGTGCGGCATGTGGTTTCCCAAGTGTCTTCGGGATGAGGCCCAGGTATCTTCAGGCGTGGCAGTGGATCTTCTAGCCCAGGTGTCTTCGGGCGTGGTGGTGGTTGTTCTGTCCTAGGTGTTTGCAGGCGTGGTTACGTGTGACAGTTGTGGCCCAGGTGTTTGCGGGCGGAATTCGGTAGTGGTACTGCATGTGGTTGTGGCCCTGGTGTGTGCAGGCGGGTGTGGAAGTGGGACTACGGTGAGAATGGAGGGAATGGTTCGATGCTTAGGATGTCTCAATAACCAGTGGGAAAGTGGTGTGGGGTACCCAAACAACGATGTGCTCTTATTATATATATATTACTTGACTTGCGTTATTTCGGGAGTGTTCCTTGGTGAGGATTGGGTGGATAGTTTACCTTGATAGGTGTTTGGTTTACTCTTTTTCTCATAGGACTTTAGTATGTTCCCCCACTTGTGCACAAGAGTCTAGGGTTTTCCCTACTGAGTGTACTTGTATGCTCACCCTACATATATAAAACTGCTTTCAGGTTTCCAGGAGGACTTCGGGGATCTCGCAGGACCATACTAGCTCGGACCTTTGGGGGAGTTGTAGTTGTTGCTTTCTTTCTTTGGTACTTACCTTTGTATTCACCTTTTGAACTTTGTAGCTTTTACTTTTGGAACATGCATGTGGTAATGGTTTACTTTTGGATTTACTTTACTTTTACCTTGGTATTGTTGGGTTTCATCATCTTATCTCCCGATCCTATAAAACAAAAAGGGTAATGCCTTCCATTTATGTAAAATTCCCATACCCTTGGTGCTAGTCGCCACTCCGGGACCTATAGAAGGTGGGTTTCGGGGGTCATTATCTCTCCTTAAACTTAAAGAAGGAAGGGTTTGGGAACATGCTGACCCTTCCCTCCTTTTGGTGAAGGCGGGTCGTGACAGAATGGTATCAGAGGTGATGGTTGATAGATAGGATGGAGTATGGAGTTAGGAATAGTGAGGATTGCATGGGATGGTAGGGAAACAGTGTTGGGTGACCTCGGTGCATGAATTAACCCAGGGAAGACCGGCTAGGACACGGGATTTTAGGGCCCCCCGTGATCCGACACAAGGACTCTGGACTTACCGAACGACCAAGTGATGACACGCTGATTGTAGGGTAGAGACCCTAGGAAAGGTACATACATAATAATGACTTTTGTTCTCGTGTTTCTGGGGTGTTTTGAGAATTAATAATAAATGAAAAGTTTAAGAGGTTTAAAAGACAATATTCTGCACTACATGGGCTTAGGCATTCCTTGTTTACCTTGGAGCTATGGAACCTGGAAGGCGACCGCGTGTGGTACAGGCAATTGAGGCCCCGCAAACTACCTTGGCTGATCGGCAGAGAGCTGACTGAGAAGAGGAGGACAACCAGTTGCAGAGGACTCTTCGGGCCTTCCAGCGACAGACCCTCGAGAAGTATGAGGGAAGCACCTCTGACTTGAATATGGAAGGCTGGCTAGATGAGCTAGTGATAGCTTTCAGCCTGATTCGGGCCCTGACCGAGTACTGGGTTCCTCTGGCCGTCAGCCAGATGTGGGGAGTGGTGTGTCAGTGGTGGACTCTTTACCTAGGGGAGAGGAGATAGGCTGGGGTGGCATGGGCTGATTTCGAGAGGGAGTTCCGGGCAGAATTCCTCTATTCAATGATGAAGGTGGAAAAGAGACAGGAGCTACTCTCCCTCCAACAGGGGAGTATGTCAGTGAGTGATCTAGGGATCAAGTTCAAGGACCTCCTACGTTTTTCTCCGGACCTCTTTCCCGATGAGGAGTCTCGGGCAAGACGTTTAGAGGAGGCGCTCCGACCCTCCCTCCAGTATGTTGTTACCCCCCTTTACCCTTTCGACGTACTTGGAGGTCCAGAAGAAGTCCAAAGTGGTGGAGAGGATGCATGTTCTAGGAGGAGTGTCATGAGATGGGATCCAGCTGGGACCATCAAAGCGGAAGGCCTTCAGCGTCAGGCCTCCAGCGTCAGAACCCTCCAGGTTTCGACCGGCAGGGAGCAGGTCGCAGCAGTTTCAGTTTCGATCCCCTGGTCCTTGCCCTTTTCCTTCGGGCCCCGGACCATGGTTCTTCGTCTGTGGGAGCCTTGTACATCTCAGGAGTCAGTTCCCGGAACGGGTACAGTACGGCGGTGGCGGACAGCCCCACCACCCGCCCCAGCAGCAGCTTCCAGCCAAGCCTTTCCAGGAGCAGCAGGAGGGACAGCGAGCTCCCGCTCCTCCGAGGGCAGATGTAGGAGGAGGAGGATGACCTCAGGGCACTCCTCAGGGACCTCGACCGGGGCGTGGTCGGGGAGGTGGCCGATATCCGAGGGGAATAAGAGCTGGGCGTGGACAGTTACACGCCACAGAGGTAGTATTTCCAGTAGGGTCGGAGGTTGATCGAGGTACGATCAGTTTGTTTAGTACCCTTGCTTATGCCTTGTTCGATACTAGAGCTTCGCACTCCTTTGTTGCACCCAGTCTAGCCTGTGCTTTGGGTCTAGATGCCAAGAGACTCCTAGTGCCTCTGGTGTTGAGCACACCAGTCGGGGGTCAGACCGACTTGTTGTTTGTTTGTCGGGGATGTAGACTGATGATAGGCCCCCATCAGTCAGTTAGGGATCTTCTTCTGCTACAGATACAGCCATACGATGTCATCCTAGGCATCGACTGGCTATTCTCTGTGTGTGCTGTCATCGACTGCTTCCGAAGAAGGGTCGTGTTCTCAGACTTGGGCGGTCGGCGTGTTGTTTTCACCGGCGAGCGGAGAAGTCCAAAGTGCAACAGGCGAGAGGAACCCCTCCTCTCCTTGCTAGCTGAGCTGTCAGTAGGGTCAGTAGATGCTGAAATGGTGGAAGTGCCAGAGATCGTCTTTGGGTTTATGGACGTCTTCCCTAAGGAGGTGAAAACTCTACCCCCTCGACGTGATATCGAGTTCGGGATAGACCTGCAGCCCAGCGCTTGTCCGATCTCAATGGATCCTTACCGGATGGCACCTTCAGAGCTACAGGAGTTGCGGATCCAAATTGACAAACTAGTGAAGACGGGTTATGTTCGGCTGAGTGCGTCACCGTGGGGTGCTCCAGTCTTGTTCGCAAAGATGGAAAATGGTGGTCTCAGGTTGTGCATAGACTATAGGAGGCTGAATCAGGTGATGATCAAGAATCACTGCCCTCTTCTGAGGATAGACGATCTTTTTGACCAGCTGAAAGGGGCAGGATGGTTCTCGAAGATCGACCTACGGTCTGGGTATCACCAGTTGAGAGTGAAGGAAAGTGACATCCCGAATACGGCGTTCAGGTACAGATATGGACACTTCAAGTTCATAGTTATGCCCTTCGGCGTTACGAACGCCCCAGCTGTGTTCATGGGACTTATGAACTCCATCTTCCGGGAGAACATGGATCGGTTCGTGGTTGTGTTCATCGACGATGTCCTGATCTATTCAAGATCAGAGAAGGACCATGCAGAGCACCTGAGGATGGTTTTGGAGGTCCTCCGACAGCATCTGCTCTATGGGAAGTTGTCAAAATGCATGTTCTGGACATAAGAAGTGCACTTCCTCGGGCACGTGGTGTCCGAGCAGGGGAGAGCGGTGGACCCGTCAAAGTTTGAGGCAGTTGTTTCACTACCACAAAATAGGGCAAGGGAAGCAGTTCCCTTTATCAGTGCTAAACAGAAAGTGTTGATAAAGGGGTATGCATTTATCAGTGCTTTTATATAGCGCTGATAAAGGTAGCTCTTTTTCAGCGCTAAAAAGAGCTGATAAATGAATGTTTTATCATGGCTTTTATTTTAGCGCTAATAAAACATACCTTTATCAGTGCTTTTTTAGCACTGATAATGGTTCTGTCAGTTTTTATTTAATAACCCTAACAGGCCATCCTCACTTGCACGCGGTCAATCCCTCGCGGAAGCTGAACCAGGCCCCTCGCCGTGCGACCTCATCCTCCTCCTCCTCGTCCTCCTTGTCCTCCTCCTTCCTCCTCCTTCCTCCTCCTTCCTCCTCCTCATACTCCTCATCCCCCTCCTTCTCCGCTGCCACCGCCGCCTCTGCCCCCCGCTCCCGCTACTGTGATCGCCACTACCTCTGCCGCCTCCACCCTCGATGTCGCGACCGCCGCCGCCTCTACCGCTTCTGCCGCCTCCGCCTCTATCGTCGCCGCTGCCTCTACCCTCGCTGCCACGACCGTCGCCGCCTCGTCCTCCTCCTCCTCATGCTCTCAAGGTGGGATGTGAGTTCCATGGATGGTATTCCCTTTTTATATAATTTAGATATTGTGTGTGTGAGGACCAAATAGTGAATATATATGTGAGATAAGAATGATACCATATCTTGAGCCTAATTACAGTAAGTATTTCCATAATAGATAGTGTGGTCTTAATGTGATTATGATTATGTCTAGGTATGTGATTCATAATTAGTTATGAGTTTCGAAATAAGAGATGTTATTGATATTTAGCAACAAAATTGGGTTGTTTGTGAGTGATGTGAAATTGGATACCCTATAGGTTCCATAGGGATATCTTGACTCTAAGATGAAGTATATGGTAATTGGTTAGTTATGATGGTTCACATGTGTGAGAGGTCTACCAAGGTTATGTGTGATGACTTCTATGGATAACCAACCCTTGTTTTCATTTTTTTTTATTTTGAGTTACCATGGGTGGTAAGTTCTACCCCTTTGAGTTGAATATTTATGTATGAGATACAAAGGAAATAGTTTTTAATCTTATGGTTATATGTATTCCCAAATATTATCCCAATGGAAATGATGATGGATCCATATTAATTTTCATCACATAGCATAATCTCATAGTTATATGATTAGACAAAGATGAATATGGATTACCTAGGGCCACCACTAAATAATCTTGGATGATTCTTCCATACTAATGATCTCATAATATTACCTCATTAGTATCAGTTCATAGTTTATTATTAATGTATTTCTAGGGTCACCGCCTAAAAATTGGTGATGAAAAATGATGACTATTTATCTTATAAGATTAAAACCAAAGGATCATCTCTGATGGTTATGGAATTTTTTTTGTCATGTATTGGAATCAATGATGATTCCAAATTACTATTGGTCAACTAATAATAACACTCAAGGATCATATTTTAGCTAGATTAAAATGGATTTCCTAGGTTCACCCCTTGAAATATGATTCTTCACAATGACTATTGATGTTATATGAATACTTTATAGGGATTAAATTTAGAGCTTACCGACAATGGATTTCCTTGGGTGACCCAATATGAATAGGTTATAAAGCCTGCTGACTATTTTATCTTTTAGGATTACCTCCCATGTATCATCATGGATCCTGAGGACTACATATTACATTGGACCACCTTCTTTGAATAGACATGTATGAATGATGACTATATATCAAATATAATTACGTCTTAGAGATTGGAATGTTTCCTATTATAATCATGATGCTTACTAAAATATCCAAGGTTCTAGGATATATGCATACTACTATATGGAATCAGTATTGTATGGGTTGGCATGGTTATCTTCCAAGAAAAGAGTAATTGTAGTACCAAAATATAAATAAATAATAAATATTATTAGTCACACTAGATTTATAGGATCAATGAAGGTTAATTTATTTTGACTTTTGTAGTTTTCATATACTCCACAGATCATGTCACTTGAACATACACTACAATTATGATTTATATATAGGTTTATGTTAGTTGATCCCTAATGAGATTTAATAAAACACTACTCAAGATACCATGTAACTTGGGTACCCATGTATACATTACTAATTATAGGTTAATGTTGGTAAGATTACTGATGTAGCACTACTAGAAATCATGCTTTTCCCAACGCTTGTAAACCAACGCTTCTTTGAAACCATTGGAATAGGTAATCTTTACCAACGGTTTTCATAAACCGTTGGTAAAAATCTATAAAAATTGTTTTTTCCAAACGGTTTGATTAAACCGTTTGGAAAAATGGGTAAAAAATAGTTTTCCCAACGGTTTAGTGAAACCGTTGGTATATATGGTATTAAGAGGTTGGGAAACTTTCCCAACAGTTTTTTAAAACCATTGGGAAAGAAAATCCCCAAATATCATTGATCTGCAACTCTAAAAATCTCGAAAATTTTTCCCTAACCGAGACCTGGACGCACCCTCTCAAACTTTTTTCCCTAAACCTAAACCTTTTGGATGGTTTGCCTCTAAATCTCGACGCAAACTCTACTTCCCAACACAACAGGTCTAGTTTCCAAAGATTTTTTCTTCCCGTTTAAATCGGTATGTGTGATTTCATTTATTTTAGATTTATTCTTCCAGTTTAAATCAGTTCGTGTGTGTTAATTTATTTTAGATTTTGTCATTCTATTTTGGTGTAATCTACTGTGTATTATGATCCCATTACAAAAATAAGGCATATATAATTTTTCGTTACAGTTCGAACCCTACATCCCAACCTGCTCTAGAGGGTGCTAACTCTAATTTCCAACAAGACATCTATCTTTGATTCAAGAAATTTTGGTTCTTCCATTCTAAATCAGTAGGTGTGCCTTCATTTATTTTAGATTTTTTCGTTTTATTTTTCTTCAATGTATTGTGTATTATGATTCCCTTATGAACACAATCAATATATCATTTTAGGTTTTGGTTTTTTTGTGATTTATCTATATTGAATCATTTTGGTTGATATTTAAGAGGTCAATATGATCCTGAGTTATTTTATCCTTGATTTATTTTAAATTTAAGGTCTATTGACTTGATTTCATTGGTTAGCCAAAAATACAGTTAGGGTTGTCTAGGTGGGGTGGGGGGGGGATGGGTTTTCCAAGTGGGGTGGGGGTAGGTCTGTCCAAGTGGGGTGGGGGGGGGTGGGTTGTCCAAGTGGGGTGGGGTAGGGCTGTCTAAGTGGGGTGGGGGTAGAGCTTTCCAAGTGGGGTGGGGGTAGGGTTGTCCAAGTGGGTGTGGGAGGGGCTATCTAGGTAGGTTGGGGGATGGGGTTGGGTTGTCCAAATGGGGTGGGGGTAGGGCTGTTTGGGGTGGGGGACGGTGTACAGGTGGGGGTAGGGCTGTGTAGGGTGGGGGTAGGGTTGTCCACTCGAAGTGTCTCTCTATAGTTTAAAATGTACATCATTTTAATTGAAAAAACAGTATATCAAACAAGAAAATGTGATCTACTAATTATTCATTATGCAAAACATAAAGGTACCATTAAATACTTACATTTACCCCAAACACACATAACACAACCCAACCACAACCTTCATCTCAATGTACTCAACCGATCTAAACACAAAGATGGATTTTACCCAAGACTATCTAATTCAAATTCCGATCATGTCATCAACCGACCACTTAATTTCTATGGTGCTCCCCACTATACGCTTTAGCTCAAAAACACCACCATATGATATTTAACACCTTCGTCATCGAGAAAGAACCACTAGAACCCCAACTAAAACTCCACAACATACCCAACATGTTTTCTAACTTACCATGCTTAGACATCCATGAGAACACCAACCAATGTTATCATCCATCTGTTCCATCAAAACCACTTGGAATGGATGTGAATCCATAATCCATACATAAATCAAGGACAATTCAACTTTTCCTCAAAGATTGAACCCATTTTCAAAACATAATTAACATTTCAAAACATCAAATAGATGTGTCTTACAACTCACCACATTTGTTCCTTTTACTGGAGAAATTTGAAACATGCACCACATAGGTTGTAAAAGCAGTAGAAGATATATCTCTTTGATCATACAAAGCCATGAAACCAAGTTTATCCTTGAGTAAACTGATGAGTAATGTTTGTGAAGGCTTTTTGGAACTAGGAACTGACTCGCTTGATGAAACACAAGAAATATCTTTAAATGTATCCTCACTTGCCGAATCATTGGAACAATTCCCTGTATTGGATCCTCATAATGTCAGATTTAGCATCCCATCTTGTCTATCAAATGGATTGGTCAAATTCCAATCTATCATGGAGGCTGCTGCACCACCTTTACACACAACTAATGACCAGAGGCAGCTTGATTAGAAAAACAATCCTGAGGGCATTGGACATGAAAGATCATGTGGTGCCATAGTTTCTCAGCAACCTCAATTTACCCCGCATGATATAAGGCTATTGTATGATGTCCACGACATAGAGAGAGGATAAGAGAAGGTGAAATTCTCATAGATGAACAACATAAACAATGAACATCCACTACCCTTTCACTATATACATCAAAATAATATCTTTAAGAATGTCCATGTGAATTTCTATCCTACTACCATTGAGGATGATGCATGTTGGTCAACTTGTTTTAGAAATTTTTTATCTTCATCTGTGACTTGTACTTTCACCCATGAATTTGAAGGTGAGTATGCGTACACGATAGTTGACCTTCTTAGAGAAGATTTTCTGGAAGAGTATAAGAGACATGAAGCAATGAGGATCATTAGAGTGTTGGATCAAATGTGGTTGCTACAAACAATTTGGAAATCCATGACTTGTACTTGCACCCATTGCAAAATTCATTTATACTGAAAGCCTCCAGAAAAAAATAAAGTACAATACCTACAAGTTGTAACTTAGGTCGTGTTGCACAAGCCAATTGCCACATTATTTGTAGCAACCACATTTTCTCCAACACTCTAATGATCTTCATTGCTTCATGACTCTTATACTATTCCTGAAACTCTTCTCTAAGAAGGTCAACTATCGTGTACACATGCTCACCTTCAAATTCATGGGTGCAAGTACAAGGCATGGA
Organism: Viscum album; assembly: GCA_963277665.1. Taxonomy (NCBI): domain Eukaryota; kingdom Viridiplantae; phylum Streptophyta; class Magnoliopsida; order Santalales; family Viscaceae; genus Viscum; species Viscum album. The sequence continues at coordinate 1,134,978,082 of OY728142.1, read as the reverse complement.
TGAAGATAAACAATTTCTAAAACAAGTTGACAAACATGCATCATCCTTGATAGAAGTAAGATAGAAATTCACATGGACGTTCTTAAAGATATTATTTTGATGTATATAGTGAAATGGCGGTGGATGTTCATTGTTGATGTTGTTCATCTATGAGACTTTCACCTTCTCTTCTACTCTCTCTGTGTCCTGGAAATCATGAAATAAACTTATATCATGTGCGGTAAATTGAGGTTGCTAAGAAACTATGGAACCGTGTGATATTTCATGTCTAGTGCCCTCAGGATTGTTTTTCTAATCAAGTTGCCTCTGATCATTAGTTATGTGTAAAGGTGGTGCGGCAGCCTCCATGATAGATTGGAAGTTGACCAATCCATTTGATGAAAAAGATGGGATGCTAAATCTGACATTAAGAGCATCCAATACAGGAAATTGTTCCAATGATTCGTCAAGTGAGGCTACATTTAAATATATTTCCTGTGTTTCATCAAGCGAGTCAGTTTCTAGTTCCAAAAAGCATTCACAAACATCACTCATCAGTTTCCTCAAGGATAAACATGGGTTCATGGATTTGTATGATAAAAGAGATCTATCCTCTACTGCTTTTACAACCTATGTGGTGCATGTTTCAAATTCCTCTAGAAAAAAGGAACAAATGTGGTGAGTTGTAATCCAAATCTATTTGATGTTTTGAAATGTTAATTACGTTTTGAAAATGGGTTCAATCTTTGAGGAAAAGTTGAATTGTCCTTAATTCAAGTAAGTATTTAATGGTACCTTTATTCTTTGTAGCATGTTTTTTTCTAATTTATTTATTTGTATATGTGACAGACATACTAGGTGATATGTTTTGTATTATGGTTTTATCAGGAGTCTGTATGATTTCATGTTTCCACATTTCATTTTAAATAGCATTTTATAATTATATATTTACTGTACCCTAATGGCTCAAAAAGTCAGGGATATTTTAGATGTTTCTAGAATGTTGTAGGATTATTTTTCCCCAATGGTAGTACATTTTTAGGATGTTTTCACTGATGAGGTATAAAATTTACTTCTTAATAAAGAGATAAACTTTATAATCTAGTTAGTTTTGGGAGAAAATTCAGTTTCTATCACAATTTCTAAAATAACACCAAAAGTGCATCAGTTTTTTTAATTACAATTTGATGATATAGAATATAATGGTTTCATATGGTATAGTAGTTTACCATTAGGTTTTATAGTTCTCTAAAATAGATGGTTGATTGGTATTTATTATTTTATTGGACTATTGGAGATTGAACCTGATGAGAGTCATGAATATGTATCCCCATCCATGCATTGATAGTCATATTGATCATCTATGAGGTTCTATGATCTTCTCCAAGATATATTTGACATTAGGATACCATTAGATGATTTGGACATCGATGGACCTACCATGGACTTCTTTTAGGAGTAGTTATGGCCTGTATTATATTTTAGAGATGATTTTTGGTTTAACTAATGCATTGGTTTTATTAAGGGACTTGATGAATATGATATTTCATCCTTTTCTGGATCAGTTTTTAGTAGTTTTTTTCAATTAAATATTAGTGTACTCCCAACCCATAGTTGATCTTGACCAACATCTTATCATCACCTTGAGTACATTGAGATAGCATCATATTTATTACTGTTTTCTCCTGTTACTCATTGGTTTCCTCTTGTTCGCATGTCATGTATTTTCTAAGGCATCATTCAGTATTTGTAAGACTAACTTGGAATAAATTTGATATATGTGAGATTAAATCAGGTATCTTATACATACAAGATGTTCAACCTACTGGACACACCATGTATATGGATTTCACATGTGTTTAAAGGCATTTGTACCATGATTTGTTTTTATAAAACCCAAACAATGCAACCTAATTAATTAAAACATAATATTAGGAAATTTCTCGAGATCGAACCCATAAAGATGATGAATATGAATAAAGAATGGATGAATTCCAATCAGTTGAAAAAAGAGTATGAAGATGGCGTGAAAAAGTTTATCAAGTTTGCAGAAGATCATGCATGTGACCCTTCTCAAATTCATTGTTCATGTTTACGCTATTGTTATTCAATAAAAATTAGTCCAGAGGAGTTGGAAGAACACGTGATCTGTCATGGAATAGATCAAAGTTATACATGTTGGAATAAACACGGGGAAATAACCAATGTAGGTAGTGACTCAGAGAACACGAAATTTTATAGATCATCTGATATGATTAGAAGCGTGAACAGTAAAGACGATCGTATGGAGGGTGTGATTACAGATGTGAACGATGATGAAGATCGTATTGAGAAAATGACAAGGACAGTTGAAGATGAACTTCATGATTTCCCAAAATTGTTTGAGAAGTTAAAGAGTTGTGCAAAAACGCCATTGTATGCTGGTTGCACTAAATATACAGCATTGTCAGCCGTATTGAAGCTGTATAATTTGAAAGTAGGCAACGGGTGGAGTGACACCGGTTTGACGGAACTACTTGCTCTCCTGAATGACATGCTCCCAGAAAATAATGAACTCCCAAGATGAACATATGATTCCAAACGAATGCTACGATCGATGGGTATGATCTCTGAAAGAATACATGTTTGCTCGAATGTTTGTATATTGTTTCTCAAGGACCACAAATCACTTAAAGAATGCCCAAAGTGTGGTGCTTCCCAATACAATAAAGATGATTCTAGTCCTATGAAAGTTGTATAGTACTTTCCAATCATTCCAAGGTTTAGACGCCTATATGGAAGTGAGGAGAGTGCAGGACAATTGACATGGCATGCAGATACAATAATTAAAGATGGGAAACTACGTCACCCTACAGACTCTCCTTAGTGGAAGAGAATTGATCATGAGTATCCTGAATTTGGGAACGAGCCGAGAAACCATCGTCTGGCGTTATCTATAGATGGGGTGAATCCTTTTGGTGTTCAAAGAAACAGTCACAGTGCATAGCCAGTTATGTTGGTAAATTATAATTTACCACCGTGGTTATGCATCAAATGAAAATACATCATGTTATCTATGCTTATATCAGGACCAAAACAACCGGGTAATGATATTGATGTTTATTTGGCCCCATTGATCGAGGATTTGAAAATATTTTGGGATTCAGGTGTTACGATGTGTGATGCTTAAAAAAATGAACAGTTCACTTTGAAATCCATGTTGTACGGGATGATAAATGACTTTCCTGCTTATGGAAATTTGTCAGGATATAGCATTAAAAGAACTCAAGGGTGTCCCGTTTTCGAACAAGGTACACAGTCAATTAGGTTGAAACATTCATCGAAAACCATGTTTCTAGGACATTGCCGATTTCTACCTCAATAAAATAAGTACCGATCTTGGACGACATCATTCGACGGAAGTTTAGAGGAACTTACAGCACCGTCTCCACTAACAGGTGATCAATTGTTTGATAAAGTGAAAGATTTGGACACTATTTTAGGTAAACCGTTTTTGAAAAACCATACGAAAACTGGTTGGAAAAACAGATCAATTTTTTTTGAATTACCATACTAGAATTGTCTCTATGTTTGAAATTTTCTTGATGTTATGCATGTTGGAAAAAATGTATGTGATAGTGTAATCGGCATGTTGCTAAATGCACCCGGAAAAACAAAGGATGGAATTAAGGCTAGATTGGACATGGTTGATATGGGAATACGAGAAGAGTTTGCACTAGTGAAGGGTGAAAAAAGAACATTTCTTCCTCCTGGTGCTTACACTCTTTCCAGGCAGGAGAGATATCAGTTTTTCAATTTCTTTAATGACGTAAATGTTCTAGAGGGGTATTCATAAAATATCAAGAACATCGTGTCAATGAGAGATTTAAAATTAAAGGGTCTGAAATCACATGACTGCCATGTTTTGATGCAAGATCTAATTCCTATAGCTTTACGTTTCATTTTAAACAAGAATTCCCACCATACATTAACGATTCTATGTTTCTTCTTCAAAGCTATATGCAGAAAAGTTATAGACCTAACGAAATTTCCAACTATAGAAAGAGAAATTGCCGTCATATTATGTGAATTGGAAATGTTCTTCCTGCTGACATTTTTTGATATGATGGTTCATTTGATGGTTCATTTGGTGAGAGAGATTCGACTATGTGGTCCTATACATTATAGATGGATGTACCCCATTGAACGGTAAATGAAGATTTTGAAAGGGTATGTCAAAAATCGAAGTCGGCCAGAGGGTTGTATTGTGGAGAAATATATTGTTGAGGAAGCTGTTGAATTTTGTACCGAATACCTATTTGGTGTGGAAATCGTTGGCCTACCGAAATCTCGTCACACTGAGTGGCTTGAGGGTTTAGGAATTTCTGGAAGAGAGGTTGTCAAAATCAATATTACAGATCGGGAGCAGGCCGACCTTTACATTTTGCATAACAGTTTCAACGTTGACCCATATGTTCAAACCCACAAAGAAATTCTTAGGCGTTTGAATCCTTCTAGGGCTGAAAAATGGTTATCAGATACACATAATCGACAGTTTATAGGATGGTTTCGAGACCATATTTTTAAGCAGTTAGATGAAAATCCAGATTCAATTTTAGAACGACTTCGATGGTTGGCCGGAGGAGCAAGTGTGTACGTATTATCTTATAATGCTTATGCAGTTAACAGTTATACATTCTATATTAATGAACATGATGATCACAGTACCATGCATAATAGTCGGGTTACACTTGTGGCTGAGGTTATGCATGTTTCCAGTGCTTAGGACAAAAATCCAATTTATGAGAATATGTCATACAATGGCATCATCAAACAAATATGGGAGTTGGATTATACTAAATTCAATGTGACGATTTTTCAATGCAAGTGGGTTGATAACAGGAGTGCTGTTAAAATAGATGAATTAGGATTCGTGATAGTTGATTTTAGTAAGGAAGGGGAGAAAGACGAACCATTTATAATGGCATCACAGGCAGTACAAGTATTTTATGTTCCAGACCCTACAAACCGAAATTGGTCACTTGTTCTGTTATCGACCAAAACAACTGAAGGGTAAGATGAAAGTTCAATGGAGGTTGACCCTTTTATAGGGACTTCACAATCATTTCGCAGTGGTCCAAATGTAGACGGAGTATTGTATGTTAGAGGATACCACAATGAAGGAATTTACATAGTCAATAGAGGATTCAAATCACTTCAGCCTTTAAATAAAAAAAGAGAGTACAATAATCAGGTTATTTTTTTTATTATAACGTACATTGTGTTACGTTATGTTATTATCTATTCACTGTTGTTTTTATGTAATCTAAATGAATTATTAAACCACTTCTACAGATAATGACTTCTACACCTGCTGATGCACCCAATCCTGAGGCACAAAAGGTCTCTCAACCAACAGCTGGTGGTCCCACTACAGAGCAACAACAAGTTTCTCAACCAGATGCTGGTGGTCCCAGTGCAGAGCAACAACAGGTTTCTCAACCTGTTGTTGCTTTTCCCAGTGCTGAGGTACAACAGGTTTCTCATCCTATTGTTGTTGGTCCCATTACCGATGCTAGCACTCCGGGGGAAGATATTCATGCTACTTCTGAGGAAATGGTAGGAAATGAAACCCTGAAAATGCAAAAAAAAAAAGAGTGTCGTAGTTTGGCAGTGTTGGCCAAAATCCTTAAGGAAAAAGAAAAAGCATCAAATTTGAGGTGGGATGGAATAAGCGGGGCTAACCTGTTGACCCCAAAAGAGCCATCTTTAGTAGATACATTGGAATCGTCACTCGGCAACGCGTGCCGATTGATGTACATTCGTGGCACCATGTTGTCACTGGGCTGAAGTCACTAATGTGGGAATAGATTACGGTAACATTATGATATCATTTTTTTAATTTATTAAAATAAAATAAAATACCAAAACATTGACTTACTCTTCATAATCCATTATAGAGTGCATTTATAGTACATGTCTCGCACAAGGAATATGTATTAAGACTTGCAGGAAGTATTCATAGAGGTTTCCGCACAATTTTAACGAAATATCTTCTTAAAGATGTAGAAGGGAAAATCAAGCAGCACCCACCTCCTCTTTACGCACACTTGATATCCCAAGGAGCATGGGATGCGTTTAGCAACCATCGTGGGGAGCATACTTTTCAAGTACATTGTGTGGGGTAATACGTTGTTTGAATTTTTCTTGTATTCATCACTCTGATTGACAGGTTTTTATTTATGAAACATATACTGAGTGCTGAAAATAAAAAACGCGCAACAGAACCAGTGTACCCTTACTGTAAAGCAAGGATGGGGTACGCTGAACTTGAGAAAAAATTTGTATGTCTTTTAAATCTACCCTACTACTATTATGTGACATAAAACAACACCATAACCATGTTTCTCCGTTTATATGCAGATTCATGAATAGAAATCAAAATCCATATCTATCCCACTCCATGTGCTATGAAAGGAGGCTCGTGTAAATAATGAGGGGACATTGATAGATGAAAACACACAAAAAGTGTGGGAAACATGTGTAAGTATGACATAATATAAATTTGAGTTTTTTTAAATCACTATTACATTTCAATAACTACTTATTTTTCTATATTTTCTCTCTGAAATAGTCACAAGAATCAATAACAATCGCACCAGATACAGACATACTTTCAGAAGCCTTGAAGCAGTAAGAAAAGTATAGTCGCGTCAGAGGTGCGGGTTTTGGGGTGACACCACAAACATATTATCAAAAACAAAAACAAGCGGGGGATCAAAATGAAAAAATGGAAAACCAGCAAGAACAATTATCTATTTTTCAAGACGAATTAAAATACTAGAGAGAGATGATATCAAAATTGATGGGGAAGAGGCAAAGAGAAGAAACAACTCAACAACAACCCATGCGTGATGATCTCGCCCCACCCCCCACCAGCTTTGAGGCGAGCCATTCCCCTAAAAAACCTGACTTAGATGAGGTAATCAATGTTTTAATAATTGTTTCGATGAAATGTGATTTACATAGACACTGATACCTTTCCTGTACTAATATTCCATTGGGTGAAAATGACTGTGATTTATATTTATCAACTCCCACCTATCGCCTTGTAGTGAGGGCTACGGTGTTCAATACGCAAAACGACATGCTACACAACAGACAGCTTCCAAAAGATCATCTTAGAGTGTCAGTTAACGTAGATAATGAGCCGAGTGCCAAGCTTCCTATTACAAATGACGATGAAGACATTCATACTGTTGAACAAGCTGTTGGAACATTCATCGCATGGCCGACAGTTCTTGTAAAAAAACATGTCGACAAAAAGGTATTCATTTCTAATTTATTTTTCAAACTGGACCTTTAACACTTAATGAAAAAAGGTCTGAACCGATGACTGTTATTACAGAATGACAAAGGCTGTGGGGTGAAACAAAATATCAGCTCAAAACTATCTCAAGGATCAACCAACCGATTGAAACGGTCTACTGAGAGCACCTTCACCTCGCCCGTTCTATATCCACAGTTAATATCATTGTAGGCTCATGTGGATACAAAGTTGAAAGACGGTAGTACTCACATGGTTGATTTCGAAAAAGATATGTATGGAGAAGAGATATCAGACTTCATTAGTGCTAAAAATGTAAATTAACTCCTCAAGTATGAATGGCTAGGCACCTCAGTTGTAAATGTATACATGAGGTAAGTTTTCATGATTTGATTTTACAAAAGCTGATATACTCTGATAATTTTGACTAAATACATTTTATATTTGTCGCAGACGTATATATGAAAAACAATTGAAGGTATTTCCCCATGAACAAGAATTTGGACTCATTAGTCCTCACACCACATCTTCAAAAGAAAAAATAGATTCTGTTAAAGAGGTGGAAACAATGTCATCCCTGCTCAAATTTTTTGAAAACAAAATTATGAATGACAGAATCTTTTTAATACCAATGATGCAGGGGTAAAACTCTACAATTTAATTATATAAACTATATTTTCATTTCTTTATTTAATTATTCCTTTTTGTATTTTTAGGGAGCATTGGATGCTGATTGCAGTCAATTTGGATACTCCAAATATTTATTTTCTGGATTCAACGCCTGGATATCCAACAAACTGACCACACATAATGGCGTTTGTTAATTTGTAATACACTAGATCCAACATTTCAAAACTAAACATCTAGTTATATAATTTATGTTATCTTTTAATGATGATTCTGTTATGATAGGGAGGTGCATCAATATCTTCTAATGCATGGAATGAATCCAAGGCATAAGAATGAGCACGCCTACAAGATCTACAACTAGAAATGTATCCGGGTATATATAATAACATTGCACTATCCAAACACATGTCAAAAAAAATTACTTATTGTTGTCGATGCTTCTGTATTGTCCAAAACAAACAAACGGAAAGGACTGTGGTTATTATGTTTGTAAATTTATGAAAGAGATCGTATTTCATCAACAAACTAGCATCCCTGATGAGGTATTTTCGAAAATAATTATGATTTCATTTAAAATATTTATTAATCCTTTGTGTATTTATATTTTTTTAGTACTACTATGACTGTCGCAAAAACTCATATTCAGAAGATGATATACATGTGTTTAGAAACGAATGGGCAAGATACCTGATGGAAGATTGTACACAAATAGGATGAAGTTGAATTCCTACCACTTATGTTATCTATATATGATCATTGATTATCCTCCAACCTTCTTTGTTGAATTAAGAATGCTCCGATGTATTGAAAGCTTAATTTATTACTCAATGGTTTCTATCCCTGGATTCATATTATTCATCTTTGAACAAATCAATATTGAAGTAAGGCATGATGGTGTGCATTGCATATGGGGTGAACGACGAAACCACCGAAGATCAACAAAATCCATTTTCTGTATCTCGTTTGTTTGAACTTGTATTTTAGCACATGTGTTGTTGTTTGACTTGCACAATTATTTCTAGGTAGATGCATGAGATAATCAGTATCGTTGAAGGATTTTTTGGAACCAAAATATGTGTCCCGGGATAATTCAAGTAACGGAAAGGCTGATTGAAATGAAATCCAATCTCAAACAACCAGTACATCATCAAAAGAATCAACCCTGTAATGCACCATCATGTAAAATATTTTCCTCGTGATGTTTTGAGGTGTTTATGGAAGGTATAGGGAGTCTAATAAGCCCCATGGCCACCATAAATAATTTTTACAGACAGCTCCACATGTTTTTTGTGCCTCATTCCTCTTTACAAGGATCACACCATTCACATGGTCCATCTTAGCACGTATGTCCCATTCATCCCATTGCTACTCTTGGAAGAACCTAAGAATCTGACAATGCATAAGCCCCACAAAATCCATACTCATCCAACCAAGAGTATTCCTAGTGTGAAGGGAAGCTAACCATGGGGAATAAACACAACATACCTCTTTTAAATATATGGGTTTTGATACTTGTATTCTAAATAGGGTACATAGGAAGCCTCCATGAAGTTAAATCTCAACCAATGGTAAACCATGGTGACCCCCTCACTGGGGTACACCTTCGCTTATTTTCCCTCTTGTATTTCCCTTAGTGGCATCCGAATAAGTCTTCAAAATGAGAAACCTTACCTTTATGGGATGCAACACACTTGGGTCAGACCCCATTGGGCGTTTTGATCCATCTATCAGGTAAACATTCTAGGTGCTCCCTCCTAGAGATGTACCTACCTGATCCACCTTTATAAGTGTTTTGATCCACCCATGTCGTATTTCTCTATAAGACATTAAATCATGACCCTCTATCCTTGTGGGATGTTAAACTCATGGAATACCACAAGTTAAACATGGGTTTCCATTAATATATTCAATATTAATGTTTAATAATTCCTTGTTAAGGTATTGTGGAGGTGTGGTTTTATGTTTTCCAGCAGATTTCAGAAGATTCCACGCTTTATGTAGGGGATTCCATGCTTTTACATTATATGATGATTTTATTATGATGTATTTTCTTGCTAAGTCTACTATATGAAATGTTTGTGTGGTTGAAAATGTGTTATCAAAAGAATTTGGGGTGTGTATAGACTTGAAAGTTATTTTTAAAATGAATGCAGTTGTATTTCTTGTGTATTTTCATGATTAAGTCCTTTAAATGTGTTTGAAGAAATGAGAAAGTTGTGTGATAGGTGTTTTCAAATGGATTTAATGTGTTTGTGAATTTTAAAGAGGGTTTTCTTATGAGATGTAGAGAGTCTATATATGTTTATTTACATTGAATGAAATTACATGAGAATGTGTTGATATATATGATATGTATAATGTAAACTGAGTAGAATTTCCATACAAGGTATTTTCATTATGATGTCTAGGGGATATGCTGAGAGGGAAGGGGTGGTTTTCTAGGGGAGGGGGAAGGGGGGGAAGTGGTAGGGGGAAGGGGTAGGGGGTGTGATGGGTTCTTTTGAACTATGTTGGGGGTGGGAAGGGGGGTGTGCAATGGGCAGGGGGAAGTGCAGTGGGCAGGGGTGTGCTGGGGTAGGGGGCAGGGGGTGTTCAGGGGGCAGGGAGTGTGCAGGGGTAGGGGGTGTGCTCGGGGGTGGGCTGTGTGTAGGGGGTGTGCTGGGGAAGGGGGCAGGGGTGCTTCTTTTTTATGGAATGGGGGGATATACAGCCATGGTATTAAACAATGGCTATAGGTATATAGCCAAGGTTTAATGTCATTGCAAAAGGCCCATCATTGGTATCCAATAGAGGAGGATAATAGGGTTGAAGATATTCCAGCACCCTTTTAATGTAATTGATAATATTTTATTTATCTCAAAAGTAAGGGAGATATCCCATGGGGGGAGGGAGTAGGAGGAGAGTGCGTGTAAAGGATTTTGTTGAGTGGAATGAGAGATATATGAGGGTAACCCGCTTAATTGGTTGATAGTGAAAATTTGTTAATTCCACTCATTAATTAGGTGAATTATTAGGCCTAAGGGTAAAATAAATCATTTTCCAACAATGTGGGAATCAATATCCACACACTTCTAATCCGTATAGTTTCATTGAGTGGCTTACAATCCATTATTCAACCATATAGAGATACTTCCCCAAAAACTCATACCTTACACAAGTTTATCACATTATTTGATAAACCATTAACCATCAATGTGAGACCATCATAACCTTAGAACCATACTGTAGGTTTATCTATTCCCCCTCAAAACATTAAATATCCCATGTTCTACTAAACATTGGGCCATTTAATTATTATAGATGATTATCCCTAACCATCCACCAATTTTGTTAATTGGTTATTTTATGTTTTTGTGCCTCATTAGTATAATTCCATTTACCAACCCCATTCTTTATTTCATTATTGTATTACTAACATAATATTTGTTTTATTATGTAGGTGAAATCTTTTTCCTCAGTTCGAATGCTTTGTTCCGAAACCACCGCCATGGACAACAATTTTTTAGAGTAGATGGATGCAAAAAAGGATGGAACATCATTTTTTTAACTGTTTGTTGGATAAAAGTAATTGTAACCAAATTAACCATTGTTTGAAATGTATATATAAGTGTGTTGTTTTGTATTCATTATTTCAAGTAAATGTATGTATCATTTTTTTTCTTCTATGCTTTGTGTGTGGGTGTTTTGTGTGCTCTGTGCAGGTTTTGTTTGGACTCTGTGAAGGTGCTGTAATGTGTGCAGGTGCTGGGCAAGTTCTGTGCAGGTTCTGGTATTGGATAGGATCTTTGGCCTTTATCAGCGCTAGTTAAGCGCTAATAAATGGATAATATATCAGTTCTATTTTGAGTTCTGATAAAGGTAGTTTTTATCAACGCTCAAAATAGCACTGATATATTAAACATTTATCAGCGCTAAAAATAGTGATGATAAATACTACCTTTTTCAGTTCTATTTTTAGCACTGATAAAGGGGACGCCCCTTTATCTTTTCCAAGATTAACAGAGCTTTTTTAGCGCTGTTAAAGGTCATTTTAGCGCTATTATAAGCCATATTTGTAGTAGTGTTTCTTGGGAAGAACCCAGGAATGTGGCAGAGGTCCGTAGTTTCCTCTGGCTGGCAGGTTACTATCGGAGGTTTGTACCCAACTTCTCTCGAGTAGCAGCCCCTTTGTCAGCCCTGACAAAGAAAGACCGGGTTTTTGTGTGGAGTGAGCAGTGTGAGTCAGCCTTTAGCTATCTGAAGGAGAAGTTGGTTAGTGCCCCAGTGCTGAGATTACCAGATGAAGGGGCGGCCTATGAGGTGTTCTTTGATGCTTCATGACAGGGCCTGGGATGTGTGTTGATGCAGAGACAAGGTGTGATCTCTTATAGGTTGAGGCAGCTACGCCCTCACGAGCGTAATTACGCCACCCACGACCTGGAGCTTGCAGTAGTCGTTTTTTCACTAAAGTTATGGCATCACTACCTCATCGGATAACTCTTTGTGGTCTTCACAGATCAAAAAATCTTGAGGTATATCTTCTCCCAGTGGGACCTAAACTTGTGACAGCGGAGATGGGTGGAGTTCCTCCAGGATTACGACTTCGAGATCTCTTATACTGAGGGCAAGGGCGATGTAGTGGCCGATGTCTTGAGTAGGAGGATGCAGAAGGATGTGGTCCAAGAGTTGGCGGACGCCTTGAAGGCGATGGAGGAGTTGGCTTCCTTACACCTGGATGTGATGATGGATAGCGGTAGAGGCTACCTATATCAGATGATAGTGCAGTCATCTCTATTTCCTCAAGTGGAGGAGTCTCAGTGGGGAGACCCAGAGTGAGAAGTGATACATGGCCAAGTTGACTAGGGAAATGCTCCGAAAGGATGGATAGAGGATAGTTAAAACCAGATGCTTTTCCAGGGAAGGTTGTTTGTTCCAAAAGTGATGTGCAGAAAGGTTCTCAGTGAGTTCCACAAATCACCCCTGGCGGTACACCCAGGAGTTTCCAAGATGCACCAGGGACTGAAGAGGTAGTTTTGGTGGCCTAGAGTTAAGTGAGCGGTGGCAAAGTTTGTGGTCAAGTGCTTAGTGTGTCAGTAAGTGAAGGCTGAACACCGACTTCCAGGAGGCCTAATGCAGCCTCTAGATGTCCCCGAGTGGAAGTGGGATGACATCTTGATGGATTTCGTCATGGGACTACCTAAGTTCCAAGGGGGATATGACGCCATCTGGGTGGTAGTGGACAGGTTGATGAAATCAGCTCACTTTCTGGAGATCAGGGAGTCTAGTGCAGTGGATGCTTTGGCACGAAGGTACGTGGATGAGGTGGTGTGGTTGCATGGCATTCCGAGGTCTATAGTCTTAGATAGGGATGCACGGTTTACCTTGCGAGTATGTTGAGGATTGCAGCATACTTTTGGCACCCACCTGCATCTTAACACCGCTTTCCATCCCCAGACAGATGGACAGACAGAGTGCACCATCCATACCTTCGAGGATTTGCTGCGGGCATGTGTTCTCGACTCAGGGGGATCATGGGTGTGATACTTTCCTCTGGTAGAGTTTGCCTACAATAATAGATACCACTCTACCCTCAGTATGGCCATGGTTGAATCTTTGTAAGGGAGGCCATGTCGTTCACCTGTGTGTTGGACCGAAGTAGGAGAGGCAGTCATCCTTGGCTCGGAAATGGTACAGAGCACGGCAGAGAAGGTTCAGCTCATACGGGAAATGATGAAGGCGGCCCAGGACCGACAGAAGTCGTATGCTGATACCAGGAGGAGGCCCATAGAGTTTTAGGTTGGAGACCATGTGTTCTTGAAGGTCTCCCCTCGGCGTGGGCAGTGGAGGTTTGGAAAGGGGGGTAAGCTTTCTCCCAGGTTCATCGGACCCTTCGAAGTGTTTCGGCGGGTCGGCGAAGTGGCTTATCAGCTAGCATTACCACCGCCGCTACTGAGGATACATGATTTATTTCATGTCTCCCAGCTCCATCGGTATCTGTACGACGATTCACACATCCTTGATTGGGGTGATCTGGACATCGAGGATGACGTGACATTTGTGGAGAGACCAGTGATGATCAAGGATCGTAAGGAGAAGGTGCTTCGTGGGAAAACCATTCCCTTGGTTTGTGTGTTGTGGAGACATGGTGGGATTGCAGAGAGTATGTGGGAGAGGGAAGCACAGATGCGTACCCAGTACCTAGAGTTGTTTTGAGCATTATTCTTTGTTGTACCTGTTGTGGTAGAACGCTTTGTGTTTTTGGCTATGAAATGTACTGTTTTTCTTCCTCTGAATGTGTGTGAAAAGGCCTGGCTATGGGGGAGGATAGAACTCGACCCCTAATCAAGATGCATTAAGGTGGATGCGATTAAACCCGTGCGGGCGAGTCAGTGCTGCCCAAAGCGGATAATATCTTGACAAGGGGGAGGAGACTCACCAACCCACATGCCTGGGTAGTTTGGCATGGTATATTGCTTGGTTCTTGACAGGGAAGTGTTTTTAGTTAGCATGGGTTCACTCCTAAGAGGTATCTTTCGAGGTGGTTATTCGGACCCTCTCTTTCCTTCTGGTTTGTTTTGATTCTCAAGGACGAGAATCGTTTAAGAGTTATCTGATGTAATGGTCTGGGTTTTTGGGGTCCATTACTTTGTGAAAAAAACTCGTGTTGGGTTTTCAGGTATGGGAATCTCAGTGAAGTTTGGCGTAACGGTAGGCCTACCGGTAGCCTTAGCCTACCGGTAGCAGGCCTACTGGTAGCTCGGTCTACCGGTAGCCACAGCATACTGGTAGCTTTGTCTACCGGTAGCTCAGTCTACCGGTAGCAGCAGCCTACCGGTAGCTCTGTCTACCAGTAGCTCGGTCAACCGGTAGTAGCAGCCTACCAGTAGCTCGGTCTATTGGTAGTTGTAGCCTACCGGTAGCTCGGTCTACTGGTAGATGTTGCCCACCGGTATCTCTCATCTACCAGTGGTTCTGGCCTACCACATGGGTTCTTTCCAGTGGCTCTCCTTTTCAATAAGGGTTTTAAACCCTATTTTGACTCCTTTATGTGTGTTTTAAAGCCCGGTAATGCCCATAAATGTTTTAATTAATTATTTAATGAATTAACCTGGTGTGTGGTCGGTTTAAACCACCCGACCCCTTTAATGATGTGTGGGGCCGCGTGGTCAACCCACGACCCCCGCTCATGCGGTTTCACGTTCTTATCTCAACCGTCCATGGCCCTTATAATTAAAGGGTTCACCCTGGGTTTCTTCTTTTCTTGATCACCCTCGGCGAGGAGTAATTTCGTCCAGACGAGCTGATTTTCGTGCATCGGGCATGCCGTATCATTATGCGTAAAGTTTCGCGCCTAGGCTAAGCATTGATCGTCGATAAAGAGGTAGGGAATTTCTCCTTCGTCTCTCTCTTTTGTGTATCATGCGGGGTGGGCATGCTTTTGATTCTGTATAATTGGATAAACCATACCTAAATAAAGATAATGAACGGATTCTATAAAGGAATAAGGGGGCTGAGATCATTGATGGTGTTTTATATTATGATCTTCTTTCTGAGTTGTGCTGGCTTATGCCTTCTAGAAATCATGGTCGTTGGTGGTATTTCTTTATGCACTAATGAACCCCTCGTGATGTTTTAAATGGATTGCTTGTAATTGTAAACTCCTACCGTGAAAAGTAAATTGGTTAATTATGTATATTCGGCTAAGTAAATTGGAAGCACCAGGATCAACCCTTCTGTGATAACCCCCGGTTAAAACACAAGGAATTGAAATCATAGAGTGTGTTAAATCTTATAAATCTAAAAATACAGACATGGCCCTGCTTTGTGTTGGTGGTAGTAGTTTGGTTGTTTTCTTTTACGGGTCGATTGGTGGATATGTGGGAGGGGATGTGATCCCCTATTTTTATACTCTCGGTGGTTGTGCATTTGGGGATGGGATCCCATGTGGTTATAGATTCAGTGGTTGTGAGGTTTAAGACCTGGTGGTTACCTTGTTTATATCACGAATTGGGGTGGGATCCTCTGTTGATGAGAAACCGTTTTGGGGGACATGGGGCAGTGTCTCGGGGTTGTCTTTGGTTCCAGTACTTCAAGGGTTCTTACTATTCCTTTGTTGTTGTGACTTTACAAGAGAACTGGGTGCAGATACTTAAATTGACATTTGGGTAGTTTCTTTTCCTTGGTTATGGTTATGGTGTTAGTTTCCCAATATTTCATAAACATTTAACCATTATTACTGAACATGAAACAAGAATGAGACAAATGGGTTTTTGGCGAGAGTCGTGACTTGGAAGTAGTGTTGTTTGTGCTCTTTAGGAGGGATGAAGAAAAAACTAAACTTTGGGTGAGTGTTTTTTACCTATATATATATATATATATATTTGTAGTTTTTTGTTTCTTATTCGTGCCCCACCCAAGTTGAGCACTTAGTGCCGAACACCCCCATCTCATGGGGGAGGTTGTTTTCCCCAACACTATTATTAGTGGATGGTTATTAACTCTTTATCTGCTCCATTTCCTGGATAGCCCAAGTATCTTCGGGCAGGCTGTGATGGCCTGAGGTCCATTATTAGCCCAAGAACCTTCGGGTGGGGTAGTGTGGTGGTTGTCCAGGTGTGTGCGGCAGGTGGTTTCCCAAGTGTCTTCGGGATAAGGCCTAGGTTTATTCGGGAGTGGCAGTGGATCTTCTAGCCCAGGTGTCTTCAGGCGAGGTGGTGGTTGTTTCGGACTTGGTGTTTTCTGGTGTGGTTACGTGTGACAGTTGGGGACCAGGTGTTTGCGGGCGGGATTCGGCAGTGGGACTGCGTGTGGTTGTGGCCCAGGTGTGTGTGGGCGGGTGTGGTAGTGGGACTGCAGTGAGAATGGTGGGATTGGATTGATGCATAGGATGTCTCAATAACTAGTGGGAAAGTGACGTGGGGTACCCAAACATATATGTGCTCTTATTATATATATTACTTGACTTGTGTTATTTGGGGAGTGTGCCTTGGTGAGGTTTTGGGGGATAGTTTACCTTGATAGGTGTTTGGTTTACTCTTTTTCTCACGGTACATTAGTACGTTACCCCACTTCTGCACGAGAGTCTTGGGTTTTCCCTACTGAGTGTACTTGTATGCTCACCCTACATATATAAAACTGCTTTCAGGTTTCCAGTAGGACTTTTGGGATCGCGCATAACCATACTAGCTCGGACCTCTGGGGCATTTGCAGTTGTTGCTTTCTTTCTTTGGTACTTACCTTTGTAGTCACCTTTTGTACTTTGTAGCTTTTACTTTTGGAACATGCATGTGGGAATGGTTTACTTTTGGCTTTAATTTTATTTTACCTTGGTTTTTTTTGGGTTTCATCATCTTATCTCTCGATCCTATAAAACAAAAAGTGTAATGCCTTCCATTTATGTGAAATTCCCATACCCTTGGTGCTAGTCGCCACTCTAGGACCTATAGAAGGCGGGTTTCGGGGGTCATTATCTCTCCTTCAACATAAATAAGGAAGGGCTTGGAAACCTGCTGACCCTTACCTCCTTTTGGTGAAGGCGGGTCGTGACAATTGTATCGGTATATTAAGCTCTACTGAGGGGGTTATTGGTGGTGCACCAGAACATTGGTAGATCTCCTGGAAATTTTGGAGCAGCGGTAGCAACATTCATCTGAAACAATAAAGAACTAAATAAATTAATTTTGAAATTACAAAGTAACTCGAAACAAAAGCATTTAAAAATTAAACCATCAAAGTTGAGATTATTTATTTTAAAATTAAAATAATGAATTAATTTAATTAATGAATTAATGGAAAATAATAAAAAAATCAATCAATTACAAAAATATTGAAAATAAATAAATTAATTAAATAAAAAAGTTAATTAAAAAAATTAAGATTTTTATTAATTGGAAATAGTTATATAAATAATTAATCAAATGAAAGACTAACATTGGATAAAAAATAATTTTTTTGAAAAACATATACTAAAATAATGAAATAATTAAAAGAAATGGAAATGAAAAATTGTAATTTATACAACAAAAAAGGAATAAAAATTTAAAGTTAATATAGACTTAATTAATTAAATTAAAATTATTCAAAAATGACTAAAATAAACAATAATGTACAAAATTTAAAAAATGATTACATTTTTATAAATTTAATATTAAAATGACACCAATTTTCATTTATTCAACAAAATTCATTATTTTAATAATAAAAAGACAATTAATTATGAAAATTGATGTCGAAAAATAAGGGATAAAAGGAAATATCATTTAAATATGCAGTTTTTCATCTGCGATTTGGCATTGCAGTGATGTGATAAGGTGGGAGGTAATTCCTAATTGGATGGGTGGCCAGAATCCAGCAATTAGTAAAGGATTAGACACAATCCACACCATATCCAAGATCTATGGGAAATATTCTCAGCAAAATTAAAGGTAGTGGTGGCATAGACGAGACGCGTAGATCCCATTAGAGATTCACTGAAAAAATGAGCTACACATCGTGTAGTTCAGATAAATACATGTCATGTGGAGCCCCTCCCACATATTCTAGGGTTTACATAAAGAATAAAATATAACATACTATATGTAATATCACACAATGTGTGAACCTTGATTAGTGACCCAGCATGTACCCCAAGGGTACTCGGAAAAGGGCATAATCAGAGTACACAGGCACAAACATGACTAGTGTACACAGACAAGGTCAGTAGAGATGAACACCATCATCATACGAAGGAACAACCACTATACACGGGCATGACTAGAGTATATGGGCATAGTCTGGAAGACACAAGAATGATCATAGACTCATGTAAGTACACACTATCCAGGGCACAACATATATTCACTATACATGTTGTGTGATTTTCCCAGGATAGGTTGGATCCCCTATCCTCTTCAATCTAGTTGAGTATCTGTATGGTGACTTCCATTCATCTATACTTATTAGGGTATAGTGAGGTATCACATACTAATCATGGTATTAGTGATAACCTCTATAGGTTATTTCTGGATAGATTCATTTATTCTTTTGTGTGGCCCAAAAAGTGAATCCCTATCATTCTTCCCTAGGTTGGGTCAGGGATACCATTACCGACTTTCAGGGTGTGTGATCCCCATCCTTGTGGATTACTCCTTGTATGGTTAGGTATCCATTATATTCCCTGGGTTTTATCCCTTATATGTGTATTAAAATCTTCTTAGTTTTCGTATATACCTCTATATGGAGAGTCCTATGGGAAAAACCACTCAGATGAGGTCCATCAATGTTACAAACACCTAGGCAGTGAGTTTTTTTGTACGGATGTTACCTTAAATCCTTGAGTGGAATACTTGGATGGTAGTGTGTTTCTAAACATAATTTGGTACTTCATGTCTAACTTGAGTATATTTGGGTTAATTTTATCCTAGTTTATGAGATGAATCTCTTTGACGCATTATGGTTGGATATTTTTGGGTGTCCTACAGGTATGTTTATACTCACCCTTACTTGGGCTCTACCTATACATATCGTGTGTTATGAAGATGATAGGTATTTGGATATAGATCTTGGTATACTAGATCATAATTAATTAGATAGAATGTATTTCGTTTCATGATTTATATTTGACAGTAGTCCCCTCCTTAATAGCAGTTTGAACTCTTTTATAGTTTTGGTGGGCTAGTATTTGGCCCTTTTTCTTTCTCGTACTTATGTTTTACTCTGATTTGAGATTTTGTTATATGCATAAATCTTGGTATCAGTTTTATCTTTCCTTTTTCACTTATATTGGTGTTTTTTATATGTGTAAATGTGTATAGGTACCTTAGACTAAAGCCTCTTATGTGTGTGATATGCATACCTGACACGTGTCATCGGCCTCTAGCCTAATAAAGGTAGGCTTGGGGTGTTACACTTGACTTTCCACCTATTGGGAAGGCCTTGGCATATCGGGTCATGAAAGAGTGGCATAAAAGTGGTTCTATATTTGTTATAGGTTTTTCATGTAGTTTATATATTAGGTTTGGATTGAGAACTAGGGAAATAGTGTAAATGGGTCTCATGTTTGTATCTTAGGCCAGAGAACCTGGAGATGGTACGATGGCATTGGTATCTACTCACTAGGACTATTATAACCTTTTTTACCCAGTAAATGTAAGAACTAGTTGTTTGGAAGACAATAGTACATTAATCATATATAAATGAGTTGTGGTTTACAAGTCCTTCTTGAGTCAGCTTCCCAAATAAACTCTTTGACCATGGTGCATCTTGACCTTTGTAGGATTTCTTTGTGATTATAGAAAACTAAGATCCCATAGAAATATAATGGGGATGATCCTCTAAGTGATGAAACTTCAGTTTAGAGGCTAGTATAGGTGTTGGTACCTCAGGGTGGTTTTCTGATCATACCTCTACCCCTTGAGTAGCAGGTTTCTCAAACATTTATAGCGGATGATGTGTACATTCTAAGATTTCATCATGCGTTTCATAAGTGGGGACCACCTAGAATTTGCGGTGAACCACACCCCTCAGAACCAAAGGTCTGGATCAATTTAGTTGGTAGATTTTACCAACTTCTTAAGACCCCTCTCGATTATATTGTTTTCATAATTTCAAGCCCTCTCCGTGGCTCTGTAGGGTGATAGTGGAGTTTGGTGACTTATACACATAATGGGGAGACTCTCCCTTGGGTAGTGTTTTACAATCTCTTCATAAAGAAGTTCTAGGTAGCTATATTTTGTTAAATATTCATCTAGGATATAATAAAGTTATAGCATGGTAGCATGATAGTTTTATAGTATATGTTGAGGTTAGATAACCTCTCATGATACTCTATGGATATGTTTCGTGACGTCTATATTTGAGCATGGTACTTCATATGTGGACTTCACTGAGATATATTAGATAGAGTGGTGTCTATACATATCCCTTTATATGATGGTATGTTCACGCGTACCTTATTTGTAGAGAGTTTTCTAGCTGATTATCCACTGATCGTTCTATAAGTGGGAACCCTGGATACGAGACTTCAAAAATAGGTATTCGATGTCAAACTCAGGGATCTAAGTGTATGGGGAATTTATAAAGATGATATCGAGATATAGGGTGTATAGTTTAAGGATCAATGGATGGTTCTAACCAACCGTGGGATAGGTGATTGTACTCCTATAACGGGTGAAGAAATATTGTGAGAGAAGTGGAAGGTGGCCAACAATTTGACATATTTTCCCTGCCACCCCAAGTGGTCTACACTAGGCTTAGGGATTTAGTGTTCTAGGATAAGAGAAACTAAAAGAAGTAGAGTTTTATGACCTAGAGGATCTAGGGATGATTAGACATGTGATCTATGTGTTCACTACTTCAGTTTCAGTATTGATATAAAGATGCATGGGGAACTCTTTTCTATCCACATACCTTGTCTGAGATCCAAATATTCTAATGGATCCTTTGGCTCGACCCTTATGTTTAGAGACTCTTACCTGGGGATATTTAGCGATCAAAAACTTCTGTCCATAGTGTAACCTAACCCTTGGAAGAGAGAGCTCTTATTGGATCTTTTAATTTATATGACGAGGATTTATAACTTCATCTTAGTTAGGGAATATCTCTCCACATTTCAATCATATATTGACTATTTTGTGAGGAGGATGTGGTGCATTCGAATTAATGGGGTGAGGTTTTTCTTCATTGTAAATAAGGAAGACAAAGTTCATTATGTTGGTATAATACAAATATGGATAAAACTAATTACTCATTAGAAGGATAGTATTACCCTTGGAGTAGAAAATGTTATGAGCTTTCATCTTATTGCAGTGGTGGTGGAGTATGAGAATGTCTTCCCTGAGGATGTGTCAAGATTACCTCCCCATAAAGACAAAGAAATATTTATAGTCACAAACCCAATAACTTCCGTGATATCTACTCCATCATATCATATGGACCATTCAGATCTTTGAGAGTTGAATGTGCATATATAGAATTTTCCAAGGACGGGTTTTTTCAGACCTAGTTTTTCCCCAAGGAAGCACCAGTGTTGTTTTCCTAGAATATGGGTGGAATATTGTGGTCATGAAAGGATTATTTTCACCTAAATATGGTGATCATTAAGAACAAGTATCCAGTTCTGAGAATCGATGACTAATTTGACTAGTTGAAAGGGTTGAGGTGGTTCTTGAAGATTGACCTCTAGTCGGGTTTTTACCAATGACAATTTTGATATGATGATATACCAAATACAACATTATGATTTCTCTATAGTCAATACAAATGCTTGGTGATTACTTTTAGAATGAGTAACTCCCATGAAATATTCATGGGACATATAAACCAAATATTTCATCAGTTATTGGATCAATTCATGGTAGTATTTATCAATGAAATCAACGTGTACTCGATGTCAGAGGAGGATAATGAGAAAAATTTAATGTTAGACCCTAATATACTGAAAGAGAATTGGATTTATTGTAATATATAAATGTTTACTTTTTAGATTCAAGAGTTCCAATTAACAAGACATGTCATCATATAAGAGAGAGTAGAAGTGGGCCTGTAAATATTGAGGAAGTGATAGATTGATACCCACCCTAGAGCATGAATGGGGTACGGAGCTTTTTTAGGTTGGAAGGATACTATTCTTGATTCGTGCCTGATTTCTATTGGATTTTGACACCCTTGAATGTTTTGATGCATACTGGGTATCCTTTCATATTGAAAGATAAGTTCTAGTAGGATTTTCTTGAGTTATGGAAGTGGCAGATGTATTCTTCTATCATCAGACTACTAGAGGAGGGTATTGAGTTTGTGGTGTCATTTTATGCCTCTTGAATTGGGCATGAATGTGTTTTGATGTAGAGGTAGGTGAAGATTTCCATTAGATCCCAGAAACTAATACCCCATGAATATAAATATAAAAACCATGACCTAGAGCTAATAGTAGTGGTCTTGTCTATGAATATGTGTTAAAACTACCTTATGGGATAGTGATTTATTACCTATTATAACCACAAAAGTCTTGACTATGTCTTTTAATTGAAATATATTATCTTGAGACAGAGGAAATAGAAATAGTTTCTTTGTGATTATGATTATGAGATAGTATATTCTACTAAAATGGGAATATAGTAGCAGATACTCTTATTAGTAAATCTTGTTTGTAGTTTTTGTGCAAGGAGTAAGATCCATTGGCCTCATTTCAGTTGTACTTAGTGGATGAGGAAGGAAAAACGAACCTCCCCATTGATTCATCATCATGTTAGGGAGGCTCATCTTTGATATGTATATTCTGAGACCTTTTGTTTCTAGATATCCACTAGACTTACTCCTGAGAAATTTTATGATGGTGGGAAGATCATCATATTTTTCTTAAGGGTGGACGATACTACCAGTGATGATTCAAGAGGATATTTTAAGGGAGTTTCATATGTTCACCTAAGTAGTATATCCCAAAGTGGAAAAGATATACCAAGACTTTCAGAATTAGTTTTTGGGACCATGTATAAATAGGTATGATACTGAGTTTATCTCATGATGCGTCACTTATAAGTAGATTATGTTTGATAACTAGGTTCTAGTGGGTTTTTCTCAACCTATTGAGGTTTAAGAGTAGAAGTGGGATGATATATCCATGGAATTCAAGATAGGAATTCCATTTTAATCAAGTGTTCATGATGCTATTTGAGTGACCAAAGACTAACTCACCATGTTTTCCCACTTCCAAGCCATTTGATATGAGAGTTTAGTGGAGATCTTGGGATGAATTTATGCACAACATACAAAAAAAATTCATAGAGTTCCCTATATGATGGTTTTAGGTCATGATGATAACTTTACTTCATAATTATGGGGATGATTATAGGATTCCTTTAGGATTCAATTGTGGTTGATCATGTCATTCCACCCGTATATAGATGGCCAAACTGAGCTGACTATTCATGTTCTAGAGGACATGCTTTGGGCTTTCATGTTAGAATTTGGTCATAGTTGGGAGGATTATATTAAAATGGTGTAAGTCACGTATAACAATAGTTACCAATCCACCATTGGTATGACACTATTTGATGCATATTTAGGGAGACAATAAAGGATACAACTGTGCTGGACAGATCGCAGGGAGTAAACACTTATGGGCCCATATTTGGTGTGATCGATAACAGAGAATGTGAAGATCATACAAGAGTGGATGAGGACTTCCCAGAGATATCAGAAGTCATATGGGAAGAAAATATTGAAGAATTTGGAGTTTTATGAGGTAGGACACGTGTTCTTAATGTTCTCACCATAGTGAGGGTTGAAGATATTTGACTGGGGATTCAAGTTATCACTGATATTATTTTTCGTTTTTATTGATACATCATTGATTTGGAAAAGTGACATACCACTTAGCAATATCATTTTAGTTTGATTGGGTATACAAAACCATCCACATATCACAGCTAAGGAGGTATGTTCATGACATGTCACAAAATATTGACTGGGGTGATCTATAAATCAAGGATAGAGATGTCTTTATAGAATACCTAGTAGAGATCAATCGTTATTAATATAATATCCTTCATGGGTGACAGATTAATTTGGTGTGTGTATGATGATAACACGTGAATCTTCAGGAAATCACCTGGGAGTGAGAAAACCAGATGTGATCTCAATATCCTCATCTTTTTTAGTGGGATTTTTTAATTTTTAAGATAAAATCCCTCAAGTGGGAATAATTTAACGAGTTTTTTTTCCTTACCAAGTTTGAAAAAATTTAAATGATGTTTTAAGAAATAGTTTCAGAGTCAGTGTGGGATTATAGGGATCATCACTACTGGAAATGTAGGTTTTCCCAATGGATACATACCAGCGGTTTCTTCAAACTATTGGTATACTATAAAAAAAGGAAACATTTTCCAACAGTTTGTTCAAACTATTGGAAATGAGTTAATATAGTAAAGATTTCTTAATGGTCTAACAAAACTTTTGGGAAATATTTAGTTCCTATAAGATATGCCAAAGGTTTTAATAAAATAGTGGTAAAGAGAGGCTTCCCAATGGTGTTTAAAATCTGTTTGGAAAATTTTCCCCCAAATACATAGTAGATCGGCTCCCACTCTGGCCGATTATAGACCCTAATCCAAATCTCCTTTTGAACATTTCTTGGCCGTGAAACTCTTTTTAGACATAGATCTATCATCAATCAATACATTTTTTATTTTTACACTTCAAATTAGTAAGTTTTACTTTAGTTTTAATGTTTTCCCTCTATTTTTTTCTATTTTCTATTTTGATTTAGGCTAAATTAGAGTTCCTGTTGTTTTTAAAATACCGAACGCTTTGATTTGTTTTCTATTTTTTATTCTACCCTTCAAACATGGTAAAGGGTTTGTTTAGTGGGGTGACATGGTATCTTCTATGGAAATTAGTTAAGTTGAAAATATGATTTGGATTTTGTATTTATATTTTTTGTTCAAGGAATAATTGGAAGGGTATTGATATTTAGGAAGAATTGGTTGTTGGTTGGGTGAGGGATTGGAATTGTGATGTTGGTTGGATTGGGTATAAGTAATTTTTAAGGTATTATATGGGTATTTAAACCCCTGAACACCCACCTCCTTGACACCTCCCACCACCTGGACAGCCCCCCTGGAGACCCCCCCCCCCCATTGGACACCCCCCCTCGCACCCCCACCCACCCCATAGACACTCCACCCCTTGGACAACCCCCCAACCCCTAGACACCCCCTACCCCCTTTGATACCCCCCCCCCCACCACCACCTCCATGGATAGCCCTCCCCCCATCACCCCCCCCCACTACCCCCACCACCCCTAGACAACCCACCCCCCTGAACACCCCCCAACCTATTGGACACCCCCCCACCACCCTTAGATATCCCCCTGGACACCACCACACTTCCTAGACACCACCGCACCTGCTAAGTGCTTGGTCCAATTTTTAAATTGTAATTAACAATGTAGGTGATTTCCCCTTTCCCCAATGACATTTCCTAAATAACCCATAGATAATTAAAAATTTAATTTTTCATGTTTTGATAAATTGAATTTTTCATGTTTTGATAAATTGAATATGTCATGTTTCGATAAATTGAATTTGTCATATTTTGATAAATTGAATGGGTCATTCGGAATTAAATGGCTAACGCATGATGGTTTGCCTTTCTTAATAAATATAATGATTTTAAATAAAATTTCCCTA
Organism: Viscum album; assembly: GCA_963277665.1. Taxonomy (NCBI): domain Eukaryota; kingdom Viridiplantae; phylum Streptophyta; class Magnoliopsida; order Santalales; family Viscaceae; genus Viscum; species Viscum album. Next base: position 1,134,952,024 of record OY728142.1, on the reverse strand, counting down.
AGGGGAGATGCATGAGGTATAGGGGGTTGCCAAGTGTGGGGGGTTGTCCAGGTGTGGGGGGATGTCCAAGTGGGGGTGGGTTGTCCAGGGGGTAGGGGATATAGGGGGTAGGGGTTATAGGGGTGTGGGGGAGGGCGTCCGGGTTGCCCAAGGAGGGGTGTGGGCTTTCCAGGGGGCTTAGGGTGGGGTGTCCAGGTGGGGGGGGAGGTGTGGGCTGTCCTGGGGGATGGGCTATTTAGGGGGTGGGTTGTCTAGGGGTGGGGTGGGCTATCAAGGTGGGGTAGGGGGTATGAGGTGTCTTGGGAGGGGTGGGGTTGTCCAGGTGGAGGGTGGGCTATCCAGGTGGGGGTGGGGGCTATCTAGGTAGGAGGTGGGGGTGGGGTGGGATGTCCAAGTGTGGTGGGGGGCTATCCAGGTGGGGGGGCTATCTATGGGGTATGGGGCTATAGGGAAGGGGTTTGGGATGTTCAGGGAGGGGGTGGGTTGTCCAAGGGGGTGGGGGTAGGTGGGATATCCATGTGGGAGAGGGGGTGTGGGCTTGCTAGGTGGGGTGGGGGGATATCTGGTGAGGGTGGGATGGGGAATGAGCTGTCTTGGTGGGGGATGGGGGTGGGCTTTCAAGGTGGGCTACAGGGGGTAGGGGGCTACAGGGGAGGGGTGTGGGTTGTCTAGGGAGGGGGGTGGGTTGTCCTGTTGTGATTTTGGGTGGGCTATCCAGGTTAGGGAGGGGTGTGGTTTATCAAGGGGGGATGTCTAAAGGGTTTGGGTTGTCTAGGTGGGGGAGGGGTGTGGGTTGTCCAGGGAGGAGGGGGGTAGCATGTCCAGGTGTGGTGGGGGTGTCCAGGTGGGGTTGGTGGGCTATCCGGGTGGGGTCTGTAGGGGGGTAGGTGGCTGCAGGGGTGTGGGGGTGTGGGATGGATAGGGAGGGTTGTGTTTTCCACTCCGATACTTTACAAAAAAAATAGGAATCACATATTACCAATGTATAGTTTCATTTACATGTGAAGACTTTTCTTTAAGTTCTATTCCAACACTCACTCTTACCGATCCATGAAGAAGTGATCTCTACAAAGAAATATCACTCAGGTTCCTATACACTATCCATATTGACCTCATAAAAATTTAACATTCGTACAATTTTATATCACCTAATGACATAACAAGGATCATACTCCCATGAGTAGTGTCCCATCGAAACATGGCTCATAAAATCTGATCCACAAATGATATTTGTAGGTGTGCTTAAAATTGGGTGTGTTGTGATTTATATGTAAGATATTCATGGTTCACACCAAAATTCTTCTTAGTCATCTATAATATGATTGAAATAATGATAAAATTGGATATAGATTGAATTCTATGACCCTATTTGGGGGGTGGACACCCCCACCCCCTTGGACACCCCCATCCCCTAGACACCCCCTGAACACCCACCACCCCGACAGGGCAGCCCCTACCCCCTAGACATTCCCCCCTGGACAGCTCGCCCACCCTCCCTAGCCACCCCCCAAACCCCTGGATAGCCCCCAACCCCTGTGGACACCCCATATCCCTTGGATAGCCCCCCCTGGAAAACCCGCCCAACCACCCTAGACACCCCCACCACCACCAAGATACCCCCCACCCCCAATCCCCTCAGACACCCCCTTACCCCTGTGGACAGCCCGCCCAACCCCTGGACAACCCACCCAACCCCCTGGACACCCCTAACCCCCCTGGACAGCCCCCCTACCCCCGGGACACACCCCAACCCCCTAAACACCCCCACCCTCGTGGACAACCCCCATCCCCAATGGACAGTACACACTCCCCATGGACACCCCTACCCCTGGACAGCCCCACCACCCCCGTGGATAGCCTACCCACCCTCTTGGACACCCTGTACTACCCTGGACAACCCCCCTACCCCCACCCCTTTGGACACCACGTACCCCCTGCACACCACCGCACACCATCCCCCCGAACACCCCCACCCCACCCCCCTGAACAACCACACCCCCTGGACACCCCCACCCCCTTGGACACCCCCCCCCATGGACACCCCCCACCCTTGTGGATATCCCACCCACCCCCTAGACACCCCTACCCCCCTAAACAGCCATGCCACACTGTGGACAGCCCACCCACCCTTGTGGACACCCCATACCCCTTGGACTACCCCTCCACCCATGTGGAAACCTCGTACCCCCTAGAACCCCTAGACCCCCCCCACCCAACCCCCCCCCCCCCCCCCCTCAACCCCTGTGAACACCCCCACCCCCATGAACACCCTCGACCGCCTTGGATAGCCCCCCCCCCCCCATCCCCCCACCCCTGGACACCCCCAACCCCCGTGAACCCCCCACCCCCCACACACACACACCCCCACTTGGGAAGCCCACCCATCCCCCTAGACAACCTGCCTAACCCCCTAGACCCCCAACCCCCGTGAACCCCCCCCCCCCACACCCACTTGGGAAGCCCACCCATCCCCCTAGACAACCTGCCTAACCCCCTAGACCCCCAACCCCCTAGACACCCTTGACCCCCTTGGATATCCCCCCCCCAACCCCCTAGACACCCCCCCCCCGCACACACCCCCCTGGACACCCCCCCCCCCTCCACACCCTTGGACACCCCCACACCCTCGTGGACAACCCACCCACCCCATAGACACACCCTACCCCCCTAGACAGCCCCCCCCCCCCCCAACCCAACGCCCTTGATATACCCCACCCCCCTGGACACCACCCAACAAACTAGACACCCCCACCCCCATGGACAGCCCCACCCCCCAGGACACCCCCCCCCCACCTGACACAACCCCACCCTCTAGACACACCCTACCCCCTTGGATACCCCCCCCCCCCAACCCATTGGACGGACCCCCACCCCCTGGACACCACCCCATCACCTGGACACCCCCCCAGCCCCTTGGACACCCCACCCCCATGGATAGCCCCCCACCCCCCAGGACAGTCCCCTGGACACCCCCACCCCCTGGACAACCCCTACCCCCTTGGATATCCCCCCAACCCCCTAGACCCCCACCCCTAGACACCACCCCACCACCTGGACACCCCCCCACCACCCCTGGACACCCCAACCCTCATTGACATCCCCCTACCCCCCCCCCCCACCATGTGGATAGCCCGCCCTCCCCCCTAGACACCCCCTACCACTTGGACAACCCCACCACCCTTGTGGATAACCCTCCCACCCCATGGACACCCCATACACCCCTGGATAGCCCCCCCCCCCCCCACCACTCTTGTGGATAACCCCCACCCCCGTAGACAGCTCACCCACCCTCCTAGACACCCCTTACCCCCGGGATAGCCCCTCACCCCCATGGACAGCCCTCCCACCCCACGATCACCCCTACCCTCTGGGATGCCCTACCCACTCTTATGGATAGCCACCACCCCCACCCCCACCACCACCATAGACACCCCACCCACCCCCTTGGAGACCCCTACCCCCTGAACAGACCCCCCCCCCCACCCTCGTGGATAGCCCCCCACCCCCTAGACATCCCCTACCACTGGATAGCCCCGCCACCCCTATGGACAACCCTCCCAACCCTTGGACACCTCGTACCCCCTAGACATCCCCCCCCCCCCCCCCGTGGACAGCCCACCCACCCCCCTTATACACCCCCAAACACCCCCTAGACACCCCACATCCTCTAGGACACCCCCACCCTCCGGACACCCTGACCCCATGGACAACCCCCTCCCCACCTAGACACCCCCTTATAGACACCCCCTATGGACACCCCACCACCCACCCTCGTGGACAGTGCGACCACCCCCCATATACACCCCTACCTCTGGATATCCCCCACCCTCGTGGATAGCTCATCCACCCCTGGACATCCCCTACTTTCTGGACATCCCCCCACCCCTAGACAGTCCCCCCACCTTCGTGGATAGTATTCCACACCCGATGATAGCCCGCCCACCCCCATGGACAACCCCTACCCCCCCCCACCCCCACCCCCCTGTGGAGAGCCCGCCCACCCCTCTAGACACCCCTACCCCCTAGACAGCCTCGACACCCATGTAGACAGCCCTCCCACCCCCTGGACACACTATACCCCCTGTAAAACCCTCCCCCAACCTTGTGGATAGCCCGCCCACCCCCTAGACACCACACCCTGACACCCCCCCATCCCCCGGGACACCCCGAATACCTTGTACATCCCCCCAACCCCCTAAAAATCCCCCCCTGTGGACACCCCCCCCACCCCACCACCATGGACAGCCCGCCCACCACCTAGACACCCCTACCCTATGGACAGCCCCCCCCCAAACCCTGGATATCCCCCACCCCCTGGACACCACCCCACCAACTGGACACCCCCCACCCACATGGATAACCCCCCCTAGATATCCCTCCACACCATGGACACCCCCACCCCCTGGACACCCCTACCCCCTTGGACAGCCCCCAACCCCCTAGACGGCCCCCAACCTCAATGGAGCCCACCCCACCACCTGGACATCCCCAGCCCCCTAAACACCCCCACCCCCATGGACAACCTTGCCTACCCACTAGACACCCCCCATCCCCTGAACACCCCCCCCCCCCCCCCGCATACACCACCCCACCACACGAACACCCCCCCTGACACCCCCACCCCCATGGATAGCCCCCCTACCCTGGAAAGCCCCCCACCCCCACCCACCTAGACACCACCCCACCCCTTGGACACCCCTACCCGCTTGGACATCCCCCCAGCCCCTAGATAGCCCCCACCCCTCTAGACACCACCCTACCCCTTGGAAATCCCCCCCCCCCGGACACCCCTACCCCCTTGTAAATCCCCCCAACCCCCTATACACCACCCGACCCCCTAGACACTACCCCCTGGACACCCCCCAGCCCTAGACTCCCCCACTACCCTTGGACACCCCCACCCCCATGGACATCCCCCCCCCCCTCACACACCACGTTGGACAGCCCCCCCCCCCCCAAGACACCCACCCCCTGAACACCCCAACCCCTGGACACCCCCTACCCCATTAGACAGCCACCCCAACCCCCTAAATTCTGAATTGAATTCTTTATGTATTTAATTAACTCATGAATTATGTGTTAATGTTGAATGGGTATACATGTTGTATGGGAATACTTTTTGTATGTGTATACTTGTTGTAATTACCCTATGAATTATGTGTTAATTCATGTATGTGTGTAGAGGGTAATTAAATACATAATTTGAGATATTCAGAATTCTGTGTGAATTATGGGTTGTATGAATTCTGTATGAATTTATACAGAAATCTGTATGTATTCTACAGGTATTGAGAATTGTTTATGAATTCAGCACAGGGGGAGGCAGGCCTGCGGGTGGAAGTTGGTGGAAGTTATGTAGCTACACAGGGGGACTTCAGCTTGCTGTTGCTGGTACATAAAGGCTATGCCAAAAGTTTACAATTGTTTTCATATCTGTAAAAATAGAACATATACCAATGGTTTTATGTAAACCATTGGTATAGGTATTTTTACTTGATATTTACCAATGGTTTTTAGGAAACCGTTGGTAAAATTATATACCAACAGTTTGTAAACCGCTGGTATAGAGATGATTTTTGATATTACCAATAGTTCTAAACCATTGGTAAACATTTTTACCAACGGTTTCAATGAACCGTTGGTATATACACAATTTTTTAGACATATCCCAATGGTTCTCATAGAACCATTTGGATATGTCTATCTCTATGGCTCAATACCCAATGGTTTGGACAAAGGTTGGTATAGTTTATACCAATGGTTGTCCAGTCTTTACCAACAGTTTTAAACTATCGGTAAAGATGAAGTTTCTAGTAGTGAAGGGAGCCTCACTGTTGATATAACAATGATATTATATATATTATATCCCATGCATGATGTTTTTCCGAAATAATGGAATATATTTTTAATGGTATTCTAGATAGAAAATATGATACTTTCATTAAATCTAGAGTGTAGGTTTTACCCTATACATAAAATAATCCTTGTAAGGGTTATGTGTTTTCTTAAGAGCATTCATGGGTGGAATAATAGTTAAATATATTAAAGAATTAATTTATTAGTCATTAAATTTTCTAGAACAAATTTCCCTCTATTTAAACATAGTTATATCTGAAACTTAACATTATCTATATAACACTAGTGATTGGAGAGGAAATTGGAGGAGAGACTTGGGAAATGTCAATGAGATTGTGGATTGATGATCAGTTTTCCAAGGAGATCATATTCAATAAGGGAGTTCTTGGATCTCAACAAATAAATTATGGATAATCATTCTTCACCATGAATGTATCCAATTTATAGGGAGGATGTTTGTTTCTGTTGGTTTGATCCTCATATTTGATTACCTTCAATATAATGTGAATTAATTCCTTAGAAAATAAATTCATGGAATAGTGATTAATTGTTGGTCGATGATCTCACTTTGGAATTTGGAGTTGTTTTGTTGATTTTAAATTATTGTAATTTCATGATTTTTTTTCTCTATCAAAATATCAATGCCAACCCAAAAAATGGCCAATCTATATTCTCTCACATTTATGATCCATTCCTTTATACCCTTCTTTGAGAATTCTTCATTGACATACCATTTGACTAATGGTTTAAAAATACCTTGAAAATTATCATTGAAAAATAGATATTTGGTAAAATGGATAATTTTTATAGGTTTAGAATTAATATTTAATTCTTTAATATAGTTTGGTGATGATGAAAAAACATCAGGAGTTTGGAATATGTGTTTTCATATTTTGTTTGGCGTTATGGTGATTTTTTGTGATAAGTGGGAAATTCTTGAGTAGATGGGTGGATGAAATCCTACCACTGGAAATGAATTAGGCATGGTTCTCTAAAGATCTGGGATCTACGAGAGTGATTATTTTTGGAATCGAAGGAGGGAGTAGAACAGGTGAGTCACGTAGAACAGACTGAAGATTCTATGAATAACTAAGTTACATGATGTGTAGTTTGGATGAACACAAGTTGTGTGGAGGCTGTCCTATGATGGATAGGGTTTATACACATAATTACATATAACATTTCTTATGGAATATCACACACAGTGTGAACCTTGATCGGTGACCCAGTGTGTTCCCCAGGATTACCCGACCACATTCACGACTAGAGTACATGTGCATGGACACGACAAGTGTACATGGGTGCATATAGTGGTTTTGTACATGGCTAGTGTATAATAGACAAAATAATATACACTATAAGGAATAAAGTACATGTACATGGGTTGAAGGACATAGTCATAGGAATGGAATTAATAAAGTCCATAGTTTCCATGAAAAGCTATGCATTCCATATACATGTCGTGTACATATCCTAGGATAGGTTGGCACCCCCATACTTATCAATTTAATTGAGTATCAGTAGGGTGTGTTCTGTTGTTCTATCCCTATGACGGTATAGTGGGTTATCTCATACTAAGAATAAGATTAGTTATTCCCTCTATGGGTTAGTTTTGGATAGATTCGGGTATTCCCCTGTGTGGCTTGTAGTGTGATCCTCTATCATTATTACCTATGTTGGGTCAAGTATCCCATTACTAACTTCTAGGTCATGTGATCACCATCCTAGTGGATTAATATGGGTGGGTAAGAAATCCACCATATGAATTGGGTGTGATCCCTTATCTAAGTATCAACATAATTTTAGTTCTATTGTTCTCCTCTTCATGCAGAGGATCAACATGCATGCCCTCCAAGATTATTTTCACTAGTGTTAAAAATTTCTAATGAGTGTGTTATCTCATATAGACATTCCATTAAAGCCTAGAGTGTAATTATTGGCTAATGGTGTGGTTTTAACCTTACATTAGGACTTGATGTTTATCTTGAGTTGATCGGTATTGATGTTATCCTTTCTTATGAGCTAAATATCTTTGATTATTTATGTTTGATGATTTCAGGGAGTCCTACTAGTTATTCTTATGCTCACCCCTACATGGGATCTTCCCATATGTTTCATGTGTTATGTAGGTGATATGAATTTTAAAAGAGATTTAGTTGGATCAGTAGAAGGTGTATAATAGTTGAGATAGATGGAAAGAATTTTTCAAGGAGTGTTATTTGATAGTTTCCCATTATTAATAGAAGGTTGGAATCCTTAAAAGTTTTTTTTGTGATTTTATTTGGCCCTTTTACTTCCCCATACATGTTTCATACTCTGATGTAGTATTTATTCATATGTATGAATTTTGGTTTTAGTTTTATCTTATTTTTTATACATTATATTGGATCTAGTAAATGTATGTATGTGTACAATCACGTTATGATAAGGTATAACATGTGTTTAATATGTCTACTCGATTATTTTCACTAGCCCTTGGCCTATTGGATTCATGCTGGGGGTGTTACACTCGCCTTTCCACTAGAAAGGTGAGCCTTGGTGTGTCTGGTCCTAACAATTACACCCATATATAAATTATTTTTAATCATGATCTTCAATGTCATTTTAGTGTCCTTTCAACCATAAGAGGATATTGGATAAAATATTTAGATTGTATTATAAACACATAAAGACCATTTTTATACCAAACTATTAAAGTGTCATTTCTAGATCATGGATATGAACTTTTTATGACACATGATATCAAACTTAGGAATATTGGTGGTCCCTAAGAAGGATAAAGTAGTGTTTTTAGGGATAATTATATGATTTTTCATCAAGATTTATATATTATTTGGATTAGAATAATACTATAGGAGATTAATTCTGAAATTATCTATTTTTGATACATTGATGATGGTACTAACCAAGAAGGGGGAAATTTTGAGTGCTTTGATCATTATGAGAGAGTATTTTAATAGTTGAGGGAGAAATGGATTACCATACTAATGATGAAATTACTTGATCTGGGTAAAGAGTATATTTTGTATTGTGAGGCATCATGAATTAGTCTTGGGATTGACTTTATGTAATATGGGAATGTATCCACTAATGAGTCTAGGTAGTTGATATCATATGATAAGAACCACCAAGAACACTATTTATAGTTTTTAGTGATTGTGATCCCATTGAAAATTTTGAACAATTATCTATTAGGTGAGATACATCTGTGTAATAATGAATTTAAAATCCTAAAATATATATTTCCATAGTGTGACCAGAACCCTTAAAAAATAAGATTCATCGAGTAACTAAAATTATTTAATTTTGATATGATGGACACCTCTTGGAATAAGGACATTATAGTTACTTTTCTAATTTGAAATAATCATTCCAAGTTGGAATTAGAATAAAATAGTTATTTGTAGATGATTATCATCTTCACTGAGATGTATCTTTATGAAAAAGAGTATTAGGGTAGATATACACTCAAATATTTATTCTTAAGTCACTTTTTAGAACCCCAACCATTTCTGAGGTGTGAATCCATTTGTCATTTTATAAAATATGTATATTTTAGTATGTTCTGAGGGTTATGGTTGTCAGGAGTGGCTTGGATATAGTTTTAGGAGGGAAAGGTAGTTTTGTATCGGATTCATATCTTGATGTATTGCTTCAAACCATGATACTAGTGGGTATACATGAGGATCCCCATTCCATGGAAACTAATGGTGTAAACCTTTTGTCTATTCCATGAAACCCTCTTTTGAATTTTTTTCAAAATATTTCTTAAATTAAATATTTTTGTGGAGTATTTTTAAATTAGAATAGGGATCCTATTCTAGGTAGTATCATGTATCACCCCCTCCCCCATAGTTCTTTTTCCCCATCCACGGAGGATTCTCTCTCATTTTTCAATCGATTCAGCTGTCATTTGTTACGATTAGAAGTAAGAGGTAAGGCGATTTTTTCCCTTGTTTTCTTGTTTTCTTTTCATATCAAGTTATTTCTCATTATTTATGTATATTAGACCCTGCTTATAGATTATTTGTATGATTTTATGATTTTTATCACATTATCTTCAATCAAAGACAGGTTTTGTGTGAGTGGACATCAACATGTATAAGGTAGGTGGTCTTGAAGAGTTTCCCACAAATGATATCTATTTTATTTATGTGTATGATGTGTTTACATTTAAAAATGTTGTGTTCTTGACCTAAATAATTAATTAATTGTCATGTGACCCAAAATTAAGCAATTAAACCTCCCCACGGGATAATTGTAGTCCATTTGTGAGTTAAACCATGAATTTGGCCACCCATGGGGTGTGATTGACCTTGGAATGTCAGTTTAGTGATTAAATGGGAGACCCTATGGGTGTATTGACATATGTAAGGAATTTTATATATATATTGGGATGCCTAAGACATGGTATTGGATTTAGGGTATATGTTTATTATGTAAGGATCAATTTGAATGAATTAAATGAGATTAATTGATGAATTAAATGTATAATTTAGGTATAATATCCATTGGTAATGACTTTGGGTGATTCACCTTGAGTTTAGTGATGAATCCTATTATTATAATTCCTTATTGTGGTTCCCCTTGGGTTTGGAAATGATTCATGCTACTTTGAAACTCATTGGGGTGATTCTCCTTATGTCTAAAAATTAATCCTGCTATTATTGGAACACCTTGGGGAGATTCCCCTTTGGTTTAGTGATGAGTACTACTACTTTTTAATTCCTATAGTCGATTCCCCTTAGGTTAATTATTGTTTCCTGATCACATTTAAATCCTAAGATCATTATCATATGAATTGGTAGTGTTAATAGATTACTTAGAATTCTTGGGATCATTCCTTTAAGGGTTGGAATAATTTCATAATCTCTTTTTACAGCTTGGGATTAACCCTAAGTGGTCATTTTTTAACCCTATTTACATGATATGGATAGATATATCTATCTTAGGATGAATTAGGTATGGTCGATTCATGTTTTCACCTTGGAACCTATAAATGAACATGGTTAATTTATTACCTCTGCCTTATTTAGTATTCAAATGATATAACACTTACTACTTGCACCGTATATTCATATAGATGTCTTGGGTTCTTGTTTACTGAGTTGTACTCACACCTTTCTCAGACCACTATTTAGTACCTTAAAAGACTTCATGACTATATGACTTGTCAGTGGAAAGCACCTTATGATTGATGCTTGATCAAGACAAGTTAGATAGAGATTGGGATTTGGGATCAAGCTTGGATTCAAAAAAAATTTGGAGGAGTTCCCAATAGTTTTATTTTATTCTTCTTAGTATATTTCTATAGGTTAATTTTTAATGTATGGATACTTTAAATTTATATAACTCATTTTCATATGGCATGGTTTCTGATTATTTATTAACACTTGTTGTGGTGTCTGTTTGTTTTTTATCTACAAGTTTCAAATTGATGTTATTCAAAATGTTTTTATACTATAATATAAAGGTAGATTATACTCCTCGTACCAAATTAATCTCCCACTGATACTCAAAATATTTTGGTATATGGGGTGGTGTACCAGATGTCCTAATAATTACTCCTTCGGTCTGAGCATTGTTTAGTATCCACGGTAAGACCCCGTGATTTTAAAAGCGGAACATCATGTTCGATATAATATATGATCTGAAGCTATAATATTATAAAATACTGTAACACTATAATACTTTATGATATATTTATTTTTAAATAAATCCAATATCTTCGATATCTTGTGGAACACACAACCCCGAATCTAAATAAATCATGACAGTCTAACAATTATATTGGAGGGTATGAATATGAATAAAAAGATTAGGAAAATTATATGTTTAAACATTTATAAAATAAATTCAATGATTATATATTGATTATAAATTAAATAAGAATCATTCTAAAGAAAAAGAAATGTTTTCGGAAAAACTATCCTTTTCTAAAAGCTGGTTTAATTGTGCTTTGGAGACATAATTTAAAGTATATTTTCCTTCCAAATTTAAGAAAAATTAATTTAATAAATAAACTGATTTTTTAAAATCATCATATTAAAATTAACCTTTTTTGAATTTTGGTATTTTTATGAAAAGTTTCCTTTTTATAAAAATTGTGAAAAATAAAGATTTTTATCAAAAATTGCCTTTTAGTTTAAAGAATTTACTCCCCTTTTTTATTTTAATGTGGTTTTAAAAGTAAAATTAGTTCAATTATATATATTTATTATTCCAAATTAGGTCATTTCAATCAATATCATAGGGAATTTTTATATAAAATCTTTTTAAACTTTTGTATGTTTTTCTTTTGGAAAGCCACTTTTTCAAAATGACTGCAGATTTAATTTTAAATTAAAGTATTCTAATTCTATGATTTGAATTTTTAAAAATGGATTAAGTATTCAGAATCATCATAATTTAAGTTATCAATTAATTTTGACTTATTTTTTGACCATAATGTATAGCGAAAATAGTAAAAATTATTTATCACGTTTACTGTAAAAAGGGGATTATTTGGGGGGGTTAAACTTAAAAGTTAAGGGTTATAGTGACCTAAAACATATATAATTTCTATATAATTGTGATATATAAATATTATCCCATATAATTTTTTCAAATGTTCCATTTTTTATCATTTTTTAATGAGAAAAATTTGGGACTAATTCTTTATTTTCAAAAATTTCATGTGTGTCCTCTCCCCCACTTATAAATGGACACCTCCTCACCTATCATTTCCACACTTATAAAACCCATTGGTTTTTACAATAAAAAAATAACTTCCATACATAAAATCTATCATCCTATAAGCCTTTTTTGGTCATAAAACCATCCTAGGAATTTTCTTTATGCAAACCAAAAGAAGTTTCCCAAAAAGAGGTATCATCCTTAACCGAGCGATTTATTTTATTTCTTCATAAAACTCAATAAAAAATTATTAAATAATTACTATATTATTAAATAAGTATATTAGATATAATGATATTTTTTTATGTTATATTCATAACATAAAACCATAGACTCTTACATAAAATGGGAAATGAAACTGTTGATCGTGTGTATGTCGGACCACCGCTTCGCGAACAGATGAAATTTAGTTTCCATCACCGCTTCTCACTATGAGATATAATGATGTATATAATTTTTATATATTATATTTATGATATAATAAAACTTTTTGAATTATAATATCATATATACCTTCTTACTTTTCTTACCTTGGAGAATGTGATTACGTTGTTCATGTGTACGACGGTCTACCACCTCGCAAAGCATTGTCATTCATTTTTCAATAATAATTTTAATGGATGGTAATCAGGGTAAAATTAATAAATATATGTTATATATATGAAATAAAAATTATTCTTTAAAGTTAATAAATTATTTACCTTTCTTTTTTCATCTGTTAAAACATAGAAACAACATTCATGCGTACGTATGACCTACAGTCTCCGGGAACGGTGTATTTCATTTTATATCTCTAACATTTAAGGATTACATTAAATATAGATATATACACTTTATATATATGATATTTATATCATTTTCAACATTATTTACATGGTATATCAATGATCAATAAAAAAGGATCAGAAATACCAATCCAAAACATACATGAAAAACAAAGCAATTATTACCTTAAACATGATTTTAACATGCTATTATTTTTAAAAAACTAATAAAAAGTCATAATAAAGTCATATATGGTATGATATTAATGAGTAATTTTTTTAAATATTTATAATAATCTTTTATTTATTATAAATTAGTATTTAATGAGTATGAATGAAGTATAGACACAATCTAATGTATTTTTGTCTCAAATTGACTTATTTGGGACATAAGATATGTTATGCACCTATCTTCTTTATGAGGTGTATATACTTCCCCTTGACATCTTATTTCATTAATATACCTATTTTCATGATACATAAAGTTTAATTTGATGTTAATATTTATTATTTCTTATGATTCAAGTGATATTAAGGAGGTAAAGTTTTTTATTACAATCTCATCGTTTATCGTGATTGATTAAGATTATATTTTAAATGTTGAAATATGATAACCCATATATCAATAAATTTATAAATATTATTATCCATAGGTTATTTCATGAGAATAAATATGTTTCCCTTAATTCTCCTCTCTTTATATACTCAATATTTTAAAATATTATTTTGTGAAAAATCCTCCTTATTTCTCTCTTCGGTCAAAAATTATTTTTCTTCCATATCAATGTTATAAAAAAAAGGTTTTAATGATGTTTTTTAAAAATCCCTTAATATTGTTTAATCTAATTTATACTTTTTTTACTTTTCACTAAATTATTTAAAATTATTATTCTTTTCATTTTCTGAATAAGGTTTCATTACTCTTAATGAAAATATGAAAAGCATATTTGTTTAAAAGTGTACAGGATAAACATAATTTTTCATCCTCATACTGACTCAATATTTTTAATATTCCATTAATTTTTTCCTATATTAATTAAAAATAAAATATTTTCTTCAAAATTTGGGTTTTTTTTATATTTTAAATATTTTTTTTCAAATTGGAAATGATATTTTCCTCAAAAAATTTTTGACGATATTTTTTATTGAATTTCTACTCATCAATGACAAAAAAATTTGAGGTTTATTTTGTTTTATTGGGGTATGATCTAGTTATACCATCCTTATTCTTTATTATTATGGTTTATGATTAAGATTAATATATTTTTATGAAACCATTTATTTTCCATGGGTTATATTATGATGAAATATATATATGAAACCCATTACTTTTCCATAGGTTATGGTTTGATGTAATGCATATGAAATCCACTTCTATTCAAGGGTTCTAATAAGATAAAAGGTTTATGATCTTGTGTAAAAAATTTGTGTTATTTTTATTATGTTAAGGTTGTCACCTATATCTCTCTCAAATTCATTCAGTAAATATTGAAATATCATGAGACAAATGGGGATTAAAAGGGGAGAGAACCCAATTCAGTAAGGGACTTTGTAGACTATAATAGTCTTTGGATTAAACCGTTTATAATATGATTCTATGGGGATTAAAACCATTTAACTATTATATACTTGGAAATAATCCTTTATATCTAGGGAAATGATTTTCTATGATTTTTTGAATTCCATGATTCCTTGTATTATGCCATCGTTATACTATAATAGATCATGTTCTTGGATTCCAGTATGATTCATATCTTATAAAATGTCAATATTTATGCCCTGAAACAAGATTATGATATTTGATATGTTGGGTATAGTTTTAAAATTTTTCATCATGTTTTAATACCCTTATTCTCAGGTTATGTTTACGTATCTCCCTTTTTTACTCTTAATGAGCTTCTAATCTCACCCTCTCTTATGTTTATTTTCCCCATTTTATGAAGAAATGAATTATGTATAATTTTTATAATAAGGGTGATATTATGAATAATATTATAGGAGATGATGTAGTTCACCTATGAACAAGTTTTTTATGTTTCTAAGTTACCAAAGTCATTATACCTTTACGATACACTAGTGTGTCTGTGTGCAATGTAATGAATGTTCATAAAAAAGACGTAAAATCTATATATTAAATCCATGGGTCATAAAAATTAGTATTTTCTGAAAGGTTTAGTTATCCTATAGAAACTAGTAAAATAAAACCATAGTGATAACCCCAAGTATAATTATATGGATAAGTATAACGATAATTCTATGTATAGGAAAAAACCCTAGATTCGTAGTGAAGTTTAGAGGGAGTGATTTCTGAGAAATGAAATAATTTTATGGATACTACAAGTGGATGTGGTTCGGGAACAGATGAACCTTGGGTAAATAGATTTGAAAAGGTAATATAGATCTTGACAGAAACATTACCTGGTACCTGACATCGGGCGTTACTAGGCACTAACGGGGGATATGTTTTTAAAATTCACAAAATCATTATAAACCATCATAAAGGATTTAAATAGATGATAACCATGAATAACCTAGGATACACCTAAGTTGTCATATATTGAAAATAGGGTGTCTTGATTTAGAAATTCTTTAAGAAACATTTAGGATTACATGGTTTCCCACTAATAGTATTATTGCTCATACTATGCTTTTTGGTTTTAGTGAATGTGAGGAACCAGAAGAGACATGGTTAACATTGAACGTGACAGAAAATATGTTAATGAGTGACCAAATGGGATGATTATTAGAGTTAAGAATATTTATATTACTCCTAATCATTTATCATGATATATTATTAAAAATGAGCACCTTAATCAACTCTTGGACTCACCAAAGAAAAGAAGGATAGAGGTTTTTGAGACTTTGGGGGGTGGAGACAATGTAGGAAAGAAGATACGGTTTCTTGTATGTTGAGAATATAGGAATATTCACTCATGATAATGCCTCAAAGGAATGATAATATGTTTTATGTTGGTAGAAAAAGGGAACAAAGTAACATTGGAGAAAAAAATTAAGATTTTAGTTAATATAATGGATGAGAATAATGGTTTTTCTAAGGCATCATAAATGGTTGAATATTTTAAAAGTTGGAGGAATGAGAATTATGAAAATAAATGTCTTAGGGGGGAAGGTCAAGAATATGATCAACAACGATCCATGAGTAATGGTTTTTATTTTGATGATGAAGATACTACAAATGATGTAATAAAGTAAGCAGGTATTAAGGAATAAGATGATGAATCCTAGTTAACTGTTTAACAGTGAAGAGCAATGATTAAAATGTCTATGTACTTGAATTCATGAATTATGTGAATCATGAAATATATATATATATATATATGGGTATTTTTTAGTAAAATAGTTTCATTAAATATGTGAAAGAATATATTAAATGGTACTAATGACCTAGAAATGTGATTTAATGGTAAGGTGGTACTCTATAGAAAAAACACATAATTTTGGAAAAGATAATCATCGATATGTTCTTGATGTTGAGGTAATTGGTAGATTTTTTTGAAAAGAATGAGCTTTATAGAAAACCATAGTGGTTAAAAAAGTTATTTGATGAATAATTTTATTTTTGAAGATGATAATCAAATTCTTGAGAATGTTATATGAAACATCCCAAACCCAAACAACCACCTGAATGATGTTATCAGGTCAGTTGATACTGACCTTAGGTGCATCTCCCCAAATTCCAAAGGCTTTAGATTATCATTGAGGGTGTAAAAATGTATAGTGGGGTGGATATACCCTATGAGGTAGAGGGTCAACTTGGAGACATATATACCTATATTACCATTGAAGCACTGGTGGGATGTGTAGGTTCAGGCTCAAAAAAACATGGCACTGTCTTGGAAGGACTTTGACAAAAGATTTTTAGAGAACTTTTCCCCTAAGATGCTGTGGAGAGAGACAGATTGGGAGTTTTTGAGCCTTCAATAGGGTGACATGTCCATCATGGACTATGCAGCTAGTTTCAATGAGTTGTCTCTATTTGCACAAGGTGTGGTAAGAGATGACACCTCGAGGGTGAGGTTCCTTGAGGATGGATTACAGCATTCCATCTAGGCGTAGGTAAACATATTTAGGATAGCCTTGTTCTCAAAGTTGGTGGTTTAGGTGCTCATAGATGAGGGAAACCAAACAGAAAGGTCTCACTTCGGTTGGGTGGAATCTTCATGAGATGTTTCAGATAGAAGGAAATGAGATTGGGAAGAGTTCTTATAGGGAGGTATTAATAAGGACGCAATCAGACCACCTCGTGGAAGTTTAGTAGTGGTTTTATTTTAGTGTGTACAACCAAGGAATGTCTGGACTTAGTGATATAGTCCCCCAAAGGAGTATCGGACATGTTGAAATGTTGGCCATCTCAAGAAGTTCTATAGACAGCCTTCCCAAATAGCTGGAAGGCATGGGCTAGGATAGACAGTGGCATCTGGTGTCCGATCATGATCAGTACCTAGAGAGGGTAGATGAGGTTCATATACACATAGATGATGTGGAAGAGATAGTGGGACCCATTCATGGGGTTAGTGGCTGGTGATTGGTGCAGTACCATAGGAAGGTCATTCTTCAGGTTGTCGTGTGTCAGAAAAGGTTCATGCCCTGGAGATGCCATGGGCTGAGTAGTCTGGTGATATGAAAATGGTTAGAGCTACCCCACAGGTGTGGTCGTGATTTCATTTTACTTTTGTTTGGCATGGCCTATTTAGGTTTGTTTGTTTTGAATGCATGAGGTGCACAAAATTTATATGGACTGACCAGATTCTAGTCAGTGAGTTGGCACCATCTCAAGTGTGTGATTATATATATGAGGTGTTTTTCATTAGTATAATCATTGGATATAGGTTAATTATGGTGTTGAGGAATTGGGTTATCATTGGATGTGGATTACTTGGGGTTCCTTGGGCATCAGGGCATCGAGGATGCAGTTATGATTGAGGTGAAAAGCACTGGGTTGTTTTGAGAATCTATGGGATGTGGGACCTCATTGTTCAATGGGTTCCATGGGATTAAGGTGGGAACCGATATGGTGTAGGATATGTTTGGGTGTCAGAAGAGACATGGGAGCACCTTATGAGTTGTAGGGGTGATGATGTGTCACAGGAGGACCATGGGTCCAAAAACAGGTCGTTGGACCCTGAATGATTTGATCTTTAGACTGGAGTTATTCTAAAGTGTTTCTTCACTACCATTAGAAGGGAAATCTGAGGAAAAATTTCTTCAAGGGGGAATGTTTGTAAGAACTTGGTTCTTACTTTGAGGTATGTGTCCTTTTTTGGGTTGTTTTTTAGAAAAGGGGAAAACATGCCATATACGGGCTGCCAAACGTTTACGTGACATGGGGTAGGGTTACACACCTTATAATCCTAAGTACACATCGTTTAATGTTTGGCCATGTGATGCACATATACATGGTATGTTGGGGAGTCGAAAATGAAGATATGATTTTTCAAGTACAGGTCATGTACTTAATAGTACACGTAGTGTGCTTACTGGTACACACTGTGTACTGATATCTACAAGACATTTTTATGACATGGAAAGGAATTTGGTGAGAGATGGAAAAATCAACCATATACATGGTGTGAATATTTATGTACATGTCGTGTATTTTTTTCATTTTAATAGGTAGTAGCCTCGTTTTTGTTAAAATGGGTAGTAGGGGTTTTCGGGTTTGTGAACCAGCAGCGCCAAAGGAATAAGTTCCTCCTGATTCGTTGTCCAAACCCCAATTCAAACGTCGTCATATGTCTTGGAACCCAATTGGTAATATCTCGATTCCTCATGAGTCATTCTTTGTAATTTCTTATCAAGACCTAGTTATTAAATCTTGAGAAATTATTCTCATTGTGTATATTTACTATGTTCTATGACGAATTAGAGATCGTCACTGGATGAAGAGAGTCATACAAGTATGAGGTAGGGTGAATACCATGTTTTGAGTTTTTGTGGACATTTGAAAGTTGAATATTTTTAGCACAATGATTAGTATTGATAAATACACATGTTATTGCATATTTAATTAGACATATAATTTATGGGATGTCATTGGGAATTAGCTTACCTTTATTATGTGATAATGTTCGGGTTAGAGGCCATCGCTTCATGGGATATTTTGGTCAAGGTTGTCAAAATGGTTATAATTGTTTTTTTAGTTTTAAACTGGTATATTGAAGTAGTTTAAACTTTTTTAAGATAATTAGATGTATTCAATACTGCAGTGCTACTAATGTTCCATAGCTACTAGATATTGTAATTCAATCTCATTAAATTGAATTACTTGTTTAAAGTACTTAAATCTGTTATATATATATATATATATATATATATTTAATGCTTGATATTACATATGTTGAGACCCTTGGTGTTGTGATGGGATTTCCCTGAAGTTTGGATGGAATGGCCATCTGGATACTTTGGTTCGGGGTGGAATGAATTTTCATGGGTGGTTTTGACCATGGTATTGGACGTCGTGGCTGTCGGTTTGAGGCAGTGTGACTGTCAGGTTTGGAAAGGCCTGGGATACATGGATGTCATGGACATCAAATTTGATCTAAATGGTTTAAATTTAATGAGGTGACAGAGATTTTGTGAATTGTGTTCTTTATTTGGTGATTTCTACTCACCCTTAATGGTAAAGTGTCTATTGAGTCTTGTGCACACAGATAGACTTCGTGATGAGGTGGTTTTGACAAATTCTGTGATACCACTTTTCTTTGTATTACAATTTGGAAAATTACATTATAGGATCATAAAGAATTATGAATATGATACTCACATAATTTTTTCCACTATACTATAAAAAGGACAACTTGCAGGCTAACTGACCACCCATCACATCCGGCAAGGCCGCATAGCTTGAACCCACAACTGAAGGGTGATAAGGGTGAATCACCTACCACTATCCTTCATGATGTACTAGTAAGTATATTTTTTTATTTATATAGTTTAAAGGATAAGTATTAATTTGAATTTCAGAATCATTTTATGGGATCAAATCATATAATTTTGGGGTGACAAATGATATTTTTGGATACATTTTATTTAATTTAAGTATATATAACCTATTTATTTAACATAAAGGATTATTTGGGAATATTTATCTTATAGTTTTTATATGTAAGTGGAAAGGTTATTAAATAACCTTTGAGGTTAAAACCTTCTTTCATGTTGTTTTTATTGAGGTTAGTTGGGATATAGGGTCATTTATTTAAGGAAAGTTATTTGTAAAACCTTTGGTTTCATTGTTGGATTTAGGATATTAATATATTCATATTCATTTTGGTTATTATCATACTTTGTTATAAATATTTCAGTTTTAGTAAAGATTTGTGTAATCTATTGTTAATGTTTTATGGATATTACAATCAGTTAAAATTAAATTCCAGTGCTTTAGGGAAAAAAATTATTTTTTTATGTTCATTTCTTAGAATAAGAGATGATAAGGAAATTGATCAAAGAACAAACAAAGGATTAAATATTTCTTATTAAATAGAAATATATCAATTAAATATATTTCTTTATATTATTTTACAGTAAAATAACTCCTCAATTTTATGAAAAGGATCTTAATAAAATGTTATCATATTACATTTATATATGATGAATCAAGTGGTCTTTCAAATTAATATAGATTTATGGTTCTAATGTTCTTAAATTTCCATTGATCATTCACTATCTTGTGACCAATGACCTCAAACACTCTCTATAATTATTTAGAATTTTCTTTAATGTTTATATCATAATTTTTACCAATGTTCTTTTAAATGGAAACCTATTTGTGTGATGAATTTAATATTAAAATTTCCCATTTTTTAAGAAAATTTTTTATTAACCCTTTTTATGATTTGGTTTTCCAACAATGGTATTTTAAAATTTCTAACCCTTGATTCTCGAGATCAATATTAAATTACGAGTGGAAAATTGATTTACGAGGGTAAAATATAACACCCTAAGAATTTAAAAGAAACAAATTGTGTTCTATTGTGTATATGAAACGAAAAAATATTCTTATAATTGAATGTAACACCCGAATAAGTTATAATATATTTATTTTTAAATAAATTCAATCTCCTTGATAGCTTGTGTCACACGAAACCGCGCATCTAAATAAACTTTAATAACATAACCGTTAAATTGGTGGGAATGAAAAAGAATAACTTAATTATGAAATTATATGATTTAAACATTTATAAAAGAAAATAAATTAATATATATTTATTTAAAATAAAATAATAATCAATTAAAATAAAAATAAATTTTTTCTGAAAAACTATATTTTTCTAAAAGGCAGTTTATTCACGATTTTCACACAAGATTTAAAATTATATTTTAAAATTTAATGAAATTTTATTTTAAAAATCAAATTAAAATTTTAAATAATCATATCAAAATTATATTAGGGTGTGTTTCATTAATTTGTATAAAAAGTTTCATTTTTCGATGAATAGTGAAAAATGTTGATTCCTATTAAAAATTACCTTTTCTTTTAATTATTTTACAAGACCTATTTTATATTAATATTTTTTTAAAATAAAAATTAGTGAAATTGTATATTTATTAATCTAAATTATAAAATTGTAATCAATTTCATTTTAAAATTTTATATAAAAACTTTTTAAACTTTTGAACATTTTCCTCTCGGAAACCTTTTTTTTACATAACTATGGGTTCAAATTAAAATTAAATTATACCAATTCTAGGAGTTAAATATTAAAAAAAAGTATTAAATATTTAAAATCATAATAATTTATGTTATATAATAATTTAAAATTAATTTTTTACCATAATTAATATCGATATCATGAAAAATTATTTAACATGGTTAAGGTAAAAGGGGGTTTTCAGGGGTTAAACTTAAAAGATAAGGGTTAAAAATCATTCAAATATAGTATAATTATTATTTAATTTTAATATTTAGACCTTATGTCTTTTAATGTTTCAAATTGGTCTATTTTTAGCCTTTTTTATAAAAACAATGTGGGTGTAAGTCTTTATTTTTAAAACATCAAAGTGTTTCATCTCCCCCACTTATAAAAGGTCATCCACTCTCCTCTATTTCCACAATTATAAAACTTATTTTTTAGAAAAAATCACTTAAATACTTCCTATTCCTCATACTATAGTAATTTTTTGGTCAAAAATAAAACCTAGTAAGGATTTTGGTGAAAACCAAAAGATATTGTTTGAAGAAGAGGTAACATTCTTAACCGAGCAATTTATTTTATTTATTCTTCCAAATAATTCAAATATTATTTAAAAATATAATATAATAACCTAATTAAACTAAATATACTAATATTTTTTTATGTTAATGTAATGACCTAAAATCATCTCCTCATCGCTCAAATGGGAAACAAAATTGTTGATCGTGTGTATGGTGGATTACCACCTCGCAAACCATCGAAATTTTTTTTCCATCATCACTTATAAAGTCTAGATATAATGATATATTTATTTTTATTTATGATATTAATGGTATAATAATACTTATGTAATTATAATATCATATATAACTTCTTACATTCCATTTTGTAGAGAATACGATAATGTCGTTCATGTGTACAACAGACTCCCACCTCGCAAAGCGACGTGATCCATTTTTCACTAACGCTTTTCATGGAAGGAAATAAGGATAAAATTGATAAATATATGTTATATATATGAAATAAAAAATATTACATAAATTAAATATATTATTTACTTTATTTTTGTTCGTCCATTTAAAGATGGAAACAACGTTCATGCATATGTACGGTGTACCGTCTCCATGAACAATATATTTATTTTTATATATCTATCATTTAAGGATTAATCTAAATAAATATATATATATATATAATATACATTAAATTTATATAATGATTAAAATTTTGTTGGTTATGGAACTAGGATCTAAGTTAAAGGATTTAAAATACCAAACCAAAATATACATGAAAAATGAAGCAGTTATTACCTAAAACCTAATTTTACATGAATTATTGATAAAAAGGTAATAAAAAGTCAAAATTAAACCATATATGGTATGATGAATATTATTGTGGATATAAAATATATGTATATTAAACTTATATTTATTATATAGGATGTTTTAAATTTTATGAAGGATGTCAGGACTTAAGGGAAGATATTTTTGTCTCAAATTGCCAACTTTGAGACATAAGATATGTTATGAACCTATCTTATTTTATAAGGTTTATACAATTACATTTTAAATGTTATATAATGAAAATATTTATTATAAATATAATTATTTTATCATTTTTTTTAATATTTAATGGTTCTTATGATTCTAAACATACTAAAGTGGTAAAGTTTTTTTGTTACAATCTCATCGTTTATCGAGATTGTTTATAATTATGTGTCGATGATGAAATATTATGATCCATGTATCAAGAAACTTATTAAATTTCTTGTCCTATTATTATTTCATGACAATATTTTTTTACTTCATTTTACTCTCTTTTTGAGTTTAAAAATATATTTATTTCAGAAAACCATCATTATTCTTCTATCAAAAATGATTTTTCTTCTATATCAATGTTTTAAAAAAACATTTGAATATGTTTTTTAAAAATTACATAATATTTTTTAAATTCATTTATATCATTTTTTTAATTTTCACAAAATATTTTAAAATAAATCTTCTTCTCATTTTCTGAATGAGGTGCTTTTGAATTTTTCTAAAAAATGTGAAGTTATTTTTTTAAAATTTACGACATGAACATAATTTTCTTTCATCATTACCAATAAATGTTTTAAATATTCCATTAAAATATTCCATGATTTTTTTAAAAAAATAATGTTTTATTTAATATTTTTTATGTTTTTAGATTTTAGATTAGTTTTTTCAAAATGCAAAGGATATTTTGCTCAATATTTTATAATTACTTTTTATTGAGTTTCTATTCATTAACAACAAAAACCTTTGGTTTTAAATATTTTTTATTAGAGATATAACCCATTTGTACCATCTATATTATTTCTCAAGATGTTTTATTAATATGATGAACATATATTTTTGAAACCATTTATTTTCCATGGGTTATGTTATGATTAAATGTATCTGAAACCCATTTATTTTCTATGGGTTCTACTATGATGTAATGATTATAAAACCCACTTATTTTCAAGGGTTATGAAATTATGAATGTATTATGATATCATAGAATACATTTTTATGAATTTAATTAAGATATAGGTGGGAAAAATATCTCCCTCCAATGCATTGTGTAAATGTTGAAATATCATTAGATAAATAGGGTTGGACTGAGGAGTGACCCCAGTTCAGTAAGGGACTTTGTCCACTTTGATAGTCTTGGGAGTAAACCTTGACTACTAAGATGGTTTAGATATTTAACCCATTTTAATATAATTTACTTGTAAATGAAAATTTAATACTATGAAAATGATTTTTTATTCTTATATACATGCCACAATTATATGTTTTATGAGATTTTTATGCTTTCATGGATTTTATAATTTGATTTAATTGTGATTCATGTCTTATGAACTAACAATATTTATGTCATGGCCCAATATTATGGTCTTTAATATATATTGTATGGTTTTAAACCTTTTTTAATTGTGTTCTCATACCCTTCTTCTCATGTTATATTTATTTATCTCCCTTGTTTACCCTTACTGGGCATCTAATATCACCCTCTCTTATATTTATTTTTCCCAAGTTATGAAGAAATTTAGTATGTATGATTTTTATAATATGAGTTCTAGTTATGAATAACTTAGTGGGAGATGATATAGTTCACCTATAAATCGGTTTTTATGTTTCCATGTTTCTAATGTAACTATACCATTATGATCCTTATGCATGTTCTAGTATAACGTAATGAATGTTCATCTAAAAAGATGTAATATCTATGAATAAAAATTCATGGTCATTGTTGCCACTACCCGAGATAGGATGTACAAATTTTGTATCAAATCCCTTCTATTTTTTCCCTTGACTATTTATGTAAGGAATATAAGAGATAAGGAATGCTTGGGTGTGGTCATACCATGTATGAGAGAAGTCCATTTTTTCAAGGATGATATTTTTTTCATGATTTTCACATTTACTATTAATGTATTTTCACTGGGAGTGATGAACATGATTATGTGATCAATTTTTTATGGTATTTTACCTCTTGGATGGAATGGAAAGAGGTCATATGTACATGAATCATAGCGATTACATAGAATTCACTAGTCATTTGCATCATTGCATGTGGTTGTTTCTCTGATGGCGACATGGGTCAGTCCATTAAGGTGTCTACAATAATTTATATGGTTTTTAAAATATACCTGTATAGTGAAATATTACTTAAATGTTTACATAAATGGATAAAATAAAGTTACATGATCACTTTTACTAATTATGATATGGATTCATCTAAATAAAATGATAATTACTACTTATAAAGTGTTTTTGTTGGGAAAAAATCCCTCAATGTAACATTGCTGTATTTTTGGGTTGATTGTGTTTGTTGACAAAGAAGGTTTCCATGGAGAATATTCGAGTTCCAAAGAATTTGTTGACAATCCTTGTTCACAAAGAACGATGACAAAGGAAAGGATGATCTGGAGGTGGTACAAAAAGCAGTACAAGGTGGCGTTGTTTCCCAGTGTTTGCCAAATTTTTAAGATCCAAAATTTGGAAGTTTGGTGAGCATCGCGAAAATAGGATTTTCATGAAGATCATATTTTTATATGGAAAAGGCATGAGTTTCGCAAAGATAAAATGCATGGATTGGATTTCACGAAGGCCGGAAAAATGGAGGTGGTGATGCTTCGCGATTACGTAAAAGCTTCACAAACGGCAGAGTTGAAGCGCATCGCGGCGGTGAAGGGCTTTGTGAGGGAGCTTCGCAGAGAAGGCATGAAATAATGTTGACGGTGATGCTCCGCGATTATGATGAGCTCTGCGATCCGAAAATTTCCGAGGTGCTTCGCGATTTCGACAGAATTCCGGCAGAAACTTCGGAGCTTCACTCGGAAGGGTCGAGGGTCGGTGGAATCGCCTATAAATAGAGGCTGACCACCTCGAGAGAATTAGAGAGAATTTTTAGAGAAAATAATTTTCTCTCGGTTCGCGATGGTAGTTCGTGTAGCATGTGTGCTTCTCAAAAGAAGAGCTTCGCGGCGGCTATTGTAGCTCTGCGAAAGTTGCGCACTCCACATTGGCTCAGTGAGCTTTGTGAGGGAAGTTTCTCTGCAATGACTTGAGCTTCGCGGTAGTGCTTCGCGGTAATGCTTCGTGAGAGTGCTTCGCGAAAAGGCAGGAACTTCGTGAAGGCTTGTTTGAGCTTCGCGAAATTGGGAGCCTCGCGAAGTATGGTTCTTTGCAAAGGTGTTTCTAAATGTAGTTGCCTAGTGTTCAGAGGCAAAGTGGTAGTCATCAATGGATGAAAGCTGGACTTTAATAGAGAATCTATCAACAGTTGAGGATGCATTCATTCATGAAAATGAGGAGACCTACAGGTTTATAAACTGTGAGGGGATTCCCTTCCAGGGCAGTGAGCTTAGGAAGAGGAATAAGGTGATCCTCTACACCGGCAGTGAGCCAGAGAGAGAAAAATAGGGAGATACCCTTGGGAAAGCAGTGAGCTGACCCTAAACCTTTGTAAAGGCAGTGAGCCTTGGCATAGAAGTGATCTAGTCCGAACAATATTGGTAGTGAGCCTTAGTGGAATTTGGTACGATTGGAAACTTGTCGGCGTATGCTCCTTGGACATAGCCCAGTGAGGGTGGACCAAGTAAAAATCTTTGTGTCTGCCTGCTTGCTTCCCTGCATTGCATTTAAAGCATCATCATCAGATAAAGAAGAAATGAATTGGTCATAATGAACACAAAAGTGCAAACAAAGTAACCCTTGTAACAAAGAGGTCAAGATTTAGTGGGGCAGGAATAATTTAGAAAATAATATCCATACCATGATTCACCCCCCCCCCCCTCTCAGGGTATATAGGCCCCTATTGGTCCTATCAATTTTTTTCTAAAACGTGTAATTGATATCTCATTTGACTGATCCTAAATTGTGAAATTTTTTTATTAAATTAAATAAATAAAATTATATTACATGATCAATGACCTTGATTTATTTATGGTACCAGTTAAATAAAATTCCAATTATAATATATAAAGTGTTTTCATCTATTTCATGTAATTTACCTTCCAATTTACTGATCCCAGTTTTGAAAAACTGAATTCTTATTAAAATAATATGAGAATGTAATATATTATAAATCCAATATATATTATTTATATCATATTTTTATATGATATTGACTATGTGTATGGGTAATTTGGGGCTGGTGAGAGTTCCTGAGTTCAAAAAATAGATAATGTGATTCTAGATGTATAGGGTTATGGGATAATATGCCTATTATTTTCTTTCATGAATTATTATATCCTTAATTTTAATATAAATGTGTTTTTATGTGATAATTAATTATTCATAATTGGATTTTGAGAATGGGTAAGTTAGTCTAGAGTTAGAGCCTAGATTTTGATACCTTTATGACATGGGATGTAAAAGATAGTGGGTTGTTATGTCTGTTGTGACTTTGACTTGAACTATGGTGTTAATATTAGTGAAATTTTTTGACTATTTATGATGTTGTTTCTTGATAAAGAGTGTGGTAGGAAAGACTAGACCCAAACCTTTAAGTATAACCCTTCTATTGTATGTATTGAGTGGATCAGTGAGATATATTTTCTACTATTTCTTTTCCTCTATTGTATAGAAATATGATTTGAGGATAGACTTGGAGTAAGTATTTGGCTTTGGTATGGTGTGCTTGATATCTATATGTGAATGGGAATGTTATAAAGTCTATGTTATTCTATGATTTTCCTTGAGATGTTGAGATTTAGCTCACAATGTAAGTGAGCGTAGTGTTTTGACTGAGTAGTGGAAAATATTTTTATTATTATTAAAAAATGGCGTAATCTATGACGGTAACCCAAGGTAGGGGTTAGCCTGGGCTTGTGGTCATATTAAAGACAAGTGTAATGGTATATGTTTTCTATTGAGATTTATACATGGGAAGTGATAAAAGATACTTAGAGTGTGTGTGTGTGTATTCCTTGTGTGTTGCCGATGTAGATTTTTAACCCGGATGTTATGGGTCATGTCTAGTTTTAGAAAGGAATAATTATTTGGATACTTGATTGTATTGATTAGTTGATCCTATATGGTTTATCCTAAAATAGTTAGATAATTTATAGACAATTTTGGTTTTGTGGTGATACACTAGATGGAGGGTGACCATGTGAGTGGCCATGGAATGAGTGAGATTCTCTAGATTTATTCGAAAGGAAGCATCGAGTGAGACACTTTCATCTATATGTGATAAAAATGAAATGAGCATGGTAAATTCCTTATCAATCACATGGGAATAGGATTGAAGAAATATTTCTCAAGATATTTTAGTTGAATAGTTTAACAAGGTAACACATGTAGTGTATGTTGGTTGGGTATGCCTATTTGACAATAATAACTATTGAGTATCACTGTGAGGGGTTAAAAAGGAAGATCCTTTACCATGTACAAAGTGGGTGAGTATTTTCTTAACTTAAATGGTATTTCCATTAGTAAAACTAAAGGATATACTTTTAAAGGTAATATTTATATTTTATATGATGTTTTTGAAGTTCCCTTCGATTGAGATTACTTGGAGGGGGAGGGGTGAATCAATGTTCAATTTTTCTTTTTATAAGATTTTTTCTTAAATTCTCAAAGAAACATTATTAACCTATAAAAGATTATAAGAGTTATGATCCATTGAATTATAAATCTCCACCTCAACTTTCATCTGGGACAAATTTAAAGAGAGAGTGGAACATGATATTTACAAGGTTCAGTACAAAGACTTACTCTATCCCATATTGGATATCCCCACCCACATGTATTCTTTTACTAAATTTATTTCAATAATAAAAATGAATAGGTAGAGAATAATATTACAACCCTAGTCTTAATCTTTCCTTCTATAGTTGGTTATACCCTGAACTATCCTTTTCATATCCTCTTCCATTATAGTTGGTTATACACCCTAGTAGAAAATCATGTTTAGTAGCTATTTCTGCACTACAACTACAAGATACTTCATTCTTATTTTTGGATCTACTCTAAAAATTTCTTAACTTCCTCCACAAGTAAGCTGGATCAATATTACCTATGTATAATATTCCTGATATTAATAAACCATATTACGAGCCTTTTAGTATCTAAATGATATCTTGATATTCAATATACCTATATAATATCAATCTTATTTTTCTTAAAATTCACTGAAAACCCCCTAAACAAATTTAGTTCCGATGACTCCATCTGATCTTCCTCTATCTGCTGTCTCCATCACTTTTTCATCCATCACATATCTCAATTTGGTTTTTCTTCGACCAAACCTCTTCACTTCACTTCAATGAACTTTGTTTCATTTAGATTTAATTTTTATGATGGAATCATCCAATGTATCTCTACCAAATGAATCATGTTTGACATTGTACACTTTCTACTTCAATTGAGTCAGAACACAATCAGAAACTGACAATTTATTCTTCATCTGATGGAACCCCTTCTGATAGAACATTGATCAATGTTCCTTCAATTGATGGAACTCTATCTGGTCTTCTCAATATCAGCCTACTTTTTTAAAATTCTTCCTATCACTGAATCACCAGAGTGTTAGCTTTCTGTACATTTGAATAGTGATACTTACAATGTACATGGAATCCTTTATATAAGTGTACTCAAAATTTCAATGGAAAGAAACTTAAATGTTTTTCCTCTCGATCAAATTTCCAATTACAAATTCTTCACACATTTTAATTTACTTCAAATCTTCTCAAATATTCTATATTCTTCTATTTTTCCTTTTTAATTCTCTAGAAATTTAAAATTTCTCAATTTACCTCTATCTGGAAAATATATGTATGGGGTTTCTCATAATAACTTGATATCTATTAGAGCAATGTTTCTCTTTTCGGTCATCTAAAATTATCATGTTACTCAAATATTTAAGACCATATTTGGGATCATAATAATTAAAGACATTAAATAGTGAAGATAAAGTTACTTATCTTTACCCTATCTATTCGCTTTTCTAGGACTTATTTGTTCGAAAGATATTTAGAATTTTTTATCTAGTTCATGTTCATCTGGTACTCTAAACTTCATCTCAAACATCATTTCTATATTTCTAAATAGAATCCCATATCATTTATTTATATTTTGGAATTTATGTTATATTATCAATTGGATATTTTCCTACATCTATCTAATGGATTCTATCTATTGTATCTTTATAAGTATCTCTCTATTAATTGGTATGCCTCTATTTATTTTACACAAAAAAAATTAACTCAAAATTTTTTGGACTGTAACGTCATTAATTATTCCTTGAACATCCACTTTTCCCAAAATCAAAACATAGAATTTATAAAATATATCAATATAAAAGTATTTTTCTTCTAATATTTTTCCACTGAACTATATCTAAAATTTTGTATGGATTATCGTGTCTCAAAAACATTATATAAGAATATATTTTAAAAACTTTTTCTCTATTCTAAAACTTGTATTCCAAATTTTTCATATAGAAGATTTTTTCTATAAATTTGTGTTTATAAACTCATTTTTCATTCCCATTACTCATATAAAATTAATAAAAAATGTTTTTTACAAGAATTATTATCAACCCCCATGAATAAAATGCTTTTTAAAAATAGTATGTTCATAATTTTATACCCAAAAACATGATTCTCGCCCTTTGTAGTTATTTTTAAACTCTTCAATGTCTAGTCATTATTCCTAGTATGTCTGATATAGTCTATCTAGGAACAAAAATATACACTTATTACCTTTTAAAACCACCATCTTGCATCATGTGACTTTAATGATTTAATAACTTTGAATCATCATCAAAGAATCATATGGTTTTCTTTAATCATAACTTCATCCTAATCTACTTTAGTGTAGAAAGGTGTTCCTGGAAATTTTTTCTGGAAAACAGAACCTTCTATTTTTTTCTTCTCATAATTTTTTTCTTCATTTCTTGTGTATCTTTCTATTTTGACTTCTCATAATTTTCATCTTTAGTTCTTCTTATTAAATCTATGTTTGAAATTATGTGTTTGTAAAGGTCTGTCCAGAAGGTTGGCCTAAAAACCATTTTGCCATTTATTTTTATTTACTACCTCTAGATTTTTTATTTCATTTACTTAAATAATTTTCTCAAGGAACATTCTCTACAAACAGTCTTCTACAACTTTCTACATGTTTATTTATTGACAAAAATTACAACCAAAACAAAACATGGGCCTTACAATCACCCCATTTGTGTTTATTGTCAATACCCACAAATAAATTAAAACATATTCATAATCTATAGGTATAATCATCTTTATCCCTATATATTTTTTGGGTTTTCTTAATAACTTATTTTTCTACTCCCACTTATTGAAAATAAAGTTCAAAGGGTCCACTCAAGTTTATTTTTCCTCATTTAGAATCCTTTAAAAAAATTCGGGATAATATTAGCATCACATGAGTCACTTATCAAATATTATTTAAATAAACATTAATAATTCTACATTGATGAATTTGTTGTAGATAATAAGAGTGTACAATTAATGTGATAAATATTGCTCATTGAGATACTATCATGTAATAATTTTCTCTTGCTTCTTTTAATATCCCAATATCTAGGAAAATATAAAAAAAATAAGATAAAAACAACATGAACCTGTCTCAAAAATAACATAAAAATAGTTCAAGTGCATAAAAAACCTTCCCCAAAATCTATTTTTTATTAAGCTCATCGATTTCTTCTTTAAATAAATTAATATACTCATACCTCAACTTTAGTTTTACTCCCCCTCAAGGGTATCATTTAATTATTCATCATGGTTAGAGAAGTTACATGATGGAAATTTTCATTACTATAAGACTTATATAGCACTCAGCCAACTTCATTTATTTTATTCCTTTAACTCCATAAAAGTTAGTACATATAAAAAAATATTTTTGGAGTATGGAGAAATATTCGTTTTCCTTGGAAGAAACTTTCTAACTAAGAATATTCTCTCAGTCTTGGCATATTCTTCTTCTTGGATTTTTTCCTTCTATATATTTTCTTTCTTTTGTTCAGCATTCTCAGATTTTAGATTATAATTCTTCTCATCTATAGAGTTTTTAGATGAGGTTGTAACCATTTCTTCATCTTTAGTGACACTTTTTTTACCTTGAGTTTATAAAACCATTTTCATATTTTCTTCTTCGGCTAGTAATATATTAATAAAAACTTTTGTAGTATGCCCATATTAATTATATTTCTCTTAATGTTTCTAAATTTTTCAAGCAAATTTTGTTGATAGATTTTTATCAACTTTTTTCCATCAAAAGAATTTTTTCTCCTTTTTTCTTCATAATATTTTTGTTCTTTCTAAAACATTCTTTCTATGGCCATTTGATCTGGCTAAATAACTAAACACTCTTTCATCCCCTACTAAACATTGTTACATTTTTCAACTTTCTTAATGAATTCAACTTTCTTCAATTTTTCCTTTTACGTTGTTGAGGACTCAATAGTCTTCACCTTCTGATCTTCCTTTCTAGTTTCTCCAAAGTTTTAAAAAATTTGTTTATTCTCTTCTCATTATATCTCCCCCTTGAGTCACACTGATATCATGGTCGAGTCGTGTTGTACCATCATGAATAATATATATGTCCTAAAATTCCCCAAAATCAATATTATCCTTTGAATCTTGATCATTCATATTGATAGGAAAACTAATCTGAAGTATGTTTTTACTATTTCTTCACAAATTGTGGTAAAATTTTCTCAAGGATATACATTCTTGATAAATTACACTATTTATTAAAGGAATATTGTTCTAGATAAATATTAAATTTTTACCTACAAATTTAGTATAAACAATATAAATTTTGATTCTTTAGTAATATAAGGAACCTACTTCTTTGAACTTTTATTTTCACCATCATTAGATGTTTTAATTTTTACCTCAACTAATTTAGTCAAGTCTTATATCATCATTCTTAAATCAGTTTTTTTAAGAAACATTGATCTTATTTTTTTTTAAATATTCTTAATTTTCAACAAAAACATCTTCAAGAATGTAAGAACCCGGTTCTTAGTTTTGAGGTACGGGATTCTTCTCTTTCCTTTTCCTTAAGAGTTTTTGAGAAAATATGAAAAATGGGGAAAAATCCAAAATTTTGGAACAACACGATGTGTACTTTTTCCACATGACATGTACTTCTGGCCGTGTTGGGATGAGTACACAGGGCGTGTAGCCTTACTGGCGACAAAGGGTGTAGGAACCGACTACACGCCATGTAGTGGTCCTTTACACGCTGTGTATTCAGTCGGTAGGCTTAAACAGTAAGGCGGTGGAGCAGCCGCCAGCTGGGTGGCAGTACACGCCGTGTACTTGGGAGTACATGTTGTGTACTCATGTCGACGGATGAACAGTGTGGTGGTGCCGCCAAATGAACAGTTAAATGAAATAAGTACATGTCGTGTACTCAAAAGTAGATGTCGTGTACTTTGTTTTTTCGGCTTAAAATAGGTAGTAGCTTCCTCATTTGGTAGAGGAGAAACTTGAGACGATTTGGAGCCAAAGGAGGAGGCTGGACCTTTGAAGATCCGCCGGGTGTTCGTCTGGAATATGATTCGGCTTTGGGAAATCTCGTTTGAACTACACGGGTAAGCCCTCTCCTCTCCTGGTACCGTTCTTACCAATTCTTTCCTGAGGGGAAGTTATTTACGTTTGAATGGGTTTTCTTCTTCATCAGATCTACGCCGTTCTTGGGCATTTCTGGAGCCGGTGTTCGGGTATAACGTTCATTGGTGTATAAGGTAGGTGGCTTGGTGTTTAGTTTTCCAACTGCTGTGTGTTTTGTGCGTTTTCGTGCCACGAACCCATGTTGGGGTGTCGTGTGGCTGAGTCTGTTTCTATATTAAACACCTAGATTTGATTAGGTATTTAATTATGATATTAAAATGCCGGTTGGGATCGTTTCTTGGATCCGGAACCACCCGGGGGTGTGTTCCACTGTTTAACTATTTGTCCAGGATACCCGAGGGTATGCCTTTAATGTAGTAATTGTAAGAATTTCATTGAGAGGAATTGCTTGTTTACAGCTTGTTTACCTGTTCTGAATGGCCCGGTTACCTTTTTAGCCTGATGGCGTTGTTGTGATTAGCCTGTGGGCACTGTACTATATTAGCCTGAGGGTGTGACTGTTTTATCTCGAGGGTTGTCGTTATTCTGCCTGAGGGCAACCTTTCGTGCCTGAGGGCTTGACTTCTATTCCTGAGGGCGACACTTCCTATGCCTGAGGGAAATTTCTATTATGCCTGAGGGCAATACCTATGGGTTGGATTTTGTATAGCCTGAGGGCATGGTTCACTATATTATCCTGAGGGAAAGATACTGGTTGTCCAGAGGGCTTGGTGTTGTTGAGAACAGAACAATACAAAATTTAATGGATTAAATGAATAATAAAATGAAAATTTAATTTCTAAGACAGTTACTTTTCAGTACTGCTTGCTTTATTGCATTTTACTATTTCACACTGTTGTTGCATGCTTACACGCAGTTGGGCACGGGCCTTTGGTGGGTGCCTACTGAGATATATTTCTCACACCCTGTTTGGGTCACGCTTTTCGTCCCAAAAAGATTACGTTGTTGCAGGTGTAGATAGGGGTAAGAGTCCCTATACAAGTACATGATTGTTGCTGAGGAGTAGGAGGGCATGGGACCGAGCCTAGGCTCGCGATGCCGCTGCCAGCTATTTTTCTTTGTTTTGTTGTAATCTTATTCTGGTTGTATAGTATTGATATATAACATGTTCTGGCTGTTTTCTTAGAACTTGATACATGTAGCATAATCATTTACATACTGTTGGATATATCCACTACTGTTGTTATTTCAGTTGTGTATGGTTTACTGCTTCTGCTGTTCGCTGTATGTTTTATTTTGTATTCCACTGCGCTACACTTTGACAAATGAGGGCATAGTTTCCCCACTATCATACCTGGGCCCTCACTGCTAGTCGGTAGCCTCTGGAGTTTGGGGAAATGTGCTTGAGGTCACATGGCGAACCAGATTCGGGGCACCCGTTGCGTGGCACCCGAGTCCGGGATGTTACAAAGTGGTATCAAAGCGGGGTTCTTTTCATTGACTTACTATTTGGAGCTGTAGTCAGGGATAGGATGAACGGTAGTTGGTAATAAGTTATGCTCGGGTGTAGCTAACCCGTGTACAATGAAAAGCCAGTTTATCTCGTATTTTGCATTCTTTTGATTTTGCAATTTTACGGTTGATATGTTTTCACCGTTGGGTGACGCACTTTGAGATTGAGCTATTTATAATTTATCTATTGGTACTCTTGAGTTGCAACCCGGTGAGATGAGGGTATATCATCTCATGCATCATATAGGAACATGCTATATATCACATGCCATGCATAGGTTCCATTCCATGTAGGAGCATTAGAAAATTTCATGTTGTTGTGATAGTTGTTGTGCTAATAAAGCAAGCTGTTGTGATAGCTGCATGATAAATACCTGCCTTGTGATAGGGTATTCTTGGTATGAGCTTGTTTATAGAATGGACTCCAAACTTTGGTTTTTGGGGAGTATGGGCCCCCATTGACTGGATTTTGGTGGATCATTGACTGTTTATTGGTTATAACACATATAAGATGTCAAACTATGATTCGTGGGGAGTATGGGCCCCCACGGGTCAGAATTTGACACTTAGGTGTTGTTTTTTAGTATTTTCTGGGTTCCGGGGAAGTTTCTGAGGCATACTGTCTAGAAACCTAGTATACACACCGTGTAGTATTTTTACACACGCCGTGTATGACCTTCTGTTCGGGAAGAAAAATGAACTTTTTAAGTACATGCCATGTACTCTGAGTACACTCCGTGTAGTCTCTTTCCGTGTCATAAACCGTGTGGGCGGCGACACGGGGTAGGGATGTGCTTGGGCAAAACACGCCATGTACCAGATACACACGTCGTGTAGTATTGACCCGAAGTCCGGTCGTGTAACTAACAACACGGGTCGGTGAACTCATGCACAGAACACATCGTGTCAATGATGAACATGTCGTGTAGTGTGACCTGGGGACTCGGTCGTGTAACTAACAACACGGGCCGGTGTCACCATTCTTTGAACACACCGTGTACCTTTGGGGACACGCCATGTAGTCTTGTATGAGGACAGACCGTGTGGACTTAGCCATATGATGGAGAAACGGGGCTGTTGACACGCTGTGTGTGGGTGTAACATGCTATGTAGTGTCAAGACGAGTAGTCGTCCGTGTCACAAATGACACGAGCTGTTGGAAAATAACACCATACACACCGTGTAGATTAAGTACATGCCATGTAGTTTTGTTGAATGGAATCTGTGTTGCTTAGCCATGTAGAAGGACCCGAGCAGGGGAACAAAAGTCAAGTACACGCCGTGTAGTCAGTGTACACGCCGTGTAGTCTTGTTTTGAAAATTTTGAATGCCTTCTTCCTCTTGTTCCTTTGTGGTTCATTCGCTTTTCGGTCTTAACAATCTTGAATCTGAGGCGTGCTTTTCACCTTGAATTGTCATGGTGCCTAGATGACCGTGAGTTGTTCGCCAGGAGAGCGGCGACGATTATACTCTGGATATGGTGGGCCATGGGCTACCAGTTGATCCTCCACCAGATCCAGATGTGGCACCAGTTGTTATACCGGACACAGGCACGGAGGCGCAGTTCTATGAAGGCTTATTGCGGTTCATGCAGACCCTTTAGGGAGAACCGCATGCTGCTACATCTATGACCGAGCTGACGCGTATCTTTCAGCAGCAGCATCCGCCTACGTTTTCAGGGGATGGCGACCAAAGGCTGCGGAGTCTTGTCTAGGATCGATGAAGACTATTTTTGAGCATCTAGAGACGCCTCCAGGGTAGAGGTTCAAGCTCGAAACTTACATGCTGCGTGATTCCGCCAAGAGGTGGTTGGATTTTACCACTAGTCAGAGCATCACAAAGACATGGCGTGGGAAGATTTTCAGGCAGTCTTCTATGAGTTCTTCTTTCCCGAGACACTGAGGGCAGATAGAGCTCGAGAGTTTATGAATCTTCATCAGGGCGCCATGTCGGTGATGGACTATTCTGATCATTTTACGAAGCTTCATCATTCTTCACTTGTGCTAGTGGGTGATGAGACGCTGAGAGCCAGAAGTTTTGAGGATGGTATTTGGTATGACATACAAGCGCTGGTTAATGTCTTCAAGTTTCCTAATGTACACACTATTGTGAACCAGGCACTGATCACAGAGAGGAACCTTCGAGAATCTAGTGGTGTGGGCCAGGGCGGTTCAGCACCAGTTACTGGTACTATTTCTGCTGGCAAGAGGAAGAGATAGATATAATTCTCTCAGGGTGGTAGTACCAGCCAGGCAGCTTCTTCAGGTGGTCTGATCAGGTGAAACCAGTGTGTCAGAGAGGGGAACAAGAGGCCGCAGTGTCCACGAGACCCAGTGGAGTGCTGAGCTTGCAGAAATATGGGTCATCTGTAGTAATTTTGCAGGGCGTTTTTACCAGTGGCTAGTGAGAGGGGTTCTGTGCAGACTCCGTGTGCAAGAGGAGGACCAGTGACTTCTTACCAGTCAGGGAACTAGAACACGTCAGGGCATGCAGGCAGAGATGGTGGTCATGGTCATGGTAGCCAGACACCAGGATCTCATAGGCAGCAGGGCCGGACAGCTCAGGGTAGCCAGGCTGCGTCGTAGGGTCGTGGCACTGGGCAGGCATATGCAGTGCAACAAACCCAGCAAGAGCAGGATTCCGGACCTTCTACAGTCATAGGTACTATTCTAGTAGCTTATGTGTTATCTTCAGTTCTTTTTTATACAGGTGTTACACATAGTTTCATATTTATACCCATTGTAGAGAGACTTGGGCCCTGTTTTTATACTTCATCAGATATCTTGGTGCTAGACACTCCGTTTGGGGCTAGGAAGGCTGGTGTGCATCAGTGCAAGGAGTCCCCCTTAAGGTTGGTTGGTGTCACATCCTTTGGGACCTCTATGTCTTAGGGATGACGATCTATGACTTCATTCTTGGGATGGACTGTTTGGTTCCCTTTCGAGCCTTTGTAGACTGCTATCGTCACAGGGTGTGTTTCACGTCACCAGAGGGTGGAGAGTTTCTATACAAGGGCGAATGGGATGTTCAGGAAAGTCGGGCTGGACCAGAGCATCGTGGGCGAGGTGGAGTCACAGCCCAGATTACGAGCTTGTATCTGGATGAATAGGGGACTTGTCAGGAAGATTTCCCTCCTGCTGTGGATCGTTTAAGGGATATCTTCCCGGACGACTTTTTGGCTCTACCTCCGGAGAGAGAGGTGGATTTCTCCATTGAGCTTGTGCCAGGAGTAGTACCAGTGTCCATTCCTCCTTATAGGATGGCCACGCCAGAGTTGCCGGAGCTCAAGAGGCAGTTAGAGGAGTTACAGGAAAATGGCTTTATCCAGCCCAATACTTCTCCATGGGGTTCTCTGGTCCTTTTTGCGAAGAAGATAGATGTTACCCTTAGACTTTGCGTGGATTATCGGAAGCTGAACTAGTTGACAGTTAAGAAACGATATCCCTTCCCGAGGATTGATGATATGTTTGATCAGCTTCGTGGAGCACGAGTTTTCTCAAAGATTGACCTGAGATCAGGATATCATCAGTTTCACGTTAGACCATCTGATATACCTCTCATAGCCTTCAGGAGTAGTTATTGTCTATATGAGTACTTGGTTATTCCGTTCGGACTGACGAACGCACTAGCATTTTTTATGGATCTGATGAACCGTGTGTTCCATCCGTATCTTGATTCTTTTGTTGTAGTATTCGTGGATGAAATCTTGGTGTATTCTCACACTCGAAACGACCATGCCACCCATCTTGAGATTGTACTAAGTACACTAAGAGAGCATCATCTATATGCTAAGCTCTCAAAGTGCCACTTTTGGATGGACCGGATTCACTTCCTGGGTCATGTCATCTCAGAGGAAGGAGTTGCAGTAGACCTAGAGAAGGTGAGAGTAGTACTTTCCTAGGAGAACACTAAGAATGTGTTTGAGATACGGAGTTTATTAGGGTTTGCTGGTTACTACAGACGCTTCATACAGGACTTCTCCCGCTTAGCAGCACCATTGACGGGACTGACTAAGAAGGGTGTGAAGTTATTTTGGTCAGAATCTTATGACACAACTTTTCAGGACCTAAAGGGAAGGTTGACATCAGCACTGATCCCGATAATCCCATAGTAGGGGAAGAGCTATACAGTTTACTGTGATGCATTAGGTATTGGGCTGGGAGTATTGTTGATGCAGGGTGATCGAGTTGTTGTGTACGGGTCTCGGCAGTTGAGGCCGCATGAGAGGAATTACCCGACGCATGATCTTGAGTTAGCTGTAGTTGTTCATGCGTTGCGCTGTTGGAGACATTATCTGTTGGGGGAGCATTTTGTGGTTTTCACCGACCAAAAAATCCCCAAGTATATCTTTACACAGCGTGACCTGAATCTGAGGCAACGAAGGTGGGTCGAGTACCTACAGTCCTTTGATTTTGAGCTTCCCTATACACATGGTAAAGGTAATGCAGTAACTGATGCACTAAGCAGGAAGACTCAGATACAGGCAGTGCAGAAGGCCAGTGGTGAGTGGAAACTTATGGCTTTGTTCTTTGAGATACATCTAGAGGTGCACAATAGTCAGGGGCAGATTTATCTTTCCCCGTTAGCTGTGAAATCTACCCTCCTGGACAGAATGAGGATGAGACGTCTATCGGATTCATAAGGCCTAGTTCTACGGGATTCGGTGGAAAGTGGGGACCCTCCTCCTGGTTGGACGATAGGCGATGATGAAGTTATGCATTTCCATGGACGTGTATGGGTTCCATGGGATATACGTGAGGAGCTATTGCGGGATTTTCATGCTTCAACATGGGCAGTTCATCCCGGGGTTACCAAGATGTACCGCGACTTGAGACGTCAGTACTGGTGGTCGGGTATGAAGAGAGATGTAGCTGGTTTTCTGACGAGGTGTTTCACCTGTCAGTAGGTGAAGGCAGAGCACCAGAGGCCAGCTGGGCTATTACAGCAGTTTCCCATTCTAGAGTGGAAATGGGATTATGTCGCGATGGATTTCGTGACGGGATTGCAGAGGTCACCTCGAGGCAATGACGTCGTGTGGGTTGTTGTGGATAGACTCATGAAGATGGCACACTTCTTGCCGATCAAGGAGACCATCAGTGTTGACGAACTTGGACGGTTTTATATCCAAGAGATCTTTCGTCTTCATGGGGTCCCTCGTTCTATCATTTCAGATAGGGATGCCCGCTTTAAGTCTCGTTTCTGTTAGAGCTTTTAGAGGGAGCTGGGTACACAGG
This sequence comes from Viscum album, assembly GCA_963277665.1. Taxonomy (NCBI): domain Eukaryota; kingdom Viridiplantae; phylum Streptophyta; class Magnoliopsida; order Santalales; family Viscaceae; genus Viscum; species Viscum album. The sequence goes on along the minus strand of OY728142.1, from coordinate 1,134,911,265 downwards.
TGCTTCTAAGTACATCATACCACCCTCAGACGGATGTCCAGTCAGATCGTACGATCCAGGTGCTAGAGGACATGTTGCGCGCATGCTCCTAGACTTTGGGGGCTCTTGGGAGAAGCATATACCCTTAGTCGAGTTTTCCTATAACAATATATTTCAGACGACTATTGAGATGGCACCATACGAGGCTTTATACGGTAGGCCATGCTGATCACCTCTGTGCTGGTTAGAGGTAGGTGAGGCAGCTTTACTAGGGCCACAGCTCGTGCAAGAGACATCTGAGAAGGTCCAGTTGATTCAGAAGTAGATGGATACCGCGCAGTCTCATCAGAAATCTTATGTTGATCGCCGCAGATGACCATTGGAGTTCGTGGTCGGGGATCAGGTTTTTCTACATGTTTCACCGAGGCTGGGACACAAACGGATCAGGAGACAGGGTAAGATTTCATCGAGGTATGTGGGGCCATTCGATATTCTGGAGTGAGTCGGGCTGGTTGCTTATCGGTTGCAGTTACCGCAGCGATATTGATCCACACACGACGTCTTCCACGTGTCTCAGTTGCGTCGCTATCATTCAGACCCATCTCACACCTTTCAGCCAGAGGAGGTTGAGATTCATCATGATGCGTCCTTTGAGGAGCATTCAATCCGTATTGTTGAAAGGAGCATGAAGGTTCTCTGAGTCCGGTCAGTTCCTCTCATATGGGTGCTATGGTAGCATGGCCGAGTGTAGGACGAGACCTAGGAGAGGGAGTCCGATGTACATGCTCAGTGGCCAGAGCTATTCTGAGCTTTATATTCGCCACCCTTGGAAGGGAAATTCGGGGACGAATTGCTATAAGGGGGGAATTTTGTAAGAACCTGGTTCTTAGTTTTGAGGTATGGGTTCTTCTTTTTCCTTTTCCTTAAGAGTTTTTGAGAAAATATGAAAAATGGGGAAAATCCTAAATTTTGGAACTACATGCCGTGTACTTTTTCCACACGTTGTGTACTTCTAGCCATGTTGGGATGAATACATAGGGCGTGTAGCCTTGCCGGCGACAAAGGGTGTAGGAACCGACTACACACCATGTAGTAGTCCTTTACATGTCGTGTGGTTAGTCTACAGGCTTAAACAGTGAGGTGGTGGAGCATCCGCTAGCTGGGCAGCAGTACACACTGTGTACTTGGGAGTACATGTCGTGTACTCATGTCGACGGATGAATAGTGTGGAGGTGCCACCAAATGAATAGTTAAATGAAATAAGTACACGCCGTGTACTCAGAGGTACACACTGTGTACTTTGTTTTTTCGGCTTAAAACAGGCAGTAGCCTCCTCATTTGGCAGAGGAGACACTTCAACTGATTTGGAGCCAAAGGAGGAGGCCGAACCTTTGAAGATCTGTCGGGTGTTCGTCTGGAATCCAATTCGGCTTCGGACGATCTCGTTGGAACCGCACGGGTAAGCCCTCTCCTCTCCTGGCACCGTTCTTACCAATTCATTCCCGAGGAGAAGTTATTTACATTTTAATGGGTTTTGTTCTTCATTAGATCTACGCCATTCTTGGGTGTTCCCGGAGCCAGTGTTCAGGTATAACGTTCGTTGGCGTATAATTTAGGTGGCTTAGTGTTTAGTTTTCCAACTACTGTGTGTTTTGCACGTTTTCGTGCCACGAACCCGTGTTGGGTTGTCGTGTGGCTGAGGTTGTTCCTATATTAAACACCTAGATTTAATTAGGTATTTAATTATGATATTAAATTGATGGTTGGGATCTTTGCTTGGATCCGAAACCACCCAGGGGTGTGTTCCACTGTTTAGCTGTTTGGCCAGGATACCCGAGAGTATGCCTTTAATGTAGTAATTGTAAGAATTTCCTTGAGAGGAATTTCTTGTTTAATTCTTGTTTACCTATAGGGCATGGCCCAGTTACCTATTTATCCTGAGGGATTTTTTTCGATTAGCCTGTGGGCACTGTACTGTATTAGCCTGAGAGCATGACTGTTTTAGCCCGAGGGCTATCGTTATTCCGCCTGAGGGAAACCTTTCGTTCCTGAGGGATTGACTTCTGTGCCTGAGGGCAACACTTCCTACGCCTGAGGAAAATTTTTTTTATGCCTTAGGGCAATACATGGGGGTTGGATTTTGTATATCCTGAGGGCGTGGTTCACTATATTATCCTGAGGTCAAGATACTGGTTGGCCTGAGGGCTTGGTGTTGTTGAGCACAGAACGATACTAAATTTAATGGATTAAATGAATAATAAAATGGAAATTTAATTATTAAGATAGTTACTTTTCAGTACTGCTTACTTTATTACATTTTACTATTGCACACTGTTGTTTCATGCTTACACGTAGTTGGGAACGGGCCTTTGGTGGGTGCCTACTGAGATATATTTCTCACACCCTATTTGGGTCACTCTTTTCGGCCCAAACAGATTACGTTGCTGCAGGTGTAGATAGGTTCAAGAGTCCTTATACAGGTACATGATTACTACTGGGGAGTAGGAGGGCATGGGACCGAGCCTAGGCTCACGATGCCGCTGCCAGCTGTTTTGCTTTGTTTTGATGTACTCTACTTTTGGTTATATCGTATTGATGTATAAATTGTTCTGGTTGTTTTCTTATAACTTAATACATGTAGCATCATCATTTACATACTGTTGGATATATCAAGTGCTGTTTTATTTCAGTTGTGTATGGTTTACTACTTCCGTTGTTCACTGTATGTTTTATTTTGTATTCCGCTGTGCTACACTTTGACAAATGAGGGCATAGTTTCCCCACTTTCAGACCTGGTCCCTCACTACTAGTCGGAAGCCTCTGGCGTTTGGGGAAATGCACTTGAGGTCACATGGGGAACCGGATTTGGGGCACCCGTTGCGTGGCACCCGGGTCCGGGACGTTACAAAGAACATATAAAATCTTCTCTAGTTAAATTATATTTAATCTGTTCTTCTTAATTTCTTCAATAAGTGTAGTTTCTTCAATGTTGAGATAATTAGCTGATTTTTCTTCATAAAATTTCATTTTCCTTTCCATCTAATCAACATTGATTTTCTTATATTTAATCACATTGAGGTTTATCTCATACTTTTTATTCACTCACCGTTCTCAAAAGTTATTTCCTAAAGATATTTTTCAAATTATTCCTTTATTTTTTGAGTTGGGTATATTTATAAATTGATTATTCCAAATTCTCTTTTATAATCTACTCATGTTATATTATCTCTTATAGGTTTTCTCATTATAGTATTTAGAATCAGACTCTTCATTTTTATTTCAATAACAATCTTGTGCAAAGTGACCTTTCCCACCATAATTATAACATTAAAGAGGATTTTTAATTTTACCTTTATAAATTACCTTCCTAATTTTTTTGGAAAGAAGAGTAACAATAGTGTTAAAATCTTCTTCTTATTATTATACCTATGAATCACATGATTCTTTTTATTTAGCTTATTTATCTATATTTTTTCCTTCTAAAAATTATTTTAATGATATTTCATTATCAACCTTCTTATTAAATACTATAAATTTTATCGTCTCAAATTCCACAAGAATATTTTGATGTTCATCCAGATATAAATATTTATGATCTTTTAAAGGTGATACTTTGGTATTACATATATCTATAAATATTTTCATCAGTTTTTTAAAAAAAATAGAGTCATCCATTTTTTTACCAAAACCTCTTATGTTTCTCAAAATCCCATTTACTCTTATAAATCAATCCTAAATACATTATTCATCAGCCATTTTATATCTTCAAATCTATTTCTCCAAATTTGTAAATTGGATTCCTTAAATTTCTCATTTCCTTGGTAGATACTTCTAAACTTATCCCACATTTTATTAGCTATTGGGAAGACCATAATATTCATATATTTTTTTAAGATCCATCAACATAGAATTATAATCTTTTCCACCGAATTCTAAAATTCTCTCATCCTTAGATAACATTGAAACTTCATTAATGGGATAAAATCCCAATGTTGTCTCATCTTTATCACCAAGGATGAGAGATAAAATATAGGGTAACATCTTATTATTCTAGATGTGTTGTTTTTTTCCATAAAAATTTGAAAAACAATATTTATCAATGAATTGAAATTATATATTCTTAGAGTTGGATCTTTCAGAGATAACCTCTCCATGATACTAATTACAGTTCCATTGGATTGATATCTCTAAGAGGGGGAGAGGGTGAATCAGTGATCACTTTTTCTTTTTATAATAATTTTTATTAACTTTTTAAATAATATTTATTAAACTGTAAAAATATATTATTGTTATGATCCACTGAAATATAAATCTCAACCTCACCTTTCGTATGAAAAAATTATAAAGAGGGATTAGCACATGTTATTTTAAAGGTTTAGTACAAAGACCTACACCTTTCCATGTTGGATATCCCCACCAACAGTGATTCATTTATAAACCTTTATTCAATAATTAAAATGAACAAGAACCTAATAGTTATTCAACAATAGTTGGTTATACCCCCTTCTATCCTTTTCATATATTATTTATTATTATGTGGTTATATACCCCCAACAAATAGAACTTTTCAAAACCTCATTCTACACCCTAGCCCTAAGATTCTTAATTCATATTTAATTTTTGACATCAAAAATTTATTCACTTCCTACACAAGTAATAGATATTATCTTTACCTATGTACAATCTTCAAGATCTTAAATATCACTATTAAGAATTTGTTTCTCTTTAAAAGGTATCATGATCATCGGTAGAATCAGATATGATCAATATAATTTTTTCTATACTTTACTAAAAAACCTCAAAAATTCATTTATGATTACCCCATATGATTTTACTATGTATGATGGCTTCATCAGGTTTTCCACTATTCGATGGCTCAATCTAGTTTTCCTTTGAACAAACCTCATTACTACTCTTTATTTATCTTCATTAAACTCAAGTTTTCTCTATATAATGGAATCATTCAATGAATCTCTTTCTAATGAAGCAAGTCTAACCTTGTTCACTTTTTTACTTCAACCTAGTCATTACTGAATTATAAAATAAAACTTTCTTCTTCATCTGATAGAACCTTATCTGATGGATCTCTAACCAATGTTGCTTCATTCGATGGAACTTAGTTGGGTCTTCTCAATGTCAACCTAATTATTTAGAAACTTATCCTGTCTTAAAATCATCAGAGTTTCAGATTTCTACATGTGTTAATAGTGATACATACAATCTACTTTACATGATTTATATAGGTGCACATGAAATTGAAAAGGCGGGAAAATAGAATGTTTTTCCCATTCATACAAATTTCTAATTCTGAATTCTTGACAAATTTTAATTCCACTCAAAATGTTATATATTATTTTGGAGTCTTCCCAATCATTTATGAATTCTCTATAACTTCAACATTTATTAATTTATCTCTATCTGAAAAATATAAGTATGGATTTTCATTAAGAACTTTCCATCCATAAAAGAAATGTTTCTCCATTCAATCATCTAATATCAACATGTTAATCAAAAATTGATGACCAAATTTTGCATCATCATAATTAAGGACATTACACAGTGAATATAAAGTTCTTTATCTTTCCTCTTTCCATTTACTATGCTAGGGATTCTTAGTCTGAAATTGCTTTAGCACTTTCCATCCAGTTCTTATTCATCTAACACTCTAAACATCATCTCAAAAATTATTTATCTATTTTTTCTTATAATTCCAATGAATTTATTCATCTATTGGAATTCACAATATATTTTCCATTTGATCATTTCATACATATATTTGATGGATTTTTTCCATTAAATAATTATAAACAAGTTGACTATTAGTCTTCCTCTGTTTATTTTTTAAAGAAATTTGTAACTCAAAATTTTTCAGATTATAAATTCATTAATCAATCCTTGCACAGTCACTTTTCCAAAATTTATAACTATAAATTTTAACAATCTTTCATTCTGAAATTCTATGTCTGTAAATATTTTCTATCTAATTTTCATCTTTAATTTAATCTCATATATTGTTTCTAAAAAAATTTGTATAGGTATCTCTTTTAATAACATATTTTATACCCATAAACCTGTTTCGAGAACTCTATGTCCATAACCTCATATACATTTCTCATTACTTCCATTTAATTCATCAAAAAATTTGGGAACATTAATTCTTCCCAAAAAACATTTACAAACTAATTTATACAAATATTCGGCCTAGAAGAATATGTATAGAAATTTGATTCTAACACTTTTTTATGTCCATTCTTATACAACTAGCTATTTTTCCCCATCTTCATGAAAGAGTCTATCCAGAAACTAAATATATATTTCTTCTATTATACAACTTATATCTTATATCAAGTGAATTTCATGATTTATTAACTTTAAATGATCAATAAATAATCATCCAATTTTCATTAAATGGAACCTCTATCCAATAATATACATCTAGAGCGGTGTGTTTAGAAATTTTATCCAGAAAAAGGAAGCTTCCTCTTTTTCCTTCTCATAATTTGCAGCTTCAGTTCTTCAACATCTTTTTCTTTTGTCTTATCATATTTTTTATCTTCAGTTCTTCTAAACAACTCTCTATCAAAAAAATTTTGCAATGCCATGATCTCAGAAGCTTGAAGACGGAGCATTATATACATATATTTTCATGATTAAAAGGAAATCAAATCCTCAAAACAGATCAATTTACCAATCTTGGAAAATAAATTACATTCATGAACATTAAATTACATTTAAAAATATAAAATAAAATATAGATAATACTTTGATAACACCATTATTATCCTAGATTAAACCTACATAAAAATCATAATACACTTCTCAGAATATTTGGAAAATAAAACATAATAAAGGGGTGAGATCATATGCCTAGTAAGGTTAAACAATACCGTAGAATATTTCATAAATAACCATAAACATTAAGGAAAGTATAAAACCAAAACACAGTCCTTTTAAATATAAAATTGTACATAAAATGGAAAGAATAAATAAAATAATTCCTTCTAAACACTCACATGGATATTATACTAGTCGAATAATCACATGTAATATCAATAAGTAATCTCACAATGAGGGAATACATAATTTCACACATCATAACCATACTGTCAAGGACTCATTCCAAGACCATACATAACCATACCATCAAGGCCCCATTTCAAGACACTAGTTTGTCTCATAATACCTACTGTTGCATCGAGGGGATATAACGGGACCCACCCATCACTTACTAAGCCCAATGTGTTCCTCTTATGAATGGGGTAAAACATAACATAAACAATCGTATTAAAACTAGAATATGAAATATTAATTGTTTAACAATAAACTATGAATGGTATCAAAATAGAACTTCTACATTAAAACATATCATAAACACTTCAATACGATATGTAATATTTTATCATAATTAATTAACCTCAATTAAGAATAAATTACAACAAATAATGTTGACATAGATGAAAATAATCTAATAAAATAATTGAAAATGTCATGAGACAAATACCCCCTTTTCTTTGAAATAATTTTTTAAAAAGACACAAACTTATAAAAGAATACATTTAAAAATAGATTTTTGAATCAATGTGTCCCATACCACTTTGAAACATTGGAAATGAATTTTCATTTTAAAAAATTCATGTCTATATAAATAAATTATTAAAACCATTTTGAAAACATGGAAATTAATGAGAAATATTTAGAAGAACATATCATTAAAACCTCAAAAAATATGTTTTAGTTAAATATTACCTTACATATAAAATTAAAAATAATCCCTTTTAATTTTTTTTAAGAAACATGGACTTGGATTATAGAAATTTTATAGTAAATACTTAGCATAAACAATCTCGGATAATAATAAGATTGCAAAATTAACCCCTACCTTTGGTCTGATACTCTCCGTACGTGTCCAAAACTCTTGTATAATGGATTTTAAAAAATTATTAACTTCTTAAATCATCATAATAATAGTTATGATATCATATATGATTCATTAAATACTTTATATTTCCCGTTTAGTATTAATTCTGAGTTTAAGAAATGTTTTGGGTAATAACTACTTTGTTTATCGTATGTGTTTTGACTTGTTAATCTTGATCATATTACATAGATCAGGATTTACTTACTTTCAAAATGTAAAACAAGACTTATATATCATATATATTCATAATATAAATATATGAAAATGATAGATATATTAAATGGAATACACTGTTCCTGGAGATAGTAGGTTATACATATGCATGAATGTTGTTTTCATTTTCTTATTGTAATGAATGGAAGCAAGTAAATGAAATATATGTATATATATTAATATATATTATTAAAGTAATTTTATTATGTCATATATTTATTACTTATTCATTATATATATATTTACAATCATTTTTGAATGGTTAACGTGGACGACGAATCTCATCGTGTCATGGAGACGGTAAGACGTACGTATACACGAGTGACGATATCATTTCATTAATGGTAGATGGGTGAAGAAATGTATGTTATATTAATTATAAATAATAAATATAATGTAATATTTATTTTTTATATCCATTTTATTCATCATTATACACATAAAAATAATGTATAGTTGAAAAATAGTTTACACTACAGCATGGAGACAGTAAGTCGTACGTACGCACGCATGGTGATATTGTTTTTCATAGGATGGGTAAAAGGAGGAATATGGTTGTACCATAATCATCATAAAATATAAACATATATTATTTTCTTTAGTTGTTAATTTAGTATGGAAAAAACTTAGGAAAATGAATTTGAAGAAAAGACCTTTGAAAGGGTTGGTAGAACAATTACCTCTTCTTCGGGTGTCTCTTTTTTATTTTCACAAAAGGACTCATTGGGTTGACTTTTTGAACAATGTATAACCTATATAATGAATTTAGGTAATTTGGTAATATAATTTATTACTTTTAATCTGAACTAAAGGTCTTTAGAAGTGTGAATATAAGAGAATGAGGGGCCCCCTTTTATAAGAGAGGGCAGAGGTACTTTAGGAAACTCTAAAACTATTAATTTATTATAGATTCATTTTCGTATTCAAATAGATAAAAAGTGATATTTTTTTATAATAATATGATTATTGTTATAAATCATCTCAAACAATGATTTTTATACAAGTATAGTTTATAAAAGTTACCTGATCTTTTGGGTTTAACCCTTAGTTAAACAGTTTAACTCTTACCGTGTCTACTTGTCATTTTATACTATATGGTTAATATAGTTACTATAAAATGTCAAAATATCCCAAATTAAATAATTTATAAACTTTTTAAATACATAAAAGTTATTTTGATGAATCTTAGATTTTTTTTTACTTTTATATCATTTAACACAATAGTAATTATTTTAAAGTATCATTTATGTCAATGTTGATACAATTAAATATTTCCATGTTTAAAATTATCAAAAAAACATGATAACTTCAAAAAAATACTTTCAATATGTTACAAACATACTTAAGTTATCTATAATATTATTTTATGTCATTAATTAAGTAAAATTATATTTATTTTAATATTTTTAAAATCATTTATTTGATATCTAAATTAATTAAACAATTACTACATCGTTATTATGTCACCATTTAATTAAATTATCTATTTCCTAAAATTAAAAATAAATTACCATTATGTATTTAAAATTTTTATCTTTTTAAATAATATTTATAGTGTACCATATCACTTATATAATATCATATTAAAAATGATATAGTTATTGAAATTAGAATATGACATTTTAAACTCTTCTTTAAATAAAATATAATAAATTTATTAATCTAACACAAGTGTCATAAAAAGGATATTATTTTAGACATAAAGATTATTTTGGTATAAATATTATTATACAATGATATTAGAACAATTGTTAGGGTAATTTTATATTATTATAATATTATTTTTACCTTTAATTACTCTATTTACATTTAACTGTGGTAAATAATATTCACAAGATAATTTTCACCAAAAAATATTTTCATCCTATTAGAAAAAAAATTTCATATTCATTACAACCATTTATTTCCATTTTTCAAAATTCAATACACATAATTTGTAAAATTATGTTTAATTCTAATCCATAGATGATGTTAAAAGGTGGGTAAAAGAGACATTCAAATGTTAAATAATTTTTTTTGTCTAATTCTATTTTAAAAAATATTCTAATGTCCTAAATTGAACTAATATATGAATTATGTATTTATTTTTAATTTAAAATAACTTTTAAAAAAAACATCATTTAAATGAAAATTCCCGTTTTTAACAAAAATGCAGTAATTTCACTATTCATCAAAAATTGAAACTTCTTAGAAAAATACAAAAAAAAATAACAATAATCTAATTTTAATATTATGTGTTAAAAAATTATGCCTATTTTATCAAATTTATTTTCTATGAGTGTCTAAAATTAATTTTTTTATTGTTCACAAAATGACATAAAAAGTAGTTCCTTTAAGAAAATAGTATTTCTAAACATATAAATATTTTACTGAAACTTATAAATATCATTATAAAAATTCATTATTTATGTAAAAAAATTATAAATAACATTTAAAATTTATTTATTACTATTCATATTACTATATTTAATGGAAAATTTAAAAAAATGTTGTTTAAATAATTATAAGATGAAAGTGTTATTTCACAGAAACATAATGTTGTGTGTAACACATGCCTAGTCAGTTTTGTGTGAAATACAAGATATTAATTTTATTTAATAAAATAATGTAATATCAAGTCTTGGGGTGGAACAGTCTCCCCTCTATCAATAAATTCATCCTCACAATTTGATTTTGGACTTCAAAAATAAGTGTTTGATACTTGAAAATACCTTTATTGAAAACCCACATCAGAAATAGGGTTAATAAAAGGTCTAATTTAAAGTAAAGAAAGGTAAGAAATAACGTTTCCAAATATGACACATAGAAGGGTTACATGAAGGAAAAAATGTACATAAACGAGTAATATAACCATCATTTTCTGATGGAGAGTGATAGACAACACGATTAGGAGAAAGCTAGTAATCAAAAATCTATCAGTCGACAATGATCTAAGGGACCATTAGATTTATCAAAAAAGTACTAGGATATAATTTTTCCATTCAATATATTTTACCTTAGATTTGGTGAATTAATATACTTCATAGGATAATAACACAATGAATCATACTTACTTGACAAGTAGAGTTTCATCCTATAACTAATCTCTACCAAAAACTCATATTTATCTCCAAATAATAATATTAAAAAAATATTATTTTTATCTTAAAAGTACAAGGTTATGAAAAGGAAGTTATAATTCATCTATTATAGAATTTAAATAAGGAAAATTATTTTATAATAACCAGTACATCACGTAGTCTGGTGGTAGGTGATGCGCCCTTATCGCCCGTCGGTTGCGGGTTCAAGTATTGTGGTCGTGGTGGATGTGACGAGACTTACTTTTCTTAAAACTATATTATTATAAAATTCCAAAAAATAATCTTAAGAAATATTTTATCCTTAAATAATATTATCCAATGCTAAACTTAATATATTCCAACCATTGGACTTATACCAAATAATTCTATCCAAACTCACAATACAAAAATTTATAAGAAAGGTCACTAAATTTCCAAAATCAACAAAACAAAATTATGATCTTTTTTTACATACCAAACATGTCAATACCTTCATCATGTATTCTATTAAAACGTGTTTGTTTCTGATACTTTTGTCGGGGTGCGTGTGCGTCCGTCTTGCTGGAGGACGACAGCGCTGGTTTTTTCCCCGCATTCCCACTTTCCAATGGCAGGTGGCATTCATTCCTTGTTCATGGATGTTTTCTCCTTGATTGAAATGGGATGATGGGATGTCGGTTCTTCCTTCCGAGGATTCCTCCTCAAAATTCATCACCTACTCTGGGTCTCCCTTATATATTTACGAATTTTTTCATGAAACTCTTCCGAGTTCCATGTCTTCATGGATACCAGTTAATTACATTGCTTCTTTCGGGACATTCCAAAGGGTCCAGTCAGGGATGCAACCTTCGGTCAGGGTAGTAGTCATGTTGGAAATCACTAGCGTGTCTGGATGCTGGGATGCTGGCGTGTCTGGGTTTCTTCCCCTTATTATAGGTCTTGTTGAGGGCGTGGAAGGCTGAGGCATCCCACGTCAAAAACATGGAATTTTATGTCATAGGCATGTATATACAGTTTTCCTCAGCTTCCCATGTTTAACACAGGGTATTCCACAAGTTTAGCGTCTAGCGGAGAAAGATCAGACTGATCAGAACACTTATTAGAGTGGATCAAATGGGTGCAACCCTGGGAGGGAACACTGATGTTGGGTCCAACGTGTGGTAAGATTACCGGTTCTCTATCAAGGGGAATAGGGAATAAGGTGGAATGATCCCACCGAGATGTGGCGGCCTGGGTGAGAATCATGTTGGATAATGGAGGGTTTAATGAAGTAGGTGGATAATGAGATGGAGTTTACTCAAGGATGATGATTGTGTTGGTCTTGAGTCTCAAAGAGGCCTCCTACGTATCCACATGATAGGGAATCAAAGTCTTCATAGTTCATCTGATGATGGATTATCACTGATTGGGGATTTCAATGGCTTGGGGCCGAATGGTGGATCGCAACGGCTTACCACTGGATGGAGTCCCAAAGGATTACCACTGGATGGGGATGCAACAGCTTACCTCTAGATGGGGTCGCAATGTCTTACCGCTGGATGGGGGTTGCAATGGCTTACCGTAGTATGAGGTCAAACCTCAGAGAGGCTTCCTATGTACATTATCTAAGAGACAAGGATCAAACCCACATAGTTCTTTTGATATGGGGGTCAGTGAACTGACGGGGAGGAGGACCTGGGGTCCAATGTTTACTAGGATTGAACCTTAGGGAGGTTTCCTACATGCCTTGTCTTGGAAAGGATCAAATTCCGCCTAGTTCTGGTGGGTACAACAGCTTACCACTGACTGGGGGAACAATGGATTACCGATGATTGAGGTCCACAGTTTAATGTCGTGCTATACAGGGGTGAACCAACGTGAAGGAGGACCTGGGGCCCAGATAGATGGGGGGATTGAACCTCGTGGAGGCTTCCTTCGTACCATGCCTTAGTAGGGATCAAAGACCACATAGTTCATAAGGGGTGTTTGGTGAACCGACGTGAGGATGGTCGAGACCAATAGATGGTGGGCTTGAACCTCAGGGAGGCATATTATGTACCTAGCCATGGCAAAGATAAAAGGCCTCATAGTTCATGGATGGTGTGGGAACCTACATGAAGGGGGTCGGAACCAATGGTTGTTGGGCTTGAACCTCATGGAGGCTTCCTAGGTACCATGCCTTAGAAAAGATTAAAGACCATGTATTTCACAGATGGTGTGGGAACCGACGTGAAGGGTGTCGGAACCAATGGTTGTTGGGCTTCAATCTCAGGGAGGATTCTTACATACCTTTCCTTGGAAAGGATCAAAGACCACGTAGTTCATGGATGGTGTGAGAACCGACGTGAAGGGGGTTGGAACCAATGGTTGTTGGGATTGAACCTCAGGGAGGCTTCCTACATACCTTTCCATGGCAAGGATCACAGACCATGTAGTTCATAGATGGTTTGGGGATTATACTCTTGGCTGCCCGGTTTGGATGTCATGGTCAATTCTTACTCTAACCCCATGCAATTCATGCTTTGTGTGAGAAACAAGAGGTAGAAAAGGCATGATGATCACATCACGAAAGGTGCGTCAATGGGAAGTGGAGTGGGTCTTACATGTATTTAGTACCCTAAAGAGGAAACATTGGCTTACACGTGGTTAGAAGCCTACAGAGGTGGAGATTGGGACTTACTCTAGGATGGAGGCCCTTGTGGTGACAAATCCTGGCAGGACATGGATATGGCACCCAGGATGAGAGGAGGAGTAGGGGTGCTGCCTCCTGCAAGGAAAACTAGGGGCTTACAACAGGGTGGTTTCCCTTTCCTAAAGTCTAATGACGCTCTGATAAAGAGGATGTCATTCCATTTGAGGAATGATATTTCTCTCATGAATACCAGTGGTTGTAGAGAATGTCCAATATGGGGCACCGCACTTGCAATGCATAGGGAGAGGTCACAGTTTAACGTCATGTGTTGAGGACGATGGCGCTTGGCAGTTTAATGTCCTGTAGCTCGGATGAGGTGGGTGTGCTCTGAACCCCTATGACTTACATAACTGATACCCACCCACCCTTGAGGGAAGTAAGTCTTCAGCAATGTCCTGGTGAGGGGGTGTTATAGAGTGATCCATCGGGGGGTCCATGTTATTGTGTCCATGCGAAGAAGAACTAGTTGTTAGCGTGCATATGCGAAGAAGCATGAGGCGATTCATCCCAACGGGCAGTATCATCCAAGGGACATTGAAGTTACTTTGTGAAAACCTGAAGTGTTATAAGGGAAAAGGAGTTCCAGAGCAAAGGGGTTCATAGGTGCCTTGTGAAGCTCTGGTGTTCCATGAAGTGGAGGGGCTTCATGAAGAGATATGCTTCACAAAGTGAAGTATCCTAGGCTAGGAATAGGGAATAAGTGCATATAAGAGGATCTTCATGAAGTGGAAATGCATTCTCGAAGCAATGCCTCATGAACCAAGGGTTCCTCGTGAAGTAAGGTGTTGTGAAGAAATGTGCTTCGCGAAGCACAGTGAGCTTGCCTTAGCATGTGGGTCATGTGTGTGTGGAGGTTGTTTCGCGAAGCATAAAAAATTCACGATGACCCGAGTCCCTGTGGGGATCCCCTTCCATCGCGAAGGCCTATGGGCTTCATGAAAGGCATCCCTCTCAGAAGAGGGGTTGAATTAAAGAAAAGGGGGAGGCACTTCTCAATGCAAAAGTACCTTGAGAAACTCATGGTTCGCAGAGAAAAAAGTGATTTGCAATTTGAGAGATGAGAAGGTGAAGGTTCGAATGATCCATCCTTTGGGCACAAGGAGAGCCCTATATTTATAGTCAAGAGGTGCCGCGAAGCAGATCTCACTCAGCAAGAAGACAGAGTTTTCTCTGCAGCGGGTCTCGAACGTCAAACCAGCTCACGGAGGATCCCACCTCCTTGCTCCACGGCAAGGTCGTGAATTTCAAAGGGTTTTGTGGAGCCTCCCGCCTCCTTGATCTATGACATGGTCATTAATTTCAAAGGGGTTCATGAAGTATCCTTCCTTATTGATCTGCGGCAGGTGTGGGGCCATGGGGATCCACGAAAGGTCTTCGTTAGGCAGCCTCAGAAACTTCCCTCTTTGTTCTTCTTCTTCCCAACTTTTGGCACCAAAAAATGCCCCCCCCCCCACAGACATAGAGTCGAGGATAAATCATGGGTCAAAGTCTAAGGGTCAATCGCAAAAATCCCTCAGCTATCCATTAAGATATTTCACGGAGATGGATCTTAAGGCGGATAAGCAATGTGTAGGCTGAGCGCACTGTGAAGCTCGACACGGTATGGATGCGTCGTAAATCTCTGAAGGTTGTCGCCTATAAATAGGCGATCTGACCTCTCTTTTGTTTTTTTCTAAGACTTCAGCTTATAGCATTCTCAATTCTTGAAGCTCCTCGTACTCCATACTAGCTCTCTGCGAATCGGGGCTTCTACTTTATTGTGCATAGTGAGTCTTTGACTCCGTGACAGTGCTTATAGACATTCTTTTGAAGGTTGGGGTAGGGATCCATGAACATTATTTGTGAATGAGATCCATGAAATTACTCCGAGAAAGGGATTCGTGAACCAAACATAGGAAACACCCAAACATAAAAATGAATGGTTTATCAGGAATCTGTTAGGGGATCCTCAAAGACGTTGCCCAAAGGGAGGAGATGGAGAACAACTTGGGCCTAGGGGAGTTAATACGGAGCCATTCTAACCACGGTTCGTTGTTGGGGCTACTATCGGAGAGCTAGAGAACTATCCACTATGCAAGAGGCTACCTTTGTATAGATTTGGGTTGAGGGATGACGTCTTCATTCCTGATGCAAGTAGGGATGAGACAACTTACTGGTTCAAGAGTACGATGTGTCTGTGCTAATGGTTCAGGGCAGTTGACGACCATACCTAAGAAGACTCCATGCTTGTTGATGTCGACTACCTGTATAACCATCTGAACAATGTGGATGGAAAGGCATTGTAGCCAGAGATGTCCCCCCCTCTGTACTAGACAATCTTGAAAGTATCCTTGAGGAACCCGAGGAAGGGATGGTCAGAGGAGTGGGACCTCCACCAGGGTGGAAACTTCATAGATGATTGGGCCTGGGCCTACTTGGTAGGTGCCTCTTGTGAATATTTTGGGGCTGAGATGAGGAGAGTGGGCCTACATGATGAGGCTTGGGCCTCCCAGTTTTACATCTATCAGCCGAAGCAGCTGATGTCGGAGTTGCTGAGTAAGTGGTCATCGAGGACCAATACCTTCCAACTACACCATGGGGAGGTTGGTATCAGCTTGCAGTACGTGCACCAGATCTCAGGGGTCCCGATATTAGGGGAGATGTATGATTAATTCCACCCCTTCGTGGGTGCAGGAGAGGATCCAGAGTAAATTCTTTGGCTGGTGATGGAATTGATAAAGATGGTACTGGGAGAGGACAAAGAATTTGTAAGGGATGTCCATTTTAGGTGGTGGTTCAAGCAGTTTCTGAACTTCCCAGAAGATAGGCAGTTTCTGGTGAGGCCTCGGACATACCCAAAGGGGGCTCAATGAGGCAAGGAGCACTCATACTAGCGGATCTTGGAGGAGAGACAATGGAAGACCTGGGGATTTAGTGTCATCATTGTGCATTAGTTGATAGTCAGGATGGCGGCATTCATCACGGCTCTCATTTGCGGTTGGATCCTGCTAGTGCGGGATACATACATGGGTGTGTGACCCAACACATTCATCAGGGTGTCCGTGTTCGTGACATGAGGGCAATTCAACCTTGGGATCTCGATTCATGCCAAGATATACAAGATGTTGTGGCACATCAATGAGGAGATGAGGCCACAGAGAATATGCGGTCCATTCCACCTCATGTATGGGTGGATAGAAGTGCATGTTAGGGGGGTTTATGAGTACCCGAACCCTATCTCACCTCTGGGGTCAAACTTACACCCCAATATTCTGAACGCCATGGGAAGATTTCTGGCCAAGATGACCACACCGTTGGTATTGAACCAGGTTTGGAAGGTGGAGGATTCAACTTTCACCTGTTTCCATTGCCAACGGGTGATTTTACTGATGATGGCCAATGAACGGAAGATCACTGGTCCTATCTCCTGGCCTTTCAAGGTGGAGTCCTTGTGGAAAAGGTGGACCGTGAGCCCCTATGCGAGCCATACACTCCACGCTAATTTTCCTGACTATTTCGGTGTATGCAGCGACTGACCCCGCGGGTATATCTAGGGATGCACTATGAGGAAAACCCATGTCTGATGAGGAATATGTGGATCATGTTCACACAGGAAGACAGGAAGATGTGAAACGAGCTACCTCTGCCTACTACTGTCTTTGGGTTGGTAAAAGAGTATTCCAAAAGCTAGGAGGTGGCCTACTCGAGGGAGATTCTGAAGTAGCCAATCGTTTGGGTCGGTGATAGTGAGCCTCTCCAACCTTGAATCTGAGGATGGAAGGCGATAAGGGAATCTTGCGGTGGTAGGGCTACCATGGTGGCAAGACCCGCACCAGTTGAGGGTGAGGCAACAATGATAGATCCAACAGCGATAGCAGACCCAGCGGTTCCAGAAGAATAGGGTCATCCAGAGGGGAGTCCACCGAGAGGATTCCATAGGATACCCACCCATGCTCTGGGGAAGTGGCTAATCAATATAGAAATGTCGGGGAATGCTATCTTTCCAGAGGCCTGGGACATCTGGGAAGTCAACCAAAAATTCCTCAGCCTGTCTGAGATGTGGCAACACTTGATCCATCATTGGATGGATTTTCCAGAGATAAGCCCTATCAGGGTAGACTTTGTGGTGTCCCGGATAAATGTGGAGAAATACCTAGAAGATCTAGAGGACATTGTTCATTCTTGGGGTGCCCCACATCCATTGACAGGCCATGTCAATGTTCTCCTAGATCGTATGGCCCCTCAGTAATTGTGGGCCGCTGAACTGAGAGAGAACTTACCTCTACAGGAAGAATCGGACGAGTCCTCCTGGGGGGACGAGGCTGGTAGAGGGAGTCCGTTGGAGGAGGGCAAAGTCGGAGATCATGCCTTGGACTTTGAAGAGTTTGCAGAGGCCCTCGAGGTAAAATCTTGAGCCCCTTACTTAGGGTATGCTTCTAGGTCATTTGGGACTTCTTACTAACATTTGAACTGTACAGGAGGACCTCATACACAGAACCCATTCTCATTCCTCAGTGGATGAAGATGTACGGCCTTTGGGATCCACACATGTGGCAGCATCAATTGCTACGTCTAGTGGGGCCAGGACACCTGAGGTGACCCATCCAGAGCTTTTAGATCTTCCGATAATATATGGGGGACCACGCCACGGGGTCCCGATAACATCAACCCAAGAACGAGACCAGAAATTTGATCTATGTAAGTTTATTATACCAAATTCATGTATTTTACCAATTTACCATGTTAACTAATTTCCATGATTTTTTTTGGTTTATATAGTTCTTTGATTGGCATGGCCTGCTACGGCGAGGTTTGTCAAGACTTCCGGTGGCGCATTTCCCAGGGGAATGTGACTAACCGTGGAGGCAGATATCCATAATGACCGAATTGTGAAGCTCCCAATCACTAGTGGGACTGCAAGTGGGGATGTTCCCAAGATTATTGAGGTGGGATCAGATGATGAGGATCAATCAGATAGCCCAGGTCCTATTGTGACTGATCAAACTCTAGATATGGAATCTGCTGATGAGTTCCTAAGGGTGTTTCCCGCATATGATCCTTCCAACTGTGCTGATTGAGACGAGACAGCCTCTGATGTAGAGGATAGAGAAATCACCTATTTCCAATCATGGAAGTTGATCAATATCTTCGTTGATGACACCCAACAAGCACTATGTGTGGATGAGTTGGAAAAACGTCACTCGCGACTACGTGAATTGTGTGATGGGGGAGTGGACACCCAGTGTCCTCACATGCTCATCTGAGATCTTATGGTAGAGACGCTTCGGGAGTATTATTGTGTAATTGGTGTGGTCTATCAGCAGAGGAAATCAGTGAACATACAGAAGCTACTGGAGGCTGAAAACGAAGTTCAGTGGTTGCAGGTCTGGGTGGATGAGAACTCATCCAACATTAATGCGCAATAAGAGCTAAAATTTCAATTGAAGGCCCAGCTGGAAGAGGCCTAAGAGTGAATGAAGTGAGCCTATGAGAAGATGAACATCATCTGGACAGACGTAGAGTGGTCCCAGATTACGGCCGATGAATTGTGCCCCATAGCTGCCGAGGAGGAGCGGGAACTGAATAGGTGGCCGAAAATTATGGACGCCACAAGCCAGAGGGTGGCAGAGCTACAAATTTCCTTTAAGGGGATTAAACCATCTGTGGGAGGGATAGACCCTCGAGTTTTGTAGAGGTCACAAACCCTCTAACGTACATTCATGCTTTTATTATTTGATTCCATAGCATTCATGAGTCTTGTTATTAGTGTTGGTTTTACACGCATCTGTTATATTGGTGAAACGCCCAGTGATCAATCCCTAAGCTGACACGGGTTAACGCTAATGTGAGAAACAAGGGATGATTGACAAGTTATTCCATATGAACATAAGAGTGATGAAGAAGTTTCAATAATCCGGGGTTTGAACTACCAACCCAGATTCCGGGAAGAGAAGGTGGAGACCTGACTAGAGAATGAAGCTCTGAGAACAGTTTAATTGTTGTTTTCCCAGTGTGATCTTGTGGATGAACAGGGTAACACCAGGGGTGCAAGAATAAATCCAAAACGGGGGGGAATGGAAGGTTTGAATCACAATACCCAAGATTTGGAACCCTGTAGTGATGGAATGACAATTAAGAATGACTGTTGATTGTGTTCGAAACACAGTATCCTTATTGCAATAGCCTGAAATGGGGATAACGAATGAGGGATGACCTCTGACCATGTTCGAAACATGGGGCCTGACTCGAAATTTCATCCATTAGTTTTCTAGAATGTTAGCCCAGGACAGTAGGCAAGCTATAGGTCATGCATCCATACTGTTAGGGGGTTCCTCTAGGCGTGAAAGGGGATGAGGATTTGAATAAAGGGCAGGAAAAGCGTGGAGAGTGGAGTGATGGGTTCTTCGACTGGAGTCCAACACTATTGAAATTAGGCCACTGTGGTGAAAACACATTAGGTGGGTACATTGGTCTGATCAAAGATCAAAAATACTTCTAAACAATATCTCTCTGGTAAGGACCTAGAAGGACCTGTAGTTTTACGTCATATGGTAAAGAAAGTGCACATAGTTTAAAGGTCATACTGCCTGTAACATGGTTAATAGTTTAAATTCATGTTGCATGGATTGTAGGCTCCTATTTTAAGGTCATAGAGAGTTCACCGTGATCGGGGCTGAGGGGCCAAGAGTGTTAATGACCCTAGGGATGGGCCCAAGGAGAAATTCTGGGGCGTCGTTATGTATCTCGTAAAGATGAGAATCAATCCAAATGTAGTTCATGGGGAATAGTGTCTTCAGAGACCAACAATGGTAGGGAGAATCCTTTATGGAAAGGTATCTGGTGCATCGTATGATTAACATAGGGCATCCTGAACTTGTTCAGGGTAGAACCACAGTTTATTGTCCTACGTTGAGGACATAAGGACTCGTGCAGTTTAATATCATGTGTTCGGGAGAATAGTGAAAGGGAATATCCCAAGAAGGGAGTATGTGGTGCGGTAGCTATAAACCCGACGTGAATGGGGACATAAAGAGTCTGCACGACACCACATATCCCTGAAGGAAGTTCTTTAGGTCAAGGGACCAAAAGTGAAAATTAGATTCAGCCCAAGGGAAGGTGCAAGGACGTTCCTACGTACCCCATTAGGATGGTAATCAAGTCATACGTAGTTCTAAAGCACAATTTAACATCATGTGGTATGATGAAAGGCATGCATGGAATGGTTGTGCCAGTACACATCCTACTAGAACTATTAATACCACGTGAGTTGTGATTGATGTGGGAAACAAGGAGTAGTGATGGGACTTTCCTAGCACAGGAAGGCACATGTCAGGGGCTATGGGACACTAGGTGATTGGCGTCCCAATGATGCTGATCTGCCTATATAATGAACCTAGATGTGTGGAATATTAAAGAAAAGTATGTTGAAATTCCACTTGAACATAAGAAAGTGGAAATATGTGAATCATGATGCTCCAGATCTGGACCACAATGTTGGTGGTGTGATGATAGGGGATAGCTGTTGACCATGTTCGAAACACAGTATCCATATTGCATTAGGCTGAAATGGGGAAATACAAATGAGGGTCGACTGTTGACCATGTTTGGAACACAGGACATGTCGCAAATGTCGTCTCAGATCTTCAAGGACATTGGCCCAAGATGGTAGGTATGCCAGTGTGGCATGATGCCAGGACACAAAGGGGGTCCCTTCAGACATGGAAGAGGATGAGGATCCAAATGATGGGCTCACGAAGCTTGTACATGGAACGAGGGGAATTTCCCCATGAAAATTCTATACATTAGGAACTTTTTCAAAACACATCTGAATACGACTATAAGACGTATCAGATAGAGGGAGTCGAGTCCCTTACCAAGGAAAAGGGTCATGGGGTCTCACACTTTCAACTTAAGGTCCTAGGGTGGACCATTAAAGGGGTATTGATTTAATGGACTATGCGCAGTGTGGAAAAATAGCCAAACATGATGTGCAGTTCCCATAGGAAGATCTTAGTTTTGGGTCATAGAACTCAGACCACTCTGTGAAAAGATATAGGAATAACATAGTGTGGCTATTAAAAAACCCAATGTGAATGAGAAACTAATATGTACTCACCACACCACATGTTCCCAAATGAGTTTGGGCCAAGGTGCTGAAAAATAAGGGACAGGATTTGTAGATTCTTAGGGCTGGACCTAGAGACAAAAATGCATGGGCGTTCCTACGTATCCCATGAGGATGGGAATCAAGCCAAACGTAGTTATGGAATATTTTGTGTAGTTTAACGTCTTGCGGAAAGGATGTAGAGTGGTCTCAGTTCATGTTCATAGAGCTTGGATCACAAATGGTAGGAAATGAAAGACACACTACGATGTAATTACAAGACCCAACATGAATAAAGACCTGGTCCAGATCACTGTGCGCTTCTTGGGGGAGGTTTCTGGTCGAGGCACCGAAAATGTAAGTTAGGCTAAGCCTGACACAAGGTGACAAAACTTTACTATGTACCCTATAAGGATGGGGATCAATCCGCACGTAGTTCTAAGGATGGAATGGTATGAAACTGGTGCTAGGGATAACAAGTTTGTGTGGGTCTGGCCCTTGAACCAAAAGTAGAGGTATTTTATATATCTTGTTTATCCTTTCGGATGAATGTTTTTTTTATGAAGCGACGGGCCTAGGATATAAATTCTAGGCATCGCTACAAGAATCAACTCGTATGAAGGCATTGAAAAATGGTATTGCGTGTGACTGATACCAAACATGATGCCTCATCGAGTGAGGATATCACAGTGCAGTGTTGTTTTTCGTCGTGCAACTAGGATGACAATGTCACAATTTAGGGTCATGTGATGGGACCAACCATGCATTTTTTAAATCATGAAGGATAGATGCAACAGTTTAAAGTCATATGGGACTAAGCATCATAGTTTAAAGTCATATGGCTTAGACTTATACATGATAGATGAGGTTCCATAGGGGATGTGCACGAAGTGATAAAGCATACCTGACGTGAATGAGGATGAGGTCCACACCATATCGTGTGCAATTATGAGGAGGAAACCTCGGGCCGAGGGGCCAGGAATTATTAGAGGATAAGGTGTAGAAGAAACTAGCTCCCAATTGATTTGAACCCGAAGACAAGATGTCAGGGTGTTCTTACATATCCCATAAGAAATGGGAATCATGCCACGCATAGTTCTTGATGGCGACTTTTAATGTCATGCAGGACAACATACAATTTAATGTCATGTGGGATAGGAATTAAGGTGGATAACTCTAAAAAAGGGTGTATGTGGTGAGGATAATGAAAACTCAACATGACTGAGAACATAATCCTTTACCATGCCACACAGTCCCATAATATTTAAAGATCTGAAGGTAAACAGAAGAGATAAATTAGTGGAAATCAATATGAACCCAATGACAAGATGTCTAGGTGTTCCTACGTATCCCATGGGAATGGGAATCAAGCTATACATAGTTCTAAAAGAGATATTTGTTTATGGTCTTAGAGATCTGACCATAGAAGAGAGAAATCCTTCCAAGTAAGTGTAGACCTCAACCCGATTCCTAAGCCCACATGAGTCAAACTCAATGTGGGAAATAAGGGCGGAAGAGGTTTTTTGCAATACCTGGAATGCATGCAAAGGGAATTCGGTGAGGATCCCCAAATGATGCATTTACCATAGCTTTTTCCCTCCTAACGTTCAAATGCTAACTGAGGGATAGTGCCAGGAGTGTCAAAATTCCATTTGGATACGATGGGATGGAATGTGAATCATGTAACCAACATTCAAGGCTTCAAGGGGTTGGTGTGACGGTGGAGGATTACTGTTGACTATGTTCTAAACACATCATCAATATCATGTTAGCCAGAAATGGGGACAAACAAATGAGCATTGACCACTGTCCATATTCGCAATGTGGGACTTGTATCAACTTGTTGTCTAAACCCCTCAAGAATGTTGGCCCGTAACAGTTGGAGAGCCCTTATGCCTCATATACATTCCATTTGGGGGTCTCTTCGGGTGTGAAAGATTATGTAAGAATAAATGAAGGGGAACACAAAGCCTATAAAATGGGCGAAAGCATGTCCATGTAGAATCTAACACTTCGGGTTCTAAACCAGAGTACTCATGGGCCAATTAGTGAATTGTCGTAGAGGGTAGATAGGGTCAACATAAGAGCAACCAATTTGGAAAGATGAGTATAGAACAAAGAGATAGATAACTCTCCAGAGAAATATGTACATGGCATGGTTGTTACAAACCTGATGTGAATGAGGACATAATCTCGTACCACACCATATATTCCTTTCATGGGAGAATGTAGTCCAAGAGGACTAGATAATAGGGATATCTCTAATAGATGGGGATGAAACCAAAGTCTAGATGTTTGGGTGGTCCTACATATCCCATTAGAATGAGAATCAAGTCGTACATAGTTTTGAGAAAGGGACGACGCAAATAATGGTCAGATACCCCACCGAGGGGCATGTATGGCACAACGAGTAACCCGATGTGAATGAAGAAATAATCCCACACCACACCGTAAAACCCTAAGTGATAACTTGGGCCAGGGACCCAAAAAGGCCAAGGGGCTTGAGGCTGGGCCTTGAATGGAAAGCCCCGAACATTTTTCAGTTTAATGTCTTGCAGTGAGGACGAAGGTATGGGTAAGGTATCTCATCCAGGGATGTGTACAGCACGGAGAGTAACCGGACATGAATGAGGAAATAATCTTGCACCACACCGTACAACCCTAAGTGAGAACTTGGGCCAGGGGCCCAAAAATGCCAAGGGGCCTGAGGTTGGGCCTCATATGGAAAGTCCTGGCCAGTTTGTAGTTTAATGTCTTGTAGTGAGTACAAATATAGGGGTAAGGTATCTCATCCAGGGATGTGTACGAAACAGCGAGTAACCCGATGTGAATAAGGACATAATCCTGCACCACATTGTACAACCCTAAGTGAGAACTTGGGCCAGAGGCCCAAAAAGGCTAAGGGGAGTGAGGTTGGGCCTCAGACAGAAAGTCCTAGCCAGTTTGAAGTTTAACATCTTGTAGTGAGGATGAAGGTGATATTATTTTAGGGTCGTAGAGTTTGGACCTTATATGCCTAGTTTAATTTCATATGTGTGGGACAGAGAGAGAAAATCATCATGCTTATAGAAGACCACAAAGTGACAATGATGATGGAGGACAACTATTGACCAGAAGATGGCGAACAATTGAGCATAAACTGCTGACTATATTCGTAACACGAGACTTGTATCACCTTGTCTCGCTCAATCCTCAAGTGTGTTAGCTCATAACGGTAGGAGATCCCTTGGGTCGAGCATCCATGCCATTCAGGGGGCCCTTTTGGATATAGAGGGTGTCGGAAACCCAAATGATGGGTAATGTCGAGCATGGTCGGGCATGTTCTTGCAGAACAGATGATAAATGAAGGAAGGGGTATCTCAAGAGGATATGTGTGGTGTGGAAAAATAACCGGACATGAATGAGGACATGAGTCTGCACCGCACCACACAATCCTAAATGAGAAGTTGGGCCAGGGGCCCGAAGGGGTTGAAGGTCCTGAGGCTGGGCATCCCAGCCAACTTTAGCCATATGACCTCTTATGCGGTTACTACCTCATCACAGATCCTAAGCCCATGTGGTTGGTGCTCAGTGTGGGAAACAAGGAGCTGGATTATGTTGTACCTATCGTATAAGGGTCTGATAGCTGGCATCACCTGAAGGGAATTGCAACTCGAAGATATAGCAGGTAGGCTGAACCACCACACTCAATGTTTGGGATCTACAGGGGTGGTGACAATGACAAATGATAGCCACTGACCATGTTCGTAACACAGTGTCCTTATAGTGTGACCTGAAATGGGAAAACAAATGATCATCGATCACTTACCATATTCGTAACACGGGACTTGTATCAATTTGTTGCTCAACATCCTCGAGGGAGTTGGCCCGAAGTGGTAGGAGAGCCCTTAGGCCGAGCATCCATTCCAGTCAGGGGTCCTTTTGGATGTGAAAGATGATGGATTCCCAATCAAAGGAGTGGTTGAATCATAGTTATGCCCATGCATTTTAACATCAAATAGGGCGGTGAAAGTGATGGACATCTTCAAGAAGCATGACGTATGGTGGTATCGACAAGAGATTGACGTGAATTGGGGAAAAAGCATGTACCATAACATATGTTTTGACCCGAGGGGGAACTCTAAAGTTTAGGTTGGGCCAACAGACGAAATGTATGGGCGTTCTTATGTATCCCATGAGGATGGTAATCAAGCCGTAAGTATTTCTTAAATGCCATGTAGTTTAACGTCGTGCGGTGAGGATATGGGAGACTAGAAGAATGAAGAGGGAGCATAGGGTGTGATCATTATAATCCTGACATGAGCAGGGCCAAATAATCCTTCACTACATCGTGTAGAGATCCTCCAAGAGGTCTACCCCAAGGGGGGGGATAGTCAAAGAAAATAGTTTGGGGGATGGACTCAAGACAAAATGTCTGATCGTTCCTACGTATCCCATGCTGATGGGAATCAAGCCACACTTAGTTCTAAGGGTGCAGTTTAACATCTTGTAGGATGAAATACATTTTAACACCATGTGGGACTTTTTACAATTTAGAGTAATGTAGGACCAGGCAGTTTAGGGCAATAGAGGACCAAAAAGTTTATGTTCATGCCGGACCCGATAGTTTATGGTTATGCAGGGCCAAACAGTTTAGGGTCATGCCGAACCTGGTAGTTTAGGGTCATGATGGACCAGTTGGCTCAGGAAAAGTATTGCTTGATGAACTTGGCATTGGTGGGAGGAGTTATACACTCACCATCCAGGGTTACCAGTGAGTACGCACCATTGGGGTAAACCTTCTGAACAACGAAAAGTCCTTCCAATTTGGGCTCCATCATGGGTGGTTTTCTTCCAGGTATCCTTGGTGTCCTGAAGAACAATACCAAATCACCTTGCAAGAAAGAGCAGAGGTGAACCTTCTTATTGAAGGCTCTAGATATCTTATTTTGATGCCTTTGAAGATTGTTCAGGGCATGAAGCCTATTCTCATCAAGTGATTCAAATTGAAGCATATGGATTTTAGCTACCTTATCTGGTGCCTGCTAGTCAAAGACTGTTTTTTGTAATGAAGGCAACTGAATCTAGGCGGGCAGGATGTCCTCAATTCCGTACACCAAGGAATATGGGGTCACTTGGGTGAAATTATGAGTTGTTGTTTGATAAGATAAAAGGGCGTTGGGTAGATTTTCCAGCCAACTCTTCTTATTCTGACCAACCATTTTCTGCAAAATGTTAGAGAGGGTTTTTTGGAATTCCAAATTCTATCCATTTTCTTGCAAATGATAGTGGGAGGTATGGTTAGAACGGATGTCCTACTTAGCGTACAACTTCTTCAGCTCATCTGCTCAGAAGATGGTGTCATTATTGTTGAGAATGGTGTGAGGGAATCCAAATCTGTAGATAATATTGGAACTCAAAAAGTCAATGATGGAATAGGCCTTGACCTCCTTGAGTGTAACTCTCTCTGCCCACTTGGAGAAGAAATCTGTAGCCGTCAAGATGAATCCGCACTGGCAAGCTGTCGCTTGTAGATATGGTCCCACGAAATCGAGACCTCATATCGTAAATGGACTAGAGTACTTGGTGGAGTGGAGAGGTGCTAGCAGTTGATGCAATAAAGTTAGCATGGATTTGGAACGCATGGCATCTCTTGGCGAACTCAATGCAATCATGGATCATGGAGGGCCAAAAGTACCCCAGTCTCTGGATCTATTGAGATAGATTTGGCCCAGTCTGGTGGGAACCACAGGAACCGACATAAACCTCCTACATGACCTAAGAAATCTCGACTCCTTGGATGCAATGGAGGTGAACACCGTCAAACTCGCACGTATAGAGGATCTACTCAAGGTTGGGACCACTATGGAGGGTAAAGTGTAGCACTCATCATCAGATTCACTCACGCTCGGCCCGATCTTCTGGGAGATTACCGTGTCGGAGGTATTCAACCAAAGGTACCCTCCAATTTAAAGTCAATTCAATCACTGTATCCGGGGGAACTGGGGTTCCTGAAGTGGAGGCGTCAGTGGTAAGATGGCTCACCTGCAGTCCTTTGTCATCATCTGGGGAGACAGGAGTAATGACACTCTGATGTGCTACGTGGATAATCAGATCATCCTACTTGGGTTCTGCAAGTGATGCAGCCAGGACGGACATGGCGCCAGCTCGATCGTTCGAATATCGAGGGACATGAGTAACTTCCAATCGAGATGGTAAGTGGGTCATTAGCTGGAGAGTGCAGTCCAAAAATGGTATGAGCACTAGTTTTCAGATGATATACACACCATTGATCTACTTGATGACTATTTCGGAATCCCCTTTCACTTGTAAATGGGGCACATAAATATTGAGGGCCATCTCAAGGCCAGTGATGAGAGCCCAATACTCTACCTCATTATTGGTGCAGCCTTCTGACAATAGGAATGATTACAGTAGAATGACTTGTGTCGGGGTAATAAAGATGATACCCAAGCCTACCCTGTTGAACCTGGGATCATTGAGCCTCCTACTGGTGGGGCTTCAGGAGGCACCATCGAAGTGCATCTTCCTGCACGACATGGCTTGGCCCACCGATTAGATCACCTCATTGGGGAAATCGAGATCCAAGGACTGGTCAGTAGGGGCTAGATGGGCAACAAATAAATATTCCAATTCTTACTCCTTAATATCTTTTTGAGGCACAAACCTAATATTGAACTGCTGGAGAATCACTTCCCACCGAGCGAGACAACCTATCAACATGGGGCAGTTCAGAATGTTCTTCAGTGGGTATACTAGAGATACCAGCTATACCTCATGGTTCTGCAAGTAATGCCGCAATTTTTGTACTATGAATACCAGTGCACGGCAGATCTTTTTGATGGGGGAGTATCTGGTCTCTGTATCATGGAGCATATGACTTACGTAATAAAGGTTGTTCTACATCCCCTCGTTGTTCTTATGGGTGAGAAGGGCATTGAGAGATCGTTCTAGGGCGGTCACATAAAAAACTAATGGCTTTCTGAAGATGAGTGGCATTAAGACCAAAGGTTGGAGAAAATACTTCTTGATCACCTCAAAAGCAATATGACACTCTTCATCCCATTCATAGGCAGTTCCTTTATTCTTGAGCCAAGAAAAGGTCATACACTTGCCATCCAGGTTTGCGATTAATCGGCATATGTAGGATAAGTGTCCTTGGAAACCACAAAGATCTCGAATGTTTCTTGGAGGATTCATCTATCTAATGGTCTGGATCTTCTCTGGGTCGATCTCAATGCCCCTGTATCTAAAACTGAAGCCGAGAAACTTTCTATAGGTGACCCTGAAGGCACACATCAATGGGTTCATCTTCAGGGGATGGGAATAGAGGAAGCTGAACACTTTCTCAAGGTCATAGAGATGGTCGTGACGTTGGCGAGATTTTACCACCAGATCATCCACATATAATTCCACCATCGTTCCAAGGATCAACTTAAATATTCTATGCATAGCTCACCGGTAGGTGGAAACTGCATTCTTTAAACTGGAGGGCAAGAATTGGTAATAGAAAGTACCTTGTGGTTCCCTAAAGGCTGCGGACTCCTCATCCTTAGGGGCCATTCAGATCTGGTTGTACTCGGAGCACCCATCCATGAAGGATAGGGCCTGGAATCCAGTTGTAGCATCAATCAACAACTTCTCCATAGGAAATGGAAAATCTTCCTTCGGGTAGTGATAGTTGATATCCCAGAAGTCGATGAAGACTCTGATCTCTTCATTCATCTTCTTATCTAGAAAAATATTGGCTATCCATTTGGGGTAATATACCTCCTTAATGAAATTGGATTTGATGAGCTTATCAAATTTCACCTCTACCATGGCACCGTGAGAAGGGTGCATTTTTCTGGGAGGCTTCTTGAACCCGCGATAATTTACAAGGAGATAGAGGCGGTGGATTGATACATGAGGATCTATTCCTGGCATCTCATCATAACTCCAAGAGAACACATCACGATTCTATTTTAGGATGTCTATGTACTTTTTTTGTTCCTCAGGGGGCATGGAAGCACTGATCAATGTAGTTATCAGTTCTGCCTTGCTACCGAGTTTCACCTATACCAAATCATCGATTATAGAAGGGACGCCTTCTTAAAAGGCAGTAAGAACATCCTCTAAACTCTCTTCTTCACTTGTGGAGGGGGAATCCTTGGTCAGAGGAGTCACTTCTGAGTCGGCAGATCCTGACGGGAGGCCAGTACCCGCCTGAGAAGCAATGGACGTCACATTGGAGGACCCCTGTACTGCCACAACCATAGTGATGAAGTTTGTTAAACCTATCCCATATGGACTTTGGCCCAAGGGTCCACTCTTGATGATATTGAAGCAATAATGGTGCATTGGATAGAGTTGGTTAATTCCATCCCGGTATAACAAGCATGTATGACGTATTGTCGTTGCCATGGGGTGGACATATCGATACCTTATGGGGGTAGGAGGCTCTAGGATCACCTGAGCGTGATTTGTAGAGAAGTACGAGGTGATTTCTCGTCGTCGCTTAGACTTGGGAATGTGTTCCCCCATCGTACCAGACACATAAAAGCATTGTCCCATGTCTGGGTTGTGGCCTCAAATCAGTGGATTGGAAAGATGTAGGCATCATCTAGATCTATCCACGGGTCGGTCGCAGTCGTGGAATGCTTGACCTCATTGGTCTGAATCTGCTTGTCCTTTCTCTTTTAGTAGTTGGCATCCAGATAGTGTGCCTCACAATAATCAATGGGAGATGTGTCACCTTGAATCGCGCCCACTCGACCATTAAGGGAGTACTTGAGGCACTTGTGATATGATGAGGGAACTACCATATGCAGGTGGATCCATGGCCTTCCCATCAATGTATTGTAGGCAGTGTCCTGGGAGACTACCATAAATTTTGTGCTGGAAACTAGGCCACCAAACCGGGTCTTCAAACAGATCGTACCGAACGACGTATGTTCTTTCCTGTCATAACCTTGGATTATTTGGCCAGAGGGACTCAAATTATCTTCAGACAATCCCATCTTTCACATTGTTCGAGTCGGGATTAGGTTAATTCCAGAGCCCGTGTCGAGAAGACAGTTATGACCCTCCACTCTATTGAACTGGCCAATGATGTATAGTGGGAGAATGTGCCCCTATATGGGGGAGCCTTCATCTTCTCTAGAGAATCAGATAATGGCTTGGCATGCATAATTATCAACCGCTTCAGCATGAAAAGATTCTACAGCTGCTACTTACATCTCAAACTAGAGGGGGCTTTTTAAAGCCTCAGCGAGGGCCTCACGCATATCTGATGATAGGAGAATGGCCTCAAGGATGGATAGCCTTGCTGGGATGATGGTAATATGATTAAGAACATCGTCCTTTCACACCAAGCATGAAATCTTTCTTGCAGAAGGCCGCTCTATGATAGGAGGCATGGTGGGTTCTTCCATCTGGACCGGCGACTGACTAGTTCTGGGAACATCACGCTTCCCACTATTTGAAGCATGCGGAGTACCTTCCATACAAGGGCTAGCCAACTGGGGTGGAGTGTGGCTGATAATGGTAAGGCCTAGGTGGCCTTGCTTGGTCCAGTAGCACAAATGGCGGTGATGGCGGGCCTGATTCTACCAGGTGAGGAGGTTCCACATGCTGAGCTCTACGGTGAGCCTGTTTCTTGGTTTTGGTAGCATGGACAGCCTGGGTAGAGGTGTTGACCAAGACACTCTGACGACCAATATGGTTGCGGCTCCACCGTTGATGGCATCGGTTGGGGATGTTGGAGAAATCCACACGGCGTTCCCCATTGTCGGTAGTCATGTAGGGGTTTACCAGCTCCATGGTGTTAACCAAAGCATACCCTTGACCATCACTTGAAGAGTCATCCAATATTAGATGGATTCTAGGAGGGATTACCATCTACGCAGGAATGAAGTGGCTGAGAGTGTGGGATAACGATGGCATCGGTTGGGGACTTTGCTTTCCCTTGCGTCATCGGTGTTTGCTCTTCTGGAAAGAGGTCGGCTGAGACAATGATGCGGAAGTGGTGGCTGTAGCTTCTGAAGGCTCTGGCCGATTCAGGCATGCCCAAATGACACCATGGTCATGGGAGACTATTTTGCGAGCCATCCAGTCATCATAATTCTAGGATCCACGACTAGAAACCTGATGTCACTCACCCTCACTATTGCTACTACTGGCTGGCCTCACAAAGACACATGCTACCTGAGCTAGGGTTGGGCCCATCTTGACTATGTTGTTTTCGACCTGGTCTTAGAGCCAATCTTTGAACATATATCACTTCTTGAGAGTGTGCCCCAGGATCCTGTGATAAGGGCAGTGTAACACCCAAGATTTTTATGAGAAATATTTTATTTTTATGTTATCATCAAAATAATCTTTCACTACACACAACACTAGCTTGGCTTTCTTTACACACAATCATGACCTTCCTCAATAGCTTGCGTTGTACACAATACCGAGTTTCACTAAACGACGATATGCTATTAAAACTAGTCGTTATGAATAGTAATACCCACTTTTTGAAATTTTATAAATTTTATCTTTAAAAATGGACTTTATTTTTGGATTCGGAATATCAAATTAGATTAGGTTGAATTTTTGGTATTTTTCTGAAAACTTTCAATTTTTGATGAATAGTGAAAACACTGGGTTACTATTTAAAAACCGACTTTTTATTTAAATAATTATTTGTTTTATTTAAATTTATTTTTTGTAAAAATTGATACATAATACCTATATAAGTTTAAATTAATTCATTTTAGTCATTTTATAACAATTTTAGATATTTAAAAATTTTATTGAACTTTTCACCGTCTTTTACCCACCTCCTAAGAGAGTTTGAAAATTTACATAAAACATAATTTTAAAACTTCTGTGAGTGGATTTTATAAAATCCAAGAGACACGGTTAATATCAAGGAGTAAATTGTGGTTCAATAAGATAAAAATAATTTTTGGTGAATGGTAACTTTTTGCTTTTATTTACCATGGTTAAAAGTAAATAGGGTAATTAAGGGTAAAAATGGTATTATTATTACCCTAACACATGTCCTAATTCTATTTTATAAGTTTAATTCGACCAAAAACAACCTTAGGAAAAAAAATATAAGCATTTAGGTCCACTTGGATTAGATTAGGGCCTTTAATATTATTTTATTTAAAGAAGAGTTAAAATAGTTAAAATCAAAGTTTAATAACTAAAACATTTTTAATACAGGGTTATAAATAAGATAAATAAGACTATAAATATTCATTAAAAAGATAAAAATATTTCCTACATAATGGTATTTTATTAATAATTTTTATACTTTACATAATTTAATTTATTTATGACACAATGATGATGCAGTAATTACCTTATTAAGGAAATATTAACCTAATTGATATTATAAATACTCAAATAAATTTAATTTGAGACTTTTTAAGAATAAAACTAATTTTATAGGTTAATATGACATATTAGTATTGATTTAATTAACTGTTTTAGAACTAATAATGTTGTTATGATTTTTAAAAAAATCAATTACCAAATAGTGTCAAAATTGACATAAAATAGTTTTTAAAACCAATAATATATTATTAATTGTTATTTTATTCCTAAAAATCTAATTTTTGGAAAAATGACTTATATCAGGTTATATATATTAATAATAAACCACTTGGGGTTCGTTTATCTTGTTATAGTATGTTTATTAACCATATATTGTAAGAAAACAAGAAGACGCGGTAAAAGTTAAATTATTTAACTTAGTGTTAAATCTAAATGAAAAAGTTAAACTAGTAACTTAAACTTGTCTAAAATCTATTGGTTGAGAGTATTTATACCCATATTCACCTTATCTTCTAAATAAATCAATTTGGAGCTATTAAAACCGGAATATGACTTTATTATAAAATAATATTTTAAGTTTTTTCTAAAGTGCCCCTCTCCTCCCTTATAAAAGGGCACCTCCTCCCTCTCCTCCTCACACCACTTTGAGCCTTCAATCTTGGTCAAAACCTGAAAAGTTATCTTCTACACTTCCTTATAAACATCTTAGAGGTCTTGGTTCTCTTCAAAGACCATCTTTAGTGCCCTAAGAGGAGGTTAAGAAGAGGCGCTTCAAAGAAGAGGTAATGTCCGTTACCGATTCTTTCAACTTTATTTCTTATTCTACTTCTTCTTATTTAGTTCTTTAATTATGAAGTAATAACATCAGTATCAATAATATACTTATATGTTATTATAAATACGAAACAACCCTATTTCACCTTCTATCCATCCTACGGAAAATGAAATCACCACGCGTGCGTACGTACGAAATATCGTCTCCACGACGTGGTGTAATCTGTTTTCCACTACCACCTTACTTGGATGGTTATAATGGTGTAAAGAATAACTATATATTATTATTGTAAATTTATATTTATTCTTAAATATTATACATACACTTCAATACAATTCCACGACCACGGGAACGATATCATCGCTCTTGCGTACGTGCGGCTTACCGTCTCCACGATGTGATGCGACTTGTTCTACATGATCATCAATGCATAATGATTATATAGATGAATTTAACGAATAAATATGATATATATTACACTAATACCACTCTGGAAATGAGGGATCTACAACCTAAAAATAGGAATAAGAATTTATTCGACAAAACACGCATAAGAACAAAAAACAATAAAAACTCGAATAACAAGTAGCAATGAAATATTACTAATACGAAGCTAAGAATATGACCATATATGATATCATAACAGTGAGTAAGATTCAGTAATAATTCAATAACATTATTTAAATCATTATACATGAGGTTCGGACACGTACGAAGCAAATCAGACCTAAGGTAAGGGAAAATATCGCAATCTCATTTTTATCTGAGATTGTGTATACTTTAGAATTTACTGGGGAATATTTATCATCCACATCCATGTTTCCTCAATATTTAATATTATTTCTATCCTCCTACCATTTTTTAAATCCAATTTTACCCTTTAGTGACTTTTTATTAAAATATATGAAAGGAATCTTTTGTCGTTTTTAGTACGAGTAATTTTTTTTACTTTTCTGGCCAAATTATGAGAAGAATGTTTTTCTTTAACTTATATGGCATGAATGGATTTTTAGAACATTATGTCCATGAAGCTTTCTTTACAATTTTTCAAGTTTATTTTTAATCAACTTATTTGAGTTTAAAATTATATGACATGTTAAGAAAGGAAAAATGTTTTTGAAGTAGAAAGGATATTTTCCTCAAGAATGAAGTTCAAATGTTTTATCAAAATTATTTTCCATGTAAGATAAAATAGGGTTCTATTTATATCCCTATTATTACATTGATTTGATTATGTTATGATGGAATTTTTTTTATGATGTCCTTTTATCTTATATGGATTATGTTATGATGGAATGATGTTTAATAATCCCATTTTTATTACATGGGTTATGCTATAATTTATGATCTTGTGGCACACATAAGAATGGTATTATTATGAGATCGGTGGGACCTATATCTCCCTCCAATGAATTGGGTAAATATTTATATCTCATGAGATAGACATGGATGGAATGGCAGGTTAATCCGGTTTAGTGATACAGGATTGAAACGAGGAGTGAACTCGGTTCAGAAATGGACTTTGTCCGCTAAGATAGTCTTGAAAATGAGTCTTGACTACTAAGAAATGATTCTCTATGATTATTTGTGTATTCCAAAAAGTTTCATGTTTTATGTTATGATTATTGGGATTACATTTCACTACTATGATTTATCCCATGTTATGAAATTATGATATCTTTTACAGGTTAAGATTTCTATAATGATATGTTCTTATGAATATGATGTGATTGATATTTCTTTTGTTTACCCTTACTGAGCATTTGAGCTCACCCTTTTGTATGTTTTATTTTCCACAGATCAGTAAGAAGGGTATTAAGTAAGATATTCCAAAAGGGACTCTAGATATGATAAAATAAAAGGGAGACAGTGTAGATGATTTATGTACTAGTTGTTTATGTTTCCCAGTTTCTAAAGACACTATACCTATACGTTCCTTTCATGGTTTTGTTATATGTTGTAATAAGTGTGATTCAATTTTGAAGTAATAACAATATATGTAAAGTATGGGTCGTTATAGTTGGTATCAGAATAAAGGTATAGTCAACCTTTGGAAACTAGGATGTGAAAGCCTTAGTAAGAACCCTAAGGATATGTATAAGCATAGAAAACAATCTTAGTGTTTTATAAATGGCCATGAAAAACCTATCATAATACCTTAAGTGTGAAATTTTATTTTTGATTATTTAGTTTTCCTATTATAATTAGTTTTTCTCACACTATTCTTCTTGGTTTTAGTCAATGGCTAGAACCTGAAGGAACCGTGTTAATGCTGAATGCGATAGGCAATGCAATGATTTCCCCCCTGAGAAACCAAACGTTATGGGAGCTAGAATGCAAAATCTTGTAGCCATGCTCACACAAATTTCTCAAGCAATGAATCATGCAGGACTTCCAAATGAGCAAAGGAAGGAGCAACATTTTGTTGAATCCTTCATGAGGCAGCGTCCACCCTCATTCAGTGGGTCTAATGATCCATTAGTGGCTGAACAGTGGATCAGTACCACTGAAAAGATATTTTCAATTCTTCAATGTTTTGAACATGATAAATTCATCTTGGCAGTATATCGTTTGGAAGGTGAATCTGATCAATGGTGGAATATTATAAAGAATACGAGGCAAAGGGATGAAATTGAATCCATGGAATGGGATGAGTTCAAGAACTTATTTTTCAATAAGTACTTTCCTCGTATTCTTCGAACAAAGATGGAGGAGTTTCTTGAACTGAAGCAAAAGGATGATGAATATGTTGGTACCTACGAAGAAAATTTTACAAGACTTGCAACGTAAACCTCTTGGATTATTATCCATCCTGAGAGTAAGATCGATCGATTCTTTAGTGTCTTAAAACCAATTCTTCTAAGGGAGTTAGACATAATGGACTTCAATAGTCATGAGGAAATCCTTCGATGTGCTCTCAAGGTTGGGATGGAGATTGGAGTAACCCATCAGTCATATGGGTTTGATAAGAAGAGTAAAATGGAATTCAAAGGGAAATATAAATAGGACACTGAAAAGAATATGACTTTTCCCTTATCCTCAAAGTGTGGAAAGAAACATGGAGGGAGTTGTCTTAAAGGGACAAGTAAATGTTTCAAATGTGTAAAAGAAGGTCATCAGGCATTTGAACGCCATAATGATGGGAAGAAGATGTCTACTGATGCGAACAAAGAAAAGGCTACACATAGTGAACCTCCTACACTTCAATGTTACAAGTGCAAGGAAATGGGGAATTATGCCAATCAATTCTCTAATAAAATGGTTTTTTATGATGATCAACGTCAACAAACTCTTAAGGCCAAAGGAAAAGGAAAGTCACATGCAATTTCTATCAGCGGTGTGGAGTACGATAATGAAGTGGTGAAAGGTACACTTACCATCCACTCTAAAGTAGAAAATGTTTTATTTGATTATGGATCCACCCACTATTTTATTTATGAAGAATTTTCTAAGGTTATCTCTATATTACCACAACAGTTAGATATTGATTTAGTTGTGACAACCCATAATGGCACAAAAGTCGCATCAAATGTTTACAATTCTTCTCTGATTGAAGTCTGTGTGAAAGTGATTCCTGAAAATCGTGTGATCCTTCCTATAGTGGAATTTGATGTGATTCTTGGAATGGATTGGCTTTCCTTATATGGATATCATATCGATTTCCAAGGAAGGGAAGTCACATTTCATATTCCAGATCAATCTATGATCGTCTATCGATGCAAGGATGCACATAACCTTCCGGTGGAAATTTATTCTATCTAATGGGTCTTGATTCCACTAAATGAAGGTTATTTATCTCAAATGGTTGGAGAGAAACTCACAATTAAGAATATGTCCATTGTACGGAAGTTTGATGATGTCTTTATAGAGAAATTTCCGGGTCTTCCACCAAATCGTGAAGTTGAGTTTTCAAAAGAACTCGTACCTGGTGCTTTACCTATTTCAAAGACACCTTATAGAATGGCCCCAATTGAGTTGCAGGAATTGAAGAAGCAACTCCAAGAGAATCTTGATAAGGTATTCATACGCCCTAGTGCATCACCTTAGGAATCACCTGTACTGTTTGTTAAGAATGATGGATCAATGAGACTCTGAATTGATTATTGAGAACTTAACAAGATCACTATTAAGAAAAAATATCCTCTCCCATGCATTGATGACTTATTTAACCAACTAAGCAGAGCTCAATAATTTTCCAATATTGTTCTTCGTTCAGGGTATCATCAATTATGGGTCAAAAGGGAGGATATACCAAAGATGGCTTTCCATACAAGGTATGGACACTATGAATTTATATTGATTCCATTTGGTCCTACTAATTCTCCTGCTATCTTCATGGATCTAATGAATAGTGTCTTTAGAGACTATCTTGATCATTTTGTGGTAGTCTTTATAGACGATATTCTTGTCTATTCAAATAGAAAGTAAGAACATGATGATCACTTGAGAATTGTATTAAATACCCTGGGAAAGGAGAATCTTTATGCCAAATTTACCAAGTGTGAATTTTGGTTTAAAAAAGTTTCATTTTTGGGTTACATAATCTCAAAAGAGGGGATATCTATGGATCCAGAAAAAATAGAGGTTGTCAAAAGATGGTCGAGACCAACAATAGTAACTGAGATCTAAAGTTTTCTTGGTTTGGCAGGATATTATCAACAGTTTGTGAAATATTTTTCTAGATTATCTAACCCACCCACCAAATTGACTCGGAAAGGAGTTATGTTTATTTGGATAGAGGAATGTGATGATAATTTCAAGGAGTTAAAAAGAAGGTTATCCAGTGCACCTGTGCTCACACTGCCATGTAGTGAAGAAAGGTTTGTGATCTATAGTGATGCATCCAAGAAGGGACTGGGGTGTTTTCTCATGAAAAATGATATGGTGACATATTATGCCTCACGGCAGTTGAAAATCCATGAAAAAAATTACCCAACTCATGATTTGGAGTTAGATACAGTAATATTTTCTTTAAATATTTGGAGGCATTATCTTTATGGAGAAAGGTGTGATATTTATACTGATCATAAAATTTTAAAGTATATTTTCACACAAAAGGATCTGAATATGTGTCAAAGAAGATGGTTGGATAAGATTAAGGATTATGACTGCTCAATTCATTACCACCCCGGGAAAGAAAACAAGGTAGAAGATGCATTAAGTCGACAAGACCATGCTAGATTATCCATGATGAGGATCACAAAAGATCCAATATTTATGGATTTACAAAGGATGGATCTTGGAATTATAATGGAAGGGTCAAAATATTCTCTTTCTCAAATGAATGTTCAACCATTTATACATGTGAAAATTAATGAGGCACAAAAAGAAGGTGAGACATGTTCTGGAATTCAACCTTGATTGTGATGGGATAGTAAGGTTCAAGAATCAGGTTTGTGTTCCTCTCATCCTAGAATTAAAGAAGGTGCTGCTGGATGAGGCTCATAGTTCTTCATTCACTATTCATCCAAGAAGCACGAAGATGTATAGGGACCTGAAAGAGTACTTCTGGTGGGATGGAATGAAAAGAGATGTTGCTGAATATGTCTCTTGATGCTTGGTTTGTCAGAAATTTAAAGCTGAGAGACAGAAGTCTAAGGTGATGTTACAACCATTACCCATACCCGAATGGAAATGGGAAAACATCACTATGGACTCTGTCACCAGACTTCCGAAAACATCCAAAGGTAATTATTCTATCTGGGTCATATTTGATCATCTTACAAAGTTGGCACACTTAATTTCTATTAGAGTGGATTTATCTCTTGATCAGATTTCCAGGATATATGTAAAGGAAGTGGTAAGATTTCATGGAGTACCACTTTCCATTATATCTGATCGGGATCCGAGGTTTACCTCAAAGTTTTGGCGAAGTATTCAGCATACTCTGGATACAAAGTTGAGTTTCAGCACTGCTTATCATCCTCAGATAGATGGTCAGTCTGAGAGGGCAATTTAAACTCTAGAAAATATGTTGAGAGCTTGCTCTATGGATTTCAAAGGAGGTTGGTATAAACACCTACCTATGGTGGAATTTTCTTATAATAATAGCTTTCACTCCAGTATTCAGATGGCTCCTTATGAAGCTCTCTATGGAAAGAAATGCAGAACTCCAACTTGCTGGGATGAAGTTGGGGAAAGAAAGCTATTAGGACCTGATCTTGTTGATGAGATGGAAGAAAAGTTCTGATCTATCCAACAACACAAAAGGTTAGCTCAGAGTCGACCAAAAACATATGCTGAAAATCTATGAAAAGACCTAGAGTTTGAAGTGGGTGATAAAGTGTTCTTAAGAATATCTCCTTGGAAAAGAGTAATGAGATTTAGAAAAAAGGGAAAGTTGAGCCCTAGGTATATCGGTCCTTTCGAAATACTGGATCGTGTTTAGAATGTAGCTTACCGATTGGTGCTCCCACCGAATCTCTCTCAAGTTCATGATGTGTTCCATGTATCTCTCCTGAGAATGTACATATCTGATCCTTCACATGTACTCAACTCATAAGTTATACCGCTGGAGAAAGATCTTTCTTATGAAGAATAGCCGA
The DNA here is from genome assembly GCA_963277665.1 of Viscum album. Classification (NCBI taxonomy): domain Eukaryota; kingdom Viridiplantae; phylum Streptophyta; class Magnoliopsida; order Santalales; family Viscaceae; genus Viscum; species Viscum album. Next base: position 1,134,870,709 of record OY728142.1, on the reverse strand, counting down.
TAGAGATTCTGGATTGTAGTGAAAAAATCCTACAGAACAAGACCACTCGCTTAGTGAAAGTTTTATGGAGGAACCACCAATTTGAAGAAGCTACATGGGAGCTTGAGGATATGATGATGGAGAGGTATTCTCATCTGTTTGTTACAAAGTGACGAATTTCAAGGGCGAAATTCATTTTAAGTGGGGTAGAATGTAACACCCGATATTTTTATGAGAAATATTTTGTTTTTATGTTATCATCAAAGAAATATTTCACTACACACAACACTATGTTGGCTTGCTTTACACATAATCGCAACCTTCCTCGATAGCTTGTGTTGTACGCAATACCGAGTTTCATTAAACAACGATAGGCTATAAAAATATTATTAAAACTATCCATTATGAATAGTAATACCCACTTTTGTAAATTTTATAAATTTTATGTTTCAAAATGGACTTCATTTTTGGATTCAGAATATCGAAATTAGCCTAGGGTGAATTTTTGGTATTTTTCTGAAAACTTTCAATTTTTGATGAATAGTGAAAACACTAGGTTACTATTTAAAAAACGACCTTTTATTTAAATAATTATTTATTTAATTTAATTTAATTTTAGTTATAAATTGATATATGATATTTATATAAGTTCAAATTAATTCATTGGCGTCATTTTATAATAATTTTAGATATATAAAAATTTTATTGAACTTTTCACCGTCTTTTACCCACCTCTTGGGAGAGTTTGAAAATTTACATAAAACATAATTTTACGGCTTCTGTGAGTGGAATTTTGAAAATCCGAGAGACACGGTTAATATTAAGGAGTAAAATTTGGTTCAATAAGATAAAAATAATTTTTTTTGAATAGTAACTTTTTACTTTTATTTACTACGGTTAAAAGTAAATAAGGTAATTAAGGGTAAAAATGGTATTAGTATTACCCTAACATATGTCATAATTCTATTGAATAAGTTTAATTCGACCAAAAGCAACCTTAGGAATAAAATATGACCATTTAGGTCAACTTGGATTAGATTAGGACCTTTAATATTATTTTATTTAAAGAAGAGTTATAATAGTTAAAATCAAAGTTTAATAACTAAAACATCTTTAATATAGGGTTATAAATAAGATAAATTAAACTATAAATATTCATTAGAAATATAAAAAGATTTCCTATATAATTTTATTTTATTTATAATTTTTAGACTTTAAATAATTTAATTTATTTATGACACAATGATGATGCAATAATTACCTTATTAAAAAAATATCAACATAATTGATATTATAACTAACCAAATAAATGTAATTTGAGAATTTTTAAGAATTACACTAATTTTATAGGTTAATATGATATATTATTACTGATTTAATTAACTTTTTTCGAACTAATAATGCTGTTATGATTTTCACAAAAATCAATTACCAAATAGTGTCAAAATTGACATAAAATAGTTTTAAAAAAAAATATTATATTAATAATTGTTATTTCATTCCTAAAGATCTAATGTTAGGGAAAATGACTTATATAAGGTTATATATATTAATAATGAACCACTTTTGGTTTGTTTGTCTTGTTATATTAAGTTTATTAACCATATAGTGTAAGAAAACAAGAAGACATAGTAAAAGTTAAATTATTTAACTTAGAGTTAAATCTAAATGATATGGTTAAAATAGAAACCTAAACTTGTCTAAAATCTATTGGTTGAGAGTATTTGGACCCGTACCCACCTTAACTTATAAATAAATCAATTTGGAGCTATTAAAAACTGAATATTACTTTATTATAAAATAATATTTTAAGTTTTTTCTAAAGTGCCCCTCTCCTCCCTTATAAAAGGGCTCCTCCTCCCTCTCCTCCTCACACCACTTTGGGCATTCAAGCTCGACCAAACCCTTCCAATTTCACTTCTCCACTTCCCTAGAAACATCCTAGATGTCCTGGTCTTCTTCAAAGTCCATCTTTAGTGCCCCAAGAGGAGGTTAAGAAGAGGCGCTTCAAAGAAGAGGTAATGTTCGTTACCGATTCTTTCAACTTTATTTCTTCTTCTACTAATTATTCTTTAGTTGTTTCATTTTGAAGTAATAACATTAGTATAACTCATATACTGATATGTTATTATAAATATGAAACAACCCTATTTCACCTTCTATCCATCCTATGGAAAATGAAATCATCACTCGTGCGTACGTACGGAATACCGTCTCCACGCCGTGGTGTAATCTGTTTTCCACCACCACCTTACTTGGATGGGTATAATGGTGTAAATAATAACAATATATGATTATTGTAAATTTATATTTATTCGGGAATAGTATACATACACTTCAATACAATTCCACGATCATGGGAATGATATCATCGCTCTTGTGTACGTACGGTCTACCGTCTCCATGATGTGATGTGACTCATTCTACATGATCTTCAATGAATAAAGATTATATAAATGAATTTAATGAATAAATATGATATATATTACACTAATACCATTATTTAAATGAGGTATCTATAACCTAAAAAGAATAATAAGAGTTTATTCTTCAAAACACGCATAAGAACAAAAAGTAATAAACACCCGAATAACAAGTAGCAATGAAATATTACTAATAAAAAGCTAAAAATATGACCATATACGATATCATAACAGTGCGTAAGATTCTAGAATAAGTCAGTAACATTATTTAAATCATTATACAGGAGTTTTGGACACGTACGAAGCAAATCGGACCTAATGTAAGGGAAAATCTCACAATCTCATTTTTATCTGAGATTGTGTATACTTCATAATTTACTGGGGAATATTTATCATTCACATCCATGTTTCCTCATTATGTAATATTATTTATATACTCCTACAATTTTTTAAATCCAATTTTACCCTTCGGTGAGTTTTTAGTAAAAGAAATGAAAGGAATCTTTTGTCGTTTTTAGTACGAGGTACTTTTTTTTGACTTTTCCGTCCAAAGTACGAGAAGAATATTTTTCTTTAACTTATACAACATGAATGGATTTTTAGAACATTATTTACATGAATATTTCTTTAAAATTTTCCAAGTATATATTTAATCAACTTCTTTTAGTTTAAAATTATATGACATGTTAAGAAAGGAAAAATGCTTTTGAAGTAGAAAGGATATTTTCCTCAAGAATGAAGTTCAAGTGTTTTATCAAAATTATTTTCCATCTATGATAAAATAGGGTTCTATTTCTATCCCTATTTTTAAATTTATTTGTTTATGTTATTATGGAATTATTTTTATGATGTCCTTTTATCTTATATGGATTATGTTATGATGGCATGATGTTTAAGAATCCCATTTTTATTACATGGGTTATGCTATGATTTATTATCTTGTGGAACACATAAGAATGGTATCATTATGAGATGGGTGGGACCTATATCTCCCTCCAATGAATTGGGTAAATATTTATATCTCATGAGATAGACATGGCTGGAACGGCAGGTTAATTCGGTTCAGTGATACAGGACTGAAACGAGGAGTGAACTCGATTCAGAAATGGACTTTGTCTGCTAAGATAGTCTTGGAAATGAATCTTGACTACAAAGAAATGATTCTCTATGATTATGTGTGTATTACACAAAGTTTCATGTTTTATGTTATGATTATTGGGATTACATTTCACTAATATGATTTATCCCATGTTATGAAATTATGATCTCTTTTGTAGGTTAAGATTTCCAAAATGATATGTTCTTATGAATATTATTTGATTGATATTTCTTTTTTTTACCCTTACTGAGCATTTGAGCTCACCCTTTTGTATGTTTTCTTTTCCCCAGGTCTAGAAGAAGGGTATTAAGAAAGATATTCCAAATGGGACTCTAGATATGATAAAATAAAAGGGAGATAGTGTAGATGATTTACGAACCATTTGTTTATGTTTCCCAGTTTATAAAGACACTATACCTATATGGTCCTTTCATGGTTTTTTTATATGTTGTAATAAGTGTGATTAAATTTTTAAGTAATAATAATGTATGTAAAGTATGGGTCGTTATAGGCAGTAATTAGGGTGATCAGTAAGGTTTGCCTCTTCCGGTCTTCTACACTCAGGAAAATGCATAATCCCCAGTTCTAAGGAACTGTGGAGGTAACCGGGGACCTGTGGCTCATTGAATGAGTAGGTCTGATTTATCCTATCCAAAAGGGGGCCCTTGGATCCTGACCCTGGCGGGGGGGGGGGGGGGGGGTGGAGGAGCCTTTAGATGAGTTGGAACTCAGTTATCTTGCATGGGTGGTGGCACCGCATTGCGCAGGAGCACTTACCGATTTTGAGGTGGTCGCTACAGGGTTGAAGGTTGTGCCTATGGTGGTGGGCCTCTACAAGTTTGTAGAGCCAGCTCTACTGGAAAAAACTCTAATCTCTTGGGGGCCTCTATTTAGGCCACTACTATGGGCTCATCCCTGGTGGCCCTTCTCGCAGGGATTGTAGGAGGCAGCGGGTGTGCGTGCTTATCCTGTAGTAAGGCATCCTCTAGGAATTGGGCCTTATCAAAGAAGTATCATAATCTTCTATCATAGTTCTGGGTGATTAGAGAGGGAACTAGTTCTGTCTTAACATTTCCCACACACATAGTCAGTAATTGCTTCTGAGTTAAAGGCATGTTGAGAGAATACGTGAGTCCTTTCCACCAGGTGACAAAGTCGGCGATGTGCTCATCCGGCCTATTCTTGCACTTGAAGAGGTCTATGATACTTCTTTTATGTGTGGTGGAGTTGAACTAGTAGAAGAATTTCCTACAGAGGTCCTCCTAGCAGGTCATCAATCCGATGGGGAGCTGGTTGTATCAGAAAAAAGGCAGGGCCTTCCAATGTCTGCACAAAACACTTGAGTTTGGAGGCTTCCTACAGCACTGGAGTTCCCAATATGGGGCCACATTTTGTGGTAAAGTGGGACATGTGCTATGGCAGGCCCCCTATCCCATTGAAGGGGGGGGATATGAGATTCTTGAAACCCAGGGGTGATAGAATATCATCCACCCATGCCTGATATGGCTTTCCATCAAGTGGGAGTGCCACTAATCATGTTTCCAACGCCTCAAGGTGGGAAATGAGTGCCATCATTATATCATTTAGGTGGGGGTCCCTGTCTTGATGGGGATCCCTAACCACGAGTGTATTGGCGGGTTCATCAACATGGTAAGAAGGCCCAGTGGCTCATGGAGTGACTAGTGGCATGACCCTTTGGGTTGTTTGGGGAACCTGAGCTGGGTCCTTTGGATTGTCGCGCTATTCCAGAGGGTTTGGTGAGACATATCATGCCCTCTGTTCGTATGTTCCACCTTCAACCCTGTATGTGGGGGCAGGATGGTCAGGTTCACCTAGAGGTAGCTCGCCGAGGGGAAGTTGTTCTTCCCCCTGCTGCCCTGGACTAGGATTACTATAGTATGGCTGTCACTCTACAGCGCGTTCAGCGAGGAGGTAATCAACCACCTTCTTCTGTTCGGCAAGCTACTGACATAATGTGGCTTTTTCAGGGACTTACTCCGTCTTCTACACTGAGTCGGATAGGTCATAAGGTTTAGCGGCTCTGAGATGATCTTTACCCTTACCGTGATTTCCGCTAAGGAATAATGACTTGGTGGGTACAGGGAGACCCAAATGGATCCTCTGTTAGCGAGTAACCCTCCCTGAGGGGTCCAGTAGTTTTGGCACACCTTCAGGGGGGAGGTCCCCATCTAGGATCTCCAACTCATTTTTTTCTTCTGATAGGATGTCCATGTTGACCGCGACTCTACCCAAGGGCATGTATTCAATGTCGCCTAATGATTCAGGTTTCCATCAAATAGGACTAAAGTGGAGGGAAGCATATTTCTCCGAGCCACAGATCTGTAAGTGGGAGGAAGCCTCCTTGATAATATTGCGGAGTACCTTGAAACTCTAATTCATTGCTGTTGGAGGTCCCTATGGAGACCTGGTGACTCATGGTGCTAGGCCACATGGAGTGCAGCCAAATAAACTAGACGGAATTTCATTCCAATGTATTCAAAATGTGCTTATATCATGGGATAAACCACTCACTAATGATGAAGGAAAAAGTGGATCACCTAGAGGGTTTGACGGAAACACTCAACTTCCTCTGGGGTGAGGGATTCTGGTGCAGAAAAATTCAGTGTTTCCACGAGCCAAAACATCTCATGGAAGTTGTCCACTGTGAGGATATTCCATAATATCATTGGCTCAGATTAAGGGTATGGACCTTCATTACCCCACTCATCAACCGGAGGTGTCTGAGTAACTGATAGTGGTACCAAAGTAGGCCACTGGGGCGGTAGGATGGATGGTTGAGAATACGGCGAGCGAGCTGACAAACCGCCATATCTCGTGTTGTCCTTCGAAGATTTTAGTGACTTAGCCACCACATCATGGTAGGATGGGCTTAGGGATGCAGTTCTTGGTGTAGGGGATAGGGATACTAGCGATGGTTCACACTTCTAATCGTTATCCATTGGTCCCCTGAATAGCTCTATGTGATCAGTAGTCGAGGTAGAGAGTACTTCTAGTGACGACAGCGATGATTGTACAACTATGACCTATAGGGTTTCTAAATTTTCTTTCTCTTGGATATACCTGCTAAGGGAGGTAGGAATCCGATGGACCTCACATTTTGAGAGTATTAAGATGATGTGACTTGTTCTTGCCCCAGCCCTTGACTCAGAGGAGCGAGGGGAGGGTTTCTGCACTTAGTTGTACTCTGCTTCAGAGTCTGAGAAGTGAAATGGTTTTATCTCTATCTGGACCTTCCCAGAATTCTTCTTATGGAGGTGAAGGCATGCCTTCTTTCACAAAGATGTCCCTTCGAGATAGGGTAGATTTATGACACGATGAGGTCTTTCAGTCATACTTGTGCTGGGGTGGAGAGGGTTTCCACCTGAGTAAGCCAAGGTGCAAGGAGCACCGAGACAGATCTCAAAGAGGACATGGGGAGGACCTCCGTGGGTAGCCCTGGAGCAGGTAAGACCTCCACTAGAATCGGTAGGATCATGGGGGATCCTCCATGCTTTTTCCCCCTGGTGACATCAGTATGAGGAGGCTCCTCATGCTGGTCGAGCTAAACACGGGTAAGACCTTCGTGCTGGGAACTGTTGAAGTAAATACAACCCTCACTCCTCTGATTGCTAGGATGATGAGGAACTTCTCTAGCTACGATGAGAGAATAGGGAGGTTCCCCATGTTGGAGAGTGACCAGATGTGCAACGTCCCCATATCAACGGTCTCTAGTGGGAGGAATGAATCCATATCTGGTGTAGTGGGCATAGGAGAGACTTATGTACTACGCATCACCACCACGGGGAGGACCCTCATTTGGATTCAAGGTGGCATGAGGAAGACCTCCATTTTGAGCCTCTAAGTTGGTAAGGTCGGCGTTCTCCAAGGTAGTAGTATGGGGAGGACCTCTGTGCGTGGCATCACTGCGGGTTAGTCTGCGGTGGCCACGGCCTGTGCTGGCGACCAAGAGAGTCGACCCAGCCTGCCTGTGGGGCGGTTGGGGCCTTGATACAGGTCAGGCGTATTAATTTCCCTACTCAGCATACACAAATAGTTGGTGATATGTGTCAGAGGAGGCTCGGGCCACAGTAGTCACTGACGTTGATGCCCCTTTGTAGACGTCCTCTTTGTCTTGCGCCCTACGCTGGCATCGGGTTAGACAGACCAGATCTGGTGGTGTAGATATATGGCTTACCTAATCCTCGGCCAGTAATACTGGGTGGAGGCGCTGATGCGGCCTGGTGGTAGACCTTACTGGGAGCCCTTGTAATGGGATCCAGGCTAGGCTGACTTGGATATCCCCTACCTCATCGGTGTATGGTAGGGAGTCATCAAGAGGTTCTGGGGAGAGGCTCCAGAAATAGTTATATGTTGAAGTGGAGAGTAGTGTCTCCCTGCACGGCCTTCGGGGGTGGCGTTGATGACAAGGCACAGATGCCTCTAAATCCAGGTGGGCCATATCCCGAGTCGAGATAATACCCGCTTCCTCGTACAGGCGTACGAGCTCATTGATCACCTATCGTTGGATGAACTCTGAGGGAGAGATGGGGTGGAGGAACCCAGTGGTCATGGCCGTCGAGACCATCATAGTAGAGGTGGAACCGCGCTGGACTATTATGATGGTACTTCCCTTGCCCCTGTGTCGGTGGGTAGGGGGTGATCGAGTTCCGGGTGCAGCAACTTGGTTTCTGAAAGAAGGGAGATTAACTCATTAGTACTGAATGAAAAAGGGAATCGACGACCAATTACCCATCTCTATTCTGTCTTCCATGGATGGAAAGATGGATCCATGCTGACAACATCACAGACTGGGACGTCTAATGTTTTGAATGCCCCAACTTTTGGTGAGTTTCATGCCAGGCCCGCTATTTCTTGAAGGGACCCGACACTGGATAGCTGGATCTGGGGACATTCTAATCCACCGATGTCTCGAATGCTACTAATCTCCATATTGAGGATAAGATCTTCACGCCGGGTTCTCCATTTCTGTTTCTAACACTTTCATCGGGTGGCACGCGCGTCCGTCTTGATGGAGGATGACGACGCTGTTTGTTGTCATGCATTCCCTCTTTCCAAAGGCAGGCGGCATTCGTTCCTTATTTAGGGATGCTTTCCCCTTGATCGAAAGGGGATGATGGGATGTCGGTTCTTCCTTCTAGAGATTCCTCCTCGAAACTCATCACCTAGTCTGGGTCTCCCTTATAGATTTAAGATGTTGTTCGTGAAACTCTTCCTAGTGTAGTATCTTCATGGACACCGGTTAATTACATTGCTTCTTTCGGAACATTCTAAAGGGTTCTGTCAAAGTATCAACCTTCGGTCAGGGGAGTAGTCGCGTTGGACATCACTGGTGTTCTTGGACGATAGGACACTGGCGCATCTAGGTTTCTTCCCCTTATTATAGGGCTTCTCGAGGGCGCATAAGCCCAAGGAATCCCACATCGAACGCGGGTAATTTTATGCCATAGGCATGTATCTGAGGTTTTCCTCAGCTTCCCATGTTTAACACAGGGTAATCCGTGAGTTTAGAATCTATAGGATATAGATTAGACTGATCAAAACACTGATTATAGTAGAACATATGGGTGAAACCCCTGGAGGAAAAACTAATGTTGGGTACAACGTGTGGTTAGCTTCCCGGTTGTTATTAAGGGGAATTGGGAATGAGGTGGAATGATCCCATCGGTATGTGGAAGTCCGGGTAAGAATCAAAATGGATGATGGAGGGTTTAATGAAGTAAGTGGAGAATGATATGGAGTCGACTTGAGGGCAACAGTGATGTTGGGCTTGAGTCTCAAATAGACCTCCTACGTATCCCTGTGGTAGGGAAACAAAGTCCTCATAGTTCATCTGACGATGAATTACCGCTGATTGGGGATTTCAATGGCTTGCTGCTAGATGGTGGATCACAACGGCTTACCGATGGATATTGTGACAACGGATTACTGTTGGATGGGGTCGCAACAGCTTACCCCTGGATGGGGTCGCAACAGCTTACGCCTCGATGGGGGTCGCAACGGCTTACAGCTGGATGGGGTTGAACCTCAAAGAGGCTTCCTACGTACCTTATATAGGAGAAAAGAATAAAACCCAAGTAGTTTCAATGGGATGGTGGTCAGTGAACTGATGTGGAGGAGGACTTGGGGTCCAATGTTTATTGGGATTGAACCTCAGGGAGGTGTCCTATGTACCTTTCCTTGGCAAGGATCAAAGTCCATGTAGTTTGGGTGGGTGCAACGGCTTACCGCTGACTGGGGAAAAAATGGATTACAACTGATTGAGTTACACAGTTTAATATCATGTAAGACGGGGGTGAACCAACATGAAGGAGGAATAGGGGCCTAGATAAATGGTGGGCTTGAACCTCATGGAGGATTCCTACGTACCCTGCCTTGGCAGGGATCAAAGACCACGTAATTCATAAGGGGTGTTTGGTGAATTGACGTAAGGATGGTCAGGACCAATGGATAGTGGGCTTGAACCTCAGGAAGGCTTCCTACATACCCTTCCATGGCAAGGATCAAAGACCTCATAGTTCAGGGATGGTGTGGGAACCGACGTGAAGGGGGTCAAAACTAATGGTTGTTGGGCTTTAACCTCAGGGAGGCTTCCTACGTACCTTACCTTGGAAAGGATCAAAGACCACGTAGTTCATGGATGGTTTGGGAAACGACATGAATGGGGTTGGAACCAATGGTTGTTGAGATTGAACCTTAGGGAGGCTTCCTACGTATCTTACCTTGGCAAGGATCAAATACCACGTAGTTCATGGATAGTGTGGGAACCAATGTGAAGGGGGTCAGAACCAATGGTTGTTGGGCTTGAACCTCAAGGAGGCTTCCTACGTACCTTGCCTTAGTAAATATCAAAGACCACGTAGTTCATGGATGGGTTGGGGAATACACTCTAGGTTGTCCAGTTAGGATTCCATGGTCGACGCTTACACTAATCCCACATGAGTCATGCTCGGCGTGAGAAACAAGAGGCAGCAAATGCCTGACGATCACGTCGTGAAAGGTGTGTCTGTGAGAAGTGAAGTGAGGCTTACATATATTTAGCGTCCCAAAGAGGAAACAAGGGATTACGCATGGTTATCATCCCAGGGAGGTGGAGATTGGGGCTTACTCCAGGATGGAGGCCCAGGTGGTGACAAAGCCCAGCGGGAGAGGGATTTGGCACCTAGGAAGAGAGGAGGAGCAGGGGTGTTGCCTCCTGCAAGGAAAGCTTGCAGCTTACACCAAGGTGGTTTCCATTTCCCATGGACAGATGCCACTCTGATAAAGAGAATTTCATTCCATGTGAGGAATTATCCCTCTCTCATGGAGACCAATGGGCGTAGAGAATATCTGAGATGGGGAACCCCGCGTGCAAGGTACAGGGTGAGGTCACAATTTAATGTCATGTGATGAGGACGATGGCGCTTGGTAGTTTAACGTTTTGCAGATCAAATGAGGTGGGTGCGCTCCGTGCCCTGAGGACGTACATAACTAATACCCACCCACCATTGAGGGAAGTAAGGCATCGACAATTCCATGGTGAGGGGGTGTTATGGAGAGATCTATTAGGGGGTCCACGTTAGCATGGATATGCGAAGTAGAAATATACATTGGTGTTCTTATACAAAGAAGCATGAGGAAAAGCAACGCAACAGGTAGTATCATCGAAGGGACTTTGAATTTACCTCGTAAAAACCTAAAGGGCCACACCGGAAAATGAGTTGCATAGAAAAGGGGCTCATAGGTAGAAGTCTTGTGAAGCTCTTGTGCTCCAGGATGTGGAGGGGCTTCGTGAAGAGATGTGCTTCACGAATTGAAGTCTCTTAGGCTAGGAATAGGGAATAGGTGCATATGGGAGGAGCTTCATTAAGTGGAACGGCATTCTCAAAGAAATTCCTCACGAAGAAAGGGTTCCTAGAGAAGTAAGGTGTTGTGAAGCAATGTGCTCCGCGAAGCACAGTGACCCTACCTTAGCATGTGGGTCATGTGTCTGTGGAGGGTGTTTTGCAAAGCAGAAATGCTTTGCGATGACCCGAGTCCCTATAGGGATCCCCTTCCTTTGTGAAGTCCCATGGGATTTATGAAAGGCATCCCCCTCAAAAGAGGGGTTGAATTAAAGTAAAGGGGGAGGTACTTCACATTGAAAAATTACCTTGAAAAAATCATAGTTCACAAAGAAAGAAGTTATTCACGATTTGAGAGATGAGAAGGTGAAAGGCCAGATGATCCATCCTTTGGGATCAAGGGGAGCCCTATATTTATAGGCAAGAGGTGCCACAAAGTAGATCTCACTCAGCACAAAGGAAAATTTTGCTCTGCGGAAGGTCGCAAACATCAAACCGGCTCGTGGATGATCCCTCCACTTTGCTCTGCGGTGGGCTCGCGAACGTCAAAGGGGTTCACGGAGCATCCCTCCTCCTTGCTCCTCAGTGGGCTGGCGAACGTCAAAGGGGTTCACGAAGCCTTCTTGCTCCTTGCTCCATAGTGGTGTCGCGAATATTAAAGGGGTTTGCGGATCCTCCCGCCTCCTTACTCCGCAACGGGCACGAGGCCATGGGGATCCGCGAAAGGTCTTCGTGAGGCATTCTCAGAGACTTTTCTCTTTGTTCTTATTCTTCCCAAATTTTGGCGCCAACAATGGTAGTACCTAGAATTACCCTAAAACCTTATTGAATAAATTTTTCTTCTTTATTCCTTACATAAAAAAAATAAAATATTGGATATACTCCATAAATCCAAAAAAATTTATAAACTCCAATAATGATGGAATAAACAAACCATTAATCAGTTCCAAGGTAGTCAATAATATCCAATGTACATTATCCAAATAAATTATCTTAGTATCAGAAACATGTTATCTTTTGTCTTTACCTCAACCATATGTTTTCCAAAAAAATTAACATTAAACTATGTCACTTTTCTTGGTACCATACAATCTCAAATACATAATGAAATAGGATTGTAGTATAATCTTTATATACTCCATAAGTATTACAACCAATAAATTGATCATAAAATATTCAAATGAAATAATTCTTTAATAGGAATATTGATCATTCCTATTTATCTATGGTAATAACATAACTTGATCATTATCCAATAGCATCATCCAGGGTATATTTCTTTGACGATTAGGACTTTGATTTTCATAGTGTCCCATCTCCTTGTAGTTGAATCATTGTACATTGGAAACCATTTTCGTACCATTTTAATCATGAACGTGGTTTTATTTTTCTACACACTTATAACAAACTCCCATTCCCTTCAATTATTTACTAGGGTGATCCTTTCCAAAGTTATCACATGTGGGAAAATCCTTTATTCCCTTCTTCCCATTATCTAGGTTTTTATATTTCATCCTCTTCTTCTCTTGCTTCCCTTAAAAGATATAAGACTCAAATAATTATTTACTTATCTTATTAACACATGATATTCTTTCCTCATATGATGAGAAAACATGGGAGACTATTTCACTTCCAAATGTTGGCTTACGACCAAGAAATATATGATCCTTATTACTCTTTAGATCATTTGCATTGGGGGAGTTCGCATCCCTTTTGTTAGGCACCATTTCTATAAGATGGCATATACTGTATTAGATTATAATGTTCTAAACCTTATATTACTATAAAAATTTTATATCACATAACATAAATTTATGCATCACAAATCCTATAATCACAAACTTTGGTTATTTTGGGAGGATCTTTACTTTTAAATCCTTCATAGTGGTATGTAAATAAAATATGAATTATCCTAAGCCTATCCCCCGGGAGTGTCAAACTAGGTGTGCAGTAAGGCCTATTGTTATATACCAAGATACATCGAGTCAAGACAGGAACACCTTGTTGTAGTTATTACTCCTAGGTGTGTCTGTTCTAGAACCACGTCCACTTGTAGTATCCAAATATGGATGAATTTTCTAGGAATACCCACATAATCTCTACAGTACCAAAATTTTAGGATGTTCCTATATACTTATTCTCAAAGTCCATCTTAGGGTTACGATCCCTATTCTATGTTTTAAAAATATATTTCCAAGGTTGTCGCTAAACTTCCTATGATACCAACTATAATGACCTAACCCTAGATTCCCAAATATGGTGTGTTATTTTCATACATTGACCTGATTACAAAGAAATCAAATCCCAAAGGACCAATAAGCTTAGAAATATTGGAAAATATATTACAGACATGAACATTACATTACAGATAAAAATATAAAATAAAACATAGACAATCATTTGATATTTCCATTATTCTCCTAGATTAACCCTACATATAAATCATAATACACTTAATGTAATCCTAGGAAAATAAAACATAATAAATGGGTGAGCTAATATGCTCAATAAGGTTAAATAATATAGTATAATATTTCATAAATAACCATAATCTTTAAGGTAATTATAAAAATGAAACACATGCATTTTATACATAAACTTATAAATAATATGGAAAGAATAAATCGAATAATTCCATTTAAACATTAATATAGATATTTTACTAGTCAAATAATCACCTGTAATATCAATAAATAATCTCTTAATGAGGGGATACTTAATGTCATACATCGTAACCATACCATAAAGGTCTCATGATAAGACCATACATAACCATACCATCAATGCATCGTTCTAAGACACTAGTTTGTCTCATGATACCTATAAATTCATAGATGGGATATAATGGTCCCCACTGTTTATTTACTAAGTCCAATGCATTCTTCTTTGGAAAGGGGTAAAACAAAACATAAACATTCATATTAAAACTAGCACAAAATTGTTAATACTTTAACGATAAATTATAAATGGTATCAAAATAGAGCATATAGAGTCAGACATATCATAAACCATTCAATAAAATATGGATGATTTTATCATAACAAATCAATCTCAATTAAGTATAAAGTTTAACAAAAGATGACGACATAGATGAAAATAACCTAATAAAATCATTAAAAATATCTTGAGACAAATACCCCCTTTTCTTTGAAATAATTTATTCAAAATATGTGTACTTATAAAAGAGTAAATTAAAAAATATTTTTTTAATCAAAGTGTCCCATACTAATATAATTTTTTTGAAATTAAATAACCTTTTAAAACAGTCATGTTAATATGAATAAATCCTTAAAACTATTTTGAAAACATGGACATTAATGAGAAAGATTTAGAAGAACATAACACAAAAACATTTAAAACAATGTTTTAGTTAAATAATACCATAAAAACACTTAAAAATAATCCATTTGAATACATTTTTAATAAACATGGTCATAAATGATAGATATTTTCCAATAAATACTTATATATAAACAATCTTGGATAATAATGAGATTGAAAAATTAACCATTGCCTTAGGTCTGATACTCACTGTATATGTTTGAAACTCATGTATAATGGATTTATAGATTTTATTAAATTCTAACAGAATCATAATAATATTTATGATATCATATATGATTCATTTATTATGTTATATTACCATTTTATTGACAATTCTAAGTTAAAGCAACGTTTTGGGTAATGATTTATTTTTTTTCTATGGGTTTTGAGATGTTATTCTTGATCGTATTACATAGATAATGATTTACATAATTTATGAATGTAAAAAAATATTTATATATCATATATATTTATAAAATATATATATATATAATATATAGATATATTAAATGGAATACGCTGCTCATGGAGATGGTAGGTCGTACGTACGCATGAACGCTGTTTTTTTTTCTTATCGTATTGAATGGAAGCAAGTAAATGAAATATATGTATATATATTAATATATAATTTTCCAGTAGAATTATTATGTAATATATTTAACACTTATTCATTATATATATTTCTATAATCATTCTTTAATGGTTAACATGGAGGATGAATCTAATCGTGTTGTGGAGACGGTAAGAGGTACGTATGCACGAGCGATAATATCATTTCCTTAATGGTAAAAGGGTGAGAAAATGAATGGTGTGTTAATTATAAAAAATAAATATCATTTCATATTGATTATTTATATCCATTTTATTCATAATTATACCATTTTAAATAAAGTATATATGAAAAATATTTTACACCATGAGGTGGACACGATAAGTCGTACATAAGCACACATAGTGATATTGTTTTTTATGGGATGTGTAAAAGGATAAATATGGTTATATCATAATAATAAAAACATGTAAAAATATATTATATGGTGTAGTTATTAATTTATTATGGAAATAACTTATGAGAAAAAGTAGAATAAGAAAATAATTTTGAAAGAGTTGGTAAAATAATTACCTCTTCTTCGAGTGTATCATTTTTATTTGCATAAAATGACTCTTTAGGTTGGATCTATTCCCAAATTATGGAATATAGGATGAATAGAGGTAATTTGGGAGAGTAATTTTTCAGGTTTTTGGCCTAAATAAAAGGCTTTATAGGTGTGAATAAAAGAGAATGATGGGTTCCCTTTTTTAAGAGAGGGGAGGGACAATTTAGGAAACCCCAAAACTATAATTTTATTATAAATTTATTTTCGGTTTCAAATTGCTATAAAGTATGTTATTTAGAGGATAGGATTATTATTTTTATATTTACTCAAAAAAAATATTTTTAGACAAAAATAGGTCACCAAATTAACCTTATCATTTGGGTTTAACCCTTAGTTAAACAGTTTAACTCCTACCATGTCTACTTGTCTCTTTTTTACTACAAGAATAATTTTGTTACTATAAAATGTCAAACAAACCCAAATTGTATCATTTAAAAAATATTTAACACTATAAATGTTATTCGGATAAACCTTATATTTTTTTGACTTTTATATCATTTAATAAAATAGTATTTATTTTAAAGTATCATTTAAGTCAATTTTGATACTATTCAATATTTTATTTTTAAAAACATAAAACCAAAATTATAAATTCAAAATAAGACTTCAAAGGTGTATATTAATTTATTTTTTTTCATTAATTAAGTCAAATTATATTTATGTTAATATTTTTAAAATCATTTATTTGATATCTCAATTAATTAAACAATTACTGCATCATTATTATGTCACTATTTAATTTAATTATCTATTTCATAAAATTATAAATAAATTACCATTACTTAGAATAAAAATTTATCTTTATAAATACTATTTATAGTAGACCATATCACTTATATAACCTCATATTAAAAATGAAATAGTTATTGAAATTTGAATATGACATTTTAACTTTTCTTTAAATAAAATATTATAAATGTTTAAATCTTACACAAGTGGCTTAAAAAATCATATTTTTTAAATAAGATATTTTTGGGTATATATATACTTATCCAATGATATTATTACAATTTTAGGGTAATTTTATATTATTAAAATATTATTTTCACCTTTAATTACCCTATTTACCATTAATCGTGGTAAATAAAATTCAAAAGTTACTATTCAAAAAAATTATTTTGATCTTATTAGACCACATTTTTATACTTATTACAAACATTAATGTATGTTTTTTTAAATTCAATTAACATAAGTGGTAAAATTACACTTAATGCTAATCTATAGATGTAGTTAAAAGGCAAGTAAAAAGACATTCAAAAGTTTAACATTTTTTTATGTCTAATTCTATTTTAAAAATAATTTCAATGACCAAAATTGGACTAATATATGTATTGTATATCTATTTTTACTTTAAAATAAATTTAATATAAAATAATTATTTAAACGAAAAATCATTTTTTAAACAAAAATGCAGTAATTTCACTATTCATCAAAAATTTAAACTTTTTAGAAAAATACAAAAAAAATCACCCTAAGATAATTATTATATTTTTAATTAAAAATTTATTTATATTTTAACAAATTAAATTTCTACAAGTGTCTAAAATTAATTTTATTATTGATCACAAAAGGACATAAAAAAGTAGTTCCTTTAAGAAAATAGTATTTCTAAACATTTAACTATTTTACCAAAACTTATTCATTTCATTATAAATATGTTTTATTAATGTGAAAACATTATAAATTAAATTTATAATTTATTTATTACTATTCATATTACTATATTTAATGGGTAAGTTATAAATATAGTGTTTAAATAATTATAATACTTAAGTGTTGTTTCACAGAAACTTAATGTTGCATGTAACACAAGACTAGTAGGTGTTTCATGCAATAAAAGGTATTGAATTTATTTAAATTGATAATGTACTATGAAATTTTGGGTTGTTACACTTTTTCTCTTGAAAGTTGTGGCTAAAAGGTTTTTCTGAAAACTATTTTACCATTTCTTTTTATTTAGAACCTCCAACTTTCTCGTGTCATTTCCATAGTTGATTTCCTTAAGAAACTTTCTCTATTCATATTCCTCTCTAAATTTCTAGATATTGATCTATTTAAAACAAATAAAAAAACACAAATTGGGGATTACAGTTTCTAGATTTGGATGTCAAGCGAGGCATGTCAATGGGTGGTTTTTGAGAACTCTCTAGGATATATAATTGAGTTAGTTAAGTTACATGAATCTAAATTTAATATCATGGTAATATATGAAAATGAAAAATGGTTTAATTTTATTCCCTTATGGTGTGTGGAAGAACTAATTTAGGTATGCAGGTGTTTGTTCCTTATAGACCCATTTGGGTTAGGAACTTAGGAGGTGATATTATGTTGGGGCATAGTCTATGAATCCTTGGTTTCCTAGTCTATGTCAAGTGAGGATGTGGTTGTTGATGGAAATTACAAACGATCTATTATAAAATTATGGGGTATAGATATTAGACACCTTGTTTGAGAGAAAAGATGAAGAGATCATAGTCGCTTTAGGTAGTAATTTATGGTTGTTAGAGAGAGAGCTACTCTATGGTGTGACTAGGTGTAGATTATTTTGGGAAGTGAATGTGTCAAGGTATGACTGGTTTATGATATAAGTTCTTAGTAAGTTATATTGAAAAAAAACATGAACCATGAAAAATTTATCAATGTTAATATGATAATATAATGTGAGATATGAGTTTTTACACCTTCTGTGGACTAATATGCAATGTGGTGACATTAGAAATGTAAAATATTGAGGGTTTGAGTGACACAGTATGATGGATTTGGGATTAAGATAGTGCCTTAGTTATGAAAAGATGAGTGCTGAAACAAAAAAGTTTTATTGGTAGCTCTAAATAGTTCCCATATTGTGTAGGAATTTGATAGTCAAGTGACGGTGAGAAGGGTTATGGACATTGACTTGTACCCATTAGGACAAAGTGTACAATGATAATTTTTTAGATAGAATTGGAGGGTAGTTGTGTGGAACATCACATAGTATTAAGAGAGTCTAGAGTGAGGCTTGAGATTATGACTTATTCAAGTAACATGGTCGAGGATTAAAGATGCCATTTTTTTGATGGTGAATTCCAGGTAATATCATGATCATATATCGGTAACAAAAAGGTCCTATGGTGGGAAAAACACTATGGTAAATTTGAGAATGTGGTACTCATTTTGGAAAAGTTTCAATAAACAGCATAAGTAACATGTTGAAAACCCCATCCCATATGTGTTTTAAGTATTATGAAACCATTTGGGTATAATAGACTAAGTTAGATCGAGTAAAAGTATTATACCCTTATATGAGTGTCAATTGATTGGAATTTTGGTGGACTTAGTATGATCGGTACTAGACAACCTCTTGAGATGAGATAATGGTCGATTGGTGTGACAGAGTATGAATATTGGGAAGCAGGATAGTAGGGTGACTGGGTCTATAAGACTTCTATGTTCAAAGATAACATCCTGACATAGATAATGAGTCGAGAGATTAGTGTTATAATTAATCTAGATAGTGATAATGTGGGTTCTAGTGGGGTCAATTGGGTGAGAAAGGTATTTTTTAGACTAGTGGAATCAACCAATAAGTTATCATGTTAGTAATTTTTGGTGTTTTTAAATGAAAACAAAAGTGGGGAATGATAGTGAAGTTGGATGAAATAATCAGTGTTGTGGTGTGTGGGATAGTGAGGTTTTGATAAATTGAGATAGTTTGGATGAAAATTTTAGAATGAACATAACTAGTTAGAGGTTAATAAATCACCAATGATTGATACATGTATTTTATAGGATACTTTATAGAATTATCATTGATTCATAAGTGAATGGTGACTATCCATGGTAGGTAAAGATCATATATAGACTGGTTTATCCAACTCATGGAGTGAGGTGTTCTCTGTTAAGATTAATTTCATTAAGAGATACTACATTTATGAAAAGACTTAAGGGGTGAATACCATTTCATGAATATATTTAGGGGTGTACTGCAGTTCTTTACTTGATTTAGGGGGTAGAAAATAGTCAATGACTTGATTTGGGGGGTGAACCCCTACTAGTGAAATGGTTTAGGACGTGAATGGTGGAACATGGCCTCATATGAGGGATGATTCAAGCCACAAATACTATGAACCTTCATTTTAGGTCCCTAACATTTTAAAAGAATGAAAATTTGGAGTTAGGTATAATGGGTATGAGAGGGACCTTGTGTATGAGTTCATTGGTGAGATAGTGAGCTTGATGCTAACACATCCTTTAAAAAGAAAATGATTGGTGTAATAGGTCACAATGAATATGATACCTGTGACAAAATATTCCCGCCTGGTAACAATGTTGTGTAATAATGGATGTATTTAAGAGGAGACATGGGACAGAGTGTTTGATATGTTGTCAGAGTGGAAAAAGTTATTTTTCAGTGATGTGTGGTGATGTTTATTAGAGTGTCTCATGGAGGAAGTATTTTAAGGTGGGGAGGTTGTAAATCCAAGGACATTTCTGAGATAAAAATACATTTATATTCTAATATATCATATGTATTTTGGTTAATTAATAGGTTTATGGGGGACAAGAGGCACTCAAAATAGTTTTGGGAGGTACAGGTAGGTCTACATCTTTTTTCTATAGACTACAGCTAATCCACACTGTAAAGATATGTTTCAAGACATGAAACTGATAAGAAAATGGGAGGATACCCTGACATTAAAACTCACAGTGTGAACCTTTCGTTTTTTTCATTAATACCTCCTTTTAAATTTTTATTATGTTTTTATTATATTGATTTATTTTTGAGAGTGTTTTAAAATATAGAGAGATCTCCCCTTCTCAATAGTAGTGCATGAAATCCCCTCCCACATGGTTTTTATTCCCCTTACATGAAGGTTTATCCCTTACTTTTCAATGAATTAAACCATATTTCACTATAATTGGAAGCTATATGTATGTTTATAGGTTTATTTTATCAGTTATTTTCATTGTCCAGTAATTTATCATTGTTTATGTGCAATTTTCCCAATTTCCAAGGCACCCTTCTATATTTATGATTTCTACTAGATTTGCATGAATCAAAGGCTGGTTTCGGGTGAGTGGACATCTATAAGTTCAAGGTAAATGTTCTCAAATATTTTCCCTCAAATTCATTCCATATTTATTGTGTGTATGATGTGAAGTCTAGGTGGCATGCCATACGCTTGACCTAAATAAATAACTAAATGTGTTTTGACCCTAAATTAGAAAATTAAACCACTTCATGAGCCAATAGTTGTTCATTGGTGAAATAGAACATGACTTTGGCCACCCATGGGGTGTCCTAGACCTTATAAGGTGAGTTATGAAATTAAATGAGAGACCCTAAGGGTATAATGACTTATGTAACAGATCATATTTTTTATTGGGTACGCCTACGACATGCTCAAGGATTTAGGGTACATTTATATTATGTGATCCCTAATGTAACTAAATTAAGTGATTTTTTTGATGAATTTCATATGTATTTTACTTAAATAGTCTATTATAATTCCTTAGGATTATTTCCCTTAAGTTCGGTGATGACGCATGCTACTATCAGAATGCCTTGCTGTGATTCCCATTGTGTATAGTGATGATTCATGCTACATTGGAATGTCTTGAAGTAATTATTTTTAAATTCAATAATGATTCATAGTACTATTATAATTACATGGGGTGATTTCTCTTGTTTTCAATGATGATTCATGCTAATATTGGAATGCTAGGGGTGATTACACTTGGGCTTGGCGATGACACATTCTACTTTGGAACACTATGGGGTGATTCCTCTTGGATTAAATAGTGTTTCCTAATCACTTTGAATTAGTTATTTTTGATTCAATGTGTCACCTTAGAACCTAGAAATTAACATGGATTATTTATTTCATTTTCCATATTCATTATGCACATCAACAAGCACTTATTTATCAAACTATATATACTTATATATGTCACTGGTCATGGCCTACTAAGTGTTACTCACACCTGATCTGGCCATTATTTGGTACCCAACTAGACTTCATGCCTGTAGGATGTGACAAAGGAAAGTAACATGTGATTGATTCTTGATTTTTAATACTAGGATAGAGCAAGGTAGTTGGTACTAGGCTTGGATTCAGGACCATTTTGGAGGATTTCCTAAAAAAATCTTTTTTTATTCTTGGGATATTTGTATTTTTGAACTACTAATGTGTGACTTATTGAAATTTATATAGTTTATATTGATATGGAATTGTTTGAGATTATTTATTATCAATTTTTGTGAAATTTGTTTCTCTAAATGAATCTAATTGATATAATTTATATTATTTTTGTACTCTAATATGGGGGTATAGTCCCCCCACCAAACCATCTCATACCCTAGCTGCTAGTTGAAATCCTTTGGAATAGAAGGATTCATGTATGTGGTATGAGGGACTACTCATCCATTCCAAGAACCACTTAGTCATCATGACCCAAGAGAGGATGTCACCTCCTCACTCCTTGATAGGGTGATAGAGAGTCGTTTTTCAATCATATAATTCTATTTAATGAGTAAAAACATATATATTGAGGTGAATATGTGAGGAGATAATACAAGATTCACAGGCCTTAGGATAGGTAGTTCACCTGGGTTTTACCAAGATGTATTGTAAAGACCAATATCATTATGGGTAATGTAAATCATGAGAAATTTAAATTTATTACTTGGAGTGTAAAAGGGTAAAATATTAATATAATCTATCATAGGATTTAGGATAATTTTTCCCAACACTTTGTTTTTCTTATAATATGGTGTTTAACCTGGGACAAAAGTTTTGTATAATTCCAGGTCATTTTCTTTTCGATGGAATATTAAAATTTAATTAATTAAATATTAATTATTTGAGTGTGTTGGATTAAAGATATCTGATAAACAAAACATCATATTTAGATTTCAACTCCATGGTTGAATATAAAGTTTAGGGTTTTACCATGGCGAGACATAAACTTATTCTAAGCTCCATGGTTTGGCCCCATCCCAGGATGCTTTTTCCCTTTTCTTTCTTTTCTTATTATTTTCCCCCTTTAATTTCCTCCTCCTCGAATATTTATACCTATGTGACACGTTCTCATCCCTCCCACTCTATTAATTTATATAAGATATAATGTGAGGTAAAATGAGGGGATTGTATCTTGGGAGCTCATCTGAAGGTGGGTCGGGCTGCATCGACTACGTGATACGAATATATGAGTGAAGCTATGGAATTTTATACCCCAAGGTAGTTTATATTCAATTTTTTATCTAAAAATTCCCATATATTAGTTAATTATATGTTTTAAAGACTAATATGGGTTATTTGGGACCCCTTATGGGTCGATCTATGGTCATTTTGGTATGAAGTGGGGGTTTTGGGGTGTTTGGTGTGCTTTCCATTTGGTAAATCCTGATCAGACGGTATGTAGTTCAGATAACACATGTCTTGTGCTCTTAATATCATGGTATCTGAGGAAAAAGAGACTACACAGTGTATAATCCTTGTGTACATTCCATGTAGGGGTGACATGGGGTGTGGTCGAGTATTGTAATGTCCCAGAAATTCCATGTAATATTATTATTATATGGGATTATTTCGAGACTAGGTGCTTAGAAGACACTTTATTTCGAGTCCCGGTGAGCCTGGAATAAGTGATTGAACTTTTTTTATGTTTATTTAAAATAGCACACTTGAGCGGTTTTGTCAACTTCTAAACGGGTTCCCTGATTAAAAACTTGAGGTCACTTTTTCATCCAGAATGACGACTTTGCCTAAGAATGGACTTAACCTTGACTAGCATGGGTCGAGGGAAAAAGTTAAATTTTGGAATTTTAAGAATATTTAATAAAAGATATTTTCTTAAGGAAAAATAAAATAAAATTCTAGTTTATTTTATTTAAATTTTGAATTTTTTTAGCGTAACAAATATGTAGTTTGATAAATTAAATTGCATAACGACGCTGCAACGTAGCATAATATAAATGTTGAAACATGTTTTCCCCATTTAATGGGTTAATTGAATACGGGATCATTGGCACAAATGAGTTTCTCTGAACTTAGATATTTGACGTTGGTGAGTGACAATCGATGAATCACCCGTGACGAAAAGCATCATTCCTCCTACATTCTTCCATCCTTTGAAGGATCACCAATGAAAATAATGGGATTCGAATCAAGGAACGATGAATCAAAACGGTGAATTATTTTTCAATGAATGATCCAACCTCGAGGTCGGAGTTTTTTCTTGATGAAAGTATCTCCACACACTTTATTTATAAACAACGAATGTGGATCAACCCACTAACAGGTTGATCAATGTATTGTTTGTTCTTGTGGAGTGGATTTTTTATCTCAGGTTTGAAGGGATAGAAACATAGTGTTAATCATCTCTTTTCTTAATCTAATGTGCAGGAATCAGGCCGACACAAACAACGCTGGATCCCTACATTGTGTGTGTTCTTTTGTTCTTCTTGATTGAACCCTTGGATCGATGAAAAAGCTACTTTGAAGTTGTAGCAAGGATGGAGACACCATAGGAACCTCAAAACACTCATAGATCAGAGAACAGACAACCAAAGCATGTACAATGGCATGCGTAAGGACCCTCTAGCACCAGCATGTGGCGATAGTGCACTATGGTGGTGGAGGTTCTCACGAAATTGGTTATGGGGGCGGACGAGGGTCGTCGACAATAGCTGGTGGCGGGCTCTTCGGTATATGCATCATCGAGCCACATCACACGACCAAGATGGTCATGGTCTAGTATGACCATTGTAGGAAGGCACCATGGGGCGGTCACATGGAGAACCCGCCGTGTTGACCAGGAGCAGATGTGACAGCCACCACCGCATCTGGGTGAGGAAAGTCGGCCTGCTCACTGTGGACTGGACGAGAGCAGGTGGGTCAGGCCTCCCTAGTAGGCTTGACCCACGGCCCTGTCGACCTGGGCTGGGCCCAGCCATACTGCGCTAGGCCTAAGGGATCAGGTTGGATCCGGGTTGGGTCAAACCTGAGTCGAGTTGGTGCACCCAGTAGATTGGGCCAGTCAGTTCAGTCCGACCAGGTCAGAATGGACTTGGACCCCACAATCCTCTCTTCACTAAAAAGTACATAACTTCCAAATTGTGCATCTGATTAATGAGTATTTTATAGCGTTGGGACCCTCTCAATGAGATGATCCTTTTGAAAAAATCCACGTTAGTTTTTTTGGAATCTAGTATATGAATGATGCGTTGAGGACTAGATTCTCTCAGAATCAAGCATGATACGAGTGGGAATCCTATGGCTTCTTGTGATGATAAGACCTTAGTTAGCTGGAGGATGTGTAGAAGTCAAGCGGAGCTCATTGGCATGGAGGATGAGCAGTAGCCGAGAAGACCTCAAAGGCCTGGTAGAACGGTAGTCGAGCGGACCTTAGTGGTCTGGTAGATGAGAAGTATCCAATAAAACCTTAGTGGACCAACAAAAGAGTTGTAGCTGAGCGGACCTCAGTGGCTTATCAGACGAGTGGTAGCCGAGTAGACCACAGTGGCCCAATAGCTGAGTGGACCTTAGTGGCCTAGTATATAAACAGAACTCAGTGACTCATCATGG
The DNA here is from genome assembly GCA_963277665.1 of Viscum album. Lineage (NCBI taxonomy): Eukaryota > Viridiplantae > Streptophyta > Magnoliopsida > Santalales > Viscaceae > Viscum > Viscum album. The sequence continues at coordinate 1,134,845,317 of OY728142.1, read as the reverse complement.
ATGATTCCCTCTATAGTACAAGATGTTCAACTTTACAATTGATAGTCTTACTTTCTATACTTCAGGTTATATTTTTGTGGGATTTCCATTAATTAGTGTGTTATTTATTTTGTGGTATTTTCTTCATGGTTTGGATTACCTACTATGTATTGTGTTACTCACACCTGCCTGGGATCTGCCCTCACATGTCGTGTCTTTTGAAGATGACTGATTTCTTAACGGAGACCTTGGTGGCCCAGTACCAGGCAACAACCAGTGGGGATAGATAAAAATATTTACTCCTACACCTTCCAGATTCTACTCTTCACCTACCCTTCAGGAAGTGTTTTCTTTGGATAAATTATTAGAGACCTTGTACTCCTTTGTTTACAGCTTTTCAATGTGGGGTTTTTATTCTATCCCATTTTGACTTGAATCTTGTAATTTTAATCATAGTGGTTGTATTAGTGTCATGATTGTTTACTTTTCATCATTTTGGGTTTGGATGTGTGTGTTTGAATGAATAAATGTACTCAAGAAAATGAATCCCACTTATGGGTAATGCCTTCAGTGCTAGTTTCCAACCCTTGACCATCGGGAGGTGGGCTTGGGGTAGTCACATAATGATCCCTGGGGGAGGGGTCGTGAAAAATTGGTATCAAAGGTGGTCGGTCCTACCTTGAATACCGAGAGTCTATGGTTTTATTTTGGGGAAATAGTGTTGAATGTTTCAAGTTCAACTTTCAAGCTCCAGGAGTCCAGTGTTGGTGCGGCGGCCAACATATCCATACACTAGGACCCTGATTCATTCTTTTCTACTCGGTACATGAAACCACTAGTTGAATGGATCATAAAAAAATTGAGTGTTTTCTAATGTTATTCTTTAGTTAGATTCTTATCACGAGGTATAACCTATTGACTACGGTTCATCTTAATTAGTTTTAGGATTCCTCCATACAAAGAGCCATCATGGATTCTCATGCGTGGCCACGAAGATGGTATTACCAGTAATGAGTCATAAGTACAAGGACTAGTTCTAGATATGTTCCCACTGGGAGGTGCATCAACATTACCACCACCTGTTGGTCAACATTTTCTACTGGTACTACCATTAAAGGACGCACATAGGCTCAGTGCCTTACATGAGTTCCAGAGGTAGATACCTCCCAGGTTTAAGGGTGAGACTGACCCCTAGGTGGTAGAGTATTGGATCGAGGTGGTTATGCGATTCTTTCATCTGGTGAGGATGCATCTTGACCAGATAGTGATCTTAGCTATGAGACTTCTTCAGGGCTCACCGGGGAGATGGTGGAGATTGACGATCAAAACACACGACGATGTGACCGTTACTTAGATAGACTTTGTGCGCCTCTTTTGAAAATATTTCTTTCCAGCGAAGTTGTGCTCACTGTGCATACAAGATCTACTACACCTACAACAGGGTGGAATGACCGTAGCGGAGTACTCGATGAGATTAACATATCATTCTCACTACTCCACGAACATTGTGTGAGACCCATTCTTTAGGGATAGAACTTTTGAGAAGGTACTATGTCGGGAGATCAAGGTGTCCATGGTATCGCTTATCATCCCTAATCAGGTTGGGGTGATGGAGAGAGCACTACTCATTGAGTGATTTCTGGAAAAGTAGGTGCCAGTAGAAGGAGATACCAGTAGACCCCGGGAGGCAGAGTCTTTAGCTGTGGGTAGCCAGCAACATACATGGGGGCCCAAGCGGGCTAAGAATTTCAGGGGATGACCCCAAGATCAAGGATCGGTAGTGCAAGACCCCCAAGGTAGAGGGATTTTTCATAGGGGCAGGAAAATCTACTCATGCGATGAGCAGGGGAACATGGATTGTGGATTCCCTACTCTCTATGTAGACGACCGACAGATGGTCAAGGGACTACTGAGGTAGAAATAGAAGTTATAGTAGGGTGGTCAACAGGTCGGCAGATGTGGTAGGGGAGTCGACATCGTATCAGGCGGTGGATAGAGGTTTGATGTGGTACCACCACCACCCCCAGGTGGTCCACCACGTGCTCCAAGAGCTCGTAGAGAGGGGTGAGTCCAACTACATGAGATAGAGGCCTATGACCAAAAAACTTCATAGATGATTAGAGGTATGATATGTGTCTTCTCCACCTTATCTATAGTTCTTATAGACATATGTTCTAGCCACTCTTTCTTTGACATAGACCCTGTTCAGAGATCAAAGATTTCGGGGGAGCTGTTGGCTCGATCCTTGTGATTAGAAGACTCCTATGGGAGAGGATTCAAGGATTATATACTGGTGTAGATAGTGTGAGCTTACTCTGGGAAGAAATATCTTCAGCTGGGATCTTCTAGTACCAACATTGAGGCCTTATGACCACATCCTATGTATAGATGGTTTATCCATAGTTTATTCTCAGATCGACTACTTTAGACGTAGAGTGTGGTGTTTCCACAGAGAGGGGACCAGGTTTCCCTTCACTGGAGAGAAGGTATCACTTTTAGTGTAGGACAAGGTTTTTCAGAAGAGGGTGTAGCCGATCACTCACCAGTTGGCTAGCCTCACCCTTGGTGCGGTAGATGTTGAGATTCATCACCTTCCTATAGTGGTGAAAAAATATTAATATTTCTTTCTTGAAGATGTTTTTTGGATTACAATCCTATAGAGAGTTAGACTTCTATATATATTTCTACCCTGGGATGGTGATGATATCCACATAAGCATATCAGATGGCTCCCACGGAGCTTTGTGAGATGAGGTTGAAAATAGAATATTTGTTGGACAAGGGCTTTTTGAGGCCCAGTGTTTCACCATGGGAATCCCTGGTATTGTTTTCCAAGAAGGAATTTGGGAGTTTGAGGTTTTTTTGTGTACTTATGGTGCCTAAAAAAATTAACTATAATGAGAATGTATCCATTGCTGAGGATTGATGACCTCTTCGATTTGTTGAAGGGAGAGAGATGGTTCTTGAAGATAGATCTCTAATCAAGCAATCATTAGATTCATGTATCGGATGAGGATGTACCGAAGACAGCCTTTATATCTCGGTATGGCCACTAAGAGTTCATGGTGATTTTTTTTGGCATGGCCAATGCCTCATTAGAGTTCATGGGACCCATGAACAGGATTTTTCAGCCCAACCTTAACCGGTTTGTCATGGCCTTCATTAATGACATCCTAGTATACTCAGCATCTAATGAGGAGCACACTACACACCAATGGATAGTCATGTATACAATCATAGAGCTCCATATTTATGGGAATCTAATTACACATTAGTTCTAGATTTGGGAGGTCTTCTTTCTTGGACACATCATTTCAGAGGTTGGAGTTGCTTTGGATATAGCAAGGATATAGGTGGTTCTTTCTTGAGAGCCACCCAAGGGTGTTTCAAAGGTATGAAGTTTCTTGGTATTTGTTGGGTACTACTAGAGGTTGATGAATGACTTTTCTAGGGTAGCATTACCCTTATCATCTTTGAAGCAATAGTGAAAACCCTTCATGGGTTTGGAGATTTTCCAGTAGATTTTTTAGGAGCTGAGGTAGAGATTGATGAGTGCCGCTATATCGAGACTTCCTGAGGTGGTAATTGAGAATGTAGTATTTTGTGATGCATCAGGGACTCGACTAGGTAATTTTATAATATAGGGGAAAGCATTTATACCTACGGTTCATGACAGTTGAGGTAACATGAGAAGAACTACAAAACCCATGACCTAGAGCAAGCAGTAGTGGTATTTTACTTGAATATGTTGAGGCACTACTTCATGGGTGATCAGTTAACCATATACTCTGATCAGAAAAGACTTAGGTATATCTTCTCCCAGAATTACCTGAACTTTATTCAACGGCGGTGGATAGAGTTCTTCCAGGACTACAACTTTGAGATAGTTTATACTCCTGGGAAGGGGAACATGGTGGGAGACGTACTCAGCAGAAGATCCAGTTTTCAGTTACTGAGTGAGGCACCAGAGTAATTCGCGGCGATGCATATATCATTTGGGGATAAATATGGATTAGCTTATCTCAAGTCAATGGTTTTCTGTCCCCCAATCTTACAGAAAGTTAGGGAGGCACAGCTTATGGATGTTGACTGTGAGGCCTGACATGCATAGTTATCCTAAAAAAATATCCTGATGGATTTTGATAGGTGGGGAGAATTCCATCCTTTTTAGGTGGCGAAACATTGTACCAGTGGTTTTATGTGAGGAGGTTCTGGGGGAGTTCCACACCTTTCCTTTGGAAATACATCTAGAATTGGAAAATATGTACGAGTACCTATGATGTTAGTAATGGTGGTCGGGGATGAAGAAGTCATTAACAGAGTTTATTTCATGGTAACTCACTTGTTATCAGGTGAAGGCATAACATCAGGTTCCAGCAGGCTTGACTTAGCTGCTTGAGGTGCCATAGTAGAAGTGGGATGGTATCTCGATGGACTTCTTGATGGGTTTACATCACATGTCGAAGGGGAATGATACCATCTAGGTGGTCTTTGACTAACTCTCCAAGTCATCCCACTTCCTACCCATCCGAGAGTAGGGTTCAGTAGAGATATTGGGACCCCTATACGTGTAGGAGATAGTTCGACTCCATGGAGTCCCATCGATGATATTCTTGGATCAAGACACATGATTTACGTCCAGGTTGTGGAAGGGATTACAGGATGCATTTTAGACTCAGCTGCACTTGAGCACAACTTTCCACCCCCAGACAGATGTTCCAATGGAGATGACTATCAGGGTATTAGAATACCTTCTCTGTGCTTGTATCTTGGACTTGGGGTGCAGTTGGGAGGATCACCTACCACTAGTGAATTTCATGTGAAACAACAGATACCCCTCCACCATTGGTATGGCAACGTTCGACGAACTGTATGGGCAGCCATGTTGGTCACCGTTATGCTAGACAGACCTAGGGGAGTCAACACTCGTGGGTCCAGATATGGTATAGGCTACCACTAATAAGGTGAAGGTCATCCAGGAGTGGATGAGGAATACATAGAATAGGAAAAAAATATTATGTGGATAGGATGCAGAGGCCCTCAGAGTTCAAGCATGGAGACCATGCGTTCCTTTAGGTCTCACCTCGATGGGGATTGTTGATATTTGTACAGGGTGGAAAGATATCTCTAAGGTTCATCAGACCTTTTTAGATTACGATCATAGTTGGAGAGGTGGCATACCACCTATATCTCCCCCGATAGATTCACCTGGTGCATAATGTCTTCCACTAATCACAACTGAGTAGGTACATTCATGATCAATCACACGTAATCAACTGGGGAGATTTGGATATTGATGACGAGGTCACATTTGCAGAGTTCTAGGTAGATATTGTGGATCGACAGGAGTGGTTCTTTCATGGATGGTTGATTCCTCTAGTGTATGTTCGGTGGAAATACGGGAATATACAGGAGAGAACATGGGAGCGAGAGGTTCAGATCCGAGCTCAATACACTCATTTTCTTGTTTAGCCCTTGTTTTGGCTTACGAGGAGATAAATCTATAAAGGTAGGGGTAATGTAATTTACTAGAAATTATAGGTAATTTTTTTATTATAGGGGATTATTTTGAGAGCAGATGCTCAGAAGGCACTCGATTCTGAGACCTGGTGATCCCAGAATAAGTGTTTGAACTTTTTTTAAGTTTATTTAAAATAGCGCATGTGAGCAGTTTTGGAAACATATAAATAGGTTCTTGGATTAAAAATTTTAGGTCACCATTTTGTTTGTAACAATGAATTTACTTAAGAATTAACATAACCTTGAATGGCATGGGTCGAGGGAAAAAGTTAATTTTCATAATTTTAAGAAATTTTAATAAAAGAAAATTTCTTAAAGAATAATAAAATAAACTTTTAGTTTATTTTATTTAAATTTTGAATTTTGTTGTAGGATAAGAGAAACATTGATTCATAAATGAAGCAGTGTAACGACACTACAACACAGCATATAAAAATGCTGAAACATGTTTTCCCCATTTAATGAGTTAATCGAATATGGGATCATTGGCATAAATGAGTTGCTCTGAACAAAGAGATTTGACATTGGTGAGTGATGATCGATGAATCGCCCATGACGATGAGCACCATTCTCCCTCCATTATTCCATCATTCAAAAGGATATCCAATAATAATGGCGGGCTTCAAATTAAGTAACAACGAATTATAGCAGTGCGTTCTTCACCAATGAACAATCCAACCTTGAGGTAGGGGTTTTTTCTTGATGAAATTATTTCCCCATGATTTATTTATAAACAATGAACATGGACCAACCCACTAATAGGTTGAACTGTGGATCGTTTTTTCTTATGGGGTGGATTTTTTTATCTCGGGTTTGAAGGGATAGAAATTTAGTGTTAATCATATCTTTTTTTATTCTAACGTGGAAGAATCAGGCCAACATGGACAAGGTTAGATCCCTCCATTGTGGGAATTCTTATGTTCTTCATTACCGAACCCCCTGATTGAAGACAAGGCTACTTTGAAACCATATCTGAGACGACGATGACCCGAGGACCCCAAAAGAACACGCGAATCAGAGAACGAACCACCATAGAAATTCTGAGGGCCCATGGAAGGACCCACCAGCAATGACCATGTGTGGGAGGCGACACGCATCGATCGTTTGTTGCAGTGGTAAAGGTCCCCGTGACATCGGTTGTGGGGTAGTGGATGAGGTCTGCCGACAACAGCTAGCGATGGGGTCTCTGGCGGACGCGGTATTGAGCCGCATCACATAGCTGGAGGGCCGTGTTCCAACAGGACTGTGACAAGAAGACCCCACGGTAACTGTCGCTATGCCTAGGTGAGGTAAGTTGGCCCGCTCACAATGGACCGGGTTGGAGAAAGAGGTATGGCCACCCCAGTGGGACTAAACTATTGTACAACCAGTCAAAGACGAGCCCAGCTAGACCGGGTCGGGCCAAGTTGACCGAGTGAGATCCTTTATGGGTTGGACCTGGGTCGGTGGGCCTAGAGAACTAGGTCAGGTTGGGTTGGTATGACTGGGTCGGACCGGACTCGGACCCAATCTTCCCCATTTTACAAATACATCCATAACTTACAAACCGTATGTCCGATTGACAAGACATTTGATGCGTTAAGAACCTCACGATGAAGAGGTCCTTTTGACTTACTCTAAGTGAGTTCTTGTGTAATTTTGGATATGAAAGATTGCTTGAGTATTATATTATCTTGGAATAAATGCCACTACAAGCAGGAATCATGTGGCTAGTTGTGACGAGAAGGAAGTAGTCGAGCTGACCTTAGTGGACCAATAGATGATCGGTAGCCAGGAAGACCTCAGTGGGCTGGAATACGAGAAGTATCTAAGTGGAACTCAATGGGACAGTAGACAAGTGGTATCCAAGTGGACCTTAGTGTCCCGAAAGATGAGCGGTAGCTGAGCGGACCTCAGTGGCCCTACAGATGAGCATTAGCTGACCGGACCTTAGTGGCCCGACAGGTGAGCGGTAGCTGAGAAGACCTTAGTGGCCCAGTAGTGGTGTCAGCCTCAGTGTACCAATAGATGAACATACCTCATTTACTCATTGGGGATGATTCCCTTAGCATTACATGATTTCCATCTTTACGACTGATAATATTTCTTTCTATACTTTAGGTTATACCTGTGTGAGTTGTCTGTTACTTCATGTGTGATTTCCTTTGTGGTATTTTCTTCATGGTTTGGGTTCCTTACTGAGTATTGTTTTACTCACCCTTGCATGATCTCCTCCTGCATGTGTCGTGTCTTATGAAGATGATCAGCGTCTCGATGGAGACCTTGGTGGCCCGGGACCTAGCGGCTCCCAGTAAAGATAGATCGGCAAGGTGTACTTCTACAAATTCTTAAATCTACTCTCCACCTACTCTTCAAGTAGTGTTTTCTATAGATAGATTATCAGATACCTTTTACTATCTTTTTTATATCTTGTCTTTTTTGGGTTTTTATTCGGGCCCATTTCAACTTACATCTTGTACTTTTACTCTCAGTGGTTATCTTAGTGTCATGCTTGTTTACTTTTCAGCATTTTGGGTTTGTATGTGTGTGTGTGTGTGCAAATAGATACTCAAGAAATTGCCTCCCACTTACGAGATAATTCTTTCAACACTTGTCACCACCCCTGGCTATCAGGAGGCGAGATTGGGGTAGTCATGACACGGGTCTCATGGGATGGGTCGTGATAGTACTTAGCCCAACACCCTAGGTTGGGGGCACATGGTCGTGTAGTTTTCATGGTCAGACCCTAGGTGTTGTATAGGGCCATAGGTTTTATAGGGTATTTTTCCTAACCCCATGTGAAGTACATGTCTAGGTACCTAGTTTGACTTACACAATGTATGTGTTCTGTACATGGTGTGTAGTCGGGAAAAGTGAACATTATGTGGGTAGTGGCCCACAACAAGGGAGGACCATTATAGTTACACTCTTTGTACATGGGTTACATTCTCTATACTACCTCCATAGATATTTTTTGATTAGTTTTTTTACTTGATGTCATAAATAGACTTGTGAGTAGTCCATTCAGAGTGTTTCTTACATGGATCAAGATGGTGGAATCTCTTTAACATTTACAGGGTGTCTGTAGTATTTTTTCTTCTAGGAATGATTGGTTGGTATCATTTTCTTGAGGTTTTTTTCTTTATAATCCACCTACATGTTGGTTTGTGAGATGTGAGGCCTGAGTGAGGGTCTTTATTTTGTTGGATTATTTGGATTATAAACACAAAGTCATTTTAGCTATGATTATTCTCGAGAGGTTGGGTTGTATAGTATATCTGATGATATTTTGGGATGGTCCAAGGATGTTAGGACCTATTGCTTGAGGTTTTATCAATTAAGTTTTAAGACCACTTCCTTGAAGTTTTTTTCAGTTAGACCTATCAGATGGGAAGACATTATGGAGTGTCAAGTACAAGAGGGAACTATTGAGTGGATGTTGAGGGGTATAAGAGACCCATTATGGATTCTCATTATGGGTGAGATAATAAATGAGAATATGTTGTATGTCATGGAGGATTACTAATGTATTCTAGTGATGAGATTTGTTTGAGGCAATATTAGTGTGAAAGGAGACCCATGTAGATTTTCATTTTATTAATGAGGTCATGAGGACCATTTAGAATTCTTGTTTGGATGATTATTGGTCATGATGGGTTGGGTTTTGTTGATGGTTGTTTATGGGTACCTTTTGGGTGTTTTTATGGTCATGGATGTGTTTGGTGTTGAGTCTCTAGTTGAGGATATTTTAATCGGATATAGACCATGTTTTGAGAATGATGTGATCTAGGGGACTTAGGGACCCCCATGTTTTTTTGATCCTAAGTGAGAGTCATTATTATTTAATATTTATCCACTTTGGGAATAACCCTATAGTGAAGATACTAGTGGTGATAGTTGGTAATGATTTTTTCATGTTTTAGGGGATTGTATGAGCCTAGATATTCATTGACCACAAGATGTTCAGTGTTGATGATTTAGAAGTTTGGATGATGAGTTCAATAGTTGATTGGATCTTTAGTTTATAGCCTTTGACCAGGGATGTTTGTTGTAGTTTCTACAAAGGATTGGATTTTAGAGGCAAACTTTAGGATATCTTTATATAGGTAATTTTCCATGAGATTTATCTAGCTCTATCTTCTATTAGAGGGGTGATATTAGATGGATTTAAGAAGATAATGGATGATCTATAGGAGTGAATACCTCCCCTAAAAATATAGTATTCTTACCTACATAGGGGTGGGGTGTTCATGGTTCTAAACATTTTGGAGGGCCTAGGTTATAGGTTTATCCTTTCCCCGATTGTATATTTTACAAAATGGGTTAGTTCTGTAAGATTATCTTGATCTTTGAAGGTTCTATAAATGTTATTAGGGTTATTATCACCAGTTTAGATCATGTTAATAGAGTCCTAGAGCTTGATATAGGTATTTGTTGTGGTCATGGATGCCTATTATTAGATAAAAGTGACAAACATTCATTAATTTTACATTTTAAGCTACATGGAAATCCTGTATAGATCTGGAGGTTGTGCATGTTGTAATGTGATTCGGTGATCCATGTGTTATATATTCATTCATGGGGGCCAATGTGGGGGTATATTTACCTCATGTGTCAGGATGCAACCCTAGGTTGTATATTTTGTTTGTTTTCTTGTTTATTTCCCTATTTTTATTATAGTAGTTTTTAATTCCTTGTTTATTGTTTTATACCAGATGTTATTAATTTTTGACTAGTCTAGGAATATAACATGTGAATCCACTTCTATATGATAACATATTATAGGTTCATCATTGGGGTTGGCCTTATAATATTTATTTATAAACCTTGGTATATGAACCTCAGTGTGTATGTAAACCTTACATATTCTTTAAGGATGACCACATAATGCATAGAATAAGGGGATGAGGTCTAGTGTTGTATTATGAAGTAGGATGACTCATGTGGAGTATTTGGATCGATTTGGTGTTATTAATTCTTTTGGAGACCTTGTTTAGGTATGGATCAGTGTTGTTAGTAGATCCCTATTAATTTTATTTTGAATATGTTTATTATGTATATTTAATTAGCCTGGTGGGTGATTAGTTGTTTTTTGTTTTATAATTATTGAGCATGTATAACAATATATTGCATTTGATTTATTATGATCTATTCTTGTTTCATTTTTTCATTATGTACTCTTTTATATTTATCATTGTGGATATTTTTGTTATTTCCAATATTAATTCACTTCAAATTAGGGTATAGTATCCCAACTATGTCTGTTAGACCCTCACTTTTTATTGATAACCTCAAGCATATGGGTAGGCATTCTTGAGGCCTTGTAGTGAATAATATAGGGTGATGTGTTAGGTAGAACTATTATAGTTCATTATAAAATGGTATCATAGCTTGTATTATTTTCTTAATTTGAGAAATTCGTAGACAAGTGGTTTTAAAAAAATTTGAAACTTTTGATGGATATTATGATGGTGTTTTATGAGCACCTTTACTGATAGTAAGTCTAAGATTCTAGGGAATGAGATTACAATTATTGGTTTCCATATTTACAGTAGTATTATTTCAAATATCGTGATACACATGGGTTTTAATATTTATGGTTTATTATTTTGGCCTCAATGTAACAACCCCAAAAAATTAGTGTAAAATAAGAGCATGCTCGATAAATTTCATGACATGCGATGGTAATTTTTAAACAAAATATGATATGATATAAAAATATTATTATTTAAATGTGAATGCTATAGAAAAGATGTTAAATTGGAATGTATGAATAATAATAACTACATTATGATAAATATTCATAAAGGTATTAAATAATGTAAATTTATTTATTTATACGTAATAAATAATTATTTAATTTTTAGTAATGTCATATTATGCTTCAAAAATATATGTTCTTCAAAAATATATTAAATTTTGTGTGCAGACATTATAATTAATTTATACCAATTTTAGATACTCTATTTGATTTAATCGATATCATTTATATAATCAACCTTTTAATATTATATTAGGGTACACTCTTGGAATGTTTTTAAAAAGATATATTTTTTATTTAATAGTGATTTTTTTTGAATTTTGTAAAACTATTATTTCTTTTCATTGAATCATGTAATTTATATGTCTCATTATGTATTTAATTTTATATTAAATTAAATTAAGTATCCTTTAATTATAAATTATACAATTTACTATATATGAATTTCCATTATACTTGATTTTGGTATAAGATCAATTTTAGGCTCAAAATACATTTTTCTAAAAACAAATTTTCATTATGTTTTACACATGTATCATAAAATTGATTTCTAAAATATAATGAAACAAAAAATTTAAAAAAAAGATTAAATATTTGGAATTAGTAGATTAATTTTTTTTCAACAATTCCTTTTTATTTTTTTCATTATGAATAATAATTGTGGTAAATATTTTCACCTCGATAATGGTAAATGGGTAAAATATGGTTGAAAATATGGGATAATGACTATAAATCTCTGAAACACTTGCCTTTATTTAATTTAATAGGTTCTTTTAGACATTAATAAAATTATTTTCAATTTTTGATAAATTACTTACCACATTCCTTTGATAATGACTTTGATAGTATTATTAGTAAAGAATAAATACAATATCTCCCTCCATTTTTTAAATATCTATAATATTTTTCATAGGGATAAAACGAGGTTGTGTTAGATTTTAAATATTTATTTGAAATATGAATGATTGTTCTATGATTTTAATTTATTTTTAGTGTTAATTTATGTAATTATTATTTTAAATTCTTACACAACATCGACCTAATGCTTTTTTAAGTAATAGAAAGATCAAATAACTGATATTAAAAATAAAAAAAGTAATAAATTTTGGATGAATTATTATATTCCATGAATTTTTTAGATAAATATAGAATATTTTTATTCTTAAATGTTTATATATGAATTAAATTTATATTTTGTTGACTTTAAATTCAAACTATGTGAATAGTCCCAAAAATGATTGTAATGGTATCTTATGTTAAATAATATTTCATTAAATGATTTAAAATTCTTAAAAAATTATGATTTTAAAATTTAATGGTATGTGTTAAATAACATTAATCATTTTACAATTATGGTTTAATTATATTTTAATAGAAACTTTCTTGACCCCAAAAGAGTAAAAAAATTGATATCATAGTAATCATCTAACAGGTTAACAGGGGTTAAAACAAAGAGATAAGGGTTAAAATATAACCTAAACATATATAAATATTATTTTAATAGATTATTTATACTCATAATCATCCTATATTTCAAATAAAACCACATGTTTACACTTGGAAATGAAAATATATTATATTTTAATCGTTTTAGTTATTCCATGTGTGTCCTTTCTTTCACTATAAAAGAACACCACCCCTCCTCTCTTCCTCACAAAACCATGATCCACTTAGATAAACTATACCATTCCAAGAACCCTTATAAAAATCTTTATCCAATTTATAGAGGTTATTGTATCTTCAGAATTCCATTTCTAGGGTTTGTAAGGATGTATCTAAAGAAATATCATCATACAGGGGGTAATCATCTTAACCTAATTTTTTATTTTACTTCTTCTTTTACCTCATTAAATTATTAAATAACCATTAAAATATAATAAAATAAGTATCTAACATATACAAAGATGATATTATATTACTTTCATAGCCTTATTCATCTATTTTTTCATCAAATGGGAAATTAAAGTGTCGCATGTGTGTATGTGTAGACTACCACCTCCACAAAGAGAGACAATTCATTTTCCATCACCGCCTCACACAAATATTCATAATGACATATTTAATAAATATATATTATATTATTTATATAATTAAAAAAATTTAATGATAAAATTTTATTTATCTTCCTTATTATTTTTTATTAGAAAATAAAAATTGTGTTCATCTGTACGTACAGACTACCCTCTCCATTAATGTTGTAATTCATTTTTATATATCTAACTATAATGGATTGGAATAAATATAAATATAATGAATATATTTTATATTTATATAATTACAAATATTATTTATATGATGTAATCAAGATCAAGATGCAAGGACTAGTACTTCCAAACTAAAACTTACATGAAAAACGAAACAGCTAACACAGGGAACCCGATGATTTTATTATAGATTTATTAATAAATTGTTTTAAAATGTTATAAGTGGATAATATATGAAATTATAAGTATTTATATGTTTATTTTACATATTTATAATAAATTTAAATATATTATACTGGTGGTTAGAGTGATGAAAAAGAAAATCAATCTTAATATAAGGGTTCTTTGTCTCAATATTGTTTTGTTGAGACATGTTTAATGTTATTAACCTATTTATGTTTATTGGGTGCGTATAAAAAATCTTTGACCTGTTATATAATGAATACTTCTTAATTCATGGTATTTATGTTAAAATTAAAATTATTTCATGCAAGGCTTTTTTGTTTGAATGTTATCATCGTTGTAACGGGTTGTCTTCTCAAATTGTCTTCTTTGGGATGTCTTTTATGTTATAAATATATCTTATTTCTAGAGGTGTATCTACTTAACAATGTTCTATTATGGATATATTGATATTCATGGTATTTAGAGTTTAATTTTAAGGTATTTATTGTTAGGGGCTATGATTTGAAATTTACCAAAGTGGTAAGTGTATTACATTACAATATCATTTTTACTGGAAATTTTTTTTCATAAATTTTCAATGATGAAATGATAAGATCTAATTATTAAAGATCTCATATATTTTATTATTTAAAAAATATTTTTATAGATTATAATTTTTTCTTTTAATTTTTATCTCTCCATATAATGACTCAATCTTAGAAATTACAAAATATTGATTTTTAGTCAAGAATTTATTCTCTTACATATGAATATATTTTTAGAATTAGAGTTTTAGAGAATTAGGCCATAAATAATACATAAAAAATCATAAAATAAAAAATGGAAATTTATAATTACTATCCATTTTTTATATATCATAAAAATTTTAAAATAAAGCATGATTTATTTTAATGGAAAATTTTCACGACATCCAACTTGACTTCTTTATTTTACTTAACCATCCTTAAAAACATTTTAATTTTTTAAAAAACATGGGATGCAAACAAAAAAAATAAGGGATAAAAGAAAGGAAATCATTATTTCAGTAAAAATATAAAATCACATAAAATATTTAACTTTAAATAAAATTTATTTGAGTTAAATAAATTAAATACCTTCATAAGAAAACAAAAAAAAATATTTTTCTCAAATAAATCATTTAAACCCCTTACTATGAAATTAAATCCCATTTTGGTGACATAGAGAATAATATACATAAAACCCTTTCAAAACTCTTTTAATTGGAATAATCATACGGTTGACTTTCAACATTATGATTACCCAATTAATTAGAGATTTATAATGGAGATAACTCTTTTTATAAGATATATTAGGCTCACCCATGAGATATAATGGGGCTCAACCCTTCTCATAAGGTATATCAGGCTCACCCATTTATCGGGAGATATAATATGGCTCAACCCTTCATATAATCTATATCGGGCTCACCCACAACCTATAATGGGGATAAACCTTTCATTTAAGTTGTAAACCATTTCATATAATTCTCAAGTACCATATCATGAAAAAAATTATCATATAACAGTTTTAAAATCTATTTTAAACCCATCTGAAAAACACAATGGGAAAAAATATCATTTTCTTTAAAAACGCCGTTTTTATTACCAAAATAAAATTTTCTTTCAAAACCCATTTTAAATACCAAATATCAAAAAAAAAGATATTGTTTCATTTAAGTAAAAATATAATATTTAAATTGAATATAGAAGTCACATAATAGTCACGGTGGTAGACAAGTTATCATTATTATATACGTTAAGAATAGAACGTCCATTTTTTCTTTTTTCGAAACATTCCATATAAAACGCGTAAAAAGACTCCTTTTGAAAACCATTTGAATAAATTAAAGAGATATAAAATTTAATTTATAAATATTTTTTATCCTCATAAAATCATTAATAAAAATAATTTATAAAACATGGACAATGAAGAGAAAAAGAATTTGGGTAAAAACACTAAAATAGAGGTTTTTAAAGTAAAATTCCTTTATCACTTGGGAAACACTTGAATAAAAATACCAAGGAAATATTAACTTTAAAAAAACATTAAATTTATTTATAATATATAAATTCATGATATAACATGTCAAGGGTATCTATATACACCTTATAAAATAATAAATTTGCATTACATCAAGAAATACCACAAGGAAAGGAAATTGAGATGAATTCTCTTTCCTTGAGTCTGATTCATCATGTGTGTCTTTATCTTCCAGAATAATAAACATATGTTATTTATTTAATTTATTTTCTAACCTTTAATTTTTATTATTACATTCATTTCAATTATTACTATGTTATATACATTTAATTAGTCAATTATGTTTAAGTCAGAAACTTTGAACATATTAAACTTATGTTTCAAAATTGACTTTGGTAGGTCGATTAACCTCAAAGGGTCATTATTTAAAAATATAAAGAACAATAATAATTAAATAACTATCATATTAATAGATAAATTATAATTTTAAAACCAATCATGAAATATGGTTATGAAAAATGAACTAACCTTATGATCATGGAGATTTTTGGTCATTCGTACAAACGAGCAATAGGTATATAAGGCAAGAGAAGAACATTCAACTAGATACATTGAAATTAGATATCCCAATAATGGAATATTGGATGGGAATGGATAATGGGTTATGGTAAATAATAGGTCGTGTTCTATAATTCCCATGTCAACTATTACAATTAGTAATCATTTTGATGGTTTGGAAGTGGAAGCTCGAGTTCAAGATCATTGAGTCTCAATTCAGGTAGTGATGGGAATCCAAAGCCCACAGAAAATGGATAATCACAGTGAAGGGAAAGGAATTTGTGAGGCTAAGTTAGGATATGATATTTCTAGCTTATTCTCAGTTGATAGTGTTGATGGAATGCATGAAAGAGGACTCCATAGACCCAGGATATAGAGGGGTAAGAAGGGAAACTAGGATTTGGGGAGTTACATTATGACTAAGAGGAAGAAATAAAAAGGGTGTAAATATTACTCACACTTACCTAAATTTATGGAAACTATGTAAGTCAATAATTTAATGGCTGAATATAGGGATTATTTTCACACTTCTAGTGACCAGGATACAGAATTTACTGAAGTATGAATCCAAATACAGGAAATTATTATTATTACGGGTGACTCTCCTAGTGTTCCCAATACTGATTTGGTGGCTCCCACAAAGGAATAACTCAATTTCTTGAATAATGCAGTAGTTATAAAGGGAAAAAATAGATATACGAATCGAGAGTGTATTATACACTCTTAGGAATAAATGATGGGGGAGTCTCTCCATATTAAATCTTCACAAGAGGATACTGACAGGATGTACAAAAGAATGATTCAAGTTGATAAAAATAAAGAGAAATGTGGGTGGATTGATAAGAAAGATCTCATCTTGATATGAGGTCTCAATTATAGGAATATATTTATTGAATAATTCCATCTAACTTGGGACAAGATATCCTACCATTTTGAATCTCTCCTCAACGATGACCCATGTACGAAAGTCTCTGATCTCCAATGATGTTCATACTGGGATAGATCTTCTGGTAAGATAAAAGTAGATTTAAATGATTTGGTGATTGTTTTTTCTTCTAGATGACTTTATTTTTAACTCATGAGGTTTCACACTTTTCCATTAAAGTGTTTTAAAAATAAAAATTTAATTTTTAGTCAGTACACATGAGAAAGGTTTCCAATTTTCCATTAATCATTATAGAAATAATGTAAGTTAAAGTTTATATTTAAATAATTATAATCATATCATAAATTCTATATAATTTAATTATATATACATAAATATATCATTATTTTTATTTGGTTATGAAAAATAATAATTACATCTCTTTGAGGAAGTGGTTTTCCACACACCTACGAATGACGTTATCACTTTTTTTTTGTGGAATTGTAAGAAGAAAAAGACATATTTCTTTCTAAAAAATAATTATTTATTAAATAGCATAATTATGTTATTTATTTCATATATATTCATTAAATTTAACCTTATTGCCTTCCAAATTAGTGTCTATGTTAGAATTGTAATATATATCATGAGTCATTTAAGTTCAGCGTTGTGTGTTGAATATGACCTCGAACATAAAAATATCAGGGGTACATATAACACAAGATAAACTGAGTGTTCCATATAATTCAATATAAAATATATGTTTCATGTTATGTACACTATCAAATATATTTTTATTCTTTTAAAATATTAGGGTGTAAAATCCTCGCCCTTTAATTAATTACATCCTTGCAATTTGAAATTTATCTCAATAATCAAAGGATGGGCATCCTTGAAATAAAATTAATCAATTAATAACCTATTTACTAAGTTTTTCAGTACATCCATTTTTAACAAGATATAATAATATTATTTGGATATTATTAAAAAATTTATTAATAGTTATATTAACCATAAAGGTTATGAATACCTTTAAGCTCATGTCTATAACATATAAATGAATTATTCCACAAATAACTTTTAAACTAAAATATATACATAAAATATCTATAAAAACTCAATATATTTTTGATAAGATACTTATATTACTTAAAACATAAAAAAATGGGTTCCTCAGTAATTGGTATTATGACCATCCTTTGAAAAATATTGAGCTCCCTAGATTTTTCACCACTTCACTAGATGGACCAACTTCAATTGTAGAAGTAACAAATGATTTTACCACCACTTTTTCCTTTTTATCATGATGATTTACACCCTAAGTAAATTTATACACATGTTATCATAATGTCATAACTCATTGAAAATAAATCATCTTATTGTTCATTGGATATCTATTATCTCTTTCTTAGATTCCTTAGAACTCATTTTTTTATAGTGATGAACATTGTAACCAATCATAACACACTAGTAACACTTTCTAGATCCTGAAAAACATTCACTAAAATGTTTTTACCACATTGGGAATAAGTTATGGTATTAACTCTATAATTATTAATTTTATTATTCTCTATTTCTTACCACGATGAACATTTCTTACTCTTGTCATCTCATGGAACATAATGCTGGTAAACTACATCTGAAATTTTTTAGCACAATGAACAAATTTCTAATAAATTTTAAATTCTCATTAGAAAAATCTCTTAATAGGCTTGTTTTTAACCCTAATTAAAATATATTTTTTTTAGTATCATTGTCTTGAATAAATTCTAGCACATAACTAGAAAATATTTTGAAGTTTTCGTTATATGAATCCACAGACTCTTCATCATTCTGCTTCAATTCTTGGAATTGTTTCTTCGTCCTAAGCCAAAAAACCGTATTGAAATTTTTCTCATGGAAAATATTATTTAAAGTTTCCCATTACATATCATCAAGATCATATATCTCTCTTTTAATCTTAACCAAAGACCACTATCAATCATATTCACCTTCAAAACGATATATGGTAAGTGTTAATTTTTAATTATCTGAATATAACATGACTTTAAATATCTTATCCAAGGTTCTGATCCATCCTTCAGCTGACATTAGTACAGTATAACCATTTAATTATGGGGGGATATTTCATCATGAAATTATCTAATATATGCATTTTTCATTATGGTAGATAAGGTTCCTCTCTAGCATGGATACCACCACCATTTATAGCTTGTGTCAACTAATTCATCACTACAACAAACTGTTTTATTCCAATTCTAGCCATATCGGGATGCTATTGTGGAAGGATATTCTCTTATTGGTTCATTCAAACTATAGTTTCCCTATTTAATATATAGAGAAATATTCTAAATCAAAATATTTTAGTTCGAGTAACATGGTAATCTTAAAATTCTATATCATTTCAACTTAAACATATAGTAAATCGTCTAAGGGAATGCTATTAACACTATCCTAAACTCTAAGCTTTTTTAAATCATCCTTTGAAACCAACTATAAGGACCCTAAATTAAATATTACATAATCTTGTTTTTTAGTCAATAATTTATTATCTTATATTTTAGGATCTTTTCAAGATTATAGTTTTAGATAATTATTCCATAATTCATACATAACAAAACCATAAAATAAAAAGTGGACACTACTGAATAGTATCCATTTTTCTATAACATAAAATCTTTTAAAATAAATCATTATTTATTTTCATGGAAAATTTCAATGAATTTAAACTTTGATTCTATATTTAACTTATGCATCCATTAAATCCTATGATTTTTTTAAAACATGGTATGAGAAAAAATATCTTAGTGAGTAGCAAAATAAATGAAACCATCAATTCAGTAAAAAATGAAAACCCATGAAATATATAACTTTACATCAATGTTATTTAAGAAAAATTAAAAAAAAATAACAAGAAACCACATACACATTTTTCTCAAAGAAATCCATTAAAAACAAATAGTAATTAATTAAAATCCATTTATAGTGACTTGGAGCATCGTATAAATAAAACCCTTTCAAACCTCTATTAATTGGAATAACCAGACAATCGACTTCCAAAATTATCATTAACCAATGAATTGGAGATCTATAATGGGTTTCCACTATTTTATAATATATATCAGGCTCACCCATGATCTATAATGTCCCTCAACACTTTGTATAAGATATTCTGGGCTCAACCATTTCTCATGAGCTATAATGGGGCTCAACAAATCGTATAAGCTATATTGGGCTCACATGTGAGCTATAACGGGTTTCAACCATTTGTATAATATGTATTTAGATCACATATTTTATATAATACTCAAGTAAAAAATCATAAATAAAAAACTTTCATCAAAAAACCCTTTGAAAAAATATTTTAAACCCATATGAAAAACACTTTTAGATAAAAATAACCTTTTTTTCTAAAACCCCATGTTTAATACCAAAACTCTATTTTCATTGAAAACCCATTTTCAATAAAAAAAATATCCAAAAATTTGAAAGAGGGTTTTTAATTTAATAAAATATGTAATATTTAAATGTAAGATAGAAATATAATAACATTCATCAGGGAAAAAATTCTTTTTTACTATGTTTGTTAAGAATAGAACATCCCTTTTTTCATTTGTAAAAACATTCCATATAAAACTTATAAAAATTTTAAAATTTTAAAAACATTAAAGTAAATAAAAATGGAATAAAATTTAATTTATAAATCTGTTATTCCAATATAAAATAATTAATAAAAACCATTTTTAAAACATTGATTTTTAAGAGAAAGAATGTTTGAAAGAAAAAAATTAAAAGAAAATTTTTAAAGGAAGATTCCCTTATCACTTTGGAAACACATGAATAATAACCTTTAACTTACATTCATTCTATAGTGATCATTGGAAAATTGGAAACATTTCTCATGTGTACTGACTGAAAAATTGAAAGAGGGTTTTTAATTTAATAAAATATGTAATATTTCAAAGTAAGATAGAAATATATTAACATTCATCAGGGAAAAAAATTCTTTTTCACTGTGTTTGTTAAGAATAGAACATCCCTTTTGGCATTTTTAAAAAAATTACATATAAAACATGTAAAAATGTTAAAATTTTAAAAACATTAAAATAAATAAAAATGAAATAAAATTTAATTTATAAATCTGTTATTCCGATATAAAATAATTAATAAAAACCATTTTTAAAACATTGATTTTTAAGAGAAATAAAGTTTGAAAGAAAAACATTAAAAGAATATTTTTAAAGAAAAATTCCCTTATCACTTTGGAAACACATGAATAATAATCCCCAAGAATAGTTCCATCTAACTTGGGACAATATATCTTATCATTTTGAATCTCTCCTCAACGATGACCCATGTACAAAAGTCTCTGATCTCCAATGATGCTTATACTGGGATAGATCTTCTGGTAAGATAAAAGTAGATTTAAATGATTTGGTGATTGTTTTTTCTTCTGGATGACTTTATTTTTAACTCATGAGGTTTCACACATTTCCATTAAAGTGTTTTAAAAATAAAAATTTAATTTTCAGTCAATACACATGAGAAAGGTTTCCAATTTTCCAATGATCATTATAGAAAGAATATAATTTAAAGGTTATATTTAAATAATTATAATTACATCATAAATGCTATATAATTTAATTATATATACTTAAATATATCATTATTTTTATTTGGTTATGAAAAATAATAATTACATCTCTTTGATGAAGTGGTCGTCCACACACCTACGAATGACGTTATCACTTTTTTAGTGTGTGTAATTGTAAGAAGAAAAATGATATATTTCCTTCTAAAAAATAATTATTTATCAAATATCATAATTGTGTTATTTATTTCATATATATTCATTATAGTTAGCCTTATTGCCTTCAATGTCACACATTAGTAATTGTCCATGAGATTTATCTGGCTCTCTATTCTATTAGAGGGGTGACCTTATATGGATTTAAGAAGATAATGGATGATCTTTAGGAGTGAATACCTCTACTAAAAATAGAGGATTTTTACCTACATAGGGGGTGGGGTGTTCATGGTTCTAAAAATTTTGGAGGGCCTAGGTTATAGGTTTATCCTTTCCCCGATTGTATATTTTACAGAATGGGTTATTTCTGTAAGATTATCTTGATCTTTTAAGGTTCTATAAATGTTATTAGGGTTCTTATCACCGGTTTAGATCATGTTTATAGAGTCATAGAGCTTGATAGAGGTATGTTTTGGGGTCATGGATTCCTATTATTAGATAAAAGCGACAAACATTCATTACTTTTACATTTTATGCTACATGGAGATCCTGTATAGATATGGAGGTTGTTCATGTTGTAATGTTATTGGGTGATCCATGTGTTATATATGCATTCATGGGGGCCAACGTGGGGGTATATTTACCTCATGTGTTAGGATGCAAACCTAGGTTGTATATTTTGTTTATTTTCTTGTCTAGGTCCCTTTATTTATTATAGTAGTTTTTTAATTCCTTGTTTATTGTTTTATTCCAGATGTTATTAATTTTTGACTAGTCTAGGAATATAACATGTGAATTCACTTCTATAGGATAATATATTATAGGTTCATCGTTGGGGTTGGCCTTATAATATTTATTTATAAACCTTGGTATATGAACCTTAGTGTGCATGTAAACCTTACATATTCTTTAAGGATGACCACATAATGCATAGTATAAGGGGATGAGGTCTAGTGTTGTATTATGAAGTATGATGACTCATGTGGAGTCTTTGGATTGATTTGGTGTTATTAATTCTTTTGCAGACCTAGTTTAGGTATGGATCATTGTTGGTAGTAGATCCCTATTAATTTTATTTTGAATATGTTTATTATGTATATTTAATTAGCCTGGTGGGTGATTAGTTGTTTTTTGTTTTATAATTCTTGATTATGTACAACAATATATTTCATTTCATTTATTATAATCTATTATTGTTTCATTTTTTCATTATGTATGCTTTGATATTTATCATTGTGGATATTTTGGTTATTTCCAATATTAATTCACTTCAAATTAGGGTATAGTATCCCCACTATATCTGTTAGACCCTCACTTTTTATTGATAACCTCAAGCATATGGGTAGGCATTCTTGAGGCCTTGTAGTGAATCATATAGGGTGATGTGTTAGGTAGAACTATTATAGTTCATTATAAAATGGTATCATAGCATGTATTATTTTCTTAATTTGCGAAATTGGTAGACAAGTGGTTTTAGAAAATTTTGAAACTTTTGATGGATATTATACTGGTGTTTTATGAGCACCTTTACTGATAGTAAGTCTATGATTCTAGGGAATAAGATTACAATTATTGGTTTCCATATTAGTAGTAGTATTATTTCAAATATCGTGATATACATGGGTTTTAAGATTTATGGTTAATTAGTTTGGTCTCAATGTAACGCCCCCAAAAAATTAGTGTAAAATAATAGCATGCTCGATAAATTTCTTGACATGAGATGGTAATTTTTAAACAAAATATGATATGATTTAAAAATATTATTATTTAAATGTTAATTCTATAGAAAAGATGTTAAATTGGAATGTATTAATAATAATAACTACATTATGATAAATATTCATAAAGGTTTTAAATAATGTAAATTTATTTATTTATACATAATAAATAATTATTTAATTTTTAGTAATGTCATATTATGCTTCAAAAATATGTTTTCTTCAAAAATATATTGCATTTTGTGTTCAGACATTATAATTAATTTATACCAATTTTAGATACTCTATTTGAGTTAATCGATATCATTTACATAATCAAACTTTTAATATTATATTAGGGTACACTCTTGGAATGTTTTTAAAAAGATATATTTTTTAGTTAATAGTGAATTTTTTTGAATTTTGTAAAACTATTGTTTATTTTCATTTAATCATGTAATTTATATGTCTCATTATGTATTTAATTTTATATTAAATTAAATTAAGTAGACTTTAATTATAAATAATACATTTTACTATATATGAATTTTTATTATACTTGATTTTGGTATAAGATCAATTTTAGGCTCAAAATATATTTTTCTAAAAACAACTTTTCATTATGTTTTACACATGTATCATAAAATTGATTTCTAAAATATAATGAAACGAAAATTTTTAAAAAAAGATTAAATATTTGGAATTAGTAGATTAATTTTTTTCAACAATTCCTTTTAATTTTTTTCATTATGAATAATAATTGTGGTAAATATTTTCACCTCGATAAGGGTAAAAGGGGTAAAATAGGGTTGAAAATATGGGATAGTGACTATAAATCTCTGAAACACTTGACTTTATTTAATTTAATAGTTTCTTTTAGACATTAATAAAATTATTTTCAATTTTTGAAAAATTACATACCACATTACTTTGATAATGACCTTGATAGTATTATTAGTAAAGAATAAATACAATATCTCCCTCCATTTTTTAAATATATAAATTTTTTTTTCATATGGATAAAAAGAGGTTGTGTTAGGTTTTAAATATTTATTTTAAATATTAATGATTTTTTCTATGATTTTAATTTATTTTTAGTTTTAATTGATGTAATTATTATATTATATTCTTACACAACATCGACCCAATTCCTTTTTAAGTAATAAAAAGATCAAATAACTGATATTAAAAGTAAAAAAAGTAATAAATTTTGGATGAATTTTTATATTCCATGAATTTTTTAGGTAAATATAGAATATTTTTATTCTTAAAAGTTTATATATGAATTAAATTTATATTTTGTTGACTTTAAATTCAAACTATGTGAATAGTCCAAAAAATGATTGTAATGGTATCTTATGTTAAATAATATTTCCTTAAATGATTTAAAATTCTTAAAAAAATTATGATTTTAAAATTTAATTATATATGGTAAATAATATTATCCATTTTAAAATTGTGGTTTAATTTTCTTTTAATAGAAACTTTCTTGACTCCTAAAGAGTAAAACAATTGATATCATAGTAATCGTCTAACAGGTTAACAGGGGTTAAAACAAAGAGATAAGGGTTAAAATATAACCTAAACATATATAAATATTATTATAATAGATTATTTATAATCATAATCATCCTATATTTCAAATAAAACCACATGTTTACACTTGGAAATGAAAATATATTATATTTTAATCATTTTAGTTATTCCATGTGTGTCCTTTCTTTCACTATAAAAGAACACCACCCCTCCTCTCTTCCTCACACAACCATGATCCACTTAGATAAACTAAAACATTCCAAGAACCCTTATAAAAATATTTATCCAATTTATAGAGGTTATTGCATCTTAAAAATTCCATTTCTAGGGTTTGTAAGGATATATCTAAAGAAGTATCTTCATACAGGGGGTAATCGTCTTAACCTAATTTTTCATTTTACTTCTTCTTTTACCTCATTAAATTATTAAATAACCATTAAAATATAATAAAATAAGTATCTAATATATACTAAGATGATATTATAATAATTTCATAGCCTTATTCATCTATTTTTTTCATCAAATGGGAAATTAAAGTATCGCTTGTGTGTATGTGTAGACTACCACCTCCACAAAGAGAGACAATTCAGTTTCCATCACTGCCTCACAAGAATATTCATAATGAAATATTTAATAAATATATATTTTATTATTTATATAATTAAAATTTTTTAATGATAAAATTTTATTTATCTTCCTTATTATTTTTTATTAGAAAATAAAAATTGTGTTCATCTGTACGTACAGACTACCCTCTCCATTAATGTTGTAATTCATTTTTATATCTCTAACTATTATGGATTGGAATAAATATAAATATAATGAATATATTTGATATTTATATAATTATAAATATTATTTATATGATGTAATCAAGATCAAGATGCAAGGACTAGTACTTCCAAACTAAAACTTACATGAAAAACGAAACAGCTAACACAGGGAAGCTGATGATTTTATTATAGATTTATTAATAAATTGGTTTAAAATGTTATAAGTGGATAATATATGAAACAATATGTATTTATATGTTTATTTTACATATTTATAATAAATTTAAATATATTATACTGGTGGTTAGAGTGCTGACAAAGAAAGTCAATCTTAATGTAAGGGTTCTTTCTCTCAATATTGTTTTGTTGAGACATGTTTAATGTTATGAACCTATTTATGTTTATTGGGTGCATATACAAAATATTTGACATGTTATATCATGAATACTTCTTAATTCATGGTATTTATGTTAAAATTAAAATTATTTCATGCATGGGGTTTTTGTTTGAATGTTATCATCGTTGTAACGGGTTGTCTTCTCAAATTGTCTTCTTTGGGACATCTTTTATGTTATGCAGCTATCTTATTTCTAGAGGTGTATCTACTTAACAATGTTTTATTATGAATATATTTATATTCACGGTATTTAGAGTTTAATTTTATGTTATTTATTTTTAGGGGCTATGATTTGAAATTTACCAAAGTGTTAAGTGTATTACATTACAATATCATTTTTACTGGAAATGTTTTTCCATAAATTTTCAATGATGAAATTATAAGATCTAATTATTAAGGATCTCATATATTTTATTATTTAATAACTATTTGTAGAGATTATAATTTTTCCTTTGATTTTTATCTCTCTATATAATGACTCAATCTTAGAAATTACAAAATATTGATTTTTAGTCAAGAATTTATTCTCTTACATATTAATATATTTTTCGAATTAGAGTTTTAGAGAATTAGGCCATAAATAATACACAACAAAATCATAAAATAAAAAATGGAAACATATAATTAGTATCAATTTTTTATATATCATAAAACTTTTAAAATAAAGCATGATTTATTTTAATGGAAAATTTTCACGACATCCAACTTGACTTCTTTTTTTCATTAACCATCCTTAAAAACATTTGAATTTTTTAAAAAACATGGGATGCAAACAAAAAAAATAAGGCGTAAAAGAAATGAAATCATTATTTCACTAAAAATATAAAATCCCATAAAATATTTAACTTTAAATAAAATTTATTTGAGTTAAATAAATTAAATACCTTCATAATAAAGAAAAAAAATATTTTTCTTAAATAAATCATTTAAACCCCTTACTATGAAATTAAATCCCATTTTGGTGACATAGAGAATAATATACATAAAACCCTTTCAAAACTCTTTTAATTGGAATAATCATACGTTTGACTTTGAGCATTATGATTACCCAATTAATTAGATATTTATAATTGGGATAACTCTTTTAATAAGATATATTAGGCTCTCCCATGAGCTATAATGGGGCCCAACCCTTCTCATAAGGTATATCAGGCTCACCCATTTCTCATGAGCTATAATAGGGCTCAACCCTTCATATAATCTATATCGGGCTCACCCACAATCTATAATGGGGATAAACCTTTCATTTAAGTTGTAACCCATTTCATATAATTCGCAAGTACCATATCATGAAAAAAAATCATCATATAACACTTTTAACATCTATTTTAAAACCATATGAAAAACACATTCGGAAAAAAAAAATCATTTTCTTTAAAAACCCCGTTTTTATTACCAAAATAAAATTTTCTTTCAAAACCCATTTTAAATACCAAATAAAAAAAAAATAAAAAGAGATTATTTCATTTAAGTAAAAATATATGATTTAAATGGAATATATATGTCACATAATAGTCACGGCGGTAGACAAGTTATCATCATCATATAAGTTAATAATAGAACGTCCATTTTTTCTTTAGTCGAAACATTCCGTATAAAATGCATAAAAAGAATCCTTTTGAAAACCATTTGAATAAATTAAATAGATATAAAATTTAATTTATAAATATTTTACATCCTCATAAAATCATTAATAAAAATCATTTTTAAAACATGGACAATGAAGAGAAATATAATTTGGGTAGAAACATTAAAAGAGAGGTTTTTAAAGTAAGATCCCTTATCACTTGGGAAACACTTGAATCAAAATCCCCAAGAAATATTAACTTTAAAAAAACATTAAATTTCTTTAGAACATATAAATTCATGATATAACATATCAAGGGTACTTATATACACCTTATAAAATAATAAATGTCCATTACATCAAGAAATTCCCCAATGAAAGGAAATTGAGATGAAGTCTCTTAACTTGAGTATGATTCATCATGTGTGTCTTTATCTTCCAGAATAATAAACTTATGTTAGTTATTTAATTTCTTTAAAAACATTTAATTTTTATTATTACATTCATTTCACTTATTAAAATTTTATATACATTTAATTAGTCAATTAAGTTTATGTCGGAAGATTTGAACATATTAAACTTATGTTTAAAAATTGACTTTGGTAGGTCGATTAACGTCAAAGGGTCATTATTTAAAAATATAAAGAACAATAACAATTAAATAACTATCATATTTATAGATAAATTATAATTTTAAAACCAATCATGAAATATGGTTATGAAAAATGAACTAACCTTATAATCATGGAGATTGTTGGCCATTCGTACACATTAGCAATAGGTATATAAGGCAAGAGAAGAACATTCAACTGGATACATTAAAATTATATATCCCAATAATGGAATATTGGATGGGAATGGATAATGGGTTAAGGTAAAGAATAGGTCTTGTTCTATAAGTCCCATGTCGACTATTAAAATTAGTAATCATTTTAATGGTTTGGAAGTGGATGCTCGAGTTCAAGATCATTGAGTCTCAATTCAGGTAGTGATGGGAATCCAAAGCCCACAACAAATGGATAATCACAGTGAAGGGAAAGGAATTTGTGAGGATAAGTTAGAAGATGATATTTCTAGCTTAGTCTCAGTAGATAGTGTTGATGGAATGCATGAAAGAGGACTCCACATACCCAGGATATAGAGGGGGAAGAATGGAATCCAAGATTTGGGGAGTTCTATTATGACTAAGAGGAAGAAATAAAAAGGGTGTAAATATTACTCACACTTACCTAAATTTATGGAGACTATGTAAGTCAATAATTTAATGGCTGAAGATAGGGATTATTTTCACACTTATAGTGACCAAGATGCAGAATTTACTGAAGTATGAATCCATATACAGGAAAGTATTATTGTTACGGGTGACTCTCCTAATGTTACCAATACTGATTTGGTGGCTCCCACAAAGGAATATCTCAATGTCTTGAATAATGCAGCAGTTATGAAGGGAAAAAATAGATATATGACTTGAGAGTGTATCATACACTCTTAGAAATAAATGATGGGGGAGTCTCGCCATATTAAATCTTCACAAGAGGATACTGACAGGATGTACAGAAGAATGATTCAAGTTGATAAAAATAAAGAGAAATGTGGGTGGATCGATAATAAAGATCTCATATTGATATGTGGTTTCAATTACAGGAATATATTTATTGAATAGTTCCATCTAACTTGGGACAAGATATCCTACCATTTTGAATCTCTCCTCAACGATGACCCATGTACGAAAGTCTCTGATCTCCAATGATGTTTATCCTGGGATAGATCTTATGATAAGATAAAATTAGATTTAAATGATTTGGTTATTGTTTTTTCTTCTGGCTGACTTTATTTTTAACTCATGAGGTTTCATACTTTTCCATTAAAGTGTTTTAAAAATAAAAATTTAATTTTCAGTCAGTACACATGAGAAAGGTTTCCAATTTTCCAATGATCATTATAGAAATAATGTAAGTTAAAGGTTATATTTAAATAATTATAATTATATCATAAATTCTATATAATTTAATTATATATACTTAAATACATCATTATTTTTATTTGGTTATGAAAAATAATAATTACATCTCCTGGAGGAAGTGGTTGTCCACACACCTACGAATGATGTTATCACTTTTTTAGTGTGTGGAATTGTAAGAAGAAAAATACATATTTCTTTCTAAAATATAATTATTTATTAAATATCATAATTATATTATTTATTTCATAAGTGGTTTTCCACACAGTTGTTTGAAAACCATGTTTTTAAACCCAAAAACAAAATTATACTAAACAACAATATAAAGTTAACTCCAAAGTTAATTAGGGGATTAAATATAAATAAATAATTATTATTTTACTTTAAAACATATTAAAAAAAATAATGTAACTTTAAAATTAATTCATTTATTAAAAATAAAATACTATTTACAAAAATGGTATTCTTTACTATTTACTGAAAAATCAATATTTTCATAAAAATACCAAAATTTCACCCAAATTAAATTTTTATATTCCAATTCGGAAAGTTAATTTCATTTTATCAAATAAAATTTATAAAATATTAAAAAACTAATTATCAAAATTTTTCTATGAAAATCAATAAAAATCATTTTTGAAGAAAAAATGTTTTTAAAGAATAAAATAACTTTACTAAAAATTGATTGATTCCTTAATAAAAATTTATCAATAGTTTATATTTAGTAAGACAAAAATATATATATCATAGAGTGATTAATACTTTTCATGCCTTCCAAATTAATGGCTATGTTAGAATGGTAATATATATCATGAGTTATTTAAGTTAGGCGTTGTGTGTTGAATATGCCCTCGAACATAAAAATATCTGGGTTACATATAACACAAGATAAACTGACTACTCCATATAATTCAATATAAAATATATGTTTCATGTTATGTACACTATCAAATATAATTTTATTTTATTTTTAAATATTAGTGTGTAACATCCCCCCCCCCCTTAATAAATTACATCCTTGCAATTTGAAATTTATCTAAATAATCAAAGGATGGGCATCCTTGAAATAAAATTAATAAATTAATAACCTATTTACTAAGTTTTTCAGTACAACCATTTTTAACAAGGTATAATAATATTATTTGGATATTATTAAAAATTTCATTAATAGTTATATTAACCATAAAGGTTACGAATACCTTTAAGCTCATGTCTATAACATGTAAATGAATTATTCCACAAATAACTTTTAAACTAAAATATATACATAAAATATCTATAAAAACTCAATATATTTTCGATAAGATAATTCCATTACATAAAACATAAAAAAATGGGTTCCTCAGTAATTGGGATTATGACCATCCATTGAAAAATATTGATCTCCCTAGAGCTTTCACCACTTCACTATATGGACCAACTTTAATTGTAGAAGTAGCAAATGATTTTACCACCACTTTTTCCTTTTTATCATGATGATTTACACCCTAATTAAATTTATACACATGTTATCATAATGACATAACTCATTTAAAATAAATCATCTTATTGTTGATTGGATATCTATTATCTCTTTCTTATATTTCTTAGAACTCGTTTTTTTATAGTGATGAACTTTGTGACCAATAATAACACACTAGTAACACTTTCTAGATCCTGAAAAACATTCACTAAAATGTTTTTACCACATTGGGAACAAGTTATGGTCTTGTCCCTATAATTATTAATTGTTTTATTCTCTATTTCTTACCACAATGAACATTTCTTACTCTTGTCATCTCATGGAACATAATGCCGGTAAACTACATCTCAAATTTTTTAGCACAATGAACAAATTTCTCATAAATTTTAAATTCTCATTAGAAAAATCTCTTAATGGGCTCGGTTTTAACCCTAATTAAAATATATTATTTTTAGTATTATTGTCTTGAGTAAATTATAGCACATACCTAGACAATATTTTGAAGTTTTCGTTATATGAATCCACAGACTCATCATTGTTCTGCCTCAATTCTTTGAATTTTTTCTTCATCCTAAGCCAAAAAACCTTATTGAAATTTTTCTCATGGAAAATATTATTTAATGTTTCCCATTACATATCAACAAGATCATCTTTTTCTCTTGTAATCTTAACCAAAGACCACCATCAATCATATTCACCTTCAAAACTATATATGGTAAGTGTTAATTTTTAATTCACTGAATATATCATGACTTTAAATATCTTATACAAGGTTTTGATTCATCCTTTGGCTGACATTGGTTCAGTAGAACCATTTAATTATGGGGGGATATTTCATCATGAAATTATCTACTATATGAATCTTTCATTATAGTAGATAAGGTTCCTCTCTAGCATGGATACCACCACTATTTATAGCTTCTGTCAACTAATTGATCACTACAACAAATGGTTTTATTCCAATTCTAGCCATATCGGGATGCTATTATGGAAGGATATTCTCTTATTGGTTCATTCAAACTATAGTTTCCTTATTTAATATGTAGAAAACTATTCTATATCAAAATATTTTAGTTGGAGTAACATGGTAATCTTAAAAATCTATATCATTTCAACTTAAAAATATAGTAAATTGTCTAAGGGCATGCTATTAACACTATCCTAAACTCTAAAGTTTTGTAAATCATCCTTTGAAACCAACTATAAGGACCCTAAATTAAATATTACATATTCTTGTTTTTTAGTCAATAATTTATTATCTTATATTTTAGGATCTTTTCAGGATTATATTTTTGATAATTATTCCATAATTCATACATAACAAAACCATAAAATAAAAAGTGGACACTATTGAATAGTATCCATTTTTCTATAATATAAAAACTTTTAAAATAAATCATGATTTATTTTAATGGAAAATTTCAATGAATTTAAAATTTGATTCTTTATTTATCTTATGCATCCATTAAATCCTATTATTTTTTTAAAACATGGTATGAGAAAAAATATCTTAGTGAGTGACAAAAGAAATGAAACCATCAGTTCAGTAAAAAATGAAGACCCATTAAATATTTAACTTTACATCAATGTTCTTTAAGAAAAATTAAAAAAAATCACAAGAAACCACATACACATTTTTCTCAAAGATATCCATTAAAAACAAATATTAATTAATTAAAACCCCTTTATAGTGACTTAGAAGAATCGTATACATAAAACCCTTTCAAACCTGTATTAATTGGAATAACCAGACAATCGACTTCCAAAATTATCATTAACCAATGAATTAGAGATCTATAATGGGTTTCCCTTATTGTATAATATATATCAGGCTCACCCATGATCTATAATGTCCCTCAGCACTTTTTATAAGATATTCTGGGCTCAACCATTTCTTATGAGCTATAATGGGGCTCAACTAATCGTATAATCTATATTGGGCTCACCTGTAAGCTATAATGGGGTTCAACCATTTGTATAATATGTATTTAGATCACAAATTTCAAATAATACTCAAGTAAAAAATCATAAATAAAAACCTTTCATCATAAAACCCTTTGAAAAAATATTTAAACCCGTATGAAAAACACTTTCAGATAAAAATATTCTTTTTTTCTAAAACCCAATGTTTAATACCAAAACTCTATTTTCATTGAAAACTAATTTTCAATAAAAAAAATATCCGAAAAATTGAAAGAGGGTTTTTAATTTAATAAAATATGTAATATTTCAAATTAACATAGAAATATAATAACATTCATCAGGGAAAAAAAATTCTTTTTCACTATGTTTGTTAATAATAGAACATCCCTTTTGTCATTTGTAAAAACATTCCATATAAAACATGTAAAAATATTAAAATTTTAAAAACATTAAAATAAATAAAAATAAAATAAAATTTAATTTATAAATCTATTATTACCATATAAAATAATTAATAAAAAACATTTTTAAAACATTGATTTTTAAGAGAAATAATGTTTGAAATAAAAACATTAAAAGAATATTTTTAAAGGAAAATTCCCTTATCACTTTGGAAACACATGAATAATAATTCCCATGAATGGTTAACATTAGAAAAAATTAATTATAATTATAATATATAAATTCATTATATAAAGTGTAAAATGTTATATATATACACCTTATAAATAATAAATGTGCATAAAATCAATAAATGCCTTAATGAAAGAAAATTGAGATAAAGCCTCTTACCTTGAGTCTAATTTGTCACATGTGACTTTATCATCTTGAGTAATAAAATTATGATAATTATTTACTTTAATAATAACCTTTTAAGGTTTATTATTACTTTAATTTCACTTATTACCATGTTATATAAATTTACCTAGTCTATTTAGGGTAAGTCCGAAGCTCTAACCATATTAAGTTATGTATCAAAAATGACTTGGTAGCTCGATTATGGTCTCAAGGGTCATTTTTTTAAAATATCTAGAATTATAATAATGAAATAAATATAATATTTATTGATGTAATAAAATTTTAAACCCAATCATTAAATATGGCTATGAAAAATTAACCAACGTTACGATTATGGAGTTGGTAGGTCGTACGTATGTATGAGTAAGGATTCCATTTTTTTCGCAAGATCATTGTGAAAAGAAGGTAAGTAAAATTTATCATTATATAATGATCATTATATAATAAATACCATGTTATTTAATAATATATAATTTTATATATCATTCTGGTTATGTGGTGATGAAAAAAATAAGAATCACATCACTTTGAGGAGGTGGAAGTTCACACATCCATGAATGATGTTATCACTTTTTCAGTGTCTGAAATTGTAAAAATAAAATGATATGTTATATTTAATAAAATATAATTTTGTAATTAATATCATAAAAATTTCTTTTATATCATGTATATTCATTATATTTACCCTTATTAACTTCCATGCAACACGTTAGTGAAAAATACTTCATATCGCTTCGCGAGCCGGTAGTTCATTGTGCACACAAGTGACGTTATCATATACCCTATGGCATGGAAAGTAAAATTTATGTCATGATATATTGAATATGGAGGAATAATTATGCTATAAATATTATGAATATTATATATAAATAGTATTTCCATCATTATTCCCAACCGTGAGAGGTGTTAATGAAAAAACAAACGACATCGGTTTGCATTGCGGTAGTCCGCTGTACACATAAATAATGATTTCGTAACCCATTTGATAGAAGTGTGTGTGGGTTTAGATAGTAAAATTAACATAACAAATATGAGTATATTTATGATAATTTTGTTATTATATAATCATTATATGAAAATAAATGAAGTTTTTTGAGGAATAAATAAAACAAAACTATTCGTTGAAGAACGTTACCTCTTCTTCAGAAAAATCCTTTTGGTTTTCACCAAAGGCCTTCCTTAGATTGATTTCCTTCCAAATTAAGGATTATAGGATGATGGTAGATAAGTGTATAAGTGATTTGGTTTGTTATTTTCTTATAAAAATGGATTTATATTTGTGAATAGAGGAGGAGAGGGGTGGCCTTTTATAAGTGGGTGACTGTCAAACTTGTAAATTTTTTAAAGAAATAATTTCACACACGTTTGTTACCATTTCATGTGGCTACAATAATGAACCAAAATTTATCCTAGAATTTATAATATTTAAATATTCCCAATAAATGGATTGAAAATTTTCTATGTCAATTGGCCCCTTATGTTTAAATATTAGTCACTGGGTAAACTCATTTTTACCTTAATCACAGTGATTAATTTTAATTGGTTTCATTAATATTTTTGGTAAAACACTCTGTTGAACTTAAAATATATTATAAACTATTCTAATTCTAAATTTTCAATCCATTTTTCCAAATTCAATTCACATAATTGGAAAATTTTAATTTAATATTAATCTCACAGATGCAGCGACATAGTGGGTTTTTAATAAGAGTATTTTTTAGCAAAGATGATTTTATATTACCTCAATGACTTATAATAATCATTATACGAAAATTAATTAATATTTTCTCATATATAATATATAAATTTAATTTAAAACATTTTCCATTAGGTATTATTTTAATTAATTAAAAATGAGAAACATTTTTCATTTTAAAATACTTTTTAGAAAAACCTATTTTTAAACTTTAAAATAAACTTATAATAAAAAAAGAATATAAAGCTAATTAAAAATTAATTAAATGGATTAAATATAACTCAATAATAATTATTTTACTGTAAAAAAATCCAAAACATATTAGGAATTTTAAAATAATTAATTCATTAATAATAAAATAGTTTTTACCAAAAATAATATTTTTTACTATTTACCGAAAAATAAACATTTTCATAAAAATTAAAAATTTCACCCAATTAAATTTTTATATTACAATTCCAAAAACAATGTTAATTTTATTAAAAAAATTATAAAAAACTAAAAAAAATTATTAGATTATTTTTTTCTAGGAAAAGCTATAAAATCATTTTTGAAGAACACATGTTTTTGAAAAATAAAACCACTTTACAAAACATTGATTGATTATTTACTAATAATCTATCAATAATTTATATTGATTGATATATATATATATATAATTCATCAATTATTTGATACTATTCACACCCACCAATTTAATGGCTAGGTTATAATAATAATATATATCATGGGTTGTTTAATATTGATGTTGTGTGTTGTATACGCCATCGAACTTAAACATCTCAAGGTTGCATGTAATGCAAGATAACATGATTGTTTCATGAAATGAAAGATAAACTCATTTTTTTTATGTCCTTTATATAACATCCTGGTTCTGGAAGCCACCCAAAGGCGCCCCATACTCAGTTGGTCACATGGCCTCAAGCGCATTTCCCCAAATGCCAGAGGCTTTTGACTAGTGGAGAGTGCCTTGGGAGTGATAGTGGGGAAACTATACCCTTATTTGTAGAGTACACAACATAATTAAAATAGATATACAATAGTTGAAGAACTAATAATACCATACAATAGAAAATGGAATGTGAGAAACAACTGGAGCACATATATAAATTATGCACGATACATATGTCTAAGAAAACAGCCAAAAAATCACAATGCTAGAATACATAATAATCCAAGTACAAAAGAAAATAGGTAAATCCTTTGGCATCGCAATCCTCAACTTGGTCCCATTCTCTCTAGCTCCACAGTAATCAAGTACCTGGAGTAGAAGGGTGCTTGCCCTTATATATACCTATAGCAATATAATCTATTTGGGTCCAAAAGTGAGACCCAAACAAGTTGTGATACTAAATCAAAGTAGGAAACCACCTAAATATCCATGCCTAATAGTCAGTGAATATATGGTAGGAGATAATTAAAATAGCGATAAACAAGGAATTACTCAGCAGAAACCATTTCTACAGTTCAAGCATTCAATATCACATATCAAGTAAGCAGCTAATCAAATTAGGTAATCCTCTAGGAAGTACTCTCAGCCTAACCCCTCTGGTTCAACCAAAACAACACAAGCAACCCTATAAGAAGTACACATTGTCTAACCCCTATGGTTCAGCTTAAGCATAGACTCTCTAAGGAATCACTCACCGTCAATTCCTCCTATAGTCGCATATCAGTATCTAAAAGGATCTATGGGGAAGTACTTACGTCACATTCCCCCTGTGGCCCACGTAAAGGAACTACAAACACTCTAAGGAAGCACTTGCGTCAATTCCCCCTATAGTCTCTCATCATAAAATTAAAATAAACACTCTAGAGAAGCCCTTACATCCATTCTACACATGGTATACTAAACCATGTTCTCACGGCCCTATGTAAGTCAATTGAGCACAAAAATGTGATATAGACAAAGTAAACCTCAAGAACTACATGGCTAAATAGTATAAAGCATTACAGTATGTCAGATAATACAATCACTCCATCCTATAATAATAGGCATGGGAAACAAACAAGGCAACCTAACATGCTAAGCAGGACCAAACGGTCATAAATAGAACATGCATGGGAAAACAGTTCCAAAGAATAACAATTGACCGTATTCACATTCAATCAACCTCTACTCAAGCATACAAGCATAGTAAATAATTAACAGGGTTAAAACTCTAAACACACAATACCCCGTTCATGGGTATTGGTCACTTTTGCACATATAACTCAAAGAAATTCTATGAAAAGGCACAAACCAGATACCTCTGCATTGTGAGGTTGATATACTTTAATATCAGGCCTTGAATCACCTTCGAACGTCATAGATCTACAAAAATGTCTGAAACTCTCAACTGAGGATAACTCTTGAAAGAAGAGAAATTATGAAACGAAGATCTAGAAGAAGGAAGAGCTTACTGTGGTGATCCCAACACAGTTGATGATGATAGAATGGGAGAACGGATGCTCGATCAGGGGCTCAGGGAAGAAATGTGGTCATACAGGTGCTCTCGATGGAAGAAGGTGAAGAAGAAGGTGCTTCTGTCAATAAGACGCGACCTCGGTGCATTTAATAAAAAAAAGAAAGTACATGGTGTGTACTTTGGAAGTACACAGCGTGTACTTTCCCTTACCAGCCCCCACATTAGGTGGTATCCAGGTCACCACACATGTCTGTGTGCACGGCCAGCACTGGGCTACCCACGGTAACCGAGTACATGGTGTGTACTCATAAAGTACACGACTTGTACTTTGGAAATTTCTTGAAACTCCTATATTTCCTCAAAAACACCAGAAAAAGGAAACCATACCTGAAAAAAAAAAAGATTTTGGTTCTTACATACTTCTCCCATTAAAAAAATGTGTCCCCGAATTTCCCTAGAAAGGCGGCATAGAAGACGAATCCCTGAACAGCTCTGGCAACTATGATCGTACATTGGCCTCCCTCTCCCACGTCTCGTCCTACACTCACTTGTGCTGCCATTGCACTCATACTAGAGGAACAGACTGGAAACGGAGAACCTTTTTACTTCGCTCAACAATCTGAATATGATTCTCCTCAAAAGATGAATCTACTTCGAGCTCAACCTCCTCGGTTTGGAAAACATGAGACGGGTCTGAGAAGTAATGTCGAAGCTGAGAAACGTGGAAGACGTCAGGCATAGCCTGGTACCTCTGAGGAAAATGCAACCGATAGGCAATTGGCCCAACTCTCTCCAACACCTCAAACGGCCCGACGTAACTCACTGAAATCTTACCATGTCTCCTAATCTTCCTATGTCCCAACCTCGGTGTGACATGTAGGAAAACCTAATCTCTGATCTCGAACTCCAGAGGTTGTCTCTATCAATCAGCATAAGACTTATTTCGTGACTGTGCAGTATCCATCCTCTATCAAATCAACTCTATCTACTCTGTGGTCTCCTGGTCAAGATGAGGTCCCAACATATCTTCCTCTCCTACCTCCATCCAACATAATGGTGATCAGCATGGCCTACCGTAAAAAGCCTTGTAAGGTGCCATCTGAATAGTTTCTTTAAAATTATTTTTTTAGGAAAACTCCACAAGAGGTATGCACTTCTCACAAGAACCTCCAAAATCTAGGATGCAGGCTCTAAGAATTTACTCTAGCACGTGAATTGTACACTCAGAATGGTCATCTGTCTGGGGGTGGAAGGCTATACTCAAAAGTACTTGTGTACCCAAAGTCTTCTAAAGCCCCTTCCGAACCCGAGTAGTAAAACGTGAATCCCTGTTTGAAATAATGGAGTGTGTAACTCCATATAAATGTACAATCTATCATATGCATAACCTTCTCAGCTCATCAACACTGAAGGTATCCTTGAGCAGAATGAATCGAGCAACCTTCATGAGTCTGTCAATGACAACCCAAAATACATCATTCCCTTGAGGCGACCTCAAAAAACCTGTCACGAAATCCATTGTGACATCGTTCCACTTCCACTTGGGGATGGGTAACTGCTGCAAAAGGCATGTCGGTCATTGATGCTCCTCCTTCACGTGCTGATAGGTGGAACACCTCATGATGAAACCATCTACATCTCTCTTCAAACCTGGCCATTAATACTGATGGTGTAGATCATGATACATCTTGTTGTTTCCCGGATGAACTGCCCAGACTGAGTAACGAAAGTTTTGCATCAGCTCCTCACGTATGTCTGTTGACACCCATACACTCCCCTAGAAATGCAATATCTCATCCTTGCCTATGGTCCATCCAAGAATAGGGTCC
This sequence comes from Viscum album, assembly GCA_963277665.1. Classification (NCBI taxonomy): domain Eukaryota; kingdom Viridiplantae; phylum Streptophyta; class Magnoliopsida; order Santalales; family Viscaceae; genus Viscum; species Viscum album. The sequence continues at coordinate 1,134,805,493 of OY728142.1, read as the reverse complement.
TCTCCTGGCACATTTTCCCGTAGTACTAGGACTTCAGATTCTGATAGCTACCTCATTCACACTCGATCAAGAAGAGTAGAGGTAATTGATATAGAAGAAAGAAACATCTTCCCCTGTATGTTGTGAAAGTACAAATACATCTCATAGAACATACCCATAAGCTGACACTCATTATTGGCCTCCTAAACTTCATGTATCTGAGTCCTCCTACTCAACACATTAGCTACTGTGTTTACTTTCCCAGGCATATAGAAAAGCTCAAGTCAAAGGACTGAAGGTAGTCAACCTATCTTCGTTGTATCAAATTCAGATCATGATGAGAAAAAATATACTTGAGGCTCTTGTGGTCAATGAAGACAACAAAATGATCTACTAGAATATAATGTCTCCAATAGTGTAAAGAATGAACAACTACTGCCAACTCAAGATCATGCGTCGGGTAATTTCTATCATGTAGCATCAGCTGTCGAGACCCATACACAACGACTCCTTCTCCCTACATGAGTACTGCTCCTAGATCGATACCTAATGCATTAGAGTACATAGTATAGCTTTTTCCTGACTCTGGAAATACTAGTATCAGTGCTAAATTCAAACTCCCTTTCAGCTCTTGAAAGGCTGACTCACAAGAGTCTAACCACAAGAACATTGCACCCTTCTTAGTCATACCCGTTAGTGGTGCTGCTAAGCCTGAAAGGTCCTGTATGAAATGTTTGTATTATCCAGCCAGCCTTAGAAAACTCTATACCTCAAAGATGTTCTTCAGATTCTCCCAAGACACTACTTCTCTCACTTTCTCAAGGTCTACTGATACTTCTATCTCGGAGATAACATAACCCAAGAAGTGAATTTGGTCCATCCAAAAGTGGCATTTTGAGATCTTAGAATATAACCAATTCTCTCCATGTGTACTCAAAATTATCTCAAGATGTGTGGAATGGTCATGTTGAGTGTGAAATTACACCAAGATATCATGCACGAAGACTACCACAAAGGAATCCATGTATGGATGGAACTTTAGGTTCGTCAGTTCCATGAAAACTGTAGGCGCGTTCGTGAGACCGAACAGCATGACCACATACTCATATAGACCATACCTACTCTGAAAGGCTGTAAGAGTTATATCAGATGGTCTAACATGCAAATGATTGTAACCGGATCTCAAATAAATCTTCATGAACACTTGGGATCCTTGAAGCTGATCAAAGAGATCATCAATCCTCATAAAGGGATATTGGTTCTTAACTATCAACTGGTTCAACTTCCGATAATCCACACAAAGTCGAAGGGTAACATCCTCATTCTTTTCAAATAGGATAGGAAAACCCCAAGGAGAAGTACTTGGTTGAATGAAACACTTTTCCTGCAACTCCTCTAACTGCTTCTTGAGCTCCTGCAACTCTGGTGTAGCTATCCTATAAGGAGGAATGGACACCAGTGCCACTCCTAGCATGAGATCAATAGAAAAGTATACCTCACGCTCTGGAGGCAAACCTGAAATGTCCTAGAGAAATACATTTCTAAAACGATCCACCACTAGAGGAATGTCCATCTGTGAATTCCCCTGGTCATCCAGATATAGACAAGCAATCTGGTCTGTAACTCCTCCCAACCCATGATCCTCGGGTCCTGCTCTGCTCGCCTGAACATCCCATTCTTCTTTGTGAAGATAAGATTTTCCCTCTAGTGATGTGAAACCTGCCCAACGATGATAGAAATCGACTACAGCCTAGAAGGGAATTAATCAGTCCATTCTGAGAATGAAATCATAGCATGTCATCTCTAGGACATAGATGTCCCATAAGAAGTGACACCCACCAACCTCTAGAGGGAACCCCTTGCACAGACGTACACTAGCCGTTATAGTCACCGACAGAGTGTCTAGAATCAAGATATTAGCAGAAGAAAATATACAAAGCCCAAGGATCTCTACAATAGTAACAGATATAAAACTATGTGAAGTCCACGTATCAAAAAGAGTAGAAGATAAAAGTGAGGCAACTAGAATTGTACCTTGAATAGTAGAAGGTTCGGGATCCTACTCCCGCTGGGTATACTCCACTATAAAAGTATAACATACATCGCAGCCCTCTGACCCTGCCTAACCAATCTGAGTTGATCCACCCCATTTTCATTGAAATCTTGGTGAATAACTACCACATTAGTGACCTCAACCTTGGACCGAATGGCCGGAAGGACTCCAGTTCCCTGACTGATGAGATACTGGTGGTGTTGCTCCTAACTGCGGAGTCATAGAAGAACCCATGTCACCAACTTCTGGTGAGAATACCTGATATAATTACTGAAGATGACCCATCTTGCCGCAAGATCGGCACTCCACTAGGTCTCTCGATAAATGTGGCCTTGTATGCATGCTCTTCCCGAACTGGTAACACACCACCTGTCTACCAGAAGAAGTGTCTCGCCTTTTTGGATCACCATGTGAAGACCCCCAGTGGCGCTTCCTACTGTCAGTAAGAGGGATACTAACTCCAGATGTCGAGCCACCCTAGCTCAAAACTCCATAATCCCTCATATTGCACTCTGTGATCAGTTCTTGGTTGATTATAGAAGTGATGGAAGTCAACTTGAAGATTTTCAACTGAGACCAGAAGTCAATCCTAAGACCATCTTCAAACTTTCTTGCTATGAATAACTCATCACCTCTTTAAATAGGCATGAAGTGCTACAACTCTGTGGATCAAGAAGAATAATCCATAACTAAAAGAGTACCCTGCCCTAGAATCATGAACTCTCAGGCTCGATTGGACCTCAAAGTATCTGGATAGAAGAAGTTGTAGAAGGTACACTGGAACTCATCCCAAGACATAACCTGCTGGTGTCCCACCTGCAAAATCACATCCCGCCATCTCTTGGTGGAATCCCAAATCATATATGTCGCAAGATTCAACCTCTTCCATGGAGGCGTCTCCAGATGATTGACGATAGACAGCATGGCTTCTAATAATTAATCTGCAGCCTGAGGTCATCCTTCCCATGTAAAGGTGGGAGGATTTTACTACTGTAAAAACAACATTAGCTATGCCATAGATAGGGAAGGATGCACTACTCCTCGGAAGGTCTGCATGAACATCATGAAGCCCTTTCAGAACTGTGCATCAGCACCTGTGTCTAGCATGACAGCTGGTGCCAAGACTGTGACTACTTGAGGATCTGCTGGTAGTCTTTAATCATCCATGTCTAGTGTCTGATCACTTCCTTAAAACTAGCATACAACTGGAGGACATCTTGGTACCATAACTCTGCAAGGTCAAGCGCACACCTTAGATCAATATTAAAAGGGACGAAAACATAGATGTATAAGAATGTAACAAGAGGAAGAAAGCATTCAAGTTTTTAAAAACAGGGATACATGGCGTGTATAATGACTAAATGGTGTGTTCCCCTTGAGCTTTCACATGGGCATGTACATCTGCCAAACTTGGTCATGTAACACCCCATACACATGGTGTGTTGTCCTAACACATGTTGTGTACTTGACTTCTCTTCCCCTATCTGAGTTTTCTTACATGGCTAAGCCACACTGTTCTCATAGAACTAGACTACACGACATGTTTGTGCTAGACACAACATGTACTAGATGAGCTTCACCGACCCATGTTGTTAGTGACATGGCCGAATACACGGATCACACTATACGGTGTGCTCTAGTTGGACACGGTGTGTACTGCTTAGGTTTCAACTTCCCGTGTTTTTAGTTACACGGGTAGAAAAACGGCTGAAACTACACAACATGTTTGTTCCCAACACGGTGTGTACTGGGAGGATTTTTCCAACCCATGTCATTTGTGACACAGACAGATACTTGGGTCACACTACACAACATGTTCCATATGGACACAACATCTATTTGAAAAGACTCAATCAACTCGTGTTGTTATTGACACGGACGGTTACACGTGTAAGTCCCCAGCCTTAAAACTTACTTAATCTTGAGTTATTACAATATTACACATTGAGGATCTTTTTAGGTTTAGAGTTTTAGAGAATTAGATCATGAAACTTTCATTACATTCCACATTTAAACAAAGTGGTTACATAAAAGACAGTATTCATTTTTCCCATCAACGGAAACATATTTAAAATAAAACATGGATTCTTTCTTGACACTTCCTTGACACTATCATCATATCATGTACCTTTCCCTTGACCTGTGAAAAAAATTTCAAAAAACTTGGGATGAGCATAAAAAGCTTAGTAAGGGTTATAAAAATATGGAAAGGAAACATGAGTTCATATATACATAAGAATGAAATCATACTTTACCCATAAAACATAGGCACTTTAACATACCTCATTAAATTATGAATAAATTATAGAAATAATAAGACATAAAAGGTAAATTGAGGCATTCATAACATTCTTACGTAGGGAGTAACCCTCTTGGTTATCTTTGGAATACCCACCATAGTATATTCCCTAAATCTCTTCAGAGAAACCTTAACTTTTCACTCCTTCACATTACCCAATGCATTGGAGAGCTATATCGGGCTCACCCGCACTTAGTTTATCACGGAACCACCTGTTTTCATAACAATGCCCATGAACCATAATATAAACGTATCACATAAAACATGCATAAAGGAAATATAACATTTCCACATTTCAATCACAATATAACATTTTAGTATATTGAAATAATGAATCCATTCAAAAAGAAACCATTTCCAAAACCATTTAAAACATTTAATAAAGAAATTTTTGACTCAAAGTGTCCCATACCCCCTTGAAGCTTTGAAAATTTTAAACCATTAATATCCATATAAATAAATCCTTAAAACCATTTTGAAAAAATGTATATTAATAAGAACAAATAATTAAAACATTTAAATCGATATTTTGGTTAAAGGGGTTTTACCAAAATTAGAGACACTTGAATACAATAACTGAGGAATAACATTTAGTCAGAACTTTATAATATCATGAGAATAAATGGATTCATGATATAATATTCCAAAGGACAGTATATACACCATTTAAGAGTGAATTGGTTCATAACAACAATAAAGTCTCAATAGAAATGTCAAATGTGATGAAATCCATTATAAAGAAGGTATCCTTAAATTAAGGAGAAATCAATCTCAAAATTATGTGTGACAAATATAAATACACCCAATATAAGTGGATATTAAGTGTAAAATAATAAAAGTTCATTCAAACAAATTCAAAGGATGACATATTCAATAACTACATGTTGAACCCAAAGAAATCGAAATTGGGTTAAAAAGTTCCCTTGGTAAAATTCGACAGCCGAACGGCATCACTTCAAAATTCAGAAAATGAGTTGATGAGAGATAAAAAGGGCATCTCATCACTTGGACATAAAATTTACATCAATAAGGATATAAAAGAACATATCCCAACATAATAGTATGTGAATTAAAAGATATAACAAAAGAAGTCTTTTAGAAAGAGGAGGGTGAAAGGTCCCCTTACCGAGTTGGGTAACTTCTGAAACGTACACCCCATGGAAGAAGGGTCATACAATGAAGATGTGAATACCCATAAATGAAATTATACTACAAAAAGTGTATAATAATGGGAAGTACATACACCACTCAAAGGAAATTTTGGCAAATCTAGCATAAATCTCACGGGAATAAAAGTGAGATGAAAAATCCCTTATGAAAACTCGGCAGCCTAACGGCGCCACTTAAAACTTCCAAAATGGATTGATGTAAGGAAATAGGGTCTCTCATCATATAAACATAAAGTTTACAGAAAGTGGAATACAAAATAACATCAGCCAACATAACAAATATGAGATTAAAAGAAGTGAAATAAAGGATAGTACTTAAAAAAAGAGAGAAGTTAGATCTCTTACGAAAATTTGGCAACCTAACGGCGCCACTCAAAACTTCCAAAATGGATTGATGAGAGAGAATAAGGTCTCTCATCATATGAACATAAATATTACAGTAAGATTAATATAAAAGAACATCCCAATAACAAGAAAGATGATCTTTAAAAGGAATGACATAAAAGAGTGTACTTAAAAAGAAAGAGAGGAGTAAGATCCCTTACCTCAAGTCCGACTTGTCTTGTTCGTTTCTTTATATTCCTTAAAATCGGGTAACTCCCTTTGGTTTGAGCTCAAAGGCTTCCTTGGAAAGACTTATGCCCAAAGTGAGGCTTCAAGGAGTTAGAGAGGGATGTGGAGAGACAAAACGGTCAGGTTTTGGCCGAGCCAAAGGCTTTGGAAGTGTGGGTAAGGAGGTAGAGGTGGGGGCCTTTTATAAGAGGAGAGGAGGGGCACTCTTGGAAAGGTATAAAATGTAACTTTATTTTCAAATGAGTTTCGGATTTTAATGGTCCCAAATTGATGTGTTTCAAGTATAAGGTGATAAGGGTTCGAAATCCACACATCCAATAGGTTTTGGACATGTGTAGGTCTTATATTTTACATTATCTTTCCATTTTATTTAAATCATTAAATAATGAGGTCATCGCTGCATCATCATGATGTCATAAATAATTTAATTTATTTAATGTCTAAAAATTATAAAAAAAATACTATAATATAGGAAATCTTTTTATCTTTACAATGAATATTTATAGTCTAAAAGATATTTTATTTAGACAAAATTAAAAATATTTTACTTAGGTGATACATTCTTTGTTACATTTAACATTCTTTAAAAATAAAAAAGATAAAAAGTCACTTTCTCACAAAAGTGATTCCATGGGGCCCCGAGGTTTGGAACAAGTCATCCCATGGTCGTCCATAAGACAACAAGTAGCCTTATGACACATTTTGTGGTCATTTTTTATTATTATGATATTATCTTATTTTCCTTAACTACCCGATTACTCATTAATCAAGATAATTAAAGATAATTACCGTAGTTACTAATCATAATGTCCAAAAGAAAAAGAGTATTAATTACATAATTTGGACCTTCTGATTACAAATATGTAATTCATTTTACCAAATTTCAAACACATAAATTTCAATAATTAATTTAAAAAAACTTCCCGTTGTCAAAACAAATAGCGGGTTTTTTTGAAACAATATTTATAAAAAGTTTGGTACTTGTTTATGCCTAATTCCAAAGTGAAATTAATCCCAATGACCATAATTGAATTAAATGGTAAGAATATATTCTAATTACATTTTAAAACAAATTAAAAAGATAATATAATCATATAATTAAATTATATGAAAACGCAGTTTTGATGTAAAATGCAGTATTTTTCACTATTCATTGAAAAATGAACATTGTCAGAAAAATACCAAAAATTAACCCAAGGTAAATTTAAATGTCCCAATAATAAATAATATGTTTATTTTAAAAAATATAGCTTATAAAATTCTCAAAAAGTGGATTTAAAAGGGGTTCACCATCAAAAGGCGGTTAATCGACCTTTTAAAAAATATTAGAATGTTTACGCTTAAAAACTGGATTCATTTGCATTTTTAATCCTCTAACATTTATTGTAAAGAGTAAAAATATTTTACAAACATATATAATCATTTTTTAGTTAGTTCTGTTCATTCCCTCCATTACAACGGCTAGGCGTTAACTACCATTTAAAATAATATTATTTTATTATTAGAGTGCAATGTAAGATTCTCAAGAAACTCGTTGTTGCGTATTGGGTACGTCATCGAGCATAGCATCCCCTTTAAAGTAATAATAATATTGTATTCACAAATATGGATAAATATAAAGATGTCATATTCTTTATTTACCTGGGGTGTTACATCCTTCCCCCCTTTTGGGAATTGTGTCCTCGCAATTTTAAAATTGGGCTTGGAAACATCCTTGAAAGTCCCACATCGAAACAAGAGTCGGTAAAACAGTCACTTTAAAATAAAGAAAGATAAGTACAATGGTCACCCGAGTTAACCCATACTAGGATTCCAAGTATGAAAATATGGACATGGAGGAAAAAAACAAAGGGTCATGTTCTGATAGAGGGTGATAGAAAACATGTTTAGGAGAAAGTTAACCACAAGAAAATCACAAACTTGTGATGGGTTAAATGGTATTCGATTCCCCAGTAGGAAAAGTTAATAGATAAAATTTTTGTTTTAAGTTACTTTTTATTGAGGAATTTATTCATAAGGAAACATAATCACTTATCATGTTGACTTTCAACTTTTATTAGATTCCTTACACAAACTCATATTTTCTTTAAAAGACGAGTATTTAGGAAGGCTTGTTCACATTAAGAGTACTATAATCAACTTCTAGAGAATCACATAATCCACAAAAGAGAACTATATACTTACGATGTCTTTAGACATTAACCAAAACCAAAACCAAAAAGGTTAGTACAAGATTGGATAATCCAGAAAAGGATAACCCTTTATAAAAATAAAATCTATTCTTAATCTCCAAAATTTGTCCAACAAAACACAAAGTTCAACGAGGACCATTCTATAATCATTTTGTCCATAAGATTCATCAAATTAAACCAAACTAATATTGAAACCCAAAAATTTGAATGATTTAGTCACATAGTATTCCAAGCTAAATCGTGACATTTATCTCCAAACAACACCAGTTTCTCTTAATGTCTCGTGTTGAAAAGTAATTAACCTAATCACATATCCTCCATGATAGGTTAATAAATTTCCATAGATAACCCAAAATCAACTTACTCTTAATTCATAAATTCATCTAACTAAAAAGAATCAGTCAAACTAAACAAGGACTTCATGTAGTCCATTGGTAGGCGAAAAATACCAGTCGCACTTTGGTTGTGGGTTCGATTCCCGCAGCTTTGTCCGACGTGACGGGTTGTCACACGGTCTGCGTGTTGTCCTTTTTCCAAAACTATATAATTCTTAAAACATTCCCCAAAACAAGATAAAATCTTTAAAAATAATCATAACATATATTAACCTCAAGTTCATCTCAGGCCTTTCATTTTCCATCATAACATATAATAACCCATAATTACCTCAAAATTAAGGATCATATAAACCCAAATGGTTCTTTATAACTATGTCCACAAAAGAACAGATAACTATTCCTTGAATAAAATTTTCATATATTAAACATCAGGGTTACACATACTATAAAAATTCTCCTAATGTAACCCCATCATAAAAAAATACTTAATACTCTTAAGAATTTGACAATAACTCTTGAAGCCCTTATATATTGACTTCTTACTCATTCAACATTATTCATGATCCATTAACCATTCCTTTCCAACTTATTCTAAAATACTTCTTTCCTACAAACAAAATCATGAATCATATCCAAAGATTCCAAAATAGGAAAACAAAAGTTATAAAATAATCCATACCTTTGATTGGTCATTGTCAGTTTCTTCATCCTCAATCAGAATGGCATTAAGTATTGGTAAATGAATATTTGTACAATCTTAGTGATACCATTCCTGAAACTTCTTCATAGTACATGTGTTTGCATAATGTCCATGCACACCACATTTAAAACATTCAATTGATCCCTTAGAAAGAACTTCTTTCCCTTTCCTCAAGTCAACTGGATGCTTCCTTTTTCCATGGTAGGTTCTTGCTTTATGACCTTCATTTCCACATCTATAGCATATTTCTGTCCCTTTGAAGCATTTTCCTAGGTGTTTCATTACACATCTTTGACACATAGGTTTTTGAACACTCTTACCTTTATGATTATTACCTGGTGTTCCGTAGGGATTTGTTTCTCAGAGATATGATTCCTTATAGAAATCACTAAGGTTTAGGTGGTCAATCATGACTCCAGATAGTTGTTTGAGGATAAACATAAGAGTTATCATTGCAGCTCCCATATCATTCAGTTGCTTTCTCAAAAAACTGTCACAGTTTCCTTCACATCCACTGTTACTTTGGTGCCTGCTAGATCCATCCATTTACTAAAACCAAAAAGGTCAATGTGAGTATATCAACAAAACCATCATGTACTAATGAGGAAGATAAACACTAAGATATACTTACTCATTCACTTTATCTAAAACTAGGACTCTTTCTGAAATCCTAACCATTATGGTAATGTCACTTATGCTTAAATAATACCCTAACCTCTAAAGTTATCTAAACCGACCTCTGATACCAACTATAAGGCCCCATCCTTAAAACTTACTTAATCTTGAGTTATTAGAAGATTACACATTGAGGATCTTTTCAGGTTTAGAGTTTTAGAGATTTAGATCATGAAACTTTCTTTACATTCCACATTTAAACAGAGTGGTTACATAAAAGACAGTATTCATTTTTCCCATCAACGGAAACATATTTAAAATAAAATATGGATTCATTATTGACACTTCCTTGACACTATCATCATATCATGTACCTTTCCCTTGACCTGTGAAAAACATTTCAAAAAACTTGGGATGAGCATAAAAAGCTCAGTAAGGGTTATAAAAAATATGGAAAGGAAACATGAGTTCATATATACATAATAATGAAATCATACTTTACCCATAAAACATTGGCACTTTAACATACCTCATCAAATTATGAATAAATCATAGAAATCATAAGACATAAAAGGTAACTTGATGCATTCATAACATTCTTATGTAGGGAGTAACCCTCTTGGTTACGTTTGGAATACCCACCACAGTATATTCCCTCAATCTCTTCAGAGAAACCTTAACGTTTCACTCCTTCGTGTTACCCAATGCATTGGAGAGATATATCGGGCTCACCCGCCCTTAGTTTATCACGGAACCACCCGTTTTCATAACAATGCCCAACAACCATAATATAAACGTATCACATAAAACATGCATAAAGTAAATATAACATTTCCACATTTCAATCACAATATAACATTTTATTATATTGAAATAATGAATCAATTCAAAAAGAAACCATTTCCAAAACCATTTAAAACATTTAATAAAGAGATTTTTGACTCAAAGTGTCCCATACCACCTTGAAGATTTTAAAATTTTAAACCATTAATATCCATATAAATAAATCCTTAAAACCATTTTGAAAACATGGATATTAATAAGAAAAAATAATTAAAACATTTAAAGCGATATTTTGGTTAAAGGTGTTTTACCAAAATTAGAGACACTTGAATACAATAATTGAGGAATTACATTTTGTCAGAACTTTATAATATCATGAGAATAAATGGATTCATGATATAATATTCCAAAGGATAGTATATACACCATTTAAGATTGAATTGGTGCATAACAACAATGAAGTCTCAATAGAAATGTCAAATGTGATGAAATCCCTTATAAAGAAGGTATCATTAAATTAAGGATAAATCAATCTCAAAATTATGTGTGAAAAATATAAATACACCCAATATAAGTGGATATTAAGTGTAAAAAAATAAATGGTCATTCAAACATATTCAAAGGATGACATATTCAATAACTACATGTTGAACCCAAAGAAATCGAAATTGGATTAAAAAGATCCCTTGGTAAAATTCGACAGCCTAACGGCATCATTTTAAAATTCAGAAAATGAGTTGATGAGAGATAAAAAGGTAATCTCATCACTTGTACATAAAATTTACATCAATAAGGATATAAAATAACATATCCCAACATAATATTATGTGAATTAAAAGACATAACAAAAGAAGTCTTTTAAAAAGAGGAGGGTGAAAGGTCCCCTTACCGAGTTGGGTAACTTTAAAAACGTACACCCCATGGAAGAAGGGTCATACAATGAAGATGTGAAAACCCATAAATGAAATTATACTACAAAAAGTGTATAATAATGGGCAGTACATACACCACTCAAAGTAAATTGTGTCAAATGTAGCATAAATCTCACGAGAATAAAAGTGAGATGAAAAATCCCTTACGAAAACTCGGCAGCCTAACGGCGCCACTTAAAACTTCCAAAATGGATTGATGTGAGAAAATAGGGTCTCTCATCATATCAACATAAAGTTTACAGAAAGTGGAATACAAAAGAATATCCCCCAACATAACAAAGAGGAGATTAAAATAAGTGACATAAAATAGAGTACTTAAAAAAAGAGAGAAGTTAGATCTCTTACGAAAATTCGGCAACCTAACGGCGCCACTCAAAACTTCTAAAATGGATTGATGAGAGAGAATATGGTCTCTCATCATATGAATATAAAGATTATAGTAAGATTAATATAAAAGAACATCCCAATAACAAGAAAGATGATATTTAAAATGAATGACATAAAAGAGTGTACTTAAAAAGAAATAGAGGAGTAAGATCCCTTACCTCAAGTCCGACTTGTCTTGTTCGTTTCTTTATATTCCTTAAAATCGGGTAACTCTCTTTGGTTTGAGCTAAAAGGATTCCTTGGGAAGACTTCTTCCCAAAGTGAGGCTTCAAGGAGTTAGAGAGGGATGTGGAGAGACAAAATGGTCAGGTTTTGGCCGAGCCAAAGTCTTTGGAAGTGTGGGTAAGGAGGTAGAGGTGGGGGCCTTTTATAAGAGGAGAGGAGGGGCACTCTTGGAAAGGTATAAAATGTAACTTTATTTTCAAATGAGTTTCGGATTTTAATGGTCCCACATTGATGTGTTTCGAGGATAAGGTGATAAGGGTTCGAAATCCACCCATCCAATAGGTTTTGGACATGTGTAGGTTATAGATTTTATATTATCTTTCCATTTTATTTAAATTGTTAAATAATGAGGTCATCGCTGCATCATCATGATGTCATAAATAATTTAATTTATTTAATGTCTAAAAATTATAAAAAAAAATACTATGATGTAGGAAATATTTTTAGATTTCCAATGAATATTTATAGTCCAAAAGATCATTTATGTAGACAAAATTAAAAATATTTTACTTAGGTGATACATTCTTTGTTACATTTAACATTCTTTAAAAATAAAAAAGATAAAAAGTCACTTTCCCACAAAAGTGATTCCATGGGGACCCAAAGTTTGGCACAAGGAATCCCATGGTCGGCCATGAGACAACCAGTAGCCTTAAGACACATTTTATGGTCATTTTTTATTATTATGATATTATCTTATTTTCTTTAACTACCCGATTACTCATTAATCAAGATAATTAAAGATAATTACTGTCGTTACTATTCATAATGTCCAAAAAAAGAGTCTTAATTACATAATTTGGACCTTCTGATTCCAAATATGTAATTCATTTTACCAAATTCCAAACACATAAATTGCAATAATTAATTTAAAAAATCTTCTCGTTGTCAAAACAAATAGCGGTTTTTTTTTAAACAATATTTATGAACAGTTTGGTACTAGTTTATGCCTAATTCCGAAGTGAAATTAATCCCAATGACCATAATTGAATCGCATGGTAAAAATATATTCTAATTACACTTTAAAACAAATTAAAAAGATAATATAACCATATAAATAAATTATATGAAAAAGCAGTTTTGATGTAAAATGCAGTATTTTTCATTATTCATTGAAAAATGAACATTGTTAGAAAAATACCAAAAATTAATCCAAGGTAAATTTCAATGTCCCAATCATAAATAATAGGTTTATTTTGAAAAATACAGCTTATAAAATTGTCAAAAAGTGTATTTAAAAGGGGTTCGCCATCAAAAGGCGGTTAATCGACCCTTTAAAGAATATTAGAATGTTTACGCTTAAAAACTGGATTCATTTGCATGTTTAATCCTCTAAAATTTAATGTAAAGAGTAAAAATATTTTAGAAACATATATAACCATTTTGTAGTTATTTCTGTTCATTCCCGCCATTACAACGCCTAGGCGTTAACTACTATTTAAAATAATATTATTTTATTATTAGAGTGCAACGTAAGATTCCCAAGAAACTCGTTGTTGCGTATTGGGTACGCCATCGAGCATAGCATCCCCATTAAAGTAATATTAATATTTTATTCACAAATATGGATAAATATAAATATGTCATATTATTTATTTACCTGGGGTGTTACAACATGGTTCTACAACACTGCGTGTAAATCTGGTACATAGCGTGTCCTACCAATGATTCCAAACCCTGTGTCCCTACCCACACAGTCTGGGAAACGGTTAGAGACTACACAGTGTGTACATAAAGTACACGGCGTGTACCTAAGAAAAAATAGTTTCTTCCTAAACAGAAGAACACAGGGCATGTATTTATCAATACATGTCGTGTATTCTGGGTTTTTTTAGATAGTAAACCTTAGAAACAACTCTGGTACCCAGAAAAACACTGAAAAAACATTAAAGTGTCAAACTCTAATCCGTGAGGGCCCATACTCTTCGCGAATCAAAACTTGGAAACTTATACATGTCATATACAAGGAAAATAAGTCAATGATCCACCAAATTCTGATTCATGAGGGCCCATAACACCTCAAGAACGAAATTTTTGCATTCATTCAAAAAACACCTTACTCAAAGAAATACCCTACCCAAAATCAGGTATCCTATCAAGGCATATATCACAACAGCATGTGTATTTAACACAACATCTATCACAACAACATGCAAACGCTAATGCACCCTAGATGGCATGGTAAGAATTCATGACAGGTGATTTTGAGAAAGTGCCTATATGATGCATGAGATGTCATACCCTCATCTCATTGGGTTTAAACAGAAATAAAACCTCAATAACACAAATGGTAACAACATAAAAAATGTGAAGCGCCCAATGGTGAAATCAAATCAACTGTAAAATTGAAAAACCAGAAAAATTTCTATAATGAGGTAGATTGGATTTTCCCTATACACAGGTTAGCTACTCCCAGGCACATCTTATTACAAAGTACATATTCCTTCTTGTCCATGGATATAGGATCTAAACATTAAGTCAAGAAGAAAACAAATCCTATGATACCACTTTGTAACATTTCATTTTCGGAAGCCACCCAGAGGCGCCCAGTACCCGGTTGGTTACATGGCCTTAAGTGCATTTCTCCAAATGACAGCATCTAATGAATAATATAAAGGGCCTTGGGTGTGATAGTGGGGAAACTATGCCCTCATTGGCAGAGTACACAGTGGAAGTAAAACAGATATACAATAGTGGAAGTAGTTATAATACCATACATCAGAACACTGAAAGTATGAAATAACTAGATCACAAATATAAATGATGCATGATACATATGTCTAAGAAAGCATCCAAACAAGTCAAAATTCTGGAATACATAATATTCCAATTAAAAATGAAAATAGATAAACTCCTCAGCATCACAAGCCTTATCTTGGTCCCATGCTCTCCAGCACCTCAGCAATCATGTACCTGAAGTAGAAGGGCACTTCCCCTTATCTATACCTGCAGAAATACAATCTGTTTGGGCCCAAAAGCATGACCCAAACAGGGTGTGAGACTAAATACCAGTGGGAAACCACCAAAAGACTGTGCCCAATAGTTAGTGAATATATGGCTGGAAATAAGTAAAAGGGAATTAAACAGGGAAATACTCAGTAGTAAACATTACTACAGTTCAAGCATTCAATTTCACATATCAAGTAAGAAACTAATCAAAGCAAGTAACCCTCTGGGAAGTACTCTCATCCAAACCCCACTGTTTCAACCAACACAAAACATAAAATTCTCTGGGAATTACACACAGTCAGACCCCTCTGGTTCAGCTTAAGCATAGACTCTCTAATAAGCACTCGTCATCAATTCCCCTATATTATTGTGTCGATAACTAAAAGGTGCTCTGGGAAGCAATTATGTAACATTCACCTTGTGTACTATGTCGAGGAACTACAAACCCTCTAAGGAATCACTTACATCAATTCCCCCAATGGTCTCACATTTTAAAAGTAAAATAGACACTCTGGAGAAGCCCTTGCATCCATTCTCCTTGTGGTCTACTACACCATGTTCTCACAGTCCTGTGTCAATCAATCAAGCATAAAAATGAAATAATGCCAATGTAAACCTCAATAAATACTTGGATAAACAATCTACATCATGACAGCATGTCAGATAATACAGTCACTCCATCCTATAATAATAGGCATGGGAAACAAACAAGGCAGTCTAACAGGCTAAGCAAGACCAAATGGCCATAAATAGAACATGCATGGGAAAACACTTCCAAAGCATATCAATTGACCCTATTCGCATTCAATCAACCTCTACTCAAGCATACAAGCATAGAAGGCAATTAATAGGGTTAAAACTGTAAACACTCAAAACCTCATTCATGCGTATTGGGAACTTTTGCACATATAACTCAAAGCCTTTCTATGGAAAGGCACAAACTATCTACCCTGGTGTTGTTAGATTAATATACTTGAATCTCAGGCCTTTAATCGCCTTCTAATGCTATAGATCTACAAAAATGTCTAAAACATTCAAATGAGGATAAATCTTGAAAGAGAAGAAATCAGGAAACAAAGCTCTAGAAGAAGGAAGATCTTACCGTGGCGATCCCAACACAATTGACGGAGGTCGAATCAGAGAACAGATGCTCAATTAGGGGCTTGGGGAAGAAACACGACCATATGAGTGCTCTTGGTCAAAGGAGGCGAAAAATAAGGTGTTTCTTTCAATAAGACGTGATCCCTATCTGTTTAATGAAAAAAAATGTACACAGTGTGTACTTTCCCTTGTTATCCCCGGCATTTGGCAGTCTCCAGGTCGCCACACACGACCATGTGCACGTCTGTTACATGGCCAGCACCCGGCTACCTACGATAACCAAGTACACGACGTGTACTCATAAAGTACACGATGTGTACTTTGGAAATTTCCAGCAAGTCCTCTATTTCCTAAAAAAAACCAGAAAAAGGAAAACATACCTGAAAAGAAGATCCAGGTTCTTACATGTTACACTATTTAATATAATTTTATTCTTTTAAATTCTCTAAGTGTTACACTCTAAGTACTCAAAATTCTGAAATAATATTTTTAAGTAAAATAGACTTTATTTTTCTCTTTGAAAGTGAATATTTTCTTCCATGTTAATATTTCCATTTAATTGATTCAAGAATGTTTTTACTATTTCTCAATGACTATTTAATGTCATTGTTAAGAATTTTTACTTTATATGATTTTTTTAAATAACCATCTTGTCATTTTCCAAAAGGGGTACTTTTGAAATTTTAATGAAAATGTGAAACGAATCTTTGTTTTAACATATACTACATGAACAATTATTTCTACTATAATGAGTAATATTTTCTTTGATATTTCCTTTCAAATTTTCCATTTTTATTTTAAAAGAAAAAGTTTTCCTTAATTTTTTCATAATTTTTAAATATTAAATAAGTGATTTCAAAATGAAAAAGTTATTCTCCTCAAGAAATATTACAATGATATTTTATAGGAATTTTTCATCTACGATTAAATAATTTGATGTTACTTATGATTCACTGGTGATATGATCCTAAAATACTATACTTATTCTTTCTCTAAATGGTTTATGATTGTGATGATGAAATGTTGATGAAACCCATTTTTCTCTTCCAAGGGTTAAGATATAATGAAATGATAAATGTTTTTATAATATTGTGGTATCCATATGAATTTATTATGATTATGTGATTGGTGGGTCTATTATATCACACTAATGAATTGGGTAGATATTAATGATTTATGATCTTGAAGGGTACATGAGAGGTCAACCCTAGCCTGAAAGATGGTACATGAGAGGTTATTTTAAGCAAAAAAAAAGATACATGGATGGTTATTCCAAGACTAACATGTAATTAATGTATCGAGGGTTATCCTTGTTATATTATTTATATGATTATGATTATTAAACACTTTATTCCACTATTTTATAACATGGTATTTTGTTGATGGTAAGCTCTCATGGCTCATATATTTGATATCTTTATGATTCATGACTTATGAACTTCTATGATTTATCCAATGACTCATTATTATGATCTATGAATTAATGGGTATAGTTTTCAAATGTTTTTCTCATGTTTGAATATTTTTATGATCATGTTATTGTTAAATGATCATTGATATCTCTCATGTTTTCGCTTATTAACACATTTTATCTAACCCTATAGTATGTTTCCTTTCCCTAGGATATGAAGAAAGTTTTTATGTATGATATATCTAAGATGGGTGATAGTTGTGAAAAAAAATAATGGGGTGTTATGTAGAAGTTTTATTTTCTATTTTTTTATGTATCTAAATTTTTAAAGACACAAAACCATTAATGTTTTGGAATGGATCGTACATATATGTAACAAATATTCATTTAATAAGATGTAATATTTATTTATGAAAAAATTTGGTAGACTTATTTGTTAATAGAAAATGGTTTAGTTATTTTTTGGAAACTAGGATGAGAAAATTTTAGTGATAACTCTTAGAATAAGTTTTAGTATAAGAGAACACCCTATGTTTTGGTAAATAAAGGAGTTTGGTTTTAATATTAAAAATATCCATATTTTTATAGTAGAAAGTAGATGTAGATGTGGCATATATTCACTTAGGGGTAACAACTCTGAGTTGGGAAGATTTAAAATTGACTTAATCATAACAGGTGCATGATGAGAGATCCCAAGACTACACACTTAGCGAGACACTTCATGGGATATGTGTGGGTTAATACACATTTTCATTATAAACCATTATAAAGTATTTGAATAAATAATGACAATTATGACCTTGGTTAAACCTAAACTATCATATATTTAAAATAAAGTTCCATGATTTAGACATCCTAAGAAATATTTTTTATTTTTATATGATTACACACTACTATTTCTCACATTAGTATTTTTGGTTTTAGTCAATGGATGGAACTAGGAGGAATAATTTTAACACTGAATTTGACTGATGATACAGTGATTTTTCTCATGAGAAAACAAATTAAATGGGAGATGGTGTGTAAATTATTGTGATTATTCCTAATCATCTATCTCAATTTATAACTGACAACCTAAACATATGTGATTTTATGAATAAACCAAATAAGATACAATTTGATTTTAATGAATAATATGGAGGAAAAAATTTTCATCTTTGTAAATTTCATGAATGTGAGGAGTAGAATCCATGGAAATGTACTAAATTAATCAGAAGATGTTTTATATTTATAAAATAATGGATGAAAATAAAAAATTGTCAAGAAAAAATAAAGGGTTCAATATAGATAAATAAAGTATATCATAATGAACCATTTGTATTTTAATGTATTATGTGTGGAGAACTTAGGAATTATCCAAGTCAATTCCTTAATCCAAGGGTTAACTCCTATAATTGGAAAGGTCTTATGCTATTATAATTTTTAAAGTGGAATTATTGAAGTGTTATAAATTTGGATTCAAAAAGTATGTTATAGAAGTGTTATTTCAATGATATTATTATTATAATAATCATGAAACATAAAAGTATTATTCTATATTAGTCTCAATAATATGTTGAATAGAAAGAAATAACTAGTAAAAGTGATTTAGTGGTGAGTATATATTTTTGGAAAACACATGATTGAGGGATAAATTACCCTTAATATGTGCTTAATGTTGGGATAATAATGTTTATTTGGGATAAAGAGTTGATTGATATTGATAAAATACATTTGATGGTATTTTTGTCCTTAATTGATTTGATAAAAAAGACATTTTTCCATTTTTTATGAAGTTTATTGCATTTTTGGATTTATAAAACATATTTTATAGAGTAAATTCTTAGAGGAATATATTTTATCATTGAGGTTTTATGAAGAATCAGGTTAATTTTGGGAGTGTATTTATGTGTTTTATACTAATATATGATCAAGGAATTAACATGTTTGTTATGTGACATTAAGAGCCACTTTATGCAATTTTGGGGTTAAGGTTAATTTGATTTTGGAAATTTAGTAAATTTTGTCTAAATTGTGTGGTTTTAAATTTTTTTCAGCTATGTTTTGGATAAGTCTTAAGCTTAACTATTTATGGAATGGTTTAAGTTAAACTTTGGGAGTCGTTGTTTTGTATTTAGAGGTTAATGTATTATTTCATCATATGAGGATTTATTTATATTAGATAACTTATGATCACCATATTGGTTTTCATAAAAAATTCGATACATAAGGAAATAAGTTCCATTCTATTATAGATATTATAATATATTAAAAGTTAATTTTTGTGATTTAGTCCTAAAAATTCATATTGATAATTCAACATTGGAAATCAGATTAAAAGTGGAAGAAACTAATTGAAATAGACAGGAAAAGGATAAAATTTTGTTTTTGGATTAAAATAAATCAAGTACATATATTTTCTCATATTCCTTGGTAAAATAATTCCTTAAATATAGAGGAAAACCTTAAAATTAAAATGGTTTACTTTTTACAGTTACTTCTGAAGAATTTATCTTCATTTTCACCCCTCACTATTTTATGGTTTTATAGTCATTAAATTTATCATTTCCATGTTCTTTATCACTCTCTATTATTATTTACAAAATATTTTTCTCTTCCATGTCCTTTTTTTTACTTTCTAATAATTTTATTTTTATCTAGGAAGATAATTTTGTGTAATTTATAGTAACCGGTATGTTTCTGACATCCCATTTTCAAATAAAGTTATATTATCCCTTTGTACAGTGTTGGTTTTAAACAAAAGAATTTTTAAATTTTGAACATTTTAGTATCGAGAAAAAAATTACAAGGATGTAATTTATTTAATTGGGTAAAATGTAACACCATGAAAATTTATTTTAAATTAATATTATTCTTTATAGATTTATTAATACACAACACCAAGCTTTAAACGAATGGTGATATACGATAAAAAATTATCATTTAAATTTTAACATTATAAAATAGTTATTAAATTAGAAGGTGTGACCCAGATTATGAAAGATATTTATAAATTTTTTAAATATTTCAAATTTGTTTGTTTATATGAAATAAATTAGTATTCAATTTTCATAGAAGTCATTTTATGCTTCACAAATTTGATTTCTTCAAAAATGGGTTTTATTACATTTTATGCATGAAAATAATAAATAACTAGTACTCACACGTACACACACACGACATATTGAAATAATGGTTTTTCTTTCGAAAGAGAATTCTATTTTTACAAGTAACCAAGTAATAGTAATGTTTATTAATTTGTAATCAGATATTATTGGTACATATAAATGTAATAGGAGGGGTTAAATATGGACACAACAAAATAATATTTGAACATATAAGGGATACTGGAAAAGTATTTTCTATTTTTTGAGTTATTTTTTAAATCATTTCCAAATTCATTTATATCATGATTATCTGAAATTGTGGGAAGAGGATTAATTTGAATAAAAAATGTTATAACCTAATCTATAATTTCACAATAGTCTATGAACTACTTGTTTGGAGAATTTTTTGAGATAATAGATTTTTTCGAAGTGCGCAAGGACCAAAGGGTCGTTGTAATATGTCTTCAGGTTCATTGTCCAAAAAATGAATTCTATAGATGAAAATAAAAATATTTATATTAATTAGTAATGAATATTTAAAAATGAAAATCAAATCTAACAATTAAACATAACAATATAGTAGTAATAATAATTAATGTTCTGCAAATGCACAATTTACTAGATAGTAACAAACTCCAAAAAAATAAAACATTATATTGTAATAAAGTTGGTTTAATATGGTGTTTTTATATAGTATTTGAAGATGGATTCTTTGTAAAGTACACAAATAAGAAACAATAATGAAAAGAGGTATAAAATATGGTGTTTCTGTACATCATAGAACAAATAGATACTGTAAAATGATGAGATAGAAAACTTTTAATATAAACGTCAGCAATTTACTACATCATATCAATGAAATAGGTATTTGTCACTAGTCAGTGGAACAATGTTTGACACATACAGACAATTTAGCAGAACATTGAACCAGGATATGATACATGCTAACAATGAACACCATTATTGTCTAATAAAACTGACAGTTCTTTATTTGCAAAGTTCATCGAACATAGGATTGGAAGATAGGGTGTGACCTATTTCATCAATGAACAGGTTTAAAATCCATTACCATTGAAACACAGTGATCAACTAAAAGTAACTAATCTGGTGTTTTTATATTACATACCAAGATGGTGTTTTTTACAATATGAAAACAAGAAATTGAATTTATATGAGGCAACAATCATGTTGTTTTTGAATATTATAAAAATTCATGAAATGTAGATTGAACACATAAAAAAATGATTAAAAAATGGATGATTTCTTACTATGGAGCAACATAAATTTCAATTTTTTTTATTTTACAGAATGTAATAATAATTTCAATGAAAATATCAATTCAAAAAATAGTAATGAAAAAAATAAACAGTGAACATATATGTTTACCATCTGTTTGAAACATCACATTTCAGTTTGTTTTTTCAGTTTTCCTATTTACATTTCACTTCTTTATGCAGTGTAATTCAGTATATTGACTCATTATAGCCTTGTTGTGTCAACATATGTGGAAATTATCTTGCAGTTCATCCTTATTATCTAAATAACGTGATATAATTTTCTACATAGAAAATATTGTTAGAATATTTGAAGCTAGAATATGCAGTAATTGAAATCATTGAAATAAATGTCATGGAATTAACAGTTTACTATTATTTAACAGTATATAGGTGTAATATTAAAAGTAATGTTTATAAAAAAATACAGAATATACATTTATTTGTAGAAATTTTTGTTAAAATATTGGAAAGAATTAAGAACTTAGTATAGATAACAGTTATATAAGAGAATAAAAAATGGAGACTGATGTGTAAAAATAATTTTTTTTTTGAAACATGATCAAATAATAAAAATTTATTTGGTTTCATGCACCATGTTTTCATAGAATACCTATAAATATTAAAAAAAGATAAGTGAAATGGTGTGGAATTATGTGCCTATATAGCAGAAAATGAATACAAACATACCAATTCAGGTAATTTGCAATATAAAACACTATATTTTAACTTCCAGTTTACCTATATTTTTGCATTCATTGACTTTGCTAACATTAATGTGTGTATGTTAACATAAGGATATTTTTTGTTGCATGCACCATGTTTTCACAAATATACCTGTAAAGAATTAAAAAAATTAGGTTAAATGGTGTTAGAAAGCTTCCAATAAGGTAGAAAATGACAACAAACACACCCATACTGTTTAAATGGTAAAATACTTACTCAATAGAAGGATCATATTTCTGGGAAGAAAAAAATAGTATAGAGCAAGAGATGAGCCATAACATATTACCTAAATCTCCATGGAGTATATAATAGAGGGGTACATTGAACAATAAAATCTAACAGGACATATGGGTAGATATAATGAGTATGCGTGAGTTAAAATAGGACAAACATGTCAATCATTCCTCTATAATAGATGAACATTGTTATTGAAGCTAAGAGTACATGGTTATTGAAGCTATGAGTACATGTATAAAAAAATGGACATTCAGTGGGAATAATGGAGGATGAAAAGTGAAAGCATACAATAGAATCATCTTTTTCCCGATGAATTTCTAAACAATGGTGTACGATACAACATTCTATGTTTTTTCATAAATTTTTAAAATCAATTCATATGTATGGGTAGTTTGCAAGAAATTAATTTCTAGATAAATTCTATAAAAAGTGATTAACCTATATTAACATTGAAAGGTCTGCATTTTTTTGTGGAATGTACAAAAGTGTGTTAGAAATAACTAGTTACACCAATATGTGTTTGGTGGAGATATAACAGATATGCTAAAATAAAAAATTATTTCAAACATGATCAAATAATAAAAACTAACCCATTCTGAAAATAATTTGTAAAGATCCACATCTCCAAAAAAATTCACTGCTCTCATTACCATGATGTGGTATTTCTAAAAATTTTAGTCGGACTCCACCATGTGACCTTGTATGTAGGATCAAGACCATCCACAACTCATATCATATATGTGAATTTTAAATTTTATCAAAAAACAACCTATAAATGAAATAATGAACTATTCAAATTATAATTAATAGTTGTAAAAGTTTCGAAGACATCATAACAATAGTAGTAACCTAAATTTTATATGAAAATAAATACAAATTTTTTTTGTATGATTGATAAATCATATATATGAATAGACTATTAAAATAAGAATTAATAGTAATTAACATTTAAACATTATCAATGTAATCGTGAATTTCAACATAATGGATATATTTTAGTAACCAATAAAATGTAACAATTTTTTTCATAGAATCATTGAATTATAAAAAGAAGGGTGTGTGAGGTAACAAAAGCGGCAGTTTTTTTAAATGATAATAACATTTCACCTTCCACGATGGTGTATTTATATATAATCTATTGTTACTCCATGTTGTCTTATTTTATAAAGGATCAAAACCTTGGAATAATATTGATAATATTTAATATATTTAATGCATAAATTAGTCGTACATAATATTTCATTAAAAGTATAATAAATATCAATATAATTAAAATAGTAGAAGAAAAAAATGATAATCACATTGTACCTTTCTACTGAATCTTCAACATCAAGACCGTCCATCACATTCAATAGTATATGAACATAACAATTGAAAATTTTAGAAAGAAAATGTACTCAAATTAGAATAAATAGTTATGAAATCTTAGAAAAACAATTTATGTAGGACATCTAAGTTTTTTTAAGTTGTTATGTTCAATTTCTATACAGTCAACCATTCCTGTAATATAATTATTAAAAATTATAAAAATACTAATGAATATTGAAATATGATAAATGAAATTTGGAGTGATACATTAGTAAAAAAATATTATTTAAGGCATGTTTTGTCCATAATGGACGTTTTGGGCTATTCTTTCTCATATCCTCTTAGTTTATAGACTCAAAAATGACATTGAAGGCTGGATTCAGACTGTGGTCAATAATAACCAGTTCACTGTGTGTTTTATCAATGCATGTATTAGTGTCGAGATGGAATTCTTAATTAGTATAATGATTTAAGCTGTATGTAAATAAAATTAACATAAAGTAGAAAACTCTCCTTCTCAATGTATATATTTTCTATAGCAGGGGTTTTGAGTCTTCCTTTTAATCTTCTAATGCCCTTATTTTCCATTTAAGTTCTTGAAAATGTTCTGTAATAACTCAATGAGGTGTTTATAAATTTATTCATAGACATGAACTATCGTTAACCGAAAATAAGTTTATTCTATTATAGTTATTCTGAAAAAAATCATTGGACATGGTATATTATTATTGGATATTGTGATAATGAAGTGGTGTAGGTATTTTTATATAATTTCAAAAATATAATGAAACTTCATATATCTTTATGGTAAATTAAAGAATGAGAAACATGAAATAATATATTACATCAATAAAACTTTATAATAATCCTATGAATAATCATTAGTAAGATGGATATTCTGAAGAGTAACATTTTCATGAGTAAATGTTGTAAAAGTTTT
This sequence comes from Viscum album, assembly GCA_963277665.1. NCBI lineage: Eukaryota > Viridiplantae > Streptophyta > Magnoliopsida > Santalales > Viscaceae > Viscum > Viscum album. The sequence goes on along the minus strand of OY728142.1, from coordinate 1,134,780,216 downwards.
TAGTTGCAGTATAAAAACAACCATATTCATATATACTAATCCATAAGAGAATGAGTCACTTAAGTTGGTTGTAAACAAAGTTAGCAGTTTTAAAGTGGTAAATGAAGAACAAAGTATATGGATGAAAAAATAATTTTGTGTGGTAAATAGTAACATGACATATTGAAAATTACATATCCACTATTCTTCATATACTATCTCTTCAATGATGTTAACCAAAAGAGAAAAATTATGTGTAGCTGTTGGGTAAATGCTTCCAGTATTATAGAGAACTACTACAAGGAATTGATGAAATATAAAATGAATGAAACAATAGTATCTGATAAGAATAATTAACAAATCAAATAAATTATATCATATCAAATAATTCAAAACTACTAAACCCTAACCAAGGAAAATATAGCACTAATGAAGACACTAGATTGAATGAAATAAATAATATCGGATGAAATGTATAGGATGATTTGAGGGTTTCTAGGAGAGTCTTGTAGTGTTTATGGAGGTAGGGTTACGTAATTCCTTTGATATAAGCAGCAGTGGAAACATATTGTATGTGAAATATAGTATCGATTGATGAGTAGATCGAGAAGTAGGAAGTCGTAGAGATCAGAGACAAAGATGAAACAGAAGATGCAATTGAATAAAATAAATAGATGAATATAGATAGTCGACATCAATGTCATAATACTTAAAAACATTAAATTGAATAAAATAATAGATTAAGACTAATTGAATCTGGTTTTTTCTCCACTAAATGTCAAATGTCTCAGGTTTTTGTTTTTAAATGCTCGATTGAATAGAGACCTTTCCTAGGTAAGCGGAGGGCCAACAAGATTTTTTTTCCCTGAGTGGAGTCATTCACCCATGCTATACAACTTTAACATAGGTTCCTATAAGAATATGATAAAAATAAAACTCCATACCTTATCATAAAATTCACAATGAAGGAAAAAATGGTCAAAAAATCCTGATGGCTTCATAAAGAGAAAGATTAAAGGAAATTGTATACCTGATCATAAGCAGGAACCAACTCATAATAGAAAAGAATCATACTGTGATTTTATCTTCTCTTACTCCCTAAAAAAGTTGGTTCCTGATCAGTGAAATAGAATTATAACCATCAAGACAAGAAATAAAATACATGATCTAATAGATTTTTTTAGTTATAGTGTAATTGATGGTAATTTGGGATTAATTTGGATTTGATACATGATAGATAAATTAGATAAAAATATAACTTCATATAAAGAGAACACCATAAATTTAATACAAAAGAGAAGCATTAAGGGAGAGGAGGAAAAGTGAAAGGATAAGTTTGATAGGAGGTAAAATTAAATTTCATTAGAGTAAACTGGATAAACAAAAAAGAGTATCAAAAAAACTGATTGATAACTCACTGTAATACCAATAAGAATATAAATAAAAACAGACCTATTTTAGCAACTTAACTATCATATATGGAACCCATATAACCACTAAAGGGAAAATATTTAAACATATTTGTAACCAATTTGAATCACCAAAGGGAAAAATACATGTTTCATCATTACCTTAAATGTCAAATATGAAACCCTTGTAACCATTTTAGGGAAACATAAATGTCTCACTTCTGTTCAGACATCCCAAATAATAGAAAATGTTTCTGAACAGAAATTTTCAATCAATATAAACATAAATTGTCAATCACTCATCACCTCTTACAATTAGTTTTCAATCAGCCTGAATAGAAATGAGTTTTTTGTGTCATTCCCTTAACAAATTTGGTTGCATACCTAATCTTGGTATGGTAATGAAACCTGTTATAAAGGTCCATTTCAATAATTAGTATACCCATTAAACAATCAAAAAATATATAGTGACAAGTCAATATAATAATTTACCAATTATAAAAAAACATACCAATATAATGACCTTGAGGTATATTTTTTACTCATTCCTCGGAGTTGTCATAACATATGTTTTTTAAAACATAATTGATTCTGGAACATCAGTGTTGGGGAGTAATTATTGGATTAATACATGGTATTGGAATCAGGCTTTGCACATTCACATTTAGAGACTTAAAGGTGGTTCTAATAGAACATTAGACTATAATGGATATAGTAGGCTAAATAAAGTGATACATGATGTTATCCCTTGAAAAATCTCAATGGTCTGACCCCCCTTGAAGCACAACATCCAATAACATAAAATCATGTGGTATAGTGGTAAAAATCACTAGTTAGTGATATATGAATGGGGGATTCCAATAGCTAATAGTACAGTTTTTATTTAATTAATCTGAAAACATAAAATCTAATAGGTTGATATGTGATAATCTATAGATGTTTTAAAACACAAGTGCAATGATATAAATGAATGATACTATGAAAAAAATTCATTATATGAACAACTGTGTGCATAATACATGAAATATTTCTTGTAAATGATATCAGTAAGTCAATTATGCATGTTTCCAAAGACAATAAAAAATAAAATCTATGAAAATTATAGTTAATCTTCATGTATAAAACTATAAGAATGAATTGTGTTGAATGAAATCGGATAGACGTACCAAAACATCCCGACACTCTAATGCGGTTGTGGAAATATATAACAACCATGGTAAAAATAATAAATAAAGTAACATTGAAAAAATAGAATAAGGATTGGGTGAAATTGGAGGATCATAATTTGAAATGTATAGTATTTATTCTTTTAAAGTTCATGTGTAAATGGAAGTATTTATTTATGGACTGAAAGGAAGAACACACCTTTTTAAGAGTATAGATTTGGTTCCTAATTGAACCTAATGGATCTGTAATTACTGATTCTTAAAGGAAAAATGTTTTGAAATAAATTGTGAATATTTGGTATGAATAGAGTTAAAGGGAATACTTAAAAGCAGAGTGAATCAATAGAGAATTTTTTTAAGGAACACTCACCTCATTCTGGATGTGTTCGGAGTAGGTTCAATTTTCCCAACACGTAAATTTCCACCAGTGTCAATATATGAAAATAAATAATAAGATAGATCTTCATGATATGCACAACTGTGAGCATGATATATGAAAAAATTAATATTCTAATAAAAAAACATGCACCTTATAGATATCAAACCATTATGTCCACTTCACTGGGTGGGAAAATCAAAGCCCAAACAAGATTGAGTTATGAAAAACCAAAGCTCACAACCTCTACAACCTGGCTGTTAAATCTACAGTTGGTTATCTCCCAACAGATTGTCCGTACAAAATAACATCTTCCCACTTAACCCTAGAAGTATCTTCCATGCATCTATAGGTAGCCTCAATATCAGCGTAATTGTTATGTTCACTTGGCTGATAAAAACACTAATATTGTGGGATTGAACTGTTCTTTGATTATTATTATTTTGGAAGAGTCCATTGAAGTTCAACACATTTCCCTTTCTCCTTTTGTATCTTAATCCCCTAAAAACAATTAAAAAAATTTATAAAGTTTGAAATTATTAATCCTATTTATCCATTTGAGCAATAGAATTCACCTTTCCCAAAGACTGACTGTACCCAAAATAATCATATCTACAAAAATCCATCATCCAGTTGTTGTGTTAGTCTGGAATTTTATAAGCAGAAATAAGGAAAGGTTTGATCTGGAAAGCTGACCCCATCAAATTGACTCAAAGATGAAGGTTGAGTTCACATAACAGCTCATACATTTGACCCAAATTCGTAGTGTTGACATGATTTTATAGAAGAGTTAGGGAATCATATGTGTTCTTTATGTAATGTGCCATAATTTTATTCTTCTTCTTTGTGCACAGTTTCTAAAAGTTAATAGTTTCTTTCTAAGAATCATCTAATATCGTTAACCTCCATGTGGCCTTGTCGGTGACCACCATATACGATGGGGGGCTTGGCTGGGAGAACATGAACCTTCATCACCATAGAAGACCTCACTATCTCCATAAACAATCCCCCACCACCCAAAAATATGCAATAATAGAAGAACAATCGAAGGTTAAACAAACGAATCAGGAAACACAGGTTTCGTTTTCTGATCTATGTCACAAAAAGTAGGTCATCAAAGATGTTGGAGGATGATTAGCACATGGAGGTGGAGATTAGGGTTTTTCAAATGACTCAATGGAAACCCAAGGACAACTATATGAGGTAACAGAGGTGGGAGAGAAGGATGTGAGTTGGGGAGGGAGAGGAAGGAGACGGCAGAGGTTGGGATAAAGTAAGGAGTAATTGGTTTTCAGCGGTAACCCAAGATGATGGATAGAGAGAGGCCATGGGAGCTGGTGTGTAGCAAGAGAATCATGAATTGGACCATGAATTTGGAGGGGGGACTTGTTTTTTTGGGTGACGCGGGTTAATGGAGAAATGACACGTAATAGAATATGGATGTGGAAGAACATGAGCGGGACACGTGGCAGTAGGAATGCCAGGATTAGTATATATAGTAGATTTCAAACAAATATTAATTATATTTGAGGTAATGAATATTTTTTAAAAAACATCACTTCATTATTATCTTAGGTTATTTTTTGGATTTTTCTAAAAAGATTTATTTCTCAGTAAATAGTGAAAAATACTGATTTTTGTAAAACTATCATTTCTTTTCATAATATCAAGTAATTTAAAAGAAATTTATTTTTTTTAATTTTATAATAATGTATAATAATATTCCTTTAGTTATATATAATCTATATAATTAAATTATAATGGGAATTATAATTTATTTTGGTATAAGTTCATCGTTAGGCATAAGAATGCATTTTTCTAAAAACTATTTTTTCATTTCATTTTATAAATTTATATTAAAATTTATTTATTACATATATATAAATTTATTCTTGAAATATTTATTCCATATTGGGAATTATTAGTTTCAAATTTTTTATATAGTTCCCTTTTATGCTTAGTCATTATAAATAGTAACTATGGTAAATATTTGTCGCCTTGGTAAGGGTAAAATGATCAAAACTGGGTTAAAACTATGGGATAAGGCCTAAAAGTCTCAAAAACATGTGAATTTATTTCATAACATAGATTCCTTTAGAAATTAAAAACATTATCATTAAATTTTTTTAAATTCCTTTCCACTTTCCTTTGATAATGACCTTAATATTATTTTAAGTAAAAAATAACTTCAAAATGACACACTTTATTTCAATATCTCTAATATATTTCCATATCGATAAAAAAGGTTATTCTCTTTTATAAATGGTTATCGGAAAAATGGGATAATTTATTTTATCATGGTAATTTATTTTTAGTTTTTAGGGACGGTATAATTACCATAAATGCATACGCAACGCCAACACAATGATTGTTCAAGTAATAGAAATATCAAATAAATGATCTTATAAATACAAAAAAAAGTAATAAAATTTTGATAAATTATTGTGTTAAAATAATTATATAAATATAATATATTATTGATGTTTTAGAATTTTATATTCTATTTTAATTTCAATTTCTTCATCTCTAATGTCAAACAATATAAATAGTATCAAAAATGACTTTAATGGTACATTACGTTAAATATTATTTTATTAAATGATTTGAAATTAATAATAATATTATTATTTGATATGTGAATGGTATATGGTATATAATATAAAATAATTTCTACTTATGAGTCACTTTTCATTTTATTGTAACTTTCTTGACCCGTATAGAGTAAAAAACATTGATATCACTGTAATAAACAAAAAGAGCTAATAGGGGTTAAAATTAAGAGACAAGAGTTAAAAAATCACATAAAATTGAATAACTTTTATTGTATGAGATGATTTAGAGTCATAATAATCCAATATTCTAAATATATCAACTTGGTTTCACTTTTAAATGAAAAATTAATTTTCTATATTTAAATATTTTAAGTAATTACAATTATGTCATTTCCTTAACAATGAATGGACACCACCCATCTTCTATTCCTCACACGACCTTGATCCAATTAGATAAAAAAATAATACCAAAACCAACTATAAACATCCTTTTAAAATTTAAAAATGTCATTTTCTATTAAAAATACCATCCCTAGGTTTTGTATGGATATATCCAAATGATGTTCTTCAAGGAGGATGTAATCGTCTCCACCGAGCATCTTTATTTTAATTTTTCTTCAATCTCATTAAATTATGTCTTAAAAATTCCAATATAAAAACATAATTATCTCCCATATACTGATATATTATTATTTTAGTGTAATAACCTTATTTATCTCTATTTTTGCATCAAATGGGAAATAAAAATGCCGCTCGTGTGTACGTGTGGAGTACCACCTCAATGAAGTGATATGAATAATTTTCCATCATCACATAAAATGGGTCTTTATAATTTTGGATTTAATAAATCTATATTATAATTATGATTTAATTAATATTCTTTATTTGTAAAATGTTATTGATTCTCCTTTCCTTTTTTCATTAGAAAATGAAAACAATGGTCATGCGTACGTACAGACCACTGTCTCCATAAACAGTGTAATTCATTTTTATATCTATACCTATAATGTATTGTTATAAATATGTATAGAATTAATATATATTATATTTATATAATTATTAAATATTAATATATGATGGAACTATAGTGACCCTTTTTTCTTACATGACTATTACATCGTGTCAAAGATAAACGACACATTATTTATATTTTCAATGATTGAAACTTTTAGTACTTTGGGAAAATTAGAATCATACATAAGTATTAAAAAATAAAACTTAAAAATTTATTTAAATCCTTCATCTTTATCCTTAAAATCCCAGATTATCTCTAGTACATGTAGTCACCTGAGGACATACATTAAAGAAAGGGGTTAGTTAAACGCCCAGTAAGAGGAGGAATAAGGGACATGAATCAATATAACATGGGTGAGAATAATCATCATAAAAAAAATTATAAACATAGGATCATAATCATAATAATTTTGTAAACATTTGAAAAATTCATGTAATTTATCAATGCATAAAAAATGAAACATTTTGTCATAGTGTCCAAATACCACACAAAGTTGTGAACAACGTTCCCATCATGTTCACTCATAATATTTGTGAATAATCATAAAATAATCATTGTGAATAAATATAGAATCATGTTAATGAATAATACACATTATATAATTATATAAATCACATTACTAAATGCATTGTAGGGATATATAATTTTTTTCCACCTGTCGCATCATAATATTTACATAATCAGGCATACCACAAGATCATATAACAACCGTGATCATAAAATAACCCATAGAATGGAATAGGTTTAATAAGGATTTAAAGACTCATGAATAAACATTAGGGTTCCTTAATTAATAAGGGATGTAATACTTTTTAATAAAATATAATTTTTCTTTAGATAAGAAATAGTACACAAGGAGTCAAAGATTTTTTGTAAAGAAAAGTCTTTTTGGAAAATATTCATATATGGATTATAAATAAAATTGGTTACATGTATATCACCAAATAAAAATTTAATAATAGTTATATTATATTTAATAATAAATATAGGGATATACATACTGAAATTTAAGTTAAATAGGGATATCCAAAAGAAAAGGAGTTGAGTTCGAGAATCCCCTTACCTAAATTCTTGCTTTATTTAGTCATTTTTCCACCTCCTAAATAATAAAAAAATTTAAATAAATGGATTATGTCAATTTTTCAACTATTTTTGCATTATAATTATTGTATTACATTTTATTACACTATTTTCTAAATTTGAATAATTTTGATATCATGTTTTCATTAAATTTTCCCTTCTTGTTTCGATTTCGCTCATTTTTTTCAAGGTTATCATACATGAGTAAAATTAATTATATAATATTATAATATATGTAATTAATTTTTTATATATTATATGTAATTCATAATATCGATACATAATTATGGTTATAAATGTTTATAGGGAGATGTTTCCATAGGTGGTTAGCCGACCTTTGACGGGACATTTTCAAGAGAGTGGGGAAGGGAAGCTTGAAATTTATATATATAGTAAATATGATACATATAGAAATTTAACATCATTAATATAATATTAAATTAATTAATAATTAATCTTATAAGGTTTTGTTTTGAAAAAATTGGTGAAAAATAAAGAGAAGGCAAAAAAGAGAAGATATAATGCTCAATGTAGCTTCTCTTATACGACACTAAAACTCCCTTGATGCTTGGAATTATATTACAGCAAAATGAACCTAGGTATTATAAGGTAATTTAGAGGTAGGATTGTTTCATAGTATTTTATATTTTAATAGAGGTATGAGTGGTATTATAAGGGGAGGGAGAGTGGTTATTTCTACTTTAGGAGAGGGGTAATTTGAGAATAAAATATTAAACAAAATAATATATCTAAGTTAAAACATGTAATAGTGATTCTATGATAGTATAAATCATATATAAATATAATATAATTTATTTTAAGACATAAAACCTCTTTAAAATTCAAATTCATTAGTTCATTAAAAAGGAAAGTGGAAAGAATTTTTTTTTGTTATTTTAAGGCACAACCTTTGACATTAGGTTTTGAAAAAAGCTTTTTAGGTTTGTAATTTAAGATTATTTTATTTTAATAAAACAATTATGAAATTAATTTGGTTCTTCCTAATAGTAATTTCTAGGAATGATTATTTTACTATGAAATCATTAATGATGTAATTTAAGATACACTAGTTATGTGAAAAACTAGGTTTTTACTATTCATCTAAAAATTATAGTATTTTAGAAAATTACCAAAGAATTGCCCATGGAAAGTCTAGGTGTTCTAATTTCAAAAATGATATTAATACGATAAAAATTAATTTATAAAATACATAATTGTAATTTTTATTATAAAATTTATGACTTTAATAAAATACATTAAAATATAGTTAATTTAAATTGTGTTTATAGTTTCTTTGAGTTTTTTAATCTTGATACTTATTTTTATTGAAATTATAATATTTATATTTACTTAAATTAATCAGGATAAATATTATTTATATCTCAATATATCATTTTTAGGTAAAATTTATATTTCACCGGCTAGGTTACTATTCCCAATGGGCAAGTTACTATTCCAATGGTCATATTACTATTTCAATGGTCAGATTACCTCTTATAAATACCTCTACTTTCCTCCATTCATTATTCTCATAAATTCCTATCACGATTATATATATTTTTATATAATGTTATTTGGTTAACTAATATCTTGTTTCTTTTCTATAGTGTTGGCCATGAAGGTGATGATTCTTGCAGAATAGGGTGATCCATATTTTCCTATTTTATCTCTTTTATTTTATATTTTTTTCCAATTGTAATGTTTTTAATTTTCATTGGTTTTTTAACAGAATAATGTAACGGTATTTATTAATGAAATAATTTTTTGTCTGTTTCTTTATGTGATGTATGTGTATAATACTATATAGTTATTATAAAAAACACTTATTTAAATAAAAAATTTCATTTATAAAATATGGGTTGTTATAGAAACTGTGATCAAGATTCAAGTATAGAAACTAACGAACTGAAACATACATGAAAAAGGAAACAGTTAACACCCATGAACAATGATTTTTTAAAATAATTATTAATAAATGGGTATTGAATTGTTATAAAAGGATAATATATGATATTATAAGTATTTATATGGTTCTATTATAGAATTATAATAAATTTAAATTTATTATACTAAATGTTATATTGCTCAAGAAGCAAGTTGGCCTTTAGGTAATAGTTATTTGTTTGTTCGAAGTTATATAATTATTAATTTTAATGGGTTTTATATACTAACCATTTTAAATTTTATATCATTTATCCTTATAAATTCATGTTATTCAAAGTTAAAATAAAAATTATTTCATCCAAGTCATTTTTATTCGAAAGTTATAAAAGTGGTAAGGGCTTATCATCTCAAATTGTCTTTTAGGGAACATATGTTATATTATAAACTATATCATAATATTAATGGTATTTAAAGTTCCATTTTATGTTATTTCTTTCATGGGGGTTGTGATTCAAAACTTACCAAAGCATTAAGAGTTTTACATTATAATCTAATTTTTATCGAGATTGTTTATGATTAAATTTAATATGATAAAATTATATGATCTATCTTTAAATAATATCATATATTTTATTCTCCTATGTTAATTTCTATATTTTAAAAGTTTTACATTAATTTTTCTCTCTTTAAGTACTCAAAAGTCAGGAAGAATGTTTTTCAGTAAAACTGACATATTTTTCGTTTACCCAAAACGTTTTCTTTTATCTTCATATTTTCTTTAAAATGTTTTCAAGAATGTTTTCACTATTAATAAAATATTATTTAAAGTAATTTTTATACATGTTTTACTTTATATTAAAATATTTTAAAGGAATCTTATTCTCATTTTCCAAATTAGGTACTTTTTATTATTTACTAAAAATATGAAAACAATATAAGTTTTAACATATACCACAAAAATGTATTTTCCCTCCATGATGACTTTTCATTAATTTGAAGCTTCCTTTAGATTTTTTGTAGTCTATTTTCAAATAAAATTGTTTCCTTAAAATTTTGAAATCTTTTAGATTTAAAATAAGTGATTTTGTAAAGAAAATGGGTATTTTCCTCATGAAATATTCTAGTGATCTTTTAATGGAATTTTTTATATATGATTAAATCCATTGATGTTACTTATGATTCACTAAGGATATGATCATATGATACTATGCTTATTATTTCTTTGAATGGTTTATGATTATGATGTATAAATTCTATTATATCCCATTATTCTTTTCCATGGGTTAACTTTTAATGAAATGATAAATGTTTTCATGATTTTTTGGTATATATATGAATGGATTGTGATTATGAGATTGGTGGGTCCATTATAGAATTAAAATGTTTTGGGTAATTATTAATGTTTTATGAGCTCAAATTGTGCACATGAGGTTATCATAATCCCAAAATATGGTACATGGGAAGTTATCATAAACCCAAATATGGTACAAGGGTGGTTATCCCATGCCTAACATGTGATGAGTTTCTCAATGGGTAGCGTTGACATAATATTTCTATGATTATGATTATGGTAATCTTTTATAACATTATCTTATGCTAATGTTAATATATTATAGCTTATGTTCTTTGATTCCATAGAGATTCATGTCTTATGAAATTCCTATATTTATTCCAGGAGTCATTATTAAGATCTATGAATTATTGGGTATGATTTTCAAAAGTTATTCTCATGTTAGTATACCCTTATTCTCACAATATTCTTAAATGGTCATTAATATATCCCTTTTTTTAACCTTATTGAGACATATGAGATCACCCTATATTATGTATCCTTTTCCCCATTATATGGAGAAATTTCTTAAGCATGATATGTTAAATAAGTGTGCTAGTTGTGAAATACATAGTGGGATATGATGTAGATCTTTTACGTACTAGTTTGTATGTATCCATTTTTCCAAATACACAAAACCATTATGTTTTTGGAAAGGATCATAATGATATGTGATTAATAATAATCAAATAAGATGTAATATTTATGTATGAAATTATTGGGTCACCTTAGTTAGTATCAGTGAAAGGATTGTTTATTTTTTAAAACAATGATGAAGAAAATTAGTGAGAACCCATTAGATCATCCTATGTATAAAAAAACATCTAAATTTATAGTAAATAAAGAAGTGTGGTTTTCTTATAAAATAAATCCATGTATGTATATTATTGTTTGGATGCGGTTGTGGTAAATATGAAACTAGGGGTAACAAAATTGAATATGGTGGATTTGGTATTAACATGATCAACACCAGAGCATAATAAGTGAGCCTATTATTGTACACCAGGTGTAATGTCCTGGACTTGGATTCCATTGAATGGTGCCCTGATATCAATGGGTCACATATCCTCAAGTGAATATCACCAATTCTAGAGGATTCCAACTAGCAGCGAGGGCCTTGGTGTGTATATGTGGAGACTATGACCTCATTACCAGAGTACAACAAAGCAGAATAACAATAACAGATACAAAATAGCAGAATCAATAATCCTTGCAATAGAAGTAAACAGTGGAATACTGATAGTATAAACAATAAATAAATCATATCATATACAATATGATGATATACATCACATGTTTCTAACAAAACTTCCAAAATATGAATATAAGGAATATATACAATCCATATAACAAATGTAAAAAAAGGCCAAAAGAATCCCAATATCATCACAATCCATAGCTTAGTCCCATGCTCTCATGCTCCTAATCCACATATAAATTACTTGTAGGAGGGTGCTTTCTATTATCATTATCTACAATCATATAATCTGTTTGGGTCCCAAAAGGTGACCCAAATAGGGTGTGAGACTAAATCCCAGTAGGCAACAAACCAAGGTCTGTTCCAATCAATTAGTGAATATATATAGCAGGTAGTGTGAAATAAAAAAATAGTAATCATGGAAGTACTCAAAATTCAACATTCTACATACAATAGTTTTCATTTATATTTATTTTATATTCATTTAAAAATTCAATTACATTTAATTTATAAGTTTTGTGATCCATATCAATCTTGACATCCCCCTTATAATTGGAATGACAATAGATGCCTCATAATGGAATCTAAATAATACAAGTGAAGAATGAATCCAATATTATGATTTGTCTTGGAAGATGTGTCATAAGTCAATTCATTTATAATTCAATTTTGAACCTCCCATCCTTGAAATTCCTAAGTTGGAATTCAAGTATCACTCTATGTTAAATATCAACCAGCAGCATACAATCCCATCCCCGGTGAACCTCCTAGGAACCCAGTATCACTCTAGGCGAGGTATAATGTCCATTTCATATGATTCCATCCTATGAAGTCTCCTAAGGAAGCCCCAAGTATCACTCAACATATAAGTCAAGTCTCAATGATTCCTTCCATGACATCTCTCATTTGGATCCATGTATCACTCATGGAAATATCATATTAACCATTGAGTCTATCCATGGATTTCTAAGGTGAATCCATGTATCACTCAAGGTATAAGGTTCAATAGTCACATGATTCCATCTGTGGAATTATAATTTGAATCCATATATCACCCAAGACTATTTATCATTTAACCAAATAAATTCCATTTAACATGCTAAGGTCAAAACCAAGAGCATCTAATAAGATCACCTCAAAAGTTGTATCAATCCTTGGTTAACCTCCAAGGATTTAGACTTCCAATTAATCATGTGAGAATAATTCATATGAAAAGAATCTCAAGCATAAGAATCTAATGCACGGCTTAAACATTATTTAACTCATGTGGGAACATTATGGTAATAATCTTCCTGTGATTAATCAATCCATTATTTAGCATGGTCTTAACTTTTCTCACGATGGAGAGTGATTCAAGGGGCATTAAAATAGTTGCATGACCATTTTCAATATAACAAGCCTAACAATCCTATCAATCTATCACATGGATTAATTATAATACCACTCACATGTAAAAACCAACACATAAGATAATGCAATCCAACAAACCAATTCTTGTCATAACCTCTATATAAATCACATGAGAAAGGCTAAAAATGAAATAAGATTAATAAAGCATTGGAATACACAAGTCGAGGAGAAAGTAACCCATCCCATACCTTTAATCCAATTCAATTAATATCTAATAATATTTCAATTCCTTTTATAACAGATTCCATTTTTAACAACCCATGAAATGGATAAAGGCACACCTCAAAGGGGTGTCCAAGTCATTAATCAATAAAGGTCCATTCAAGGAAACTCACCCATGGGGTGCTTTTTATTCCAGGTATACAGCCTATAACATGCATAAACACACCTATTCAATTACCTAAAACATGATAGGAAATAATAGTGTTTAATTTCAATTAAGGGAATCTCCCTAAAAATGGGCACGTGACACCCCAACATATATATATATATATTGAATTTTAGAAAAAGACACTAGACCGCCTACCTTAGGTCCATGCTAGATCGCTCTTCTAGTATCATGCTCTGATTCGTCCCGGATTGGAAGAAATATGAATAACAGATGAAGAATGTAAAAATAGGGCATATGATCCTAAATTCAAATAGTGTAGTTGATATCAAGAAGAATCAAGAAAGGCTAAAAAATTAAAGTCATACCATTAAAAATACAAGGAGATGAACCATAATATAATCAGAGTTTGGATGGAGAGTAAATTTGACAAAATACTTTAGGTGAAGGATATATCATGAGGGAGGTGTTCTTTACTGTGAATTTTAAGAAAAGAACCTAAAAATGGTTTAAAAGAATTTAGAATTTAATTAGAAATATAAAAATTAAACATCTAGTAGGGGCCACACGATTTAGGTGAATGGTTTACCAAACCATGTGCCAATCATGCATGGATTCTTGTAGGCAAAGGGGCACTCACACAGTTTACAAATTGTGATTAAACTATGTAAAAATACACTATTAAAGTCTGATAAAATGAATATAAGGTTGTATGACCATAAAACCCAACCCGTAAGGTTTTTACTAAATGCGCAACCTTCTCTTTTCACTCAAAACTCATTTTTCATGCTCCGGACCAGACTTGGACACCCTATATACCTCCATGACCCCAAAAAGAATCCACATCAAGCTATACTTAAGAAATTAAATCAATAATTGACAGTAAAAAAATATTATGTACCTCAAAGAAGAAATGGGTTCTTACAAACATCCCCCTTAAATAAATTCATCCCCAAATTTCCCTTTCAAGGGCAGTGAAGCAATATCTAAGAACAAATCCAACCTCTTTGCTTGTACATCAGCCTCTCTCCCCTTGTTCTCATCCTATACTCGGATTTTTTACAATAGTGCATGTACTAAAGGAATGAAATGACCTTGGAGAACCTCAACCTCCTCAAGCTCAAAGTCATGAGATGGGTCTGAGTAGTAATGTCGCAGCTACGAAATGAGGAATATGTCATGTATGGCATAGTACCTATGAGGTAATTACAACTGATAGGCTACCAAACCGACTCTCTTAAGAATCTCGAAGGACCTGATGTATCTCGGTGAAAGACTTCTATATCTCTTGATCCTCTTGTGTCCCAGCCTCGGTGAAACATGTAAGAAAACCTGATCCCTGACCTCGAACTCTAGAGGTCATCTGTGGAAATAAGAGTAAGATTTTTTATGAGTCTATGCAGTATTCATCTACTTCTGAATCAACTACACCTACTTTGTGGTCTACTAGACCGTACAAGGTCCCAACATAGTTTCCTCTCCTATCTCCAACCAACACCGGGGTGATCGGCATGTCCTACCATACATAGCCTCATAAAGAACCATCTAAATAGCATCCGGAAAGATATTATTATAGGATATCTCAACTAGGGGTATGTGCCTCTCCCAAGAGCCCTTGCAATCTTGTACGCATGTCTGCAACATGTCCTCAAGACCATGAATCATGCTCTTTGACTGGCCATCTATTTGGGGGTGGTATGTCAGGCTTAGAAGAACCCATGTACCCAGTGCCCTATATATCCATTGATAGAATCGCGATGTAAAATAGGTATCCCTCTCTGAAATGATAGTATGTGGGACCCTATTAACTCATAAAATCTCATGGATGTACAACCTCACAAGTTCATAAACATTGAATGTTTCCTTGGTCTGGTGGAAATAAGAAGCCTTTGTGATCCAATCAAGAAAAATGCATACAACATCATTACCTCGAGGCTACCATGGTAAACCCCTCATGAAATCCATCATGACTAAATTATATTTCCACTCTAGAATGGGTATATTTTATAAAATCCTTACCGGTTGCTAGTATTATGCCTTCACCTACTGACAGGTGTAACACCTCATAAAAAAGTTACATCTATTTTCATACTTGTCCACCAATATTGATGATGTAAATCCCAATACATATTGGTCACATGAGGATACACTACCCAAGATGAATCATGAAAATATCACAACAGCTCCTATCACATGTATGTTGAAACCCATATGCGACCATGTAAACACAAAACTTCATCCCCACCTAATGTTCAACCAGGAGAAGGTTCCTCACCTACCACACTCTTCTATAGAATTAGGCGTTCAGAGCCTGATAGCTACCTCATCCTCACTCTATCCAGAAGTGTAGAGGTAACAACTAAAGATGACATAAAAATCTATCCCTGAATATCATGAACCTCCATGGGAATCTCAAATAACAACCCCATAAGTTTTCACTCACTACTAGCATGTTGCACTGCCTATATCTGAGTCCTCTTTCTCAGTGCATTGTCCATTGAATCGCCTTTACTAGGCATGTAGGTAAGCTCAAAATTAGAAGACTGTAGGTACTCAAACTAGCTACACCATCTCAGGTTCAGATCAAGCTTTGTAAATATGTACATGAGGCTTTTGTCATCCATGTACACTATAAACTCAATGCATGAGGAGTTGCAACTAACTTGAGATCATGCATTGGGTTGTTCCTCTCGTGTGGCCTCAACTACTAAGACCCATACACAATAACTCGACCCCCTAATAATAACCCCTCCCAACCCAATACTTAATTCATTGTAGTACATAGTGTAACTCCTACCCGACTCTAGAAAAATCAGTATCATCACCAAATTCAATCTTTCTTTTCACTACTAGAAGTTCATCTCGTAGGAATTTGGACATACAAACTTTTCAACCTTCTTAGTCAAGCCTGTGAATGGCGCTACTAAGCATGAAAAGTCATGTATGAAATGCATGTAGTAACCAGATAGCATAGTGAAACTCCACACCTCAAATACATTCTTTTGATGCTCCCAAGTAACTACCATTCTCAACTTCTATGTGTCAACTGATAGTCCTATCTATGAGATGACTAACCAAGGAAGTCAATCTAATCCATCTAGAAGTGGAACTTTGTCATCCTAGAATATAATTGATTCTATCTCAGTGTATTAAAAATAATCTCAAGATTTTTATCATAGTCATTTCAATTTTGAGAATACACCAAGATATCATCCATAAAAACCACAAAAAAGAATTGAGTTAAGGATGGAAGACTTAGTTCATCAGTTCCATGCATACTGATGGCATGTTCGTGGGACCAAACGGAATAACTAAATACTCATATAGACCATACCTACTTATAAAGGATTTTTCAGTTTTTTCTGATGGTCTAATATGCACCTGATGGTAATCAAATCTCAAATCAATATTTGAGAATACCTAAGATCCTCAAAGCTGGTCAGAGAGACTATCTTTTTGTGGTAGAGTATACTGGTTCTTAACCAACAAATCATTCAATTTCCAGTAATCCACACATAGCCTAAGTGTACCATCTACCTTTTTTTCAAAAAGGACCAGCGAACCCTATAGAAAAGTTTTGGGTTAGATGAAACCAATTGCCTCTAAATCTTCTACCTGCCTCTTGATCTCTTGAAACTCCATCATATCCATCCTCTAAGGAGGAACAGATACCAGTGCAACTCCTGAAACTAGATCTATGGAGAACTATACCTCCATCACCATATATAATATTGAGAATTCATCTGGGAAAGCATCCCTGAAATGATAAACCATTGTAGGGAAATCATTCGGATGTGTCCCATGATCATCTAGATATAACTCGCAATCTAGGATGTCATCCTTCCCAGCCCACAATGCTCAGGTCTAGCTCGAATCACCTAAAAATATCATTCAAATTTGTGAATGAACTCTCTTCCCTCTGGTGACATTAACCTCACCATGTGGAAATAGAAATCAAAAATGGATATAAAGAAAACGAGATAGCCCATTTCAATAATGACATCAAAGCCTATCATATCAAGGATATAGAGGTCTCGTACAAAGTGACATGCACTGATCTCAAGGGTGGACTCCCTACACTGATGCACACCTTCCATCATGATCCTTAACAGAGTGTCTAGCATCATAATGCAATCAGAAGTATAAACACATATCTCAAGCCTCTCCCCAATATACATGGATATAAACTTATTTGAAACACCTATATCAAAGAGTGTTGTAGCTAAAACAGAGGATACTAAAATAGTAACTCTAATAGTAGAAAGTCTTAGATCCTTCTCTTAATGGGTTTTTTGCACTATATATGCATGTCATGTACTGAGACCATGTGAAACTACCTAGATACCTTGAGCAGATCCAACCTATTATCACTGTGAACCTAGGATCCGGATACTAAAGCCATTACCACCACTATCACCTGATTGTCATGATGTACCCCAACTCACTATTTGGTGAGAAGATTTCGGCCTTGCTCTTGAATATAGAGTTGGTGTAGACCCTCTCTCACTGGGTTTTGGCAAAAATGTTCTATAGAAACACTATATATGGCCCATTTTTTCACAAGAACGACACTCGACTGGGTCCTTCACACACTTTAGCCACATATGTCCTAGCCTGCCACACTTTTATCACCTCATCTAGATACCTAAAAAGATATTCTGAATTCTAGTATCACTATATGGATGATCCAGAAAGCACTTCCTACAATCAGTCGATGCAGTTCCAGATCTCTGTGTCAAGACACCCGGGATCACACCTCCATATTCCCTTAGGTTATGCTCTATGATCAGCACCTAATTCATTATCCCAAATATAGTAGTCAACCAAAAGACATTCAGCTATGATCATATGGGGTATGTAATACCATCCTCAAATCACTTGGTTTTTGATAACTCATCACCCATCAGAATAGGTGAGAAGCATTAGTGGTCAGTAAAAAGGGTAGAATGGTCCACGATTAATATCGCACCCTACTCCAAATGCAAGAACTCCCAAGCTCTATTGGACCTCAGCATATCGAGATATAAATAGTCATAGAAGACCATATGAAACTCCCTCTAGGACAACTCACATTGACAATAATTATAGGTGATAATATCTCACCACCTCTTGGTGTAATCACAAAACATGTACGTTACAAGATTTACCCTCATTTTAGTAGGAATATCTATGTACTCGAAGATTGAAAACCTGGACTCAAACCATGAATCTATAACCTGTGGTTTGTCATCCCCCAAAAACATGGGTGGATGCTGATGCTAAAATTTATGCATCACCTTTTCCATAGTCTAGGTAGGTCATAGTGCTCCATGAACGGTCTTCATGAACTACATAAAGCCATCATGGAACTATGGATCAACACTTATGTCTGGTATTACAGATGATTTCGTAGCTATCACTACTAGAGGATCCATTAGTATCCCATGGATCACCACCTATTGAGTGTGATCATCACCACACTCCTAGCGTATAAATTGAGTTCATCGTGGTGACATGTCTCTATAACACCAAACACACAACTCAGTTTTAGATTTAACAAATTTTTCAGATAAAAAGTGTAGAAATATAAACAAGACAGGTAAAAACTTCTTTTAAAAGATATCACCCCTTTCCAGCCCCATGGTTTAGGTTAGGGTGTCAAACAAGTAATAGATACTACCAAAATCCTACCACTGAGGTCAGGTTCATTCAAGTACTTTTATATAACCCATTTTAGTTTCACTCACATTCATTTTACTTATTTATGATTGAAACAATGGCATGTATAATTCTGATCTTAGAGATCCCATACACCATAGGCATCAAAGCTTTGTGTCCATCCACAGTACATTCCAACACATTTCACTTTAAGGATGAACCATGATCTGCAAAATTACGATCCAATAGGGCCCATACACCTCAAGGACCAAACCTTGGTGTCCATAAACACCTTACCATAACATATCTCAATATACCTAAAACAACAGTAGGCATACGTATCTCATCACCTATCACAACAATATGAAATCAATAATCCATCCTAAATGGCATGAAAAAATGAATGGAATGTGAAATATAGAAGGTTCCTATATAATGCATGAGATGTAATAACCTCATATCATTGGGTTGAAATAAAATAGAACCCAAAATCATATCAACAATAACAACATAAATCAAGTGCATCACCCAATGGTGGAATCAATTCAAATATAATATTCAAAATCTAGAAAATAACAATTCAATTCAAGGCAGTTTTTATTTTTACTATATGTGATTTAGCTATGCCTATGCCCAACTCATTACCAAATTATTATTCCTTACTATATCTTTATATTGTCTCTAAATAGTAAATAAAACTAGAAAAGAATGCTTTGATACCACATTATAGTGTCCCATACTTGGATGCCACTAAACTGTTCCCTGAGCCCAATGGGTCACATATCCTCAAGCACGTCTCCCAAAATACCAAAGGATACTGACTAGTGGTGAGGTCTTAGTTGAATCTATGGGGATACTATTCCCTCATTACCAGAGTATAGCACATCATAATAACAATAGCATATACAAAATAGAAAAAGTAGTAAACCATACAACAGAAGTTAAAAAATAGAAGATTGATCGTTTAAACAATTTAGAAATCATATCATATACAAGATGATGATATATGTCAAATGTTTCTAATAAAATATACAAAATAGGAATACAATGAAAATGTATAATCCATATAACAAAAGTGCAAAAAGTTAAAAATTTCCTAGTATCATCGCAAGCCTCATATTTTCCCATGATCTTCTTCTCCTAAGTATAATATCAGACACTTGTAGGAAGGAGATTTCCCTTATCATTACCTATAATCATATAATAAATTTGGGTAAAAAAGGTGACCCAAACAGGGTGTGAGACTAAATCCCAATAGGAAACCACCCATGTTCTGTACTAATTAGTCAGTGAATATATATATAGTAGGCAGTGTGCAATAAGAAAAGAAGTAAGCATGTAAGTACTCAAAAGTCAACATCCTATATACACTGGTTTTAATTTACATTAATTTCATATTTATTTAACAATTCAATTACATTTAATTTATAAGTATTGAGATCCATTTCATGTTTGGAATCCATTATATAATTGGAAGAACAGCAGATGTCTCAAAAGGCTATCTAAAAATACAAGTGAAGACCAAATTAAAGATTGTGATTTGGCTTGGAAGACACATCCTAAGTCAATTAATTTATAATTTAATTAAGAACATAAGCCCATCCTTTACATTCCTAAGTCGTAATTAAAGTATCACTCCAGGTAAAAATCAACCAACACACTACAATCCCATCCCTAGAGAACCTCTCAGGAATCTGATATCACTCTAGGTAAGGTATAACATCCATGTCATACAAGTCTATCCTTGGTGGTCCTACAAGGAAGTCCCAAGTATTAATCATGACATGTAATCAATTCCCCATTTGAGACTTTCCTTGGTAATCCATTCATATTTAAAGTATCACTTGTCATATAATTCATGTCTCAATGAGTCCGTCTATGGAATCTCTTATTTGGATCCATGTATCACTTATGACATTATCATATTAACCATTGAGTCCATACATGGTATTCTAAGTTGAATTCATGTATCACTCAAGGTATAAGGGTCAATAGTCGCATGATTATATCCATGGAATTCTAATTTGAATCCATGTATCACCCAAGTCTATTTATCATTTAACCAAATCAATTCCATTTAACATTCCATTTAACATGCCACAATCAAAACCTATAGTATCTAACAATCTCACCTAAAAAATATGTATCAAGACTTGTCCAATCAAAAAGGGCATGAACTTCCAATAACTCATGTGATTATAATTCATATAAAAATCATCTCATGCATAAGAAATTATTACTTGGTTTAAACATCATTTAATGCATGTGGAGATATTATGGTAACAAGCTTCATGTGCTTAATCAATAAATTACATAGCATGGTCTCAACATTTCTCATAGGGGAAAGTGGTTAAAGGGACATTCAAATACTCACATTTACATTCTCAATATAACAATCCTAAAAAAACTATCAAACTATCACATGGCTTAATTATAATATAAACCACATGGGAAAACCAACACTTAAGGCAATTCAATCCAATAAAACAATTCATGGAATAGCCACTATATAACTCACATGGGTAAGGCTAACGAAGAAACAAGCTTAATAAATCATTGGAATACAAGATTCATGGGTCAATTCATACATCCCATACCCTTAATTAAATTCAATTACAATCTAACAATATTTCAATTCCATTTAAAATATATTCAATTTTTAAGAACCCAGAAAGGGATAAAGGCACACCTCAAAGGGGTGTCCAAGGAATAAATCCATAAAGGTCCATTAAAGGAAAATCACCAATGGGGTGGTACTTATTCTAGGTATAAAACCTATAACATTCATAACCATGCTTATTAAATTACCTAAAAAACAATAAGTAATAGGGTTCAATTTCAATTTAGGGAATCGCTCGAAAAGTGGGCACATGGAACCCCGACATATATAAACAGCTTGATCGTCACTGAAAGGCATGAGACCACCTACCTTAGGACCATACTAGATAGCTCATCCAATATCAAGCCGTGATTTTTCCTTGTTCGGAAAAAATATAATGAACAATAGAAGAATGTAAAAACATGGAATATGAGCCTAAATCAAACAGTCGATATCCAAAATTATCAAGAAAGGATAAAAAAGGAATTAAGGCCTTACCATTGTGGATCCATGGAGATGAACCATGCTCGAATTAGAATCCATATAGAGAGTAGATCTAAAAACCACTTTAGGTGGGGGAGATATCAAGAGGGAGGTCTCCCTTATTGTAAATTTGAATAAATGAAACTAAAGAGGTTTTAAAATAAATTTTAATTTAATTAAAAATATAAAAAATCCAAATCTAGAAGGGACCACACATTTTTCACACACAGTTTACCAAACCATGCACCGATCATGCATGGTTTCCTTTAGTCTAAGGGGAACCCACATCATTTATCCACATGTTTTATAAACTATTTGTAAACTATAAAAAATCCATCGTTAAAGTATGATAAAAATGCATACATGGTCGCATGGTCATGCAACCCAACCTGCACGGTTTTCACTAACCGTGCGACCTCCCCTTTTCACCCAAAACATTGGTTATAGGATTTGGAATAGAATCAGACTCCCTAAAGGCCTCCATGAATACAACATTCATCCCCATTATTCCATATTTAATAAATTAAACTAATATTTAATGGAAAATAAAGAATTTTTACCTCAAAGAAGAACTGGGTTCTTACACCTAGCGATATATTCTCATGGGATATTTTTAGGTTAATTAACATTTGATTTATTTACCATTATAAAGGATTTAAATCTATAATTACTATTGAAACATTCCAAATGATAATTGAAAAGTCTACAATGGAATAAATACCTGAATATGTGTACTCTTTTCCTCGTAAAACAAAGTAAGAGAAGCTGGTCAGAACCTACAGATCGCGTAACCCACCAAAGGATATGTGATCACATGACCTTAAAAAGTAATGTGAATGTATCATATTTAGTGAATAAACTACTATAATATCTCATTTATTCCTTCTAACAATCCCTCTTTATTCTTGTAAAGGCATCCAAGACGTCCACTTATCATGTGATGGCTTCCAGATAAGTACCTCCAGATCATGAAACTTGTCAATCAGCAGATTCCTATAAACCCATCCAAAAAACATTATATAATAAGGATAATAATATCCAAATTTTGGGATCCTATTATGTTCATAAACTTCACATGACATAGCCATGCGGTTCGCATGAAATCGCGGAAGCACTGCTAAAATGCCCACCTTGTCTCACAAGATCTTGTTGACATGTAACCCTTGTCATAGGTAGGGTTTTGGAAATGTCCAGTCAATCTTGAACTCATCCTATGGCTCCAATGAAAAATAAATGGTTTTTCCATGATTATTCTCATTCATCACCACAAGATTCTTTGTTTATCATGAATGATCACCGATGGGCAGAGTGATTGTCTTTTAAAAAATTGATACAAACTCATGAGAACCCTTGCCTTTGTGAAATAAAAAAGGAAATAGAAGGGTAAATGATGAAATATTTTTGAGAGGGGAAGATACAATAATATTATGTGATCATATTTATATACCTCGGGTGATCACAATTGATCATGTGAGTCCACCCTCAACAAGATATCTTAATCTCTCAAAATCCACATGGAAAACCACCTTTGTCTCATGAAAGGTCTTGGATAAAGCATCTTAGATCATATTAAGGCCTTTCAACGGGCATCTTGGTCTTACGAATTTCCCAAGACATATCAGTCTGACATTATAAAATCCCATTGGAAGATCTACATGATTAGAAAAGACCCCTTTGATTGGACAAAATCCAATAAATAGGGAATTGATGGGATAGTCTTGCGGTTGCATAAAATCATGTAACACCTATGATAGGATTTCATGAAGCATGTGGTGCCAAATCCCACCAATGACTCCAACCTAGATTTGAACAACATGCCCCATGAAAATTAGTGTATAAATGGGGTGGAAAATTATAAAAATCCCCCAACCGGCATGAAAAAATGAATATTTGGATCCACATACTA
This sequence comes from Viscum album, assembly GCA_963277665.1. Taxonomy (NCBI): domain Eukaryota; kingdom Viridiplantae; phylum Streptophyta; class Magnoliopsida; order Santalales; family Viscaceae; genus Viscum; species Viscum album. Next base: position 1,134,755,864 of record OY728142.1, on the reverse strand, counting down.
GTGAAACCTAGTATCATATCGTACCTCTCGGAGTGGATAATATCACAACTATAAGGTCTTCCTCTAGGTGAAAATATTGGGAATGACCTAGAGGATCATGTGGCCTGCAAAGGCACTTCGCATGATAACTAATATATCACAAAAATGAATTTTGGTGAGTTATGTGAAGAATATTCCACATATCTGATGAATCACACGAGACTTAAACAAGATAAAACTGAATAAATCTAAGGAAAAAATGCATAAAAACTAGAATAAAGACTAAAGGATGGGAAAGTTATAAAGAAAACTTGTAAACTGGTCCTCATGTGCTTCGCATGACTCATCTAGATCATTATATAACATCTAGACCTATCTTATAGATTATGTGACAACCCCTTAACGCACTATTTGGATCATGAGATGTCCTTCAGACACTTCCAGAAAGTCAACTGAAACCCTTTAGGAATTCCACTCGAGTATCGTGTAGCCCTCCAAGATCACTATCTGTATCTTTAAATTTCCTCTAGACAAGTTACCCAAGATACATGGAAACATCATTGTATGTTAGTTGGGTATCGTGAAACCCATATTGAGTATTAGTCTCATCTCATGGCACCCTTAAAGCATGTAATTTAGGTCTCATGATGGCACCAATATATGCCAACACAAATCATATAACACCAACTGAAAATGCTAGCCCAGGTCATACAACACCCTCCAAACATGTCAGTTATGTTCATGTGATGACCACCAGAAAAAGTAAGCCAGGTCTTATGATTTCCTTCAAACAAGTCATTCTAGATTATGCAATGTACTTTACACATATCATTCAGGTTATACGATGTACTTTGGAAAAGTCATTTGGATCATGTGATTGTCTTTGGACATGTCTAAAATACATCCAGACTTTTCCAGAAACACTTCTTCATGTCATGAGGAAAATAAATGCATGTTATAAGGACACTTATGCAGTCCAAGAAGACAACCAGTCTAGGTCAAGAAGGCGTCCTAGTGCATGATAACCTCGTGTAGCCTTAATATAAGGGCAACCTTAGTGTGTAATCCTTAATCAAATGAACTATTAGAACTCTAATTCCTACCATAATTAGGATACATAGGATTCCTTCTTAAGGATCATGATTCATATTAAATATCCAACGGTTTTTCCCTACACATAAGTCTCGCACCCATAAGTAGTGAGACTAATTACTTATATTCTATTGTTTCGAACACTAATCATAGATCAAATAGTCTTTGGGAGTTGCAATTATCATATCAATCCCATCATAAACCTCTACCAGAGAGGGAAACCTTAATGTATAAACCCTGACCATCAATAGAATATCATATGTCCCTCAATATAAGAGTACCCTTAGTGTATAATCCTCAATAAACTGAACTATTATTTCCATAATTCCTTCCATACTATGGATACATTGGATTCCTTTCTAAGTCTTGATCTCCAGGATAAAAATCCAAAGGGTTCTTCCAGCATGTAAACCCAACATCCATATGCAGTGAGACTGATTACTTTTTATCCCTGGTTTCCTAAATCAAGTATAGATCACGTGGGTTTAGAGAGCTTCAATGATAAAATCATTTTCATCCTGAATCTCCACCAGCTAGGGAAACCTCAATGTATAATCCCTTTTCAGTTTCATGATATAAATTCCCCCATATAAGGATATATACCTTGTAGCAAGTCCCAAGGGTGTGATTGAACTATGATAACTCTAATTCTCACCATAACTTGGATACGTATGACACCTCCCTTAGGATTGATCTCAATATCTAGTGCCTAAGTTCCCCCATATATTTCCTTTATGTAAGACATTAAACTATATGGGTTTAATGAACTACATGGGTTTTGATTCCTGTTATAAATCAGGATACATAATATTCATCATAATGGATCAATCACATCCTTGAAATATTAACCACCTCCCTGTAAGACATTGAATTCTAGAGTTCATGGTTATATAGCTTCAACACATAAGAATTTAACCAATAATGGGGAATGGATAAATAAATTTAGATAAATAAAAATTGATTCACTAATATGATCCCCTCTTTTGAATATAAAAGGGTTTAACCATTGAACATTTTGTTAGGGTAACCATTCCCATATCGAGATTAGGAAGAGATTCTTGAACAAATCTTAAATCTATAAGAGAGTCGTAGAGGATGAACGAATTCCCCCAAAAAGGGTGTGATGATACTAAACTCCCATCATCTTGACCAATGTGAGTTCCTAAGTTTCATTGGTTCTAAAACCCCAATTGATTGCCTACCTTTGGAAAGAAGGTTTGTACCCATTTATGGATGTGGGAACCATTGAGAGTTTCCATGAAATATGAACATGAATAGAAAACAGTACTTGAATGATTGTATAACACATTGAACCCCCAATAATAAAACCATCTGGTCAAGCTAGCCACACATTTCTTACAAAAAAATTGATAAACCCGATGTGAAATCATTTAACTATGACATATCCTCAGCAAGATAAAAAGGATAATATTACCAAGCCTTTTCGGACCATTTTTTTCTCACCACATGGGTAGTCTCCATCAACATGAATCTCTTTAGGTTAAATCAAAAATGGTGAACCTGACATGAATCTCTCAAATAACAGGACGATTGATTAATAATTACATGGATCTTATAGTTGATTCTCTGTAGCTAGTGTTCTCATGAAATAATTCCATTTGTTTTTTGACAATTCCATGTGAGAAGAATGGATAGAACAGGAATAAAATGATATTTGTGTTACCCATGCATATCCAATTGAGAACATATCTTGTATGAAATTATGTATTGATCGATTCTTTTGTTACTTGTTTTCTTCATGAATAAAGATTCCACTCTCATGAAAAAAACATGTTCCAAGATATTGTCTTCATCCAGTGACTTTTCTGGAAACTCAGTTATGTCTATAATCCTCACAGGACTCAGAATGACCTCACATTCCCGAAAACTTCAACATCAGGTGGAAAATATAATTGTCCAGGAATACCATCGACATGGTATGATGATGACCCTTGAGGCTACCTGTGAGGGTCTCCAAAAGCTAAAGTTAATGGGTACATAACATCCAATGAAAGTTGTAATAAATCCAATGGTGTTCATTTCCAAAACCAACCTCTTTGGAATACTATTCCTAGAGAATGAAGATCACCACCTTTAGTATCTGATGAAGGTGGTTGAACGAGTCAATTATAAATCCCTCCCAGTTCAAGGGCTTCCAAGGATGGATCCTATCAACATTCATCACTATAACCATTCTACTGGTACCCTTCATTTTCCTACTGAGGGTATCACCCAAAACACTGCAACCTCTGTTCCCCATGCACAGGAAAAAATTAAGACACCTCGGGCAAGGAAGGCTCTAGAAAATCATGATTGGGATCATATTCACACTGCCACTGATGATGTCCACCAACATATTTCAGTGATAGCTAGTGAGAAGGATCATATACCTACTCTCTTGGAGAAAGTCTATGGGAATATTACTATAGTAATCATAGGGGTGGCACAAATTCCTAACCCCATATAATAAGTCCATCGACATATTCTGATGATGCATGGAGGAAAATATTGGGATCATATCCCTGCTTCAATCAAATATACCTTCCAGTACGTAGTGGATAAAAAAATATGTAGGCTTATAATTCTGTCCACACTTTTCTAAAATTCCATTACATATTATCCCATAATGGCCCGAAGGACTTCATTTTTTTATTGATTTTTGATAATCCACCTTTCAAGGGGTGGGGTGGAACCATTACAAGGCCCGTAGGCGTAAGTATTACATAGCCCATAGGTCTTAGAGGAATCCAATTCCCATAGGCTTCAAACATTACATACAACCCAGACTAACTACTTAGAACTGCTCCTCCCCATCATATTCATCGTGAAATAAGCACTCCACCTTCACATGGCTATTCATCTAGGATTTCCTATGAATGCACAGGCTTGTACCGATGGAAGGCGACATACCCTCTCATTCTTTCAATCCATTTAGCTTCTGATATGGTGAAAGATCCTTGCTCATCCTCTGTCTAAAGCTTGTTCCTTGTAGGTTTCCTAGTTTTCATATACACTTAAGGTGGCCTGAAGGCCTTGAGGTGGCCCAAAGGCCATACTGACCCGAAGGCCTGGGTGTCCTGAAGGCCTTAAAGGAATTGGGAAAAAATAGGTGGCCCGAAGGCCCAAACGAGAGAATATTCCCAGCTTCTACAGTGCCAAATAGTGCCTACTACAGTTCCCGCACAGTTCCTACTACACTACTACTACAATACCCCCCATAAATTAGCCTCTTCCTGGATTTGATCCCAATTCTCCTGGATGCACTTAAGGATTCCTTACCAACTAGGATGAGGGTCATGTGATCCATTACATATTAGCAATAGTTGAGGAAATACACTAGAATATTCTCACACTAGTATAGATTCTGGGACAGGTGCATATTCCTATCCCTATATTCAGAGAAACACAACACTCTAATCAATATAAAAACGTGGTTTCTTTGAAGCAAGAAAATATTCTTTCTCCTGTTTAGGAGAATTATCAGAATATTATAGCAAATAAAGAGGCTCCAGATAGGTATTATATTACTATTCCAACTGGGGATCACTTAGTAAGAGTGGAACATGCCTCGTGATAGGGGCACATTCTTATTGAAAAAACTGGTGGAATATTTAAAAGGCCTATTATTTGGCCCATATTCTCATTATGGTTGGGGATCACCAAGTGAGAGTGGCACTTTCTTTAGGATAAGATTATATTCTTGTTTACTAAGACTAGCTACATACTCCAAAGGCCTCGGATCATTCTCATATTCCCATTATGGATGAGGTTCACCAAGTGAGAATGGAATATAGCTCCGGAAAGGCTCATATTCCTATTAGTGAGTTTACTTGTAATATTCTACTAGATCATGGAATCCTGACACATACTCATATTTCCACTAACAAAAGACTAAACCAGCATCCTTTTGAGGAAACACAAGAGGATTATCATACCCCTTATCCCATTCTGGAGGTCTATCAACATATTCTGATGGGGAATGAATATTTGGACTGGGCTCATATTTTCCATTCCAATAGGGACTCGCCAAGTGAGAGTGGAACATGCCTCGAGATAGGATCATATCCTTATCGTAAAAGGCCATCATCAAATTACAAATCTCAGGATCAAGATCATACTCTCATTATGACCAAGTATCTCCAAGTGATAATGTCACATACCCTAAGGAAGGATCATATTTATAGAAATATAGAAGAATCTAATTAGCATATTCCAACATCTTCTCAACAGCAGGCTCATACTCTCACAGAACCAAATGGTTATCAACAATGTTTGGAAACCATCATACAGAAGGCTAATATCTCTAAAAAATTCTAAAAGTAAGTTCGGCATATTCTGGCCACAATGAAAAATAAGGCTCATATTCATAATCTAATCAATTCCAGTGTCCTTGAGGTTGTTCGAGACACATTCTCAACACCATACGGGTATTTCGACTCTTTAAACTACGTAGAACATTGTTATTACTATGATAATACTCCTCATGGTAGTGTGGAGATGGATTGTAAGGTATATACTCCTAAAATTTGTTGTGGTCAACCTCCCTATGGTGATACCTCCAAATAATAAGTAAATCAACCCCTTTCCTAGGCACCTCTATATAGAGAGGTTTTAAAAACTCATACTTCTATAAGTGCTAAAAACATGAGGGTAAAACTCATATAATTCCCACATAAAATTCCATTAACACTCTACATTAGTCAGAAAGTGACCCCAAGAAGCACCTCTATGGTCTAATCATATGGAGGCGTGTAACTCTGACAATGAGATACTAGATGAGATAGAAAATAAGTGCATTCCTTATCTATGCCAAAATATTTGGGATACTCATTAGTAAATGAAGGCTATACACCACCCTTTTCCAGGATATGAGGGTCACCATCAAACCATCAAGATACTATGTTTTTAGCTAGACAAGTCTTCTATCTCCCTAGCACAAGACTCAAAACCGGTAAATAACAGCACAAATCTATGACACGCCTTCCCCCATTGCATCAAAACTATTCAGAAGATGATATTCAAAGCCTCATCATGCATATGTATTTTCATAAGGGGAATGTATGGAGTGTTAGACTTCATCTCCCCTAGAATAGTATAACCCTTTGATATTGAATCCTGTAATGTTATATCCTCTAGATAAATGAGGGGGAAAAGTAACACTTAATCCAGTTAGTTACTACAACAGAATTCCCCTGCTTCAAAGGTGCTAAGAAATCATGAACGGAGGAAGAGGATGGCCAACATATCTTCAAATTGGCCCCCTCTAAGTAACATAAAATCATTTCAAAAACGGAATTCGATGTTTCTATCATCTAGATATTTTTTTTTAAATGATTCCCTACATGGGATTCCATTACAACTAGATCCTACACAAACACAATTGTGCCACATAAAATTGGTCATGGTAGAAGCCTATATAGTATCTATCCAAGAGTGAACCTATCCCACTGGGTTTGGGGAATATCTACAACCACCTCAACCCCTCATATCATAAATTCCTGAGAGGATTCGAGACATATTATAATTATTTTAGAACAAACCCCATATCATGGGGTTGGGAGAGTTTCTATCACAATCACCATCACTAGGTTCATCATCCAGTGAGAGGGTCCTAGGAAAATAAATGGTGGTTCCATATCAACCCATAATCATTGGGATGTGGGCATATATATCTCAATTCCTATCTCATGAATCATCAAATCCAGGACCAAAATTTTTATACCCTCAACAATATGATCAATCGATGCCAATTGTGGCTCATATAGTCCCCAGGCAACAAGACTGGGGAATTTTCATCATCATCACCACCACAGAGAGAATTAGTCTTCTCTAGTTTGGGGAGGTAAAAATCAATGGTTGGAATATCATCTATTCCTACTGATAAAAGGAAAAACTCTTCCATTCTAAGATCATTCATAAATCACAATAAGAAACACCCTCAAGGCCACTAATCACTGGTTGAGATGGGAGGACCATATTGTGATGACAATCAGACCCCACCAGGGTCACAAGGCAAAATGGTCTAATATGGCCAAGGGTTTGAGAAATTAACCAAATAAAGGAAGTGAATAATCATTCTATTGTTTTTAGAGAAATGGGATAACTACCATTTCTGGATACACCTCTATGAATGTCATCATCATCAACATAGTAGATAATGTGGGTCAGGATGAAAATACAGAGGGGTCCAACATGGAAAATATACCTCAAGAGGAAGGTTTGGATGCAACCATTGAGGATACAAACACCCCGAATCAGAGGAGTCTCTATAACCTAGCACATTTGAATAAAAAGTTTCCACCCCTATATTGGAACACTTTTAAGGATAAAGGGAAAGGTGTGGCCACATCCCAATCACCACCTACAAGAACTGAAAATACTTCCATAGAGAAATAGTTGTCATGATATGAGAATGTGATATAAACTCTCAAACAAATCAATTAGGAGATACTTAGGGGAAATATTTTATCTGGGAATCATCTTTAGATTGAGACAAATAATCCTCCTCCCATATATCTAGAAATACCTAATCCACCAACAATACTGTAATCTAAGTGTTATACTACCTTCTCATCTACACAGCTGGTAAACATAAATGAGTAAGTCAAATAGGATCGTAACTTCCCTCCCTTACAATGACAGCCTCTCCCTCACCTGGGGTGATCATTCGGTCATCTCACAAATAGAGAACTAGTGGGATACAAAGATAGGGCCACATCATCAGGCCCCACCTTCTCTCTATAGACATGAGGCGATTTAGACAACAATACCTCTAGAACTAATCAATGGCATTGAGTCCCTTGATATTTGAATGGAATCCATGAAAGGAAGACGTGTACATGTGAAACATGAGAAGAATCCATATCCTCAATGGGTGGATGACACTTTTACACCACCTAATTTTTTAAATCCTACCTTATCCCCTTTTATGGCACGGTATTCCCCAAAAAACATCTCACTCAGTACGTATCCTGATGCATTTTGATGATTGGACCTTAAGATTAGAATTAGGAAAACAAGATGAAGTATTCTATACAGACTTGAGTAGGGCCAGACTTTGTCTAGTATAGAAGCATTCCAGAAGGATCCATTGTAGGATGGGAAGACCTTCATCGTAAATTTCTTTACCATTTAACTCCATGCTAAAGAAAACGATAATCATTGACTTGAAGAAATACAAGGAACACAAACATTAGAGGGTGTATGAATTCATATATAAATGGAACGATTTGATTTATTCAATTAGAATCCCTCTCTCACAGGAAAAATTACTTGAAATCTCTAATTAAAATCTTCAGGATGAGATACAAACACCTCTGATCCCAACAAAGTAACCATGTTTGTTCCATGAGTATCCAGAAATGGAACAACATCAAGAAGACTCCATTCAGAAAACCCAAGCTAAATCTCAGTTCATTCCTTTAGCATTGGGGAAAAGGCTTGGTAATGGATATGCTACTGTTGTTACCCTCAAAATATAAGCATTTTGCAATTCAAGCACCTAGAAAGATACCAAAAATAACAATGCCTTCTGTCGACTAGAAATAACCACAAAATCACCCTCAGCTAGAATCCAAAAGAGATCAGGGATTCCCAGGAATTGAAAAATTAATGAATAAAACATACTCCTTCTAAAATGAAAAATTCTCAAGTTATCTCCTTGCATCCCTGGAAAAAAAACCCTCCCAATCTCCCATAGCCATGTAATCCCAATGAGGTCAACCTATCTGATCGTCCTGACTACCACCCTTTCCATAGAAGGCTGGATCATAAAATCCAGAACTTCTTTGTCTTCAAATAAATTCTCCAAATCATGGTTGATTATAGATAGGCGATGTAAGATGAATCCTTGGAGAATGTGTCCAACATATTCATTGCAAATCTAGGAGAAGAAGTTGATTGGATGAATGTTTCTTCCAGGCATGGTTAGAAGTTAAACTATTGGATGATTGAAACAGAATTTGACTGATCTTAGGCCACTCTAAGAGAATAGATTCATAGACCAAAAATAGTTCCACCAAATAAGGATGTGACATTAGATATGTCTCACAAAGTTGAGCACAGTCCTTGGGAATAGTACGATATAGAATAGGAAGATTCATATTCTCCCCCAATGTAAGCTCTAAATCTTGCATATTTCTTCGCTACAACATTTGAATCTCGGAACTTCCTCACAAAATGGAACCCTAATCAGATTAAGTGCTCATATTTTGTTATATTAACATAATAAACTTGAAAAAACCCTTTTCTGATGATGAGTATACCTCTGATTTTGAGTTCCCTACAACAAACTAGGGAACAAATGGTTACATGCATAAGAACTGAGGATATAGGGGATAGAACGGGCATAGTCAGACCCAATTTTTCGGTTGTGTTCCCATAGAGGATATATATGAAAATAAGACCCATGGGAAAGTTCCCCAATAGGCCCAAAAAAGACACAAAGGTGTCTGAGAACCCTCCAGTGGTCATTCGTTACTAGTTGACTTTCATAACCGCTTAGAGGGGGTGAAATTATCAAATCTGTCTAGGTAAAGTGGAATGTTTTCATGACCATCACCACTGCAAGAAGATTCTCCCTCAACCTCTAAATAGACATCAGGCATGTCCACTTAAAATACCTTATCTTATTATCCATATAATAAGGATCATACTTACCTCAAGAAGTGCAGAACTTTGGAAAAAATTTAGACATTATGAAACATCTTGTGATTGTCCTAGGTAAGCTCGCAATCTTGGATGTGCTTCATAATTTTAGAGAACTTAGGGGGGAACTCATTGTATCCCTCCAGATCTCATAGTATTTTGAGAAAAAAAGTCTTTGTATCCATGGTCTATCTGGTAGAGACCATTCCAACATAACATTATGTCACCATCTCATTCACATATCAGGATTTGGAAGAGGTTATCCAGGTACACATAATGCCCTAATTTTTTTTGGTAGAATCAATAATTTGTACATCTAAAGAGCTATGATTGATAATGGTTTTGGTATTAACCTCATCCTGATTTTAACTCTCTAACATTTGGGGTATAGTGAAGGGGGTTTTTCTCCCATAAGTATGATTATTCAAAGGTATTATAAGTGTGCTAAAATGACTCATGGGAAGATCAAGCTCAAAACTCAGTTTGGGGATCTCACATCGAACACAGAGTTTATTGTTATCCAGTAAGACACCGCATAAAATGTCTTACTTGGAAGTAACTATCTCCATATCCTCATGGAGGTACCTTCAAAATTCTATTAAAATTTAAAATTTCACATTAATGAGATGGTCTATATAGTACTTAGTGATAATTCCCCATTTGAGACTTGCAGATCCACATATTACAAGGTAGGATTCTATAAAAGGGAAGGAAAACAACCAATGGTGGATGATGATATGTTGGTTGAAACCCCCAGAAGCTTAAGAACCACCTTGAAAAATCCCTTGAGTATGATCGGTAGTGACTATGTGATCCCCATAAATATAGTTGATGCAATATACCTGATTCAAGATTTCCAATCCCCTTCTATCCACAACTACAGTGTAAAAGACAATCTGTTTTGAAATATCTCTATAATAACTCTAGTAGTAGGGGATAGTAATGTCTTTTCTAAAATCCTCCCTTACCTTGACAGTGATAGAGATTTTTCTGTATTACCGAATTCATCTAAAAATGCATCTACATGCTCAAAGATTGAATAAGAAGAAGATGACCTGAGTAACCCCCTACTGCATTCAATGAAATAATATCCACCATAATTGATGAGATCAAGAAAGTAAATATGGGAACAGAAAAAGAAACACAATCTACACTAATTAGTGTCACCATGACTCTTGAGGAGTAGGATATGTACATCACATTTCTAAAGAGACACCAATATTTGTTTTCTTGGAATTATGCATAAATCCCTCGACTAAATCCAGATGTGGCTACATACCATATCACCTTACGTAATGATTATCGAGCCTTCAAGCAGTCATCCAAGAGAATGAATCCCTCTCATGCTACCAATGTAGAGGCATAAGTTGAAAAATTTATCAAGTTCATCTTTTTTATAGAAGTTAAATACCCAATATGGATTTCCAATATCATCCCTATAAAGAAGAAGAATGGAAAGATTAGGGTCTAAATTGATTTTAGAGACCTTAATCAGAACTTCCCAAAGGACTATTTCACATTAATAATCTAAAAACATTGGTATATTTGAAATTTATGGATTCTAATCCCTTTATTTAATGGATGGGTATTTAGGGTTCAATCAAAAAAAGGTGACCCCTGAAGATGAGTATGACACTTCCTTAATATCACCCCAGGGGATCTTTTTCTATTAGTCCATGCAATTTTTCTTGAAAACACAGACACTACGTATCGATATGTCATGCATCATATTTTTAATCCATTTTTAAGAATAATAGATGAATGTTAAATCGATGACCTTGTAGTCAAATCATGATATGAATGTGATCATTTCATGGATCCTAAAATAGCCTTCAACATGCTCCAACATTACAGTCTGAAGATGAATCCACTAAAATGGGATTTTGGGGAAACATCATGGAAGTTCTTTGGATTTGTGGTATGCCACCATGGAATCGAGGTAAACCTTGAAAATACTAGTAAAATTTTAGAAATTTCACCCCCTAGGAATATCAAATAACAAAGGGGGTCCAAGGGCACCATGCCTATATTCATCATTGCATAACCAACAAGGCTTGAAAATCTCTCACTTTCACCAAGCTAATGAAGAATCAAATCACCTATCACAATGATAGGGACTTCTAATAAGCCTTTGAAAGTATCAAGTTATACCTGATGCACCCACTGGTCCTGATTCCACTAGTGTAAGTAAATCCAATCATCTTATAAGTGGTTGTCATGGAATGATCACTAGGTGTACTCCTTGCATAGTAGAATGATGCAAGGAGTGAGAAAAATCTCTACCACCTTAGCTAAATGATTCTAGGTACTGATACTCGATACTCTAATGTTAGGAAGAACTACCTCATGTTCATATTTGAAGTGAAAAAGATGAGGCATTACTTTCAACACCCTGAAGTCCATTTGGTCTCTCATATTGATCCTCTTGACTATATCCTTGGTTTTCCCATTATAATTTGTCTCTTGGCCCGATGGGAATTCATTATACATCAATACAACATTCAGTTTGTGTCTCATAAATTACTGAAAGGGAATGGCCTAGACGATTTCCTCACAAAACTTCCCATCCCAAAAACTACACCCATGGACACCAAGCTTCTAGAAGAGGAGGTTTTATACACCCATGACACTCCCCAGACGTGGGAGATTTACTTTGATGGTGCCTCCCAAAGTATTATTAACATAAGTATGGAAAACTCGAAACTCAATTGGGTTAGATTAGGTACTGTATTTGTTTCTCCTAAAAAATAAATTTTTTCCTACTCTTTCTCACTATTCAAAATCTACACGAACAACGAGGAAGAATACCAAGCCCTCATCGTTGGCTTGGAATTGGCCTAAGAGATGTAGATAGCCTATCTGAATATAAAAATGGATTTAGAGCTAGTGATAATGTAGATCAATGGGGAAAATGACAAAAAATAGTAATAACTAGACCCTCTTATTTACTACATCAGGGGACTAATGGAGAAGTTCCCTTTTGATCCCATATTATATCATCTTCCCTGATCACATAATACTCGTGCTGAAACATTGGCTAATGTAGCCATAGTCATGGCTGACCCTGATTAGGAGGAAGCAATCTTCTATATCACACACCAATGAATGGTATCATCAATCATTATATTTGATATGTAATAAATCAATTAGATCAACACCACACCATAGTGTGATGAACCAACATCCACCCTCGGATGAATGGAGCCCATAATTATTTATCTTCAAAATGGGACTCTCCCAATAGATCGAACCAAAAGGGGATAGATTCAGCATCAAGAAATGAAATTTACCTTAAATAATGGTCCAAATGAGATGAAATACCTATAAATTTGAGGCTTTGTTGTAATATTCCTCAAATGCATAAAAGAAAGAGAGATTCTTTCCATCATAGAAGAAGTCCATGTAGGCTCCTATGACACTCATCATTCTAGGACTAGGCTCTCCCATAAAATTAGAATATTGGGTTAATATTTTAAAACCATTATATAAGACTATGTGGAATTCCCCAAGAAATTTCATGCATGACATATCCATGAAAAAATCATCCCTCAACCCTCAGAACTTCTATATATAGATAAATATTCCTGGTCGTTTTCCGTATAGGGAACAGATGTTGTGGGGCCATATCCCCCGGTCACAGCTAAGAAGTTTATGTACGTCCTTACTACTCCTGTGTAATGACCCCCTCCTTCTAAAGATTACCCTCCTTATCTAGAAATATAGAAATAGAAATAATAACCCCCAAGTCCCACCTTCAGTAGGGCCTAGGGTGGAAACTAGAACCAAGGGTATACAAATCTCAGAAAATGGGAGGCATTACCCTTTTTATAGTAACCAAGATCGAGATATAATATGTATCAACCATAAAACAACTTCGAGAAATATATATAAAAAGAAATTAAAAATACATCCTACATGAAAGTTTAAAAATATAATCGTTAAAAAAATGGTCTCCAAAGTAAATACCAAAAACAAGTCTTAGTAGCAACACAACAACTATCACAAATTCTGAGCTAGTAATGCCCAACACAGTCCATGTAGTCATCCTGGAAACCTGAAAGATTTTTTATATATTTAGGGTTATCATACAATAATACCTAGTAGGGAAAAACCAAATTCTCTCATGCACAAGTGGAGAAGCATACTAATTCCCCCATGAGAAAACAATAGAAATCAAAATCACCTAACAAGGTATATTATCCACCTCAACCTCACCAAAGTAGAACTCACCAAATAATGAAAGTTAAGTAAATTAATATAGATAAAATTGATGATAGAGTACCCTGCAACACTTTCACACTAATTATCCACCCTCACAACCTAGCAAAAATTGTTCTAGAGCACCCACCTACTCCGAAAGAACCACATCACAACTTGCCTGCACACAGCTAGGCCCCAAAACTACATCTCGCCGCAGATACCTAGGAATCACAACTACGACTTTCCAACATACACCTGGCCTACATACCACATCACATCCCATAAACACCCAGTAACACAACACATCTCATCCTAATGACACTTGGGAACACAACACACCTTATCATGAAGACACATGGTAACACAACAAAACTCATTCTGAATACACCAGGGAAAACACAACTCACCCACACACAATTGGTCCTCGAAAACCACTACCTTATTGAAGAATATTAGGCAATAACTACCTAAAATAGGGAGCAGGGAAGAGTGGGTGGTCATCCATCCATCCTCCCACTGGGATGTTTGGGAAAGACACTTTCCCCATTGAAAATGGGGGCGTTTGGAACATTGTTCACAACTTGGGAGGGGTGAAAATAGAAAACACAAGGAAAATAAACGTATGTATATATAGTATCAAATACTCAAGCCCAACCTATGGTTTCTCAATCAAAAAACCAATCACCCTATGATACTTCCTACTTTTTTGTTGCCTCTAAATGCATTATTTAAATCCAGAAACAACAACTTTTTATGTTGATAAATGAAATACATCCACAACAAGCCACAACTCAAACATACCAGCCAATTAATTTAAATAATTTTTATTTTTTATTAAAGAAAGCATTTATTAATTCTATCCCAATGTAGAAAACTACCAACCAAAGTACACATCAAGCTACATAACATTAACTCTGTTAACCACTACCAACACCATTCTTCAAAGTCATGCCACTCGATCCTTCCTATCAACAAGATAACCCCCAATTTACTACCAAACCACACAACACACCTCATCATAATAAACCTGATATCCCTACTATATAACAACACAACACCAATCAATATAAACATAGCACAACCTAAAACCGCAGTCTCGCTTCTCAATCACTACCCATCCATTCCACAATTAATTAATCTCTCAACCTGAGATTCCATTTCACCACTCGTATCACCCCAAACACATTCATGATCTCAACCCTAAAACCATATGACCTCACACAATACAGAAAAAATCCACACACAATACACAACCACACCAACAAATCAATATTTATTTAGATTTATCAAACACTCTTTCTTTAATTCCATTTTAATAATTCAAGAGTCATCACAGAAGGTGCATAATCCAGGGGAATCCATTTAGTTAACCAAATATAAGTGGTTAATCAGTTTTATGTAAATAAATATATTCAATATAAAATAATAGTAATAATCCATGATCCATCACCCATGTGAAAACAAAGGCCACCAACAACCATGATTTTTAGTAGGATACGATACATAATACGGATCAAATAATAGATAAGACAGCATAATCATCATCATCATATTCCCAACACCTTATTTATTACTTATTATTATCTTCGTTAAACATGGATCCAACTATATTTACAATGATACATGAGTACACCCACCCTGCATAACACACAATAAAAAGAGATGAAGGGAACCCTACCATGAAAAATAGACAATCAACAACTCCTCCTAGCATCAAAATAGGGGGTGTGCAATATGAGAAGGAACCTCTAGGAAGACACGATCCAAGGGTGAAAAAAATACACATGATCACTTGGAGAAGTAAGGTTATGGGATTCTCAGTATCAAGATAGAAAAAGAAAAGGTGAATAAGGGATAAAGGATCTTAGGTTTAGAAATTCTAGATCCTGTATCAAGGGAGGAATGGTTTTAAAATCCATTAAATTCGAACCATGATCAAGACCACATAGTTTAGGAAATTAAAGATATAATTTATATCCTTTAAAATGGATTTAAGAACACTTAATCACGGTTTCAAACTCATTTTACATAAAATAAAACATTAAACGGGTGAAACTGTAAAATGTGGGAAAACATGCATTTTTTATAAACTATCAAAATGACCCTCTATTGGATGAGTCTCTGATAGGAGTAACCAATGTCGAGTCACTGACGTGACCTACCAATGGGAATTCACCGATAAGACCTACTGATGCTGAGTCACCGACGCGAGTTACTGATGTCGAGTCACTAATGCGAACTACCAATGGAGAGTCACCGAAAAAACTCACCGATGGAGATTCACTGATGAGACCTACGAATGGAGAGTCACCGACGTGGCCTATAGATGGTGAGTCACAGATGCGATTCATTGACACGACTCACCAACGTGACCTACCTACACCACCTACCAATGCCACCTACTAATGCCACTTACCAATGCCACCTGCCGACACCACCTACCGTTGGAAAACTAGATTTTTTGAAAACTCTTGAAATGAGTCATTATTGATTCCTAGAACACATCATACACCATATTTTCAGAAAATAATAGACCGGGGAGTTTTGGACCATTGCATCAAATACCTCTCAAACTATTCTCGTCCTCAAGAATTCAAAAACCAACCCAAAAGGAAAAGAGGGGGGTCGAACAACCACCATGTAAGATACCTCACAAGGGTATCACTACACTTGAAACACTGTTACCGACAACAATGTTAAACAATAAATCACCCTACATTGTTTGAAATATGGAGTGAAGCCTAAACACCCAAGAGAACCTCCTTAGATTCACTACCCCAACCGACCACAAGACACACCACACAAGCACCAAAATCCACACTATCTGGACATATTAATTAGGGAATATCATCCTACATGTTAAGATACTATCCACTCTGGGAGACACTAACTTGCTCGCATGGGTATAATCACATCATCATTAATGCATCTTTATTTGGAGTCAGGTCCTCCCCCTTAATCTTTAAATATTTTATCACACATTAAGGAACAAGGGAATAAATCATCTCTTAGAAAACAAGGTTCAATCATCACATTACAAAGTAAAATAGGACAAGGATAACTCAAAACAACTTTTGGTATTGGGCATGCATCTATGCCTCCCTTTCCCAAGTACTCATCTCTATGCCACCTAGCATCCACAACACGCGAACCAAGGGAATGGTCCACCCACGTAGCACCTTCTTCCAATGATCCTAGATCTCTACTAGCTACTCCACAAAATTCATAACATCTTCAACATCCAACTCTCCCTAGTCAATGACATGAGTGTCATCTTTAAGATACCATCGAATATAAGAGACATGTAAAATGTTTTGCACCTTCTCTAATTGTGGTGGTTGTTCCAACTGGTGTCCCACCTTGATAAATCGCCCCAACACCTCAAAGGTTCCAGTGAACCTTGGAGAAAGATTTCTCCCCCTTACAAACCTCTACTTCACATGTTGTGGGGAAACCTTTAATAACACATGATCCCCAACCTTGAACTCCAAGGGCCTACTCCAATGATCAGGGTACGACTTCTTCTAGTCATGTGCTACCATTATCCTCTCACGAAGAAGTTGCACCTTCTCGGTTGTACTCTTCACCACATATGAACCAAGAACAGCTACCTCCCCAACTTATATCCAGCACAAGGGTGAACGACAAGGTATTCCATACAAATCTTCTAATGAATCCTTGTAAATGGAAGAGTGATAGCTATTCTTGTATGAAAATTCCACCAAGGGAATATTTTACACCCAAGATACACCAAATTCCAAGACACATTCTCTCAACATGCTCTCCAACATCTAGATAGTCATCTCTATCTTCCCATCTATCTAATGGTGGGAGGTAGTGCTTAGGTTCTACAAGTTTCAAAATTCATGCTAAAATCCCCTCCATAATCATGATGTAAAATTTGTATCCCAATCTGATACAATGGATCTCAGAACTCCCTACAATCGCACCACCTCATCCATGTACCTCTATACCATAGCATCCACCGCACTCGACTCCTTGATCGCTAAGAAGTGAGCTGATTTTGTTAGAAAATCTACCATTACACAGATATCATTGCAGACTCTTGGAGATTTGGGTAATCCTATGATGAAATCCATCGAGTTTTCATCCCACTTCCACTCAGTGACATCTAAGGGATGCAACATACCACCAGGTACATGGTTCTCAACCTTCACCTACTAGAAAACTAAGCACTTATCTACAAACTTTTCCAATTTTCTCTTTATCCCAATCCACCAAAGCTATTCTCTCAAGACATGTTAATTCTTATAAATTACCGAGTTTACCGCTAAGGGTGAGTAGTGAAAATAATAGAGAACTCCCTCATGCATCTCCACTAGAACAGATAGCCTCCCATGGAACAACATCTGATTTCGACCATCCTATGACCATACCTTAGTAGCATCACCATGGTCAAAGAACTCATGAATCACCTCTGCCTCTGAGTCTCCCCACAGAGACTCCTCCACCTGCTGCATCAGAGTATACTACATTCTTACCTGAAATAGAAAGCCTTTGCTGCCATAAATTCCTACATCTAAGTGCAAGGCGACCAACTCCTCAACCACCTTCCAAGAATCCGCACAATCCCGAACAACCTCCTTTTGTGACTTCTTACTCAAATAATTAACCAAAACATTCCCCTTCACTAATGTGTAATAGATCTCAACATCATAATCTTGAAAAAACATCATCCACCTCCACTTTCACATGTTCAAATCTCGCTGAGAAAAGATATACCTCAAATTCTTGTGATCCATGAAGACCACAAACCACTCCCCAATTAGGTAATATTACCACAACATCTGCACGAAAATGACCACCACTAGATCCAGATCATGGGTGGCATAGTTACGTCCATGGGGATATA
Organism: Viscum album; assembly: GCA_963277665.1. Taxonomy (NCBI): domain Eukaryota; kingdom Viridiplantae; phylum Streptophyta; class Magnoliopsida; order Santalales; family Viscaceae; genus Viscum; species Viscum album. The sequence goes on along the minus strand of OY728142.1, from coordinate 1,134,737,074 downwards.
ACTTCCTAGATCGATAAGAGATCACTCCCTGTTAGTGCATCAACACGCTTCCCAAAACCATACGAGAATCATCAAAAAATACCTCGAATATAAACCGTTCCTCTGGAAACCAAAAAACTGGAGCACTGGTCAACTTCCCCTTTAGATAGACAAACGATATCTGGTACTGATCACTCCACACAAAATCCTAGTATTTTTTTATTAGAGTGGTCAATGGAGTTACAACATAGGATAAGTAAGGTAAAAATATGCAGTAATATCCCACCAAACCAAGAAAACTATGAACCTCTTCCATGTTCCTAGGTACTTCATAAGAAACAACCACTTCATCCTTTGATGGTTCCACTGCTACTGTAACATCCCAAGAAACTGTGTTTTATGTAACGATATCACTATGTCTTCCTTTAATCGAACAATTTTTCCTCTTATAAAAAAGAAAATATATAACAATGAAATAGAGTGAATGCACCAAATTGAAAGAAAGGCTCTTTTATGTAAATAAGGAACATCATGGTAACTACAACTCACTGTGATCAAATGGGAAGCTTAGCTAACCAAAGATACCAATTAAAATCCCGATTAAAATTACAGGAAGACCGCTCAAAACAACAAGAACCCCGAGAAGGCGATAGGGGTCTTTGGAATCCATCAAAACAAACATAAGGATAGTCGATGCCACCGCAGCCATACTGAGCACCAAAGGAATGACTTGAACCATCTTCTCCTCTTTCTTCTTCGGTTACCTTGGGTTTAGGATACCCCGAGACCAGGTTTCATAGAACTCATATCTGACCGTTAGGCACCAAGGACTATAATTATAGTCGTTGGCTCCCCCATAATCTAATATCTTATAATGTTTTAATTTTCAATTAGAACCGCTAAAGCTAGGAGTTGAATACCCCATCCCAAAGGGTTCAAAAAGATTAATTATGTTATTTGTTTTAATGTTTAAATAATTACAATAATAATAATGATAATATAATTAATTTATTATTTGTTTTCCCAAAATGTGAATTATATGAGAGTGTTTTTTTATAATGCAAGATAGTGGGAATTAATATTATTATTTTTCCACTATTAATTATACACATTTTTAACTTGATCAAATAAATATTTATTTTATTTAAAAACACGAATGACTATATTGAATCTGGTTGGGATTTACTATTTTTAAGTCTATGAAAATATATGTGTAAACTCATGGATCGTATATATATATATATCTGTGTGTGTGTGTGTGTGTGTGTGTTACATCAAACTTTAAGTTAAATTTATTATAATTACATCTAAATTAAATATAAGTAATAATAATAATGAAAATGTCTATAATTTGAAGTTTTTATAATTAATAGTTTTTAAATTATGTCAAATTATGGTTTTATTTATATTATAAATCTTGTTTCATAACGTTAGTGTTTACATAAATACTTTCTTAATTATGAAATTTGAAAATAATTAGTAATTATGTTAAACAATCAAATTGTATTAACAAAATTTGTATATAGATCTCTACATGTAAATAGAGATTAAGATAATTGGTTAATATAAGTCAATAAAGGAAAATAATAATATGATATAGATAGGGGTAAATAAGTTAATGCATATGTATTAATGACTATTGATCTACCTTAAAATAATAAAATTTGATTAATAATTGTATGATAATAATAATAATAACATTTTTTTTATATAGGTGTATTAAAGAATTAAATAACGTTTTAAAAAAAATAATAAAAAACGTTGTAAAGGAAGGCCCGCATTTTTTTAGGCTCCGCATCACTGCGGTCCGTCCGATCCAGCGCCCTCCACATCGCGGTTGTCCATGTTTTTCTATGCCGCATCGCATCAGGGCCATCCGATTAGTCCTGTTTAATCTTGGTCATCCCTTGTTTCTCGGATCTCTGTTTTCCCCCGCTTTCGTTTTCTTCTTCCTCGCGCGACGAACCAGAAGGTTAGGGTTGCGTTTTCCTCACCTAGGTAGGCGGTGGACCTGGCTGCCTCTTCTTTCCACGGGTTTGGCAACGCCCTGTCCCTCGGATGCCCCATTTACATCATCGTGCAAAGAGGAGTCCCCTATTTTTAAACTCTGGTTTTCACCGAAGCGAGGGGGTTTTTTCTTCGTGATTCTTGGATCTTCGACCACCTCGACGTCGCCACCTGCTTCATCCTCTTCTCCTCTCCAAGCGAAGGTAAGGGAAATTTTTTCTCATTTTTATTTTCATCAGTTTCGGTGAATATACACGGTTATATACACTTCATGCATATGTATAAATATATATATACATATAAGGCTTTAAGAACTGTTCATACCATCTTTCCCCTTCCTGCATGGAGAATTCAACCGGGGTAAGAGAGCTCTTGGGTCTTGTTTTACTTCGGTTCTAGTATTTTTACATACCTTTATAAACTTTGTGTATATATATATGTATATATATTTATACATATATATATAAGACGATATATTCATGTAAACACATATCTTGTATATGTATATAACAGTTGTTTTATTCTGCCCTGTGAAAAATGGGGGTTTTGGGTAATTTTTTTTATATGAACATGAAAAAAAACATACAGGTACATGTATTATATATGTGCATATGAATACTTAGATGTATATGTACATCTATGTGTGAACATAAGGACGAGCATGATTATTTGTTTTAAAATTTATCACTATATAACATGATGATTTGACCAAGTTGCAATCAACTCTTAAAATTCATTATTTCAAGTACGATATTAAAATTATGTAAGTACATGTAATAGGTGAGGTTTAAAATGTGTTTCCCATAACAAAATAGTCTCCCCAAATGAAAATTCTCATTTATCATCATGTTTTTCAAATCTTTTGTTTTTATGAAAAGGTGATTCTACCCGGGTATTGTGGAAACCATTTTGACATTTATATTTCATATGTAAGAACTCCACTCGGTCTTACCAAACTATAATCATGTTTAAAGTAAGTATATCTGGAGAAATATTTTTTTTAGTATAGTTTAATTTGGTAACCTGTGTATATATGTATATACATTTAAATATATATATATATATATATAAGTGTATACAACCTCGCACAAATATGTTTTCTTCGAATCCAAAATTCTTTAAGGAAATGTCTTAAGATGATCTTTATTTAGTGTGAAAACTACTTTTTACATAACCATGTATATATTTATACAGTTTGTATATATTTATTTTTATACATACTTGACTACCTGAGTTAAATCGATTCACTCACCATGTAAACTTTACTGTATAAATATAAGGGTATTCTCACAGTTTTAGATGAACTACCATCACGCCCATTTATCAGCATATGTTCTAAATATGAATGACCTCGTTGCTAACTCAGGGTTGTGATGTATGAAAAATTAAGGTGTTTATGTCCATTTTAAGTTTTCCATTAAGTCCATGTTTTCAATTATTAAGTTAATATCTTATGTCTATGTATTTTTATTACCTATGTCTTAGTTCTTATTAATGTTTGTACTGTTCTTCTTTGACTATGAAATATGCATGTGAAAAGGGATGATATGTAATGAATGTAAGAATGAAACCCTATGAATGTGAGACCACCTCAAATATTTGAGGGATGTATTGGACTTAAATGATTATGGACGGGTGCACCCCGAATTATACAGCGCTCCAATGCATTGGGTAAAGGATGAGTCTATTGAGACGTTATGTGCGACGGTCACAGTGGTTAGACTTGGCTTGTTCTACCAAGGAAATGGGGTAGGCGGTTATCCTCGACCCGTATTAAGTTTTGTTTTATGGTCATAACGCAAGGTCTTGACAAATTCTGACATTATACATTCCCTCCACATGTGATGATAAATGGTCAACTAGGGGATAGTTCAACTAACAGGATATCCCCAAGTTGGAAATTTCTTTTGACTACGAGAATGAGATTATGAGGTATGAACTTTAATACATGTGGTATGTTGTTATAATAACTTTTTGTGCCAATGAATCAGGATATGAATGTTTTACCTGCTTAAACATGGTCTTTTAGAGCTGAAGTAATTTTATTGTAAATCATGCATATTCTATTCTTTACATGCTTGCGCTCTCTGATTTATGTCTTATTTGAAGTTTATTTTAAAAAAGTACTTATTTTCTGTGTAAGTGGATCTCAAGAATGTAGGATTTACATGTTTAAAGGAAAAGATAATGCCTTGTTTTAATAAAGTGTTTTATTGTTTTCAAATGACTGTCTTGAGAACTAAATTACATTAAATGTTTTAAAAACCCCTTACTGGGAATACTTTTATCACCCTGTGTTTTTGTTTTAAAAATTTTCAGGCATGGATTTGTACTAAAGAAGTTTTTCAGAAGCAGCTGGTTTCCCAAAATCCTGAGCCTCGCGATCTTCGGTAGTAATGGGACATGATGTATTATTATAACTTTTTTGAAATAAATTTTAGTACATCATGGCCCATGGGCACCCAGGAATTGGGGTCCTTACAGTTGGTATCAGAGGATGGGTTCAGGAAACTCTGGAAAACCATGTAGTATGAATATATAACTATGATTGACTAAGTAAATATGTAACAACTTTCAGATGGATGATGGAAATATATCTACCAATCTACTGTCACTTCCCACTGAGCCCCTAGAGACCATTGTGTCTCTGGATCATCATGAGAACTTTCTTAATTATGGCCATATTCGCATGTCATGAAAGCACCTGTATGATGTGTCAAACTCTCCTAGGGTGCTTAGTCTTCACCGGGGATTTGGAATGGATTATCTCCTAATGATGATGACCCAATTTCCCTCTTATGCACCTCGGGGAAGGTACCACGAGGGACTCTTTTGAGTGTTCACGACCGGCGAAGAATTTGGCACGATGTTGGACAAGCCCTTTCAAGAAGCTTCTACTGCTGGAGACCTCCGACCGGCCTACCTGTGTCAGATTTTGCACTACAGCTTCTGGGGCCAGTTGATGGACTTTGGGGTGTTGGAAGATGAATCCACCCATTTTTCTTATAGGAAACAGGTGCATAATGACTTTTCTCAACTTCATACCCCTCATGTTAAACTCAGTAGGCGTCATAGTTTTTCCCATGAGTTTAACCCCGTATGTTCATCCTGTGTGTGGTTTGAGGAGTTAGGGAGTTTTTCCTCTCTTTGTGGTGTTCGTTTAGTAAACTCAGGCTTTGTTATGTAAAATTTTGTGTAATTGGAAGTTTCCTGTTTCATTTCCTGTATCTACCATAACAGTGTTGTTAAGTGAGTTCTCTTGAATTTTTTTTTCAGATGGCTGGTCAAACAAACATCTCATCTCGACCTGATGAGTTAGTATAGGTTATTTTGATTAGAACATGCACAGTGAATTATCCATCATTTCTCCTCCTGCAAGGGTCTTGCTAACGCCTGCTTGATTTGTCGAACAGTCCTGATATTCTTCATTCATTTCAGGGGAACAACCATGTTTTTAATCTCATTTCCACTTCCCAACTCCTCTGTTATAGGCGAAGGGGAAGATATTACGAAGGCCTATTCTAGTGTTTTACTCTGGCGCAAAACTTTTCAGTCAGAGCATGCTTCCTCATAGCTGCTCAATATGGCCACCTCAAAGCAGCCTTTATGTTCCAAGTATTAAATCTCAGTCTCCTCAACTGCATCATCTCCCTAGAATACCTCAAGTGTGACGTAGTTCGGAGGGTTATCAAGGAATTTGTACACTCGGAAATTTCCGAGCTTTTCACTGCACGGGCCTCCATATGGAAGCCTGCGTGTAGTACACATGAGCAGAGATTCAAAACCTACTTCTCTAGGTTCATTTGGGCTAGAGAAATGGAGGAACTATATACCAACTTAGTTATTCCATTAACCGAGCCAAATCTCCTGTTTTGGTAATTTTGTACGACTGGGGTTTCTTTTTTTCTCTTTTTATGAATAGAATTGCGAGGACGCAATTCTTTGAAGGGGAAAAAATGTAACATCCCAAGAAATTGTGTTTTATGTAATGATATCACTATGTCTTCCTTTAATAGAACAAGATGTCCTCTTATAAAAAGAAAATATATAACAATAAAATAGAGTGAATGCACCAAAATGAACGAAAGGCTCTTTTATGTAAATAGGGAACATCATGGTAACTACAACTCACTGTGATCAAACAGGAAGCTTAACTTACCAAAGATACCAATTAAACCCCCGATTAAAATTACAGGAAGACCGCACAAAACAACAAGAACCCCGAGAAGGCGATAGGGGTCTTTGGCATCCATCAAAACAAACATAAGGATGGTCGAATCCACCACAGCCATACTGAGCACCAAAGGAATGACTTGAACCATCTTCTCCTCTATCTTCTTCGGTTACCTTGGGTTTAGGATACCCTGAGACCAGGTTTTATAGAACTCATATCTGACCGTTAGGCACCAACAACTATAATTATAGCAGTTGGCTCCCCCATGATCCAATATCTTATAATGTTTTAATTTTCAATTAGAACCGCTGAAGCTAAGAGTTGAATACCCCCCCCCCCCCAAAGGTTCAAAAATATTAATTATGTAATTTTTTTAATTTTTAAAGAATGGAAACAATAATAATGATAATATAATTAATTTATTGTTTGTTTTCCCAAAATTTGAATTATTTGAGAATGTTTTTTATAATGAAAGATAGTGGGAATTAATATTATTATTTTTCCACTATTAATTATACAAGTTTTTAACTTGATCAAATAAATATTTATTTTATTTAAAAACACGAATGACTATATTTAATTTGGTTGGGATTTACTTTTTTTAATTCTACGAAAATATATGTGTAAACTCATGGATTGTATATATATATATGTTACATAAAAATTTAAGTTAAATGTATTATACTTACTTCTAAATTAAATATAAGTAATAATAATAATGCAAATGTTTATAATTTGAACATTTTATAATTAACAGTTTTTAAATTATGTCAAATTATGGTTTTATTTATATTACAAATCTTGTTTCATAACGTTAATTTTTACATAAATACTTTCTTAATTATGAAATTTGAAAATAATTCGTAATTATGTTAAATAATCAAATTGTATTAACAACATTTTTATATAGATCACTACATGTAAATAGAGATTAAGATAATTGGTTAATATAAGTCAATAAAGGAAGATAATAATATGATATAGATAGGGGTAAATAAATTAATGCATATGTATTAATGACTATTGACCTACCTTAAAATAATAAAATTTGATTAATATTTTTATGATAATAATAATAATAATGTTTTTTATATAAGTGTATTAAATAAATAAATAATTTTTTAAAATAATAATAATAAAAATGTTGTAAAGGAAGGCCTGTGTTTTTTTTAAGCTCCGCATCATTGTGGTCTGTCTGATCCAGCGCCCTCCACATCGCGGTTGTCCGTGTTTTTTTTATGCCGCATCGCGTCAGCACCGTCCGATTAGTCCCGTTTAATCTTGGTCGTCCCTTGTTTATCAGATCTCTGTTTTCCCCCGATTTCGTTTTCCTCTTCCTCGGATGACGAACTAGTCGTTTAGGGTTGCGTTTTCTTCATCTAGGCCGGCCGTGCACCCAGCTGCCTTTTCTTTCCACGGTTTTTTCACCACCTCGGCCCTCGGATTCCCCATCTACATCACCGTTCAAGGAGGAGTCCCCTGCTTTTAAACTCTGGTTTTCACCGAAGTGAGGGGTTTTTTGCTTCGTGATTCTTGGATCTTCGACCACCTCGACGTCTCCACCTGCTTCATCCTCTTCTCCTCTCCAAGAGAAGGTAAGGGAAATATTTTCTCATTTTTATTTTCATCAGTTTTGGTGAATATACACAGTTATATACACTCTATGCATATGTATAAATATATATACATATAAGTCCTTGAGAACTGTTCATACCATCTTTCCCCTTCCTGCATGGAGAATTCAACCGGGGTAAGGGAGCTCTTGGGTATTGTTCTACTTCAGTTTCGGTATTTGTACATACCTGTATACACTTTGTGTATATATATATGTATATATATTTATACATATATATAAGACAATATATGCATGTAAACACATTTCTTGTATATGTATATAACCCTTGTTTTATTATGCCCTGTGAAAAATGGGGGTTTCGGGTAATTTTTTTTATATGAACATGAAAAAAACATATAGGTACATGTATTATATATGTCCATATGAATACTTATATGTATATGTACATCTATGTGCGAACATATGGATGATCATGATTATTTGTTTTAAATTTGATCACTATATAAGAAGAGGATTTGACCAAGTTGCAATCTACTCTTAAAATTCATTATTTCAAGTACGATATTGAAATTATGTAATTACATGTAATAGGTGAGGTTTAAAATGTGTTTCCCATAACAAAATAGTCTCCCCAAATGACAATTCTGATTTATCACCATGTTTGTCAAATCTTTTGTTTTTGTGAAAAGGTAATTCTACCCGGGTATTGTGGAAACCATTTTGACATTTATATTTCATATGTAAGAACTCCACTCGGTCTTACCAAACTATAATCATGTTTAAAGTAAGTATATCTGGAGAAATATTTTTTTTAGTATAGTTTAATTTGGTAACATGTTCATATATGTATATACATTTATATATATATATATAAGTGTATACAACCTCGCACCAATATTGTAACACCCCGATATTTTATGAAAAAAATTATTTTTAATTTCATTAATGTCTTGTGTTGTACGCTACACCAAAAGGAGCTTTCACAACACGCACCCCTAACTTGTCTTTCATTAAACGCAAGCGCGACCTTTCATAATAGCGTGTGGTGTACGCAATACCGAGTTTCGCTAAACAACGATATGCTATTAAAATATTATTAAAACTAGCCGTTATGAATAGTAATAAGCACTTTTTGAAATTTTTAAATTTTATTTTTCAAAATGGACTTCATTTTTGGATTCGGAATATCGAAATTAGCTTAGGGTGAAATTTTGGTACTTTTCGGATAACTTTCATTTTCTGATTAATAGTGAAAATTACAAAATTTTAATTAAAAACAACCTTTTTAATCGAAATAATTAATAGTGATAAATTATTAATTTGAGTGGTTTTAAAGTATATTTAGAATATATTTTTATAATTTAATACAATTTTGGTCATTGGATGTAATTTCACATTTAAACCAGACATAAACAAGTGTCAATCTTTTGATAGTTATTATCTCTTAAGAACACGCTATATGTTTTGACGACGGGAAATAATTTTTAAATTAATTAATGCAACTGATATGTTTTGAATTTGTTAAAATAGACATAATTTTTGAGTTCATAATATCAAATATAGCTTAGGCCTAATTTTTTGTATTTTTCTGGAAACTTTCATTTTTTGATGAATAGTGAAACCACTAGGTGGTAGTTAAAAAAATGAATTTTTCATAAAACATAATTTTACCGCTTCTGTGAGTGGAATTTCAAAAATCCGAGAGACACGGTTGATGTCAATAAGTAAAATGTGGTTCAATGAGATGAAAAAAAATTTGGTGAATAGTAACTTTTTACTTTTTTTTACCATGGTTAAAAGTAAATAGGGTAATTAATGGTAAAAATGATATTATTATTACCCTAAAACATGTCCTAATTCTATTGGATAAGTGTAATTCGACCAAAAACAACCTTAGGAATAAAACATGACCATTTAGGCCCACTTGGATTAGATTAGAACATTTATTATTAATTTATTTAAAGAAGGTTTAAAATAGTTAAAATCAAAGTTTAATAAGTAAATCATTTTTAATATAGGGTTATACATAAGATAAATTCGACTATAAATATTCATTAGAAAGATAAACAGATTTCCTACATAATGGTATTTGTTTTTTAATTTTTATACATTAAATAATTTAATTTATTTATGACACAAAGATGATGCAGTAATTATCTTATTAATGAAATATTGACATAATTGATGTTATAAATACCCAAATAAATGTAATTTGAGACTTTTTATGAATTACACTAATTTTCTAGGTTAATATGACATGTTAGTATTGATTTAATTAACGTTTTTTGAACTAATCACTTTGTTATGATTTTCACAAAAATCAATTACTAAATAGTGTCAAAATTGACATAAAATAGTTTTTAAAACAAATATTATATTATTAATTGTTATTTTATTTCTAAAAATCTAAGGTTAGGAAAAATGACTTATATAAGGTTATATATATTAATAATAAACAACTTGGGGTTTGTTTGGCTTCTTATAGTAAGTTTATTAACCTTGTAGTATAAGAACACAAGAAGACACGGTAAAAGTAAAATTATTTAACTTAATGTTAAATCTAAATGATATGGTTAAAATAGGAACCTAAACTTGTCTAAATTCTATTGGATGAGAGTATTTTGACCCATCCCCACCTTAGCTTCTAAATAAATCAATTTATATCTATTTAAAACCGAATTTGTCTTTATAATAAAATAATATTTTTAGTTTTTCCAGAGGAGCCCCTCTCCTCCCTTATAAAAAGGCACCTCCTCCCCCTCTTCCTCACACCACTTTGAGCCTTCATGCTCATCTAACCCCTGAAAATTTCTCCTCTCCACTTCCCTAGAAACATCCTAGAGGTCCTAGTATTCTTTAAAGACCAATTTTAGTGCCCTAAAAGTAGGTCTCAAAGAGGTGCTTCAAAGAAGAGGTAATGTCCGTTACCGATTCTTTCAACTTTATTTCTTCTTACACTTCTTCTTCTTAGGTTGTTTCATTATGAAGTAATAACATCAGTATCACTAATATACTGATATGTTATTATAAGTATGAAACAACCCTATTTCACCATCTATCCATCCTACGGAAAACGAAATCACCGAGCGTGCGTACGTACGGAATACCGTCTCCACACCGTGGTGTAATCTATTTTCCACCACCACCTTACTTGGATGGGTATAATGGTGTAAATAATAACTATATATGATTATTTTAAAGTTATATTGATTCTTAAATAGTATACATACACTCCAATACAATTCCACGATCATGAGAATGATATCATCGCTCGTGCGTACGTACGGACTACCGTCTCCACGACACGATGAGATTCATTCTCCACGTTAACCATCCATGAATGATTATAAAGTATATATAATAAGTAATCATGAAATATATGAAATAATAATGATACTGGATTTATGTGTATATATATGTATGTCATCTACTTAATTCCATTCAACTCAGTAAATAAACGAAAACAGCGTTCATGCGTACGTACGGTCTACCGTCTCTATGAACGGTGTATTTCTTTCCATTTACTGATCTATTATATATATGTATATTCTGAATATATATTATATATAAATCATGTTTTATATTCTTGAATTAAGTAATCATGATCTAAGTAATTATATGAATAATTACTAGTCAAAACACGGACGACAAATGAAACGATTTTACCCAAAACGCTCTTTAACATGGAATTTACAAAAGAACGGGTAAAATAAAGTCATAACTGAACCATATATGATATCATAACAATGGGTATGGTTCTGGAATAAGTCAATGACATTATTTAAATCATTATATAGGATTTTCGGACACTTATGAAGCAAATCGGACCTAAGGTAAGGGATAACTTTTCCAATCTCGTTCTTATCCGAGATTGTTTATTCATAAGTATTTACTAGGGTTATTGTTCTCATCCATGTCCATGTTTCCTAAAATTGGTTTCATGTATGTTTAAAGTCATTTTTACCCATTTTTGACTTTTACTACATGGTATGTATGGAATCTTTCTTTTACGATGTACTTTTTGACTTTTCCAGCAAAAATATGAGAAGTATGTTTTTTTAACTTATACGGTATGAAAGGATTTTAATGGTTTTATAAATCATTATTTTTATGAAGATTCCTCAAAAAGATTTCATGACTATTTTCAAAAAAATCATTTTCTTTTAAAATTACATGGCATTTTGTGAAAATAAAATGATTTTGAAGAAGAAAGGATATTTTCCTCAAGAATTCATTTCAAGTGTTTTATCAAAACCATTTTCCATATAAGGAGACATTATTTCATATGTGTATGTTTCAAGTATAATGTACCTATGATTTACGTGGTTTCACTTTTCTTATTATTAAATGATATCCATTTTTTTTATATGGATTATGTGATGATGGGATGATGTTTATGAAACCCATTTTATTTATTGGGTTATTATGAATGATGTATGTTTATTTTGTGGCACAAGTAAGAATGATTTCATTATGAGATGGGTGGGACCTATATCTCCCTCCAATTCATTGGGTAAAAATTTATATCTCATGAGATAGACATGGCTGGAATGGAAAGTTAAACCGGTTCAGTAATACAGGACTGGAACGAGGAGTGAACTCGATTCAGAAAGGGACTTTGTCCACTAAGATGGTCTTGGCAGTAATGCCTTGGCTAATATGGAAATCATATCATGTGCTTAATGGTTTCCACAATTAAAATTTTTATTTCCATGCTAGTTTATCATGATTAATGTTCCTTTATGATCTATGCTTTATGTACTTCCATGTTTTATGTCATTGGTCAAGATTTTGATGTTTAAACATTATGTTCATGTTTTTAAGTGCAAATGTATATGTTATGTTTTATTTTATCCATGATTACCCTTACTGGGCATTTGAGCTCACCCTTTTTATGTTTTCTTTTCCCCAGGATATAAAGAAAGGTTTTAGGTAAGAAAAAAAAGGGAAGATCTTTATGAGAGATATTGAATATCTTTCACCACGATTAGAAGATTATATTCTAAGTTTCCAAAGACACTAAACTATTACGGTCCTTGTGTGTGTGTTTTTGTTATGTACTAAGTATTCCGCAAAATTAATGTAATGTCCATGTACGTCAAGCTTCGGGTCTCTACAGTTGGTATCAGAGGAAAGGTTTAGTCAACCTTTGGAAACTATGATGCAAAAACGTTAGTGAGATCCCTAGAGATATTTCTAAGGTATGTATAGGGATGTATCTAAGGTTAAGTATACGTATAGGTTATAATCCTAGAATTTCACTAACGATCTTATAATTTAACCTAAGATGTTAGATATTGAGGGTACTCCCCCTTTACTATGTTGTTTTCTCTAGCATGATTTTTGCCTCTCACAGAATTCTTTTTGTGTTTTAGTTAATGGAGGGAACCAGGAGGAATTCGGTTAACATTGAATCCAATGGACAAATTGGTGAATATGAGCAACAAAATGGTGTAATGCCTAGAGAGAAAGATATTGTGATTATGCCGAATCAGTCATCGCGATATATGATTAACAAGGTGAAATTTAGTGGTATGCCTAATTCATCAAAGAAGAGGAAGATAGACTATTATGCATGTTCGCATGTTGAGGAGCATAAAGAAAGGAAGATTGAGATTTCTAAAGAAGGGAAGAAGAACCTTGAGGAATACCTCAAATGGAGGGACCGATGTTATCTGTTTGGAGAAAAGGGTCATAGAGTGACATACTGTTATGGAGTTCAATGTATTATTTTTGGAGAACATGGGAATCACCCAACTCAATTCCCTGACATAAAAAGTTACTTCTAAATCAAAGAAGGACTTATTCCAGGACAATAATTGAAGAGGATGGATTGAAGTGTTTATGTATTGGTATTCAAGAATAATGTTGTTGAGGTACTTTTATTATGTATTAGAATATTTTTGTATTATTCTATTGTGGTTTTCAATAATTTTAAGGTACCAGTAACCATGAAAAGTGATTCAAATATTTTGGAATGCGCATAATGAAGGGATAAGGAGGAAATGAAATGTTTGACAGTATTCATGAGCTCATGATTGATATAAGGACTAAGTGATATCATGGTTTGAGTATATATAATTTTGAGGATTTTGGTATGTGGAAAGAGTTAACTTTTGACAGCACTCATGTTTTCACTAAGATTCAATGGGTATTCATTTTTCAAGAGAATAAATTATTAAGGTATTCACATGACTGGAATGTGACCAACAAGATATATGAGGGATAAATGATGGCATTCACGTGATTATTATGTGACATTTCAAGTAATCATTTTCTTTATACTATGAGATTGGACCGAAGTATTTTAGATAAGCCTAAAGATTGGAATGGATTATGTTTTAAATAAGTTAGTATTGTTTAAGGATAGAACTTTTTTCGATATTATTGATGGTATGTTATAGTAATATATCTTTAGAAAAAAACAACCTGCAGGACGGGCGACAGCCCATCGCGTCAGACAAGGCTGTGGGAATCGAACCCACAACCGAAGTGCAACTAGCCTTTATCGCCTACCACTGGCCTACAGGAAGTCCCTGGTCAGTAGAAACTAGTTTATTTTATTATGCGGTATGATATATGAAGTATAAGTTCATTCTTGGAATCATATACGATTAACCTCACCATAGATGGACTTATGTATATTTGATAACTTTTGCTAACCTTTTGTTTGAAACAGATGGAATGACCCATCATTCTATCACATGATCTATTAATAACTTCATTTCTTTAAGAGATGAAGTGTAAATTGTTCAAAACATGAACAATAGTGAGATTGTACCAAAATAATATAAATATTTATTCTAATTCAAATTCTTCAACTTTAGGGAAATGATCTTGAAAACCAAAAATGTTGTCCTAGTTCCCTTATATCCGATGAATCAGATGGTACCCTAGATCATCACAAATTTATGGCTTTGTGATTGTTGGATTTTTCATAGCCATGTTCTCTACCACGCTCCATCAGAACATGATGGTTAGATTTCTCTTCCATATCCATATTTTCACCTATGTTCTCCTATGTGGAAACCCATTGATTAGTTAATTTGGCTAACCGTTACGTTTCATACTTTAGTTTTTAAAGCAAAGTTTTGGTATTCCTTTTTACAATGTGGGTTTCTATTAAATAAACTTTCGAGTAGTAAACCATTTATAACCCCGACGAATTTCGAGGGAGAAATTCATTTTAAGGGGGGTAGAATGTAACACCCCGAGATTTTATGAAAAATATTCTTTTTAATTTCATTAATATCTTGTGTTGTACACTACACCAAAAGGAGCTTTCACAACACGCATCCCTAACTTGTCTTTCATTACACGCAAGCGTGACCTTTCACGATAGCGTGTGTTGTATGCAATACCGAGTTTCGCTAAACAACGGTATGCTATTAAAATATTATTAAAACTACCCGTTATGAATAGTAATAACCACTTTTTGAAATTTTGTAAATTTTATTTTTCAAAATGGACTTCATTTTTGGATTCGTAATATCGAAATTAGCTTAGGGTGAAATTTTGGTACTTTTCAGATAACTTTCATTTTCTGATGAATAGTGAAAATTACTAAATTTTAATTAAAAACAACCTTCTTAATCGAAATAATTAATAGTGATAAATTATTAATTTGAGTGGTTTTAAAGTATATTTAGAATATATTTTTACAATTTAATATAATTTTGGTCATTGGATGTAATTTCACATTTAAACCAGACATAAACAAGTGTCAATCTTTTGATAGTTATTATCTCTTAAGAACACGCTATATGTTTTGACGACGGGAATTAATTTTTAAATTAATTAATGCAACTGATATGTTTTGAATTTTTTAAAATAGACATCATTTTTGAGTTCATAATATTAAATATAGCTTAGGCCTAATTTTTGGTATTTTTCTAGAAACTTACATTTTTTGATGAATAGTGAAACCACTAGGTGGTAGTTAAAAAAAATGAATTTTTCATAAAAAATAATTTTACCGCTTCTGTTAGTGGAATTTCAAAAATCCGAGAGACACGGTTGATGTTATTAAGTAAAATGTGGTTCAATGAGAAGAAAATATTTTTTGGTGAATAGTAACTTTTTACTTTTTTTACCACAGTTAAAAGTAAATAGGGTAATTAAGGGTAAAAATGATATTATTATTACCCTAACACATGTACTAATTCTATTGGATAAGTGTAATTAGACCAAAAATAACCTTAGTAATAACATATGACCATTTAGGCCCACTTGGATTAGATTAGGACATTTATTATTAATTTATTTAAAGAAGGGTTAAAATAGTTAAAATCAAAGTTTAATAAGTAAATAATTTTAATATAGGGTTATACATAAGATAAATTATACTATAAATATTAATTAGAAAGATAAAAATATTTCCTACATAATGGTATTTTATTTGTAATTTTTAGAAATTAAATAATTTAATTTATTTATGACACAAAGATGATGCAGTAATTATCTTATTAATGAAATATTGACATAATTGATGTTATAAATATGCAAATAAATGTAATTTGAGGCTTTTTATGACTTTAAATAATTTTATAGGTTAATATGACATTTTATTATTGATTTAATTAACTTTTTTCTAACTAAGCACTCTGTTATGATTTTTACAAAAATCAATTACTAAATAGTGTCAAAATTGACATAAAATGGATTTTAAAACAAATATTATATTATTAATTGTTATTTTATTCTTAAAAATATAAGGTTCAGACAAATTACATAGATATGGTTATATATATTAATAATAAACAACTTGGGGTTCGTTTGGATGCTTATAGTAAGTTTATTAACCTTATAGTATAAGAACACAAGAAGACACGGTAAAAGTAAAATTATTTAAGTTAATGTTAAATCTAAATGATAAAGTTAAAATAGGAAACTAAACTTGTCTAAATTCTATTTTATGAGATTATTTCCACCCATCCCCACCTTAGCTTCGAAATAAATCAATTTGGAGCTATTTAAAACCGAATTTGGCTTTATAATAAAATAATATTTTTAGTTTTTCCAAAGGAGCCCCTCTCCTCCCTTATAAAAGGGCACCTCCTCCCCCTCTTCCTCACACCACTTTGAGCCTTCAAGCTCAGCCAACCCCTTCCAATTTCTCCTCTCAACTTCCCTAGAAACATCCTAGAGGTCCTGGTCTTCTTCAAAGACTAATTGTAGTGCCCTAAAAGGAGGTCTCAAAGAGGCGCTTCAAAGAAGAGGTAATGTCTGTTACCGATTCTTTCAACTTTATTTCTTCTTCCACTTCTTCTTCTTAGGTTGTTTCATTATGAAGTAATAAAATCAGTATCACTCATATACTGATATTTTATTATAAGTATAAAACAACCCTATTTAACCATCTATCCATCCTATGGAAAACGAAATCATCGCACGTGCGTACGTACGGAATACCGTCTCCACGCCGTGGTGTAATCTATTTTCCACCACCACCTTACTTGGATGGGTATAATGGTGTACATAATAACTATATATGATTATTGTAAACTTATATTTATTCTTAAATAGTATACATACACTCCAATACAATTCCACGATCATGAGAACGATATCATCGCTCGTGCATACGTATGGACTACCGTCTCAAAGACGTGATGAGATTCATTCTCCACGTTAACCATTCATGAATGATTATAAAGTATATATAATAAGTAATAATTAAATATATGACATAATAATGATACTGGATTTATGTTTATATATATGTATGTCATCTACTTAATTCCATTGAACTCAGTAAGGAAACAAAAATAGCGTTCATGCATACATACGGTCTACCGTCTCCATGAACGGTGTATTTCTTTCCATTTACTGATCTATTATGTATATGTATATTATGAATATATATTATATATAAATCATGTTTCATATTATATAATTAAGTAATCATGGTCTATTTAATCATATTAATAATTACTAGTCAAAACACGGACGAAAAATGAAACGATTTTACCCAAAATGCTCTTTAACATAGAATTTACAAAAGAACGGGTAAAATAAAGTCATAAGTGAACCATATATGATATCATAACAATGTGTATGATTCTGGAATAAGTCAATGACATTATTTAAATCATTATACAGGAGGTTCGGACACTTACGAAGCAAATCGGTCATAAGGTAAGGGATAACTTTTCCAATCTCGTTCTTATCCGAGATTGTTTATTCGTAAGTATTTAATGGGGTTATTGTTCTCATCCATGTCTATGTTTCCTGAAAATGGTTTCATGTATGTTTAAAGTACTTTTTACCCATTTTTTTCTTTTACTACATGGTATGTGTGGAATCTTTCTTTTATGAGGTACTTTTTGACTTTTCCAGCAAAAGTACGAGAAGAATGTTTTTTTAACTTATACGGCATGAAAGGATTTTAATGGTTTTATAAAGCATTATTTTTATGAAGATTACTCCAAAATATTTCATGACTATTTTCAACAAAATCATGTTCTTTTAAAATTACATGGCATTTTGTGAAAAGAAAATGATTTTGAATAATAAACGATATTTTCCTCAAGAATTCATTTCAAGTGCTTTATCAAAACCATTTTCCATCTAAGGATACATTATTTCATATGTGTATGTTTCCAGTATAATGTCCCTATGATTTACGTGGTTTCACTTTTCTTATTATTAAATGATATCCATTTCTTTTATATGGATTATGTGATGATGGGATGATGTTTATGAAACCCATTTTATTTATTGGGTTATTATGAATGATGTATGTTAATTTTGTGGCACAAGTAAGAATGATTTCTTTATGAGATAAGTGGGACCTATATCTCCCTCCAATGCATTGGGTAAAGATTTATATCTCATGAGATAGACATGACTGGAACAACAAGTTAAACTAGTTCAGTAATACAGGACTGGAACGAGGAGTGAACTCGATTCAGAAAGGGATTTTGTCCACTAAGATAGTCTTGGCAGCAATGCCTTGGCTACTATGGAAATCATATCATGTGCTTAATGGTTTCCACAATTACAAGTTTTATTTCCATGCTAGTTTATCATGATTAATGTTCCTTTATGATCTATGCTTTATGTACTTCCATGTTTTATGTCATTGCTCGAGATTTTGATGTTTAAACATTATGTTCATGTTTTTACGTGTAAATGTATATGGTATGTTTTATTTTATCCATGCTTACCATTACTGAGCATTTGAGCTCACCCTTTTTATGTTTTCTTTTCCTCAGGATATAAAGAAAGGTTTTAGGTAAGAAAAAAAAATGGAAGATCTTTATGGGAGATATTGAAGATCTTTCACCATGATTAGAAGATTATATTCCGAGTTTCCAAAGAAACTAAACTATTGCGGTCCTTGTGTGTGTGTTTTTGTTATGTACTAAGTATTCCGCAAAAGTAATTTAATGTCCATGTACGTCAAGCTTTGGGTCTCTACAAATATGTTTTCTTCGAATCCAAAATTCTTTAAGGAAATGTCTTAAGATGATCTTTATTTAGTGTGAAAATGACTTTTTACATAACCATGTATATATTTATACAGTTTGTATATATTAATATTTATACATACTTGACTACCAGAGCTAAACTGATTCGCACACCATGTAAACTTTACTGTATAAATATAAGGGTATTCTCACAGTTTTAGATAAATTACCATCACGCCCATTAATCAGTATATGTTATAAATATGAATGACATCGTTGCTAACTGTGGGTTGCGATGTATGAAGAATTAAAGTGTTTATGTCCATTTTAAGGTTTCCATTAAATCCATGTTTTCAATTGTTACGGATTTTTATTACCTATGTCCTAGTTCTTATTAATGTTTGTATTGTTCTTCCTTGACTATGAAATATGCATGTGAAAAGGGATGATATGTAATGAATGTAAGAATGAAAACCTATGAATGTGAGACCACATCAAATATGTGAGGGATGTATTGGACTTAAATGATTATGGATAGGTGCGCCCGGAATTATACAGCACTCCAATGCATTGGGTAAAGGATGAGTCTCATGAGATGTTATGTGTGACGGTCTCGGTGGTTAGCCATGGCTTGTGCTACCATGGAAACAGGGTAGGCGGTTATCCTCGACCCGTATTAAGTTATGTTTTATGTTCATGATGTAAGGTCTTGAAAAATTCCAGCATTATACATTCCCTCCACATGTGATGATAAATGGTCAACCAGGGGATAGTTCAACTAACAGGATATCCCCTAGTTGGAAATTTCGTTTGACTATGAGAATGAGATTATGAGGTATGAACTTTAACACATGTGGTATGTTGTTATAATAACTTTATGTACCAATGAATTAGGATATGTATATTTTCCCTTCTTACACACGGTCTTTTAGAGCTGAAGTATTTTTTTTGTAAATCATGCATCATCTATTCTTCACATTCTTGCACTCTCTGATTTATGTCATCTTTGAAGTTTATTTTAAGAAAGTAATTTTTTTCTGTGTAAGTGGATCTAAAGAATGTAGGGTTTACATGTTTAAAGGAAAAGATAGTGCCTTGTTTAAATAATGTGTTTTATCATTTTCAAATGATTGTCTTGAGAAATAAATTAATTTAAACGTTTTAAAAACCCCTTACTGGGCATACTTTGCTCACCCTATGTTTTTGTTTTAAAAATTTTCAGGCATGGATTTGTACTAAAGAAGTTTTTCAGAAGCAGCTGGTTTCCCAGAATCCTGAGCCTCATGATCTTCTATAGTAATGGGACATGATGCATTATTGTAACTTTTTTAAAATAAAATTTTAGTACATCATGCCCCATGGGAACCCGAGAATCGGGGTCCTTACAGTTGGTATCATAGGATGGGTTTAGGAAACTCTATAAAACCGGTTAGTATGAATATATAACTATGATTGACTAAGTAAATATGTTATAACTTTCATATGGCTGATGGAAATGTATCTACCAATCTACTGTCACTTCCCACTGAGGCCCTAGAGACCATTGTGTCTCTGGCTAGTCAGAAGAACTTTCTTAATTACGCTAATATTCGCATGTCATGCAAGCGCCTGTATGATGTGTCAAACTCACCTAGGGTGTTTAGTCTTCACCGAGGATTGAGAAATGGATTATCTCCTAATGATGATGACCCAATTTCCCTCTTCTGCACATCGGGGAAGGTACCACGAGGGACTCTTTCGAATGTTCATGACTGGTGAAGAATTTGGCAGGATGCTTGACAACCCCTTTCAAGAAGCTGCTGCTGCTGGAGACCTCGGAGCGGCCTACCTGTGTCAGATTTTTCACTGCGGCTTCTGGGTCCAATTGATGGACTTTGGGGTGTTGGAAGATGAATCCACCCTTTTGTCTTATAGGAAATAGGTGTATAATGACTTTTCTCAACTTCATGCCCCTCATGATAAACTCAGAAGGCGTCATAGGTTTTCCCATGAGTTTAACCCCGTCTGTTCAGCCTGTGTGTGGTTTGAGGAGTTAGGAAGTTTTTCCTCTCTTTGTGGTGTTCGTTTAGTAATCTCAGGCTTTGTTATGTAAACTTTTGTGTAATTGGAAGTTTCCTGTTTCCTTTCCTGTCTCTACCTTTACAGTGTTGTTATGTGGGTTCTCTTGAATGTTTTTTTTAGATGGATGGTCAAAAGAACATCTCATCTCTACCTGATGAGTTAGTAGAGGTTATTTTGATCAGAACATGCATGGTGTATTATCCATCCTTTCTCCCCCTACGAGGGTCTTGCCAAATCCTGCATGATTTGTCCAATAGTCTTGAGATTCTTTGTTCGTGTCAGGGGAATGACCATGTTTTTCATCTCATTTCCACTGCCCAACTCCCCTGATACAGGTGAAGGGAAAGATAATAGGAAGGCCTCTTCCAATGTTTTAATCTAGCGAAAAACTTTTCTGCCAGAGCATGCTTCCTCATAGCTACTCAAGATGGCCACCACAAGGAAGCCTTTATGTTCCAGGTCTTAAATCTTAGTCTCCTCAACCGCATCATTGCCCTTGAATACCTCGAGCGTGATGTAGTTCGGAGGTTTATCAAAGAATTTTTCCACTTGGACATTTATGAGCATTTCATAGCATGGGCCTCCCTATGGAAGCCTGCATGTAGTACACATGAGCAGGGATTCAAAACCTACTGCTCCAGGTGCATTTGGGCTAGAGAAATGGAGGAACTATGTACCAACTTAGGTATTCCGTTAACCGAGCCAAATCTTTTGTTTTGGTAATGTTGTACGACTGGGGTTTCTTTTTTTCTCTCTTTATGAATAGAATTGCAAGGACCCAATTATTTGAATGGGGAAATAATGTAACATCCCATGAAACTTTGTTTTATGTGATGATATCACTATGTCTACCTTTAATTGAACAAGTTGCACTCTTATAAAAAGAAAATATATAACAATGAAATAGAGTGAATGCACCAAAATGAACAAAAGGCTCTTTTATGTAAATAAGGAACATCATGGTAACTACAACTCACAGTGATCAAACAGGAATCTTAACTTACCAAAGATACCAATTAAAAACCTGATTAAAATTACAGGAAGACCGCTCAAAACAACAAGAACCCAGAGAAGGCGATAGGGGTATTTGGCATCCATAAAAACAAACATAAGGATAGTCGAAGCCACCACAACCATATTGAGTACCAAAGGAATGACTTGAACCATCTTCTCCTCTATCTTCTTCGGCTACCTTGGGTTGAAGATACCCCGAGACCAGGTTTTATAGAACTCATATCCGACCGTTAGGCACCAACGGCTATAATTATAGTTGTTGGCTCCCCCAAGATCTAATATCTTATAATGTTTTAATTTTCAATTAGAACCGTTGAAGCTAAGAGTTGAATACCCCCCCCCCCTCAAATGGTTCAAAAAGATTAATTATGTTATTTGTTTTAATGTTTAACGAATTACAACAATAATAATGATAATATAATTAATTTATTGTTTGTTTTCCCAAAATGTGAATTATATGAAAATGTTTTTTTATAATGCAAGATAGTGGGAATTAATATTATTATTTTTCTACTATTAATTATACACTTTTTTAACTTGAGCAAATAAATATTTATTTTATTTAAAAACACGAATGACTATATTAAATC
The DNA here is from genome assembly GCA_963277665.1 of Viscum album. Classification (NCBI taxonomy): domain Eukaryota; kingdom Viridiplantae; phylum Streptophyta; class Magnoliopsida; order Santalales; family Viscaceae; genus Viscum; species Viscum album. The sequence goes on along the minus strand of OY728142.1, from coordinate 1,134,714,262 downwards.
TGGTTGGGATTTACTTTTTTTAAGTCTACGAAAATATATGTGTAAACTCATGGATCGTATATATATATATATTTGTTTTCCCAAAATGTGAATTATATGAAAATGTTTTTTTATAATGCAAGATAGTGGGAATTAATATTATTATTTTTCTACTATTAATTATACACTTTTTTAACTTGAGAAAATAAATATTTATTTTATTTAAAAACACGAATGACTATATTAAATCTGGTTGGGATTTACTTTTTTTAAGTCTACGAAAATATATGTGTAAACTCATGGATCGTATATATATATATATATATATATATATATATGTTACATCAAACGTTAAGTTAAATTTATTATACTTACTTCTAAATTAAATATAAGTAATAATAATAAAGAAAATTTTTATAATTTGACCTTTTTATAATTAACAGTTTTGAAATTATGTCAAATTATGGTTTTATTTATATTATAAATCTTGTTTCATAACATTAATGTTTACATAAATACATTCTCAATTATGAAATTTGAAAATAATTAGTAATTATGTTAAACAATCAAATTTTATTAACAATATTTGTATATAGATCACTACATGTAAATAGAGATTAAGATAATTGGTTAATATAAGTCAATAAAGGAAAATAATAATATGATATAGATAGGGGTAAATAAATTAATGCATATGTATTAATGACTATTTACCTACCTCAAAATAATAAAAGTTGATTAATAATTGTATGATAATAATAATAATAATGTTTTTTATATAGGTTTATTAAATAATTAGATAACATTTAAAAATAATAATAATAACGTTTTAAATGAAGGCCCACATTTTTTTAAGCTCCGCATCATTGTGGTCCGTCCGATCCAGCGCCCTCCACATCGCGGTCGTCCATGTTTTTTTTATGCCGCATCGCGTCGGGGCCATCTGATCAGTCCCATTTAATCTTGGTTTTCCCTTGCTTCTCAGATCTCTGTTTCCCCGTATTTTGTTTTCTTCTTCCTCGTGTGACGAACCAGTAGGTTAGGGTTGTGTTTTCTTCACCTAGGCCGGTGGTGGACCCGGCTGCCTCTTCTTTCCATGGGTTTGGCACCGCCCCAGCCCTCGGATGCCCCATCTACATCACCGTGCAAGGAGGAGTCCCCTACTTTTAAACTCCGGTTTTCACCGAAGCGAGGGGAGTTTTTGCTTCGTGATTCTTGGATCTTCGACCACCTCCACGTCGCCACCTGCTTCATCCTCTTATCCTCTCCAAGCGAAGGTAAGGGAAATTTTTTCTCATTTTTATTTTCATCATTTTCGGTGAATATACATGGTTATATACACTTCATGAATATGTATAAATATATATACATATAAGGCCTTAATAATTGTTCATACCAGCTTTCCCCTTCCTTTATGGAGAATTCAACCAGGGTAAGGGAGCTCTTGGGTCTTTTTTTACTTCGGTTCTGGTATTTTTACATACCTTTATACACTATGTGTATATATATACATGTATATATATTTATACATATATATATAAGATGATATATGCATGTAAACACATTTCTTGTATATATATATAACCCTTGTTTTATTCTGCCCTGTGAAAAATGGGGGTTTTGGGTAATTTTTTTTATATGAACATGAAAAAAAACATACAGGTGCATGTATTATATATGTCCATATGAATACATAAATGTATATGTACATCTATGTGTGAACATAAGGACGATCATGATTATTTATTTTAAAATTTATCACTAGATAACATGATGATTTGACCAAGTTTCAATCTACTCTTAAAATTCATTATTTCAAGTACGATATTAAAATTATGTAAGTACATGTAATAGGTGAGGTTTAAAATGTGTTTCCCATAACAAAATAGTCTCCCCAAAATACAATTCTCATTTATCATCATGTTTGTCAAATCTTTTGTTTTTATGAAAAGGTGATTCTACCCGGGTATTGTGGAAACCATTTTGACATTTATATTTCATAAGTAAGAACTCCACTCGGTCTTACCAAACTATAATCATGTTTAAAGTAAGTATATCTGGAGAAATATTTTTTTTAGTATAGTTTAATTTGGTAACCTATGCATATATGTATATACATTTAAATATATATATATATAAGTGTATATAACCTCGCACCAATATGTTTTCTTCGAATCCAAAATTCTTTAAGGAAATGTCTTAAGATGATATTTATTTATTGTGAAAAAGTCTTTTTATATAACCATGTATATATTTATACAGTTTCTATATATTAATATTTATACATACTTGACTACCTGAGCTAAACCGATTTGCACACCATGTAAACTTTACTGTATAAATATAAGGGTATTCTTACAGTTTTAGATAAACTACCATCACGCCCATTTATCAGCATATGTTCTAAATATGAATGACCTCATTGCTAACTCTGGGTTGCGATGTATGACGAATTAAAGTGTTTATGTCTGTTTTAAGGTTTCCATTAAGTCCATGTTTTCAATTGTTAAGTTAATATCTGATGTGTACGGATTTTTATTACCTATGTCTTAGTTCTTATTAATGTTTGTATTGTTCTTCCTTGACTATGAAATATGCATGTGAAAAGGGATGATATGTAATGAATGTAAAAATGAAACCCTATGAACGTGAGACCACGTCAAATATGTGAGGGATGTATTGGACATAAATGATTATGAACGGGTGCGCCTGAAATTATACAACACTCCAATGCATTGGGTAAAGAATGAGTCTCAGTAGACGTTATGTGCGACAGTCTCGGTGGTTATCCTTAGCTTGTGCTACAATTGAAACGGGGTAGGCAGTTAGCCTCGACACATATTAAGTTACGTTTTATGGTCATGACGCAAGGTCTTGACAAAGTCTGGCATTATACATTCCCTCCACATGTGATGATAAATGGTCAACCAGGGGATAGTTCAACTAACAGGATATCCCCTAGTTAGAAATTTCCTTTGACTATGAGAATGAGATTATGAGGTATTAACTTTAACACATGTGGTATTTTGTTATAATAACTTTATGTGCCAATGAATCAGGATATGAATGCTTTCCCTTCTTACACATGGTCTTTTAGAGCTGAAGTAATTTTTTTGTAAATCATGCATCATCTATTCTTCACATGCTTGCGCTCTCTGATTTATGTCTTCTTTGAAGTTTATTTTATAAAAGTACTTCTTTTCTATGTAAGTGGATCTCAAGAATGTAGTATTTACATGTTTAAAGGAAAAGATAATGCCTTGTTTTAATAAAGTGTTTTATCTTTTTCGAATGACTGCCTTGAGAAAGAAATTACTTTAAACGTTTTAAAAACCCCTTAGTGGGCATACTTTTCTCACCCTATGTTTTTGTTTTAAAATTTTTCAGGCATGGATTTGTACTAAAGATGTTTTTCAGAAGTAACTGGTTTCCCAGAATCTTGAGCCTCACGATCTTCTGTAGTAATGGGACATAATGTATTATTGTAAATTTTTTGAAATAAATTTTTAGTACATCATGCCCCATGGGCACCCGGGAATCGGGGTCCTTACAGCTACACCTTGCTAAGACACCACATTCCCAAGGATGTGTACCTCTTGTGACCAAAAATTTTACTTGGGAAACTTTTTATAGAGCTAGTGGCATCAAAGGACCTCTGATACATCCCTTAGATGTTCATTATGCACCTAATTTGATTTTGTTTTTAAATCAAGATGTCATCAATGAAAAAGATAATGAACCGATCTAGGAACTCATGGAAGATAGAGTTCATGGGCCCCATAACACACTTGGTTCATTTGTAACACCGAACAACATAACCATGAACTCGAATTTCCCATACCTACACCAGAAAGTGGTCTTCAGGATGTGACCCTCCTTCACCCTCAAATAGTGATATCCAGGCCACATATTGATCATAGAGAACCAACTTTCCCCTCTCATTTGGTTAAAAAGATCATCTATCATTGGGAGAGGGTAACGGATCTTGACAGTTACCCGATTCAACCTCTGGTATTCTATACACAACCTCATACCACCATCCTCTTTCTTCACAAACAATATTGGAGAACCCCATGGTGACACACTAGGTTGGATAAATACTTTCTTTAGCAAATCATATATCTAAATCCTCATATCCCACAACTCAGAAGGTGTCATTCGATAGGAAACCATCTAAATTGGAGAGGCAGTGGGCTGCAGGACTATGCCAAAATTAACATCACATCGAGGGGATAATGTCGCAACATCCTTAGGGAAAACATCCGAGAACTCCCCAAAAACACTGGGAACCTCCTACAGCCCAGCATCTTCTAATCCCATTGACAGCTCAGACAACAAGGAAAAGAGAGGGTCTACACACCGACTACCCATGTGACAACTCTTCTCACGAATGAAAGTCACATATTGACCATCCATGATTGAAAACATGACTATCCTATAGAATAAGTAGATAATAGAATGTATAGAGTACAAACAATCAATTCCAATGATGAAATTTTATAATTTCACCTATAATAGAAAAAGATCCCCATGGGAATGATGAAGTCCCATCATCAGCATACATCCCTAGCACACATCAAACATGCGAGTCAGACCTCTGACTCACTAGGGGAATGTGAAGCCTCTATATTTCTAGCCCCAGATAATGGGATATACTGGGTGAAACAATGTAGTGAAAATCTCCTAAATCAAACAAAGTGAAAGAAAGAGTACTTAACAAACTGATAGTACCTCAAATGATCTTCATCCTGCTAGAACTACTCCCTATTTTGTGTGTAACTGACCATGCCCAGCTTTTATGCCCCTCTATTGATGACCTCCTCTTCGACCATGCCAAGTACAAGGTCCCTAAGGAATACCCTGAGGTCAGCCACTACCTACTCTGTCTCCTATCGGTGGAGTGTAAAGCTGCTTCCCCTACAACTGGAACTACCTTGATGACAACTACTGCTATGGTGGGAACTTGACCTGCCCACCTCCACTATACTATGACTAAATTCCTATTAGGCACTAAATCTGAATATTCATATGGAATTCATTGATAAAACACATCATCCTCAGGCCCACAGGATAGGAACAAGACCAAAGGGTTGAAACAGAAACTACTAAGGTCGCCTTCCCATTGATTGGAACCTCTGAGGCCATGGTTCTTAATACCTTCTACTGATAAAATTTTCTTTTGAAGAAATAGTATGACTTGTAAATTATGGTAAACCTCCTTGTGAGTGCATACTATGAAACACCACTTCCTTCTTCTAGACATTCAAGTATTTTGAAAAGGTAAAGGGAGTAATTGTGTATTGGAGAGAAGGACAAAGTGCCTCCTCTAGGAGTCTCTCACGAGACTCTCCATCTGGAAAGAGATCCCAATAAAACTGAAGGATATCCTTGAACTTTATCCCCATCTATCATACTAATATACTCCCCTACTAGAGGGATAGTAAATCCTACCTCTTCTCAGCTTTCATGGTCGAAGAAAGGAATTATTCTCAGAAATCCTTCTCAAAATCAACCCATAGAATGTCAGCCTCCTTCTTCTCCCCTAGGTAAAGCATCCACCACAGATGTACATCTCTCCACATCTGTCTCACTGCCAAAGGAACCCAATACTCTGTCACATCCTAGATCATGTTGAATTTCATCACAAACTCCGCAAGCTAACTCTCTATCTCCATGTCTGAAATGTCGCCCTCATACTTTTTTACATTTTTTCATTAGAAATCATGTAGCATCTTATGCCATTGTTCATCCTTCTCTACTAGATCAACCCTCCACCAATCAATTGGGTTGGATTGATGAGAATCCACTACCTTTACTACATGTGGATGATGAAAGGGTGCCATAGCTGAAAGGAAAATAAAGAATTCCTAGGACTGGGTAGTATGGAATTTTATTTGATGTTCATTTTAACTCATTTTATTGGTTTCCCTTCCAAATATCCCAATGAAACCAATTAAAAGAATAAAAATAGTAATTATGATGCATGTAACTTTCCTAGGGTATCTACCCTACAAATGGTTTAGCCTCACTTGGTCATTCGGTAGGCTCAGAGTCCTTGCATCGGATCACGGGGGCCTAAAATCCCATGACATAGTCGGTATTCCTTGGCCTATGTCACACACCAAGATCACCCAACATTGTTTCCTTACCAACCCATGCAATCCTCAATGTTCCTAACTCAAAACTCCTTATTGTCTCTCAATCATTATCTCTGACACCATTCTATCATGACCCCCTCCCTCCAATGATTCCCCTCCTGAGCTGGAAATGGAGAAAGAGAGATAATGACCCCTGATTCTCACCTCCAGTAGGTCCCAGGGTGGTGACCAACACTAAGGGTATAAAAATCTCACAAAATAGGAGGCATTACCCTTTTTAGAGTAACCAAGATTGGGAGATAATATGTATCATCAACAAAACAACTTCAATACATATATGTCGAAGAAATAAAAAATCTATCCCACATGCATGTTTAAAAAATATAACTATTATAAAACAAGTGTCTCCAAAGTAAATACAAAAAACAAGGATAAGCTGCGACACATCAACTATCCCAAAGTCCGAGCTAGTAATGCCCAGCACGATCCATGTAGTCATATTGGAAACCTAAAAGTAGTTTTTTATATATGTAGGGTGAGAATACAAGTATACTCAGTAGGGGAAAACCAAAGTATCTCATGAAAAAGTGTAGAAGCATATTAATTCCCCCATGAGAATATAGCAGAAACCAAAAACACCTTACAAGGTATACTATCCACACCAACCTCACCAAAGGCACACTAACCAAATACCAAAATTCAAGTAAAGTAATATTGAGCACATTGATAATAGGGATCATCGCACTAGTTTCACATTGATTATCCACTCTCACACCCTAATAGAAAATGTCATGGTGATCCGACATCTTCCCAAAGAACCATGTCACAACCCACCCGCACATTCCTGGGCCCCAAAACTACGTCTCTCCTATAGATACATGGGCCTCACAACTATATATTTCCTATAGAAACCAGGACCACATACTACATCACATCCCACAAACACATGGGAACATAAAACATCTCATACTGAAGACACTTGGGAACACAACACACCTCGTCCCGAAGACACCAGGGAAAACAAAACTCACCTGCACAGACCTGGGCCTCACAAACCACAACCTGCATGAAGAATCATAGGCTATCACTATTTGGAAGAGGGATAAGGGAAGAGTAGGTAGCCATCCATCCATCCTCCCATTATGAGATTTAGGAAAGACACCCTCCCCTATGAAAATGGGGTTTTCAGCACATAGTGCTCAACAAGGGTGGGGTGGGTATAAAAAACACCAGGAAAATAAAGGTATAAATATATATTATCAAACACTCATGCCCAAACTATGGGTTCTCAATCTAACAACCAATCACCCTATGATACTTCCAACTCTACTACTACCTCTAAATACATTATTTACCACCACAAAAAACCACTTCATAAGTTGATAAATGAAATCCATCCACAACAATCCATAACTCAAACATACTTGTAACCAACTAATTTAACTAGTTATAATTATTTATGAAAGAAACAATTTATTTATTCCCACATTACCTGAGAAACTACCAACCACAGTATGCATCAATCCACACAACATAAACCATACTAACCACTGCCAACATCATTTTTCAAATTCATGACACCCAGTCCTTCCTCTCAATAACAAAACCCTAAACTTACTGCCAAAACTCTCAGCACACCTCATCAGAACCAACTCGATATCCCCACTATATAATAACACCACACCCATAAACATAAACATAGAAAAACTCAAACCTACAGCCTAGCTACTCAAACACTTCCCATCCATTCCAAAAATAATAAATCTCTCAACCTGAGATGTCATTTCACCACCCATATCACCCTATCCATAGTCATTATCTCAACCCCAGTACCGCACAACCACACAAGGCACAATAAAGAACAAATCCACACATAGCACACAACCACACCAAAAAATAATGGTGTGTTAAGATTTATTAAAGACTCATTCTTTAATTCTACTTTGATAATTCAGGGGTGATCAGAGACGGTGTATAATACAAGGGCATCCATTTAGTTGACCAAAAATAAGTGGTTAATCGGTTTTATATAAATTTATACATTCAAAATAAAACAAAAATAAGAATCCATGATCCATCACCCATGTGCAAACAAATTCCACTAATGACCATGATTTTCTGTAGGATAAAATACAAAATACAGATCAAATAATAGGTAATACAACACGATCATCACTATTATCTACTCATCCCCTTATTTATTACTTGTTATTATATTTGTTAAACTTCAATAAAACTATATTTATAAGGAGAAATGATTATACCCACCCCACATGATACACAATAAAAAGAGATTAAAGGATCCTTACCATGAGAACGAATGATCAACAACTCCTCCTAGCACCAGAATATGGGGTGTACAAGTTGCAGGAAGAACTTCTAGGAAAACATGATCCAAGGGTGAAACACAAACACGTAATCACATGGGGAAGAAATGTTCTAAGATTATTGGAAGAAACATAGTAAAATAAAAAGTGAACAAGGGAGAAATAATCTAGTATTTAGAATGTCAAGATCATATATCAATGGAGGAACGGTTTTAAAATCCATTAAAGTTGGGTCATGATCAATACCATGCGGTTTAAGTGTTAAAAGTATTGGGGTTGTTATAAAATTAAAGATATAATTTATATCCTTTGACACAGCTTCAAAAACAATTATTCATGATTTTAAACTCATTTTACGTCAAATAAAATGTTAAAGGGGTGAAACTAGAAAAACTGGAAAAAACATGGATTTTTTACAAACTATCAAAATGAACCATTGTTGGATGAGTCACTGATGTTAGCCACTAATGGTGAGTCACCAACGAGACCTACTGATGGAGAGTCCCTGACGCGACCTACAAATTGTGATTCACTGATGCGAGTCACTGATGTGACCTACCTATAAATGGTCATTGATGCGACCAACCGAGGGTGAGTCACCGATGCGACCTACCAATGGAGATTCACCGACGCGACCTATCGATGGCGAGTCACTGATGCGATTTACTAATAGAGATTCACTGAAAAGACTCACTAACATGGCCTAATGATACGACCTACTAATTCCTCCAACAAATGTCACCTACCAACACCACCTACCATTAGAAAACTAGATTTTTTGAAAACTCCTTAAATGAGTCATTGTTTCCCCTAGAACACATCAAACACTATATTTTAAAAATGTAATGTATTGGATAGGATCAAGCCATTATATACTAATATCATATCCAAATGGATTAATAAAATACCCTTTAAGAAAGCCATAATGAATAATATCATCAACTTCATAAAGTCCCATAACATCACTGGGTTTGGAGTCCCTCACACAATATTAATGGACAACAGAACGAGTTTCTATTTTACAGAGTTGAAGAAAATATATCAGGAGTACAATATCAAGTACAATCACTCATATTTTTATCATGTAGTAGAGAATGGATAGATATAGGCCTTCAATAAGACTTTTCCAAATATACTATAGATGATGAGGAATAAAGACAAGAATTCCTAGTTGAACAAGATCCTCTATGATTTATGGGTTAACTATACCACAATTCATACCACTACACAAGAAATCCCATATTCATTATTGTATGGGAATAAGGTACTGTTACCAATATAATTAGAGATACCTTCAATCAGATTATCCATTTTCAGACAACTCTTAGATGATGAGAAATCATATAAGAATATGGATGAGTTGGACCAGCTCAAAGAGAACAAGTTGGGTACTGTAAAGACCCGGAAATTTCAAGGAAATTTTTTTTCTTAATTTTCTTTAGAATTTTACAAGAATGCAGTTTCTGACGGCGCCTGATTACGAGGTCCGGTGTGCCCGGAATTAATTTTCTAAGTTTATCTCAGGTACGTTCAGTGAACGAACGAGTAGGTTTTTCTAACTTTTGAACTGGTGCTCAGAATCGAATTCTGAGGGCACTGATGGAATCGCAGCGCCGGTATTTTCTTAGAAACACCTTTTCTGGAGTTGCGTTTTCTCGGGTGTAGTTTTTAATTTTTGGGGTTAAGTTAAGAAATAAAATAAAGTGGTGCGACAACTTTATTTTATTTCACTTAAAGCCACTTAAAAGCCACTTAAGCTAAGTTAAGGGGATAGGGTGGAACCCAAAATATCCTACCCACTTGGTAGGATATTTTTGAGGTGGGGCCCACATGAGCCCCACCGTTTCTTTTCCTCTAAGTAATGCACCCGCAACCCCCCCCCCCCCCCTCTTTAATGAAAGTCAATCGTGCGTTTTTCTGGTTAAGAAACGCCTCATTAATTGGGAAGTTAAATCGTTACAATTAATTCATTGAATTAATTGTTCGTTTCTTTTCTTTTGAAATTCAAACGTGTCATGTGCGTTAATAAAATAAGATAACTCTTATTTTATTTCTGTTGGAACTTGTGGCATGGAGAGGATTTGGAGGAAAGTGTTCTTCTTTGACGAAGAACGCGAAGAACGCGAAGAACGCTCCGACCTCCGACGAAGAACGCCAAACACTCGGAGATCGACGACGCGACGCCATGTACCGCGATGTCAACGAAGTTTCTTCCGCGACGCTCCTTCCATGATGATCCTTCTCTTCTGCGACGATCCTCTTCTTCCGCGACAGTTAATTCCGTGACGAACTCGCGTTCGACGACAACGCTTGAGGTAGGGAATTATGTTTGAGAATGATTTTATTCCCTTATTTCGTTCTTTCTAAAGAAAACAAAGAACACGGATCAACTTATTACCTAGTTGATCCATGAACATTTTCCTTGCCGGTTGGGAATAATCTGTTGCGGGGAAAAACTGTTTGGGTTGTTTCACTTTTGTTCGTGAAATTTTCCTTGTTGTTCTTCGTCTTTTGGGCCGCTTGTTACCGACTTAAAGGGAGGAGGTCGGACCGCACAAACACGGCCGAATCTCCTCCCCATTTTTTGTTTTGATTCGTTGCATCACGAACAAAGGCAGCACAGTGCAACGGAACCGTGCGGACACGACAAAGAATGCGGCGAAGAAGCGCGGTGTCATCGTGCCGCGCCGCTGAGGCCAAACGAAACCGCGGGTGGAGTCGGGGCAGAGGAGGCGATTTAAAGACCCCGCGTTTTGTTGTCGAAGTGCGGATCGACGGACGATGGTGAGGTGGGCCGTGAAGGCGTTTTGAAGGCTTTACAGTGAAGGTCGGGTCCCGAGATGATCTCCGGCGAAGACCACGGGCGAATCGGACCACCAGAGCGCGTCCGGTGGTCCGCGGAAGCCCCCGCCGGCGCGCCACGCCGGCGCGGTGGTGCCGGCGATCGGGGGCGGTGGCGCCCGGAGCGCCGCCGGAAAAATCCACCGTGGTGGCGGAGCGCGGTCCCGCGACAGCGCGGGACCGAAGGGGTGCGGTGGGACGCGGCCGGCTGCCACGTCCGCTGGCACGGCCGGCCCCACGCGGGGTCACGGTTCTTCACGCGGGGGTAGCGCCCCGCTCTGCTCCGCTCGGCCGTAACCGGCCGTGCCGACCCACCGGTCGGGCCGGGTCGCGCCATCCAGGTCGGAACCGGACCCGGGTCGGGTCGACCCGGTTCGGGCCGACCCAGGGGGGTTGGGCCGGGTCGATCCAGGCCCAGACCCCCCGTTTTCGGACCTTTTTCGGTCTTTCACCCATATCGTGATCTGTAGACCTCCAATCGATGCACCGTCTATGGAGATGCGATCCTTGGATCGATACGGTCGTTTCGGTATATTACACTCAAGGTTTCAGAATACATTGGGTTCGGCCGAGTTGGTTCGGATACAAAACCAACCGGGCCCTCAGAGCGGAAACGCTTATATCTTGAGCTCCGGACGTCCGATTGACGTGCCGTCGACTTTGATGGATTCTTATAAGTGAGACGGATCTTTTGGCTTACTCTGCTCGAGGTTTGGATGTCGTCGGAGTGCATTCAGGTTGGTTCACTCACGAAACCAACCGGGCCCCTGGAACGAAAAAGCCAATAACTCACGGACCGGGCGTCCGATTGACGCGCCGTCTGTCTCGTTGAATTCCTCTTGATGAGACGGATCTTTTGGCATAATTCTCCTGAGTTTTTGTTGTTGTTGGATAGTGGCCAAGTTGGATTGTACCCGAAATCCAACCGGGCCCCTGGAACGGAAAAGCTGATATCATTCAGATCGGACGTCCGTTTGACGAACCGTCAGCAACGTTGGTGGTCACGTTGAGAAATGGTCCCTTTGAGTTTACCCTATGAGAGTTGGGATACAGTTGAGATACGTCCGGGTTGGTTCGCACACGAAACCAACTGGGCCCCTGGGATGAAAGGGCTAGTAACTCACAGACCGAGCGTTCGATTGACGCGTCATCTGTTGCGTTGAGACCCCTGTGACGAGGCGGTCCTTTGTGATACTTGGAGTATCGACCTGTAGCTCATGGAGCGGACCCTCCCAGAGACGAGTGTGCAAAGTACGAAGACCGTGTAGCCGACTGAGACCTGACGACTGCTTGACCGACTCGACTTGGAGTGAGTCGACTAGCCCAGTGGGCGGAGCACTACTTTGTGAGGTGCAGACCCATGGCGGACAGAGCACTACCTATGTGACAGTGCAGACCCGCAGTACTCGTCCAGAGAGTACCTCTGCAGGCTACTAGGGGGGTGTGCACTACTGTGTTTGGGTGGCATACCCCGGCGGGAAGCACTACTCTATTTGGGTGGCTGACCCGTGGTACTTGACAGGAGGAGTACCTCAGCAGTCTTAGGTAAGTGAGAAGTACCTCAGAGTCGTGACAAGACCATTGTACACTCTAGAGAAAGATCTCTTCAGCAGTTACATTTTCAATAATGAAAATCCTGGTTTGAGCTGAGTCTATGACCTTTGTGTTTACCTCTTGATTAAGATGGGTCACTTGATAACTTAGGTATATGTATGGGCATATACCTGGGTGGTGGTTATCCATTTATTTCATGATCTTGGTGTTTTCCTCTTGATTGAGATGGGTTACTTAATAACTTAGGTATATGCATGGGCATATACCTAAGTAGAGGTTATCTGTTGAGATCTTATTTGTGGTTATCCATGTTGGTTTTAGTGAGACCTTGAGGGTCTCGGGGTCCCTACTGAGTATCGTTATACTCACCCCTGCACGGGCTATGCCCGCACCTTGTTGTGTTGGTTGCAGACGACGGACAGTGCTGACGGAGGCCGAGTGTTCGAGGACTGGACGGTACCCAGAGGTGGACCACACGACGAGTCAGTATCCGGAGGTGGACTTCGCGAAGAGATGACACACGGAGGAGGTTGACAGGTGAGAGCGTTGTGGAGGCTATCTGTACCTACCCTTCAGGTAGGATCCGTGGTGGACGATCCAGGAGCTGCGCCATCTGTACCTACCCTTCAGGTAGGATCCAAGGAGGACGACCCAGGAGCTGCTTCCGTCCTTCCAGCTATTGTCTTTTTCTATTGTACTTTGTTCAGTTGTATTTGTACTTTCATTTGGGTTTGTATTCTGACCCATTTACCTTTCAGCACTTCTCTTTGTACTTAGTGATTTACTTCCGCTTATACTATGTGGTGTTTTGTTTACTTTTATAAAGGAAATTCCTTCCTAGTTATCTGGATTTACTTCTTTGGTGCTAGTCGTCAGCCCCTGGCCTATGGAAGGTGGGCTTGTGGTAGTCACGGTACGGGCCCCAAGGACGGGTCGTGACAAATTGGTATCAGAGGAATCGGTTCTACCGCAGAACTTATAACTCTGATATTTTTCTTTCTGTGAAGAAATAGTGTTAAGGGTACCGAGTGTGGTCTTCGGTTCAGGGAGTCCAGTGTTAGTGTGGGCGACCGACGTATCCATACACCAGGACCCTGACAACTGATTTCCGACATTGTGCACAAAAACACTGATTGTGTGTGTGTTTTCAAAGGTTTTCCCTTAAAACAGCTCAAACCAGGTCAGCTCACCAGGTATAATCATTTGACCATGTCACGTTGTTTCTTTCAGGATTCCTTTTCATGGACGACCAGCTAGAGCCCAGAGGGATGTGCGTACTGACAGCTTGTCAAGTGACGAGGCTACGGTACAGGGCCCTCTTGCAGTCGAGGCACCAGCAGAGGCACCAGCGGTACTACCATACGTTGGGCCACTGATGCCACCAGCCCCAGCAGTAGGTGATGCACGCCACTTGAGTGCACTGCACGAGTTCCAGCACCAGAGGCACCCTGGTTCCGGGGAGAGACGGACCCGTAGGCGGCTGAGGATTGGCTGGAGGCAGTGGTGAGAGTCTTCAGGCTAGTGGGGACGCCTGCAGGGTTTATAGTGATCTTTGGTGTCAACCTTCTTCAGGCAACATCAGGAAGGTGGTGGAGACACTTGTTCCAGTTTTGCGACGGGATGACCTTTGCATGGGAAGACTTAGAGACCTTCTTCAGGGTGGAGTTTGTGCCAGTAGCTCTACACCTCGAGTGGGTTTAAGAGCTGCTTCCTTTGCCTCGTGTTTTTCGATCAATAGCTGAGTCATCTGTAGGAAATAGACAGATGATGCAGAGGTCCAGGAGGACCATACCAGCAGTTGGGTGATCTCGGGTTTTAGGATCGGTGGTGCGGGGCACCCGGGGTGGGGTCAGAGCCAGGCGTGCCAGAAACGAATAGTGTTACTCCTATGGTAGGAAGGGTCACCTGGCACGTGACTGTACAACTCCTCGCACAGTTGATCTGTAGGCTTTGGAGGAGCCACTGAGGAAGAATCAGTGGTGGGTGCTTGTGCAATAGCCGAGCAGTGGACAAGGCAGTAGAGCTCTGGGAGCAGGTGGACAGGAGCGGAACTAATGGATACATTCCTTGTACTTCTAATTCCATATTGCTGTTGTATTCGTGTCTTTGTACTATGAGCTGCAATAATAAAAAGACACTTATCTTTGTTTGATTTCCTGTCCTTTTGTTTGGTTGATACCGAGTGGTCCCGGTTTTGACTGTTGACTTGACCCTCACTTTCGATATTTCTACTGGAGGAGACCCAGTGACCCCGCACTGATGCCGACAGCATGAATTGACCCTTGGAGGTGAGAGTGACGGTTGGATCTCTTGGTAGTTACGTCGAGGCCTTACGACGTCATCCATGGAATGAATGCATCATTCATGTCAGGATTGACTGTGTTAGGAAATGGGTGTGGTTCATCCAAGGGATGAGACTGAGTTTCTCTTTTTGGAAAAGGAGAAATTTTAGTAGCTCTTTCAGATCGTAGGCAAAGAAGGTGAAGATCATCCAGGAGTGGATGAAGACTGCACAGTGCAGTAAGAAACAGGAAACTGACTCCAGTCTTAGAGACTCGAGCGTGTTAAATGTTTCAAGAAGAGGAAGCTTTAAGGAGAGATGAGTCTGCGAAGCAGCATATGTGGAGGCAGATCTAGGAGAGAAGCATGAGGTGGTGTACATTTTAACATGCTACAACCACCCGCCTTAGTTATCCCCGCCATGCTCAGGGAGCTGGAGGGCGGAGGAAGAGTGCGGCTGCATGCGGTCAAGGAGTGTGACCCAATGGCTCTAAAAATGATTCAAGGGACAGTCTGTGTCCACTACTAGCTACTGTAGTAACGGATGTCGATATGAATCATTCCTTGCCTTCACAAATCTTGTTCCAGACCTATAGTTTTCGGTAAGCCGTGGACTTGACCCTCACGTATGGGATACCTTGGGAGGAGACTCGATAATTACACTTATGCCGACGGTGTGGTCAGACCCTCGAGGTGAGAGTTTCGGTTGAAATCTCTTGGTGGCAGCTTCGAGGCCTTACGACGTTGGTTTTAGTATGGACAGGGCAATCACAGTTCATACACAAATTGATGGTATTAGGCAAAAAGGTTGTGGTTTAACTACGACGTCAGAATGGGTTTTCCTTGGTCGGAGAAAAAAAAGGAACCCCAAGGCCGCACAGGGTAACTCATGCACAGGAGGGTGCGACCGATCACTCTTGATTCAGTCAACCTTACCCTCGTGGAAGCAGTCATTTTGAGTTCCAGTTCTAAACAGGAATTGGAGACCTCTGGAGTTCGAGGATGATGATCACGTCCTTATACGGGTCTCACCTCAACAAGGTTTACGGAGATGTGACCAAGGCGGCAAGTTATCTCCGAGGTTCAGCGGACCTTCTTAGGTCCTCAGCTGGGTAGGCGTGGTGGTTTACCGCTTGACCCATCCACCTCTATTGCACCAGGTGCACGACGACTTCCACGTATCTCAACTGAGAAGATACGTGCTCGACCCTTCGCATATCATTGACCATGGGGAGCTGGACGATGGTGATGGGGTGTCTTTCACGGAGGTTCCAGTGGGGATCGAGGATCGATAGGAGCGGATCCTACAAGTACGATCGATTCCTTGGGTGCACTTTCTTTGGCAGTACGAGAACCTTTAGGTGAGCACATGGGAGCGGAAGGCTCGGATGCGTGCTCTGTACCGCTTTTGTGACCCTATTTTGTGTTGAAGCTTTACGGGAACGTAAAGCCCTGAGGTGGGAGTAATGTAAAGACCCGAAAATTTCAAAGAATTTTTTTTTCTTAATTTTCTTTGGAATTTTACATGAACGCAGTTGATGACGACGCCTGATTCTGAGGCCCGGTGTGCCTGGAATTAATTTCCGAAGTTTAGCTCGGGTACATTCAGTGAACGAATGAGCGGGTTTTTCTAACTTTTGAACCGGTTCTCGGAATCGAATTTTGAGGGCATCGATGGAATCGCAGTGCCGGTATTTGCTTAGAAACGCCTTTTCTGGAGTTGCATTTTCTCGGGTGTAGTTTTTAATTTGTGGGGTTAAGTTAAGAAATAAAATAAAGTGGTGCGACAACTTTATTTTATTTCACTTAAAGCCACTTAAAAGCCACTTAATCTAAGTTAAGGGGATAGGGTGGATCCCAAAATATCCTACCCACTTGGTAGGATATTTGTGAGGTGGGGCCCACATGAGCCCCACCGTTTCTTTTCCTCTAAGTAACGCACCCACAACCCCCCCCCCCCCCCCCCTCTTTAATGAAAGTCAACCGTGCGTTTTTTTTGTTAAGAAATGCCTCATTTATTGGGAAGTTAAATCGTTACAATTAATTCATTGAATTAATTTTTCACATCTTTTCTTTTGAAATTCAAACGTGTCATGTGCATTAATAAAATAAGATAACTCTTATTTTATTTCTGTTGGAACTTGTGGCGTGGAGAGGATTTGGAGGAAAGCGTTCTTATTCGACGAAGAACGCGAAGAATGCGAAGAACGCGAAGAACACTCCGACCTCCGATGAAGAACGCCAAACCCTCAGAGATCGACGACGCGACACCGTGTACCGCGACGTCAACGACGTTTCTTCTGCGACACTCCTTCCGCGATGATCCTTCTCTTCCGCGATGATCCTCTTCTTCCGCGATGGTTAATTCTGCGAACAACTCGCGTTCGACGACAACACTTGAGGTAGGGAATTATGTTTGAGAATGATTTTATTCCCTTGTTTCTTTATTTCTAAAGAAAACAAAGAACACAGATCAACTTATTACATAGTTGATCCGTGAACGTTTTCCTTGCGGGTTGGGAATAATCTGTTGTGAGGAAAAACTGTTTGGGTTGTTTCTCTTTTGTTCGTGAAATTTTCCTTGTTGTTCTTCATCTTTTGGGCCTCTTGTTACCGACTTAAAGGGAGGAGGTCGGACCGCACGAACACGGCCGACTCTCCTCCCCCTTTTTTGTTTTGATTCGTTGCGGCACGAACAAAGGCGGCACAGTGCAACGACACCGTGCAGACACGAGAAAGAACGCGGCGAAGAAGCGCGGTGCAGTCGTGCCGCGCCGCTGAGGCCGAACGAAACCGCGGGCGGACTTGGGGCCGAGGAGGCGATTTAAAGACCCCGTTTTTCATTGTCGAAGTGCGGATCGACGGACGATGATGAGGCATGCCACGAAGGCGTTTTGAAGGCTTTGCAGCGATGGTCGGGTCCCGAGATCATCTCTGGCGAAGACCGCAGGCGAATCGGACCACCGGAGCGCGTCCGGTGGTCTGCGGAAGCCCCCACCGGCGCGGCGGCGCCGGCGGTCGGGGGCGGCGGTGCCCAGAGCGCCGCCGGAAAAATCCACCGCGGCTGAAGCCGTGGTGGCGGAGCGCGGTCCCGCGACCACGCGGGACCAGAGGGGGCGGCGGGACGCGGCCGGCTGCCGCGTTCGCTGGCACGGGCGGCCCCATGCGGGGCCGCGGTTCTTCATGCGGGGGCAGCACCCCGCTCTACTCTGATCGGCCGTAACCGGCCGAGCCGACCCACCGGCCGGGCCGGGTCGCGCCCAGGCCGGGCCGGGTCGCGCCATCCGGGTCGGTCCGGGCCCAGACACCCGTTTTCGGACCCTTTTCGATCTTTCGCTCATATCGTGAGATGTAGACCTTCGATCGATGCACCGTCAGCGACAATGCAATCCTTGGATAGAGACGGTCGTTTCGGTACATTACACTCAAGGTTTCAGAATACTTTGTGTTCGACCGGGTTGGTTCGGATACGAAACCAACAGGGCCCTTAGAGCGGAAACGCTTATATCATGAGCTCCGGACGTCCGATTGACGTGCCGTCAACTTTGATGGATTCCTCTAATTGAGACGGATCTTTTGTCTTACTCCGCTCGAGGTTTGGATGTTGTCGGAGTGCGGTCGGGTTGGTTCGCTCATGAAACTAACCGGGCCCCTAGAACGAAAAAGCCAATAACTCACAGACCGGGCGTCTGATTGACGCGCCGTCTGTCTCGTTGAATTCCTCTTGATGAGACGGAAATTTTGGCATACTTAGCCCGAGTTTTTGTTGTTGTTGGATAGTGGTCGGGTTGGATTGTACCCGAAATCCAACCGGGCCCCTGGAAAGGAAAAGCTGATATCTTTCAGACCGGACGTCCGTTTGACGAACCGTCAGCGGCGTTGGTGATCACGTTGAGAAACGGTCCCTTTGAGTTTACCCTATGAGAGTTGGGATACAGTTGAGATACGGCCGGGTTGGTTTTCACACGAAACCAACCGGGCCCCTGGGACGAAAGGGATAGTAACTCACAGACCGGGCGTTCGATTGACGCGTCGTCTGTTGCATTGAGACCCCTATGACGAGGCGGTGCTTTGTGATACTTGGAGTATCGACCTGCAGCTCTTGGATCGGACCCTCCCAGAGACGAGCGTGCGGAGTACGGAGACTGTGTAGCAAATTAAGACCTGACGACTGCTTGACCGACTCGACTTGGAGTGAGTCAACTAGCCCAGTGGACGGAGCACTACTTGTGAGGTGCAGACCCATGGCGGATAGAGCACTACCTGTGTGACAGTGCAGACCTGCGGTACTTGTCCGGAGAGTACCTCTGCAGGCTACTAGGGGGTGTGAACTACTGTGTTTGGGTGGCATACCCCGGCGGGAAGCACTACTGTTTTTGGGTGGCTGACCCGCAGTACTCGACAGGAGGAGTACCTCAGCAGTCTTAGGTTAGTGAGCAGTACCTCGGAGTCGTGACAAGACCACTGTACACTCCAGAGACGGAGCTCTTCAGTAGTTACGATTTCGATAATGAAAATCCTGGTTTGAGCTGAGTCTATGACCTTTGTGTTTACCTTTTGATTGAGATGGGCCACTTGATAAATTAGGTATATGTATGGTCATATACCTGGGTGGTGGTTATCCATTGATTTCATGATCTTGGTGTTTTCCTCATGATTGAGATGGGTTACTTGATAACTTAGGTATATGAATGGGAATATACCTAAGTAGAGGTTATCTATTGAGATCTTCTTTTTGGTTATCCATGTTGGTTTTAGTGAGACCTTGAGGGTCTCGGGGTCACTATTGAGTATCGTTATACTCACCCCTGCACGGGCTATGCCCGCACCTCGTTGTGTTGGTTGCAGACGACGGACAATGCTGACGGAGGCTGAGTGTTTGAGGACTGGACGGTACCCGGAGGTGGACCACACGACGAGTCAGTATCCGTAGGTGGACTTCACGACGAGACGACACATGGAGGAGTTTGACGGGTGAGAGTGTTGTGGAGGCTATCTGTACCTACCCTTCAGGTAGGATCCGTGGTGGATGATCCAGGAGCTGCGCCATCTGTACCTACCCTTCAGGTAGGATCCGAGGAGGACGAACCAGGAGCCTCTTCCGTCCTTCCAGCTATTGTCTTTTTCTGTTTTACTTTGTTCAGTTGTAGTTGTACTTTCATTTGGGTTTGTATTCTGACCTATTTACCTTTCAACACTTCTCTTTGTACTTAGTGTTTTACTTCCTCTTGTACTATGTGGTGTTTTGTTTACTTTTATAAAGGCAATGCCTTCCCAGTTATCGGGATTTACGCCTTTGGTGCTAGTCTCCAGCCCCTGGCCTATGGAAGGCGGGCTTGGGGTAGTCACAGCATGGGCCCCGAGGATGGTTCGTGACATGTACATTGCAGAACCTTCAAGTCTATCAGAACTGGATCACACAGGCCTTCAATAAAAAAATCCACATTCATTCATTTCTTTATGTAGAACTGGTATTGGATCTCATAACCCCAATGATAAAAGGCAAGAAGCCTTCAAAGTCATAATCCAAATGGGAAGGTCCTTATATCATACAAAAGTTCTATCTAAATGGAGCTTACTCACTGGCCATAGTGGATGGGGAACATGTCACCCCCCCCCCCCCCACCAATGAAATATTTATTAATAAATACATCATATAGATTTTATTGAGCATATCTTATCCTAAAAGAAATACATTAAACTGCATAAAATATTTTTTCCTGGAAGAAATATGTTAAACTACACAACTTCTCTCGTCCTGGAAGAAAGAAGTTAAACTGAAAAATGTATTTCGTCCTAGTAGAAAGAAATTAAACTGCACAACTTCTCTCATCCTAGAAACAACATGTTAAACTGCCAAACATCTTTTGTCCTGACCAAAAGATATTAAACTATATTAAATAAGTCCATGCTAAATAAATTTAAACTACACAACATCTCATGTAATAACCATGTGATTTTAAAATATAGGGATCACATCCTAACCACTTGATGTTAAAATGTATGGAGCACATCCTTATTGTACGATGTTAAAATACACAAATCCCCCTCCCCCAATGATTTATCTTTATTCATTTTAGGTGAAACTCCTCATTACTACAAGACACTAAAATGCACAGTTGATGTCCTCTCTACATTACACTAAACTGAACGGTTTCCGAAAACTACGTGTGGATAGATTCCTACCAACAAATAATATGCAGTTACACCTAAACCACCATTCTGGGGCCTAGATGAAACATTCCTCTTCTTTCACGATGACTCACCCATGTCCTTACTGTAAGATTTTAAACTAGAAGACTGATGTCTTGGTCACACGAAATTAAATTGTACAGGTTTCTAGAACTACGTACAACTTAATTCTCATTCTCCTGAGATACATAGAGATTATCATATCCCATATCCTAGTTCAACCACTACATGATACAAAATTACCATATCCTTTCTCCAATTGCCTCCATGACATGAGGAACCCTTTCCATTCCTTATTTCTCACACTGATCATAGCTCATGTGGGATTAGGATCTTTGGAAAGGTATTAACTTCACATAAAATTCATTTTATCTCATGATGGGGTTATCATGGTTTTGATTCCTTTTCCCATGATGTTAAACTACACGGTTGATGTCTCTTTCATGACATAAAACTGCACATTCCTATGGACCTATCCTAATAGGAACACTATTGTTGGTGTTTGTATCCCACCACATCTCTATTCAAGAACTACGTGTGACTTGATTCCTGCAAACACATGATATATAGTGATACCCAAATCTACAACCCTGTTTCCAGTTATAACAAAAAAACATAAAAATTACCCCTCTTTATGTATGGGTGAGACCTTCATGGGGATCCTCCATCTAAGAAATATGTGTGTCTTGTTTTCTATCATCATGGGATATGCAGTGAAGCCCATATTTCCATTCTTAGGCCTAGTCATAATTCTCCCTTTTCACATTAGGGAACCTATATCCTTATTGCATGATGTTAAACTACACATTTTCTCAATAACTACATGTGTCATGATTCCTATCATCATAAGATACATAGTGATGCATGGATCTCCGATCATGGGTCTATCTATAAAAATAAATAGAAAAAATTTCCCCCCTCTGCATACGGGTCAGACCTGTGTATACAATTTCTTGTTCAAGAACTATGTGAGTATTAATTCCTTCTATCATAGGATATATAAAGACATCTGGGCCTCCAATCATGCATCCAGTTATAACAAAAAAAAAAGAAAATTTTCACCCCAAACTTCCTAAGGGTTGAGTCATATAAACTCATTTTGACTCTGTATGAGTTAAATCCATGTATGTCATACTTATTCACGTAAAATATCTTTCACAATCACATACTTAACTCAAGACGTTAAACTACAAGGAACAAAATACATCCTTACCTTATTACGTTAAACTACAAGGAAAATGTCATGGTCGTGATACATTAAAACTGCACGAAAATTTTATCCAAACTGCATGAATTTGAAAGTTTAAAACCATCATCCATCATAATACCTTATCAAAGGACCACAAGATCTTTACCATGGTCAACCAGAGTGTGGTGTTATTTCATCATCCTCTGAGAAATTAAATTCATAAATCAAACTTCATGTATTGAGTGCCATGGGTTACTAAAAAAATTGCATGTCCCTTATAAAGGAAAATAGATCTCTCTATTTAACCATTATATCGATACATAGGGGCTTATAACTACCAAACAAAGACATAAATGTCCTGTATTAAAGAATTTTTAATCCTTGTGAGCCTGATGTCACTGTGGAGGAACTCAACACCTGAGGGTGTTCTGGGTTATCCCTGACATGATTTTTTGATATCATTACTCATTACTTGAGAACCTTGATATGTGGTTTAAAAAACCAGAATCTCTTTAATCATAAAGATTATGGAGTACTCTTAACCCTAGGCATCCTAATTAAGATCTTATGTAGAATTTACCTCATATTAGGTACATGTGCGTAATGATCTTAAACTACCTGTAATTTGGTCAAAGTAGTACAACCTTAAACTCTATCCTTTGATAGTCCAAATAGTAATTCCTTAAAATAATATTAGAAGATACGTAGAACTTTTTAGGTTGGAAATCCTTAAAGGGAAGCTTGAGAATAAGCCTGGTCTTCACTCACTAAACTATTCTCCTCTAAATTTATGAGAAAAAATAGGGTTTAAGTGAATATGGCATAAATATTATAGGGTTTACTTTATAGCCCTAGTGAAATCCAATCTATGCTTGCTAGACCCTCTGTTCTAGAAAAAAATTAGAGTAATTATTTTTTGAATCTCCTCACTATGATAAAATATTCTCTAGGTGGTGACACAACCTTTAGGGAGGTCGAATTTTCCTTGAATATTACATTTTACCTAAATCACACTTCATGATTTGAGTGCCTCAGGTCACCATAGATCTTTCATTGACCTAGGGAAAGCATACACAGCTTCAAGGGGCCCTTTATTTGACTATGAATGTATGCCTATGGATCCTACATATGTGTTGATGATTATCAAACAAACATGTCACTCTGTAATAAGGGATTTCTACTCCTTGTAAGCCATGATGTCATAGTGGCAGAACTAAACACCTTAGTTTGTTTTGGGTCATTCCTGGTATGATTTTCCCATACCATACTCATGATCTAAGAACTTTGAACCATGATTTACAATCCCCAAAACCAAACTATTCAACCAGATTCGATATCCTCAATGTTATGTCACCATGTTTTGTACCCTTTCTCAAAGAAAGAATGAGACACTCCATTATTGAACCTTTAATGTCCCACACCCTGCAATTCATACCCATAGGGCATAGGAAATTAGATTAAAAATTAATATATGAACTACTTTAGGGTTCTAGAACCCTTCTTAGATATAATTTCCTCTATACCCAACTTCAGCATATAGACATTTGAGTCTTCATAAATATTTCATTGCCCTTGGAAAAGAGTAGGGACACCTCTGTTTGACCATGATATCAATGCATAAGGAAATAGACCTACTAAATATAGGGATACTCTCCTTAAAAGAAAATAACTATGATCCTTGTGAGCCTTTGTAACACCATGGTGGAACTCGGCACCTCAGGGTGTTGTGGGTCATCCCTATCTGTCTTCCCAATACCATTTCCCACAATACAAAATTTTGAGTTACGACTTAATCAACCCATACTTGAACTATCTATGTGGAATGACCTTTATGATATTTCTCCCTCATCCCATATCACCTCCATAACCTTCCATCTCCCTTGGAAAAGAGTGGGTACACTTCTGTTTGACCATACTATTGATGCAAAAGGGCATTGACCTACTAATCAGTAGCATCTCTTCCTTGTAGGAAAGAAACTACAATCCCTATTAGCCCTAGTAAAACAATGTTGGAACTCAAAACCTCATTGTGTCTTAGGTCATCCCTAGCATGACTTACACATACTCCATAATAGAAGGTCTGATCTAAATGATCCTAAACTACAGTGATAAAAGGTTCAAGCTAAAATGCATTAAACTACAGAAATAGAAGGCCCGAACTAAAATAACCTAAACTGTAGAAATTGAAGGTCTGAGCTAAAAGACCCTAAACAATAGTAATATAAAATTTGATATAAAATACCTTAAACTATAGTGATAAAAGGTCCAAGCTAAAAGACCCTAAAATACTGTGATATAATGTCTGACCTAAAAGATCCTAAACAATAATAATAAAAGGTCTGAGCTAAAAAGATCATACACTATAGTAATAGAAAGTCTATGATAAAATAACCTAAACTACAGTGATATGATTCTCAAGCTAAAAAATCTTAAACTATAGAAATAGATATTCTGAGCTAAAAAAACCCTAAATCACATCAATAGAAGGTATAATCTAAAAGGCCATAAACTACATCTATAGAAGGTCTGATTTAAAAGGCCCTAAACTACAAAAATATAAGCTCTGAGCTAAAAAGAACCAAATAAACTATAGCATAGAATCAATTTATTCTTGAAGAATATAAAAGATAAAAAGATTATGTGGACCACCATATATCTTTCAGAAAAATAAAGTTGTGCTCACCAAGTCTATTAGATTCAACAAAAGATAGAGTGCTCTCATAACGAAACATATATTCTACCAAAATTATCCTTTTTTGATTTAGATAATCTCAATATAGATGGAGAAAATATATCAATCTAGAATCTCATATTAGTGGGACTTCAAGAAAATTTCTCAAGAATAATCTATTAAAATTTTAACATTCAAATCCAGACATTCATGTTTACTTAATATTATGAAAAGGATGGGTATTGTTGTTGATTCATACGACTTCAGATCAGAGAAATGTCATGTATGTCATGAATGAAAGAAAACTAGAAAACTACATAGAAAGTTCAAAAGATTTATTAATTGATAGCATGAAAGGAGGGATCTCTAAAATATGGAGCCCCTCAGAATATTTAATTAAAATAGAAACAAACATAAATGATAAAACTGCAATAATATTTGATCGGATAAGTTTTCTAGGTCATCAATAGATTAGAGGGAAGCATTGATTGAACGTTGATGTGACACTCACCCTACTTCTTCTGATTCCACACTAGGATGAAGGTCATAAATAAAAGTTTCTATCTCCTAAATTATTTTATAAGTTACTTCTAGTGAGGATGATGATGCAAAAATTTAAAACTTTGAGTGATTTAGAATCTCCTCGTATCTCCATATCTGTATGGTCAAGACATCCATTTGGCCTTGAAACTTAGACATAAATTAGAGACTTTGTTCCAGCACCTATGAATCTTCCTTCATCAACTAGGTCGAGGAAGTCCTGTCACCAAGGTCGCATAATTCCCTATCACAAGAATCCAATTCCCTCCACATCAGGATGAATTGTCTAATGATTTCATGCAATGACTGAAGGTAAAATCCTTTAACCCAAAAAAATTAAATATCTAATGAAGATGTTCCTCTTGGTCATTAAACCTTCCTAGAAGAGTCTCAATAATCAGGGTATAAATATTATTCTAGATCATAATGTTCTATGTATGAGATTTTATTTCCTCTGAAGTGGGTTTCATAGAAGGAGGAACAAATGGATAAAC
Organism: Viscum album; assembly: GCA_963277665.1. Classification (NCBI taxonomy): domain Eukaryota; kingdom Viridiplantae; phylum Streptophyta; class Magnoliopsida; order Santalales; family Viscaceae; genus Viscum; species Viscum album. Next base: position 1,134,688,097 of record OY728142.1, on the reverse strand, counting down.
TGATGAGAAAGCATGAGAAGAATCCCCTTTTAATACTCCTTCAGAAAATGCATCGTCTGCTTCTTGTACTGAAGGGATAACTTCCTCGACAGACTCTTCCCCACTAATGGTATAGTCATCACTAATATGAGGAAATTTCCTCAAATACTCACTCAATTATTTAATCAACTCCATCATCATTGCATACAGGGGTTTGATGAGGAAAATGGTTTTTCTATATGGACCAATCAATTAGACACATCTCCTAGGTAACATTCAACCCAGCATGGGAATAATCATGTGATAGAAATATGGAGGTGATAATAGGTGGAGGAATAATATCATTGTTGGTATCCACACATGAAAACATAATCCAGAACTAGCGGATGATCCCAGGGTGTCTCTCTCCCCACACATTGACCAAAAGGAGAGGGGAAACCCTTTGGATACAACCGAATTAGCAAGAAAACTAATAAGGGGTATACAACTCACAAATGATCAGATCATCCATCCTAGCCAAAAGAACCCCATCCTAAAGGGAAATCTTGTATGACCTTTTGTTAAGAAAACCACATCTATTATCAATGATTGGACCATTAGGTGAAGTATAAGGCATGAAATCAAAGAGATCGGGCCGGATCAATAAACTAGTAACCTATTTAGGGCATAATGACATGGACTCCACCCCAGATATGTTCAGAAGCATGGGACAAAATAAGAAACTAGGAATCATGATGGTATTGTAGTATTATTAATAGTAAAAATGTCCATTTATCCTACCAAATAAAAAATGTAAAGGACCCTAATTCTATTGGGGGTGTTTCCCTAATAAATGTGGCCTAGGATCTAGTAAAGGTGTGAAAGAGTTTGTACCACTAGATTGAGGCTTTTTCCCTCTTCTAGACTTGATTCCATCACCAATGTACTATCCCTAATTCTTGAGAATGCATCCCTATCTAGGAAAATCCACCCATTCAGGAACATGTTCGTAAATCCGGATAGCCTAATGCTTGGTGATATCTCCATATTCACCAAGTATCCACAAGAGTTATGACCCTCATCTTCTAGAATGGAACATTACAAACCGACGCTGTAACAAACCATCCTAGAAGGGCACTGATGGGGGAGTATAGAAGTCATCCTAGATCGATCTCAATAAAAGAAAATATTGATCCAATATTTGAAATATGTGATCAAGCACATAGTTATATCCTTTATTAACTTTTCCTTCATGATGTTGAACATGTCCCCCACTAATATTATATTTTTAAAAGGGCCACCCTATACATCTGTGGAAGGAAGGATCTCATTGTATATCTCTACAAGAGGTGGTATACCACCTAGTTGATAGATATCCTAGTGACTGATTTTTCCAACTTTTAGGATAGATGGATTGAATTGGTTCCAAGACACCAATGACTAACCAATTATTGAAGAATATCAGACTAATGATAACCAATGAATTGGGAAACCCATATATATTCATATATATGGACAAGATATAGGTTGTTGGAAAACTACAAGAAACTATTCCTAGCCCATAATGGCCATGAACATTCATCATAAAAGTTTCTACCAGTTTGATGATCCCATTTTGAGCTCCATCTACTGCCTGATTTGTTCAGAGAAGTGACAAATATGCTCGAATAGATGTGAGCAATGGGATGGAGAGAAAAATCAAAATTTTCTGGACTTATGGGATAGTTATACAGCATATAATACAACCCTTGGGATCATTCTATGACAAGTAGTCCATCCTCATAAAACACCATCTGAATGATTTCAAGAGAAGTTGACACCCAACAAGATGGAAGTTTGAAGTCCGAAGAAGGGATGGAAACATATTATATTAGGTTAAACACATATATAAGAAGCTTATATGAGAAATAATAATTCTAGATCTCATATGGGGGAAGCCTTTTCAAAACCTTACTATCAGAATGAAAAAGATATAGAGGGTTGACATTATGATTCCTAACAATCATATCCCTTTGGTTAGCTATAGTATAGGATGCATGATGAGATCCGGAAACCATCTGATTAAAATTAAGTGTCATATTTTAGATGATGAAAAAAATATTATCAAAAGAAATTTAAAAATTCATGAATCATCATGTGCATCATATGAATCATCAAAGGGATTCACAATCACATAAATTATTCATGAATTTATTAGCTAAAAATGGTCTTAAGGACCTTATAAACCCATGTAATATCATGAAAACACTCAACCAGTCCCGAGACTCATTATTACGTGACCCTGATATGGGAACGTGATTCTCATAATAGTCGAGTGGTCATGTGGTTGAGCCAGAAGATCCTGAAAATCCTTTAAATAAAATCTTATTGCTTTTTATCCAAGGTTCAACCAATTACTAATGATGGATTCCTGGTTAGTTTGAACAAGAACTGGGAAAAACAGTTCTAGTGAATCAGTTCTCACACAAAGGTCTCACGAACAGATCTCTCAATTATTTCTTTTGGAAGGACTTTTGAAGAGGTCATGCAGTGGAGAAAGATCAAAAAAACTCTAAAAATTGGGTAGATAGTGAATAATACTTCATATATTTTATCATTTATAAGGACTTCTAGGGAATACAAAATGTCACTCAGAACACTAAGTGTCTCCCAAGACACTGATTGGCGACAGCACTAAAGCCTCAAGCAAGCATTTACATTCCGCATAACTGATACCTTGTCCCAAAAAATGTCGATATTATGGAGGGGTAATTTTTTTATTCCAACCAAATGAGGATTTAAAAATCCATAAAGAAATAAGTACCTGAATATAGGTATTATTTTCACTATAAAACAAAGGAAGAGAAGGTGTCTAGAACTCACAAATTTCATAACCCGCCAAAGGATATGAAATCTCATGACCTTCAGAAGGTCATGTGAATGTATCATACGCAGCACATAACCTAATGAAAGATATCACAAATACCCTATGAAAATCCCTCCTTATTCATGAAAAGTCTTCCAAGACATCCACTAATCATGCGATGCCTTCTAGATAATTTTCTCCAGATCTCACGACTGTCAATCAAAGGGTGCCTGAAAAACCATCCAAAAATCCTTTTAAAATTGTGATAAAAATATCCAAAAGGTGGGAGCCTATTGTGGTTGTAAACTTTACATGATGTGCCCGTGATATTCATAAGACACTATAGAAGCACTAGAAACATACCTACCTTGTCGCACAAGATCCTGCTAATATGTCACCCTCATTACATGAAGGGCCTTAGACATGTCCAACCAATCTTGCACTCTCTATTAGGCTCCAATGAAAAACAAAAGTTTTGGACATGATAATGCTCGCACATCACCATAAGACTCCTTATTGATCATATGATCCATCACCGACGGTGATAATGATTGTATTCAATAATACTCATACAAAATTGCAAGATCCCTAGACTTTGATAAATAAAAAAGGAAATAAAAATGGGAAAATAACAGGAGATGCTTTTGAGGGGAAGATATGCTAATCTTATGAAATCAGAGTTATATTCCCTGGTCAATCACCATTGACCACATGAGTCCCCCCTCAATAATCTAACTTGATCTCATGAAATATATTTGGAAAACCACCTTTGTCTAGCAGAATGTATCGAACAAAGAATCTATGATCACACAAAGGCTTTCAACAGGCATCCAGATCTCACAAAGGTCCCAAGAAATGTTGTCCTGACATTGTAAAATCACCTTGGTATGTCTACGTGATTTTTCAAGACACATTTTATTGGTCCAAATTCGGTAAATTGGGAATTGACAGGATAGTCTTTTACTTGCAGACAATCATGTGACACCTACAGTAGGATTCCTCAAAGTGTGTGACACTAAATCCCTTCACTTAATCCTTCCAAGATTAGTGCAATAAGTTCCATCAAAAGAGGAATATAATTATTTTATAGAGGCCTGTAAATCTTATAAACCATCAAGAAAAAAATTAATCTTTATTTCCATACACTAGTGCACCCAAGCATCATATTGGACTTCTTGGAGAGGCTAATATCTTGATAGCAAGGTCTTCCACCAAGTCAGAGTCTAGGGAATGACCTACAAGATCATGGAACATGCATAGGCACTTCACTAGATCACTCATAGATCAAAAAAAGGACTTATGGAGAGTTATAAAAAGGAAACCCTATATATTCACTGATTCACGTGAGACATAAGCAATATACATTTAATAAATCTAAGGCACATATTTATAAAAATTGGAATAAAGAATAAATAATGGGACACTTATGAGGAGAACATGTATGATGATCCTCATTCACTTCACATGAATCATCAAGATCATGACACATCATCAAGAACTATCATTGAGGTCATGAAACATCCCCTTGAAAACCATTTGGATCATGTGATGTCCTCTGGACACTTCAATAAAGTCACACGGTACCCTCCAGGAACACCACCCGAGTCTCTTGAATCCTTCCAGGCTCGCCATACAGATCTTACAATTTACTCTAGACATGTATCCCAATATACTTTATGACACCAGTGTATGTTGGTTTGGTCTCATGAATCCCACTGGGCATATCATCCAAATATCGCGGAACCCTTCAAGTATGTCAGTCAGGTCTTGCGATGGTGCTGAGATATGACAATTCAGATCATGTGACACCCACTGGACATGTCAGACCAGTTCATGTGATTCCCTCAAAAAGTTTCAATTAAGGTCATGTGATGGACTCTGGGACAAGTCATCTAGGTATTGTGATGACTTCTAGAAAATTCATCCTTGATCATGCAATGGTCTGCAAACATGAAATTTGGGTTATGTGATGTCCTTTGTGGAAGTCAAATGGATCATGCAGTTGTCTTTGTACATGTTTGAAATATATCCAGACATGTCCAAAAACCCTTCGGAATGTCTAGATGACAAGCAAGGCATGTTAGGTAGAGAATCAATTAGGTCATTCAAACAACTAGTCCAGATTAGGGAGTCATCCCATGGTGTGATAACCATGTCCAACCTCAATATAAGGGAATCCTCGATGTGTAATCCCCGATCAACTAAACTTTGAGAAATTTGATTGAATCCATAATCAGGATACATAGGACACATTCATAAGCCTTGATCACCATATTAAACATCTAAAGGTATATCCTAGCATGTAAGTCTCGTACCCATAAGTAGTGATACAGATTACATGTTATCTCTTGTTTCTCACACTGAGCATAGCTAACATGGGATTAGGGAGTTTCAATGATTGTATCACTAGCATCATGAACCACTACCATATAGGGAAACCTTTGTGTGTAATCCCTGAACCGTGTCGTAATATAATATGTCTCTCAATATAAGGGCAACCTCAGTTTGCAATCCTTTATCAACTGAACTAAGATAACTTTTACTCCTTCCATAACTAGGATATGTAGGATACCTTTCTAAGGCCTGAGCTCCCTGATAAAACATATAAAGGGATGTATCAGCACATAATCCCTACATCCTTATATAATGGGACTGATTACTTATTATCAATTTTTTATTACATTAAGCATAACTCATATGGGATTACGGAGTTGCAATGATCACATAATTTTCATCATGAATCTACACTAGCTGGGTCAACCTATGTGTGTAATCCTCGATCAATTGAATTATATAACTTCCCCCATATAAGGTTATCTACCTTTTGTCAATTCCCAATGGTGTTTTTGAACTATGATAACTCTGATTCCTACCATAACCAAGCTACATAGGATGCCTCCCTGAGGATCGAGCTCAATATTAGGTGCCTAAGTGCCCTCATATATTTCCTTTCTGAGTGACATTAAACTACACAGGTTTAACAAGCTACATGGGTTTTAATTCCTATATAAAATAGAATATATTGGATGCCTCATTATGGTTCAATCCCATCCCTTAAATGTTAACTACCCCTAGATGACAATGAATTCTGGAGTGCCTGGTTATATGGATTCAAAATATAATCATCTATCCCCAAAATTAGAATCATTGAAGAACCTCATATATATAAAAAATGGATTCACTAATAAGATCCCCTCTTGTTCATATGAATGGGTTTAACCTATGTTCATTTTGTTAGGGTAATCAGTCTTATATCAGGATTAGGAAGAGATTCTTAAACATATCTGAAATCTATAAGAGACTCCCATAGTAGGAAACAACCCCCCCCCCCCCAAAAAAATTTTGTAATGAGCCCAACCACCCATCCTCTTGACCAATGTGAGTTCCTAAGTTCCTTTGGGTCTAAAACCCCAATTGACTTTATGCCTTTGGAAAGCAGGTTAGTACCCAGTTATGGATGTGGGAACCATTGCGAGTTTCTATGAAAGATGAAAATGAATTAAAAAACTATCTTGAATTACTTTACAAAACATCAAACCCCCCAATGTCAAACCATCATTTCAATCCATCCAAACCTTACCAATGAGTTAAAAAGTGATAAATATGATGTGAAATCATTTAACTATGGCACATCCTTAGCAAGATAAAAATGATAGACTATACAGTCCTTGTTAGACCATTTTCTTCTCACTATATGGGTAGTTTCCATCAATATTCATCACTTTAAATCAAAATAATGACCATGGATTAACTTGGTCAAAATTAAGTTTTCATAGGTTTAAAAGAAAGTTTCATCATTTAGACATCCTAATAATGTTCTATCATAATTATATGATTACTCACAGTTGTTTCTCACACTATGATTTTGGGTTATAGTCAATTTTTAGAACAAGGATGAATCATTTTAATACTGAATGTGTTGGAAAAAGTAGTGATTATCCTCGTGAGAAGAAAAATTGAATGGGAAATGTAATATGAAATTTTTTATTATTTTTAACCAGATATCTCAATATATAATTAATAACCTGATCATAGTTGGGATTATGAATGAACCAAATAAAAAAAGTTGGAGTTACATAAAGATATTAGAGGAAAGACGATTTAGCATCATATATATCAATAATGTGGGAAGAATTATCCAGTGAAATGTCTCAATGGAATGGGATGATGTTTTATGTGTGGAAAATAAAGGAATGAAAAAAATAATTCAAAAGGGAAAATATAGATTTTTATGGAGGGAAAAAATTACATCATTAGGTACCATTTATAGTTAAATGTATTGTATGTGGTGAAATTAAAAATTATCTAAGTTAATTACAAAAATCTAAGGGCTAACTCCTCGACTAAGGAAGATTATATGCTATTCCAATCATTAAAGTGGAATGATTGAAGTGATTATGTATTGGGATTCTAGTATTATGTAGAAATTTTTTTACCATTGATATTTTATTTTTAAGAATCATGAAATATCTAATAACTATTATATATTAGTTTTTAATCATTTTTTGAATGGTACTGATAACCAAGAAAAGTGATTTATTTATAAGTTGATATTTTTGGAAAACACGTGATTGAGGGATAGATAACCCTCAATTTGTTCCTAATGTTGAGATAATAATATTTAGTTGGTATAAAGAGTTGATTGATATTGATAAGGTAAATTTTATACTATTTTTGTCCTTGAAATTGGTTACTGATTTGATGATAAATTGATATATTTCATATTTTATGGAGTTTATTTACTTTTTGTATTTATGAATATACTGTATAGAGATAGTTTCTGGAAGAATATATATTTTTATTTAGGTTATTTTGGGAAAGTATTATATTTTTTTAGAAGGATATATTATCAAGGTATTATCTTGTTTGGTATGTGACATTAAGAGCCAATTTATATTGTTTTGGGATCATAGTTAAGTTTATTTTTGAAATTTAGTGGCCTTTTTTTCTAAATGTTTGGGTTTTGAAATTTTTTTAGGCATACCTTTAAGGATTTTTATGGTCAATGTATTAATTCATCATATGAATATTTATCCATATTGAATTACTTTTTCTAAAAATTTTGGTTTTAGTAAATACCTAGATATATAGAGAATAAATTTCCATTATTTTATATATATTATGATCCATTAAATGTTAATTTTATTGCTTTAGGTATGAAAAAATCATATTTTTTTCACCATAACAATATATTTTTATTAAAATACACTTTTATGGAAATAGTGTGAAACCTTAAAGTTCATCCAAACCATCAAAAACTATATAAAATAGTACAATTGTCAAAAATTAGCTTAAACCTATTATATTAAATCCCCTTATATAAATTCCAAGATAGATTTGAAACTTTTGAGTCGGAGTATTCAATGATAATATCTTTGAATTGAGAGGCTAGCTTGTACCACACATGAAAGAACTCCTCTTCTGATATCTTCTTATTATTGAATCCTCTCATCAAGATTAAATGTTTATTTTCAATCCACTCACTCACCTCCTTGTTTGTGTCCACTTGAATTTCCCTCTCATTCATTCTTTTCATAACATCATAAGAAGTATGAATGATTAATATAGTCTCTAGCATCTCTTCCTCAGAATGAATGATAAGTTCCCATGAATTATCCATAACCTCATCCTTTCCACCCAATTGTATGGAAACCATGAAAGATAAAGAGGTCTTACTATCCACACCAGGCATCCTTTATTCTCCTTACTTTGAAAGAGAGGATAGTTCTCCCCCTCCCCTCATCTAACTGCCCTTCCTCCTTTAAAACCAATGTTTCAATATCCTAATCCTTAACTCCATTTAAAGAAATTTGGTTTATCTCAGAAGGAGACAACTTTAAAACCATGACAAGAAACAATTCAACACTAACAGTCAATGATGACTCCCCTAGTCTAACCACTATGTAATCCAGTAGGACTTTATACAGCATTGTCTCTTTCCCAGTGTTTTTTTAATTAACTGCAAATAAAATTGTCACTATTTTTGGAAAGATAGAATAATCCTTGAGAGGATTTTGTTTATTTCCCTTATTAACTAGGAAATTACCAGAGAGGAAGGTTTCCTCTATTTCCTTTCCTTGATTCAAACCCACTACTCATAGACCCTTAGATATCCTTCTTAGAGTCCAACAAGGGCTGTGATTATGATTCATTATCACTCACTTCATAATACCTAGGAGAACTTGAACCATTATGCTTCTTTTTCCATTTTGTAATAACTATTTTACAACATTCATGATCGATTTTCTCTTTATCTTCCCTATTCAAAGAATTGAACTGATTCTAATGATGTATGTAAGCTAGTTGAACATTCTAACCAAGAGACCTCTGCAATAGAGGATCCATAATCTGATCAAACAGAACCTGTAATATAGAATAATGAATATACTCAAAAATTCTACCCACACCCAAAACTATCACCACCTTCATAAACGATATAGAATACCTTATAAGGGACTAGACAAGAACTCCCTAGACCTGAGTTGAGGAATTAGGGATGCCTAAATCCTGATTCAATCTTGAAATGATACGTATCACATTCGGTGTTGTAGACACCAAACTCGAACACTTCTGTGGGGGGTCAATGTTGGAGAAGCCATCAACAACCAGGGGAGGGGTGATAGGATTAGTTAAATTCATCTTTTCCCCCCTTAAAATCTTCGTTACCACACTAGAATAAAGAAGATAAATTCCGAAAATGATTGCAAGAGATGCAAGAACATTAATAATGAATCAAACACAACTGACTACTTATAGAAAAATTCATCCCCAACCAAAATCCATAAACATTCCATTAGTTGTTTTGAGACATAAAATTAAACACAAACTCATAGGGAGATCAAGTGATATAAATCAAATTTTCTTGAGTCAGAACATAGATACCAACCAAAAAAATTCCCTAACATACACATTATTGAAGGGTTTTGGAAAGGAAGAGGGAGCTCAAGAAACCTTACACATATTGTCGATGCTGGAGCATCCCTATTCATGTGGATATCATTAGTCAATATTACTTTTAATTAACTATAAACTGTTGCAAGATCTAGGAGAACTTGACCATGCAGTGAAAAAATCCTCCAGGGATGAGAAGTGGACCATGATGGGCTTCCTATCAATAAGGATGACCGTCACCTGCTCTTGAAGGCCCCGGGAAGTAAAAATGAAGTGGTCGAAGGTTTTAACTAAAGGCTTCTATGATAGGAAATGGGCCACCAAGGTCATATTCAAAAGATCAGATGTTTTTGTAAACTCTGAGGTCAAAATTTCAAGCTAAGGAAACCCATCATAAAGATCATGGACTTTAGGGCTTATCAAAATGTTTGGGAAAAGAGGAATAAAATATGGGATAGAGAATGAAATAAAGGTAGGATGTGGTGGGTGTCCCTCCCCCTCTGAGGGGGAAGGGATGGTGATGGCAGACATCACCACCACCTAGGTCATGGACGGGGAGGTAGCGAAGTGCAGTCTCCAATCAAATGGTTTTAAATTCATATTATTCTCTCATCATTTGAATAATGGATTAAAGGAGGTGGAAACTAATGGAAACACATAAAAAAAGAATGAAATTAAATTTATGGATTTGAAGAAATCAAGAAAATATATTTTCTTGAATTCCATGGTAAAATAATTCCTTAAATCTAGGGGAAAGGACCATGATTTTTTTACACTTATTTAAAAATAATTAACAATCATTTTCCCATCTCACTGTTTTGTGGTTTTGTAGTCCTTAAATTTATCATGACCATGTTCTCTATCACTCTCTATTATTCTTTGGACATCATCCTTAGCCACTATGTCCATATTCTCCCATACCACTAATGCCATCCTTATCTAAGAAATCAATAATGTTTTATTTAAGGTAATGTTTATGTTCCCCACTTCCCCTTTTTAAATGATGTTTTATTATTAATTTGTACGATGTGAATTTTCAACAAAGATATTTTCAAATATAGAACCTTTGACTACCAAGATAAAAATTGTAGGGTAGGAATTTATTTAAGGGAGTGATAATGTAACTACTTAAAATTTTAGTTTAAAATAATAATACGCTTGATAGATTTTTTTTTTAAGGTTGGGGCCGAAGCCTCATTTTATTATTAATGAAAATCAAAGACCTCTTTTTAACTGGGTAGAGGGAGTCCCATTACCTATCCCGAAGGCCCAGTGGGCTTATAGCCCATTACATAGCCCATAGGCCCAATATTATGGCCCAATTGCCATTCTATGAATAACAACCTAGCTACTACAGTACCCGCACAGTACCGCCACTGCTACAGTGCCCTACTGCCGCTATAGTACCCGCCGATCTACAGTATAGCTGATGCTACAGTACCGCTACAGTCCCGCTACAGTGCCCTGCCGCCGCTATGAAAATATTATTATTTTATTATGACTATTATAATCTAGCTATTAAATTAGAAGGTATTAATAATAATAACCATATTATGAAAAATATTTATAAAGGACTTAAAAAATGAAAATGCATTTATTTATACATAATAAATAAGTAGTCAATTTTATGTAAAGTCATTTTATACATAAAAAATGGTTTTTATGACATTTTTTACATGAACAATATAATTAATTTTTTCCATTTTTAGAAATTTTATTTGAGAGAATGAATATAAATTTTAAAATCATCATTTCAATATAATACTATAGTTAATTCTTTGGGTCTTTCATAAAAAGGTATATTTTGTAGTGAATAGTAAAAAATAACCATTTTTATAAAACTATCTTTTATTTTCATTGATTCAAGTAATTTAAAAGCCATTTTATTTTTTGAATTTGATATTAAAGAAACATAATACTTTTTTTACTAGATAAAATTTAATTAAGTACATTGGAATTAGTATTATACTTTATTTTGAAATAAGATCATTTTTATGATTAAAATTTATTTTTCTATTAACTATTTTTCATTTAATTTTATGCATTTGTATTAAAATTTATTTTATACACTTATATAAATTGAATTTAGGAAAATTTTATTTCATATTTGGAATATGGTGGTTCAAATTTTCTAAAGAGGTCCATTTTATTTTTTTCATTAAGAATAATAACTATGGTAAATATTTGTCACCTCGATAAGGGTAAAATGAGTAAAATAAGGTTAAACTATATGATCAGGCCAATAAATATCCCAAAAAAACTTTACATTATTTCATTTTATAGGATCATTTTTACCTTAATCATCTGTTATTCTATGTTCTGTAAATTCATTTCCGCTTTCCTTTGATAATGACCATAATATTATTTTATGTAAAGAATAAATACAAAATGTAAGTCTCTTTATTTTAAAATATATAATAATTTTATTGGGATAAAATGAGGTTATGTTTGGTAATAAATGTTTATTGAAAACTTGAATGAATTTTTTTATCATGTAAATTTATTTTTAATTTTTAATCATCTAATAATTACCTTAAATTTTTACGCAACACCAACACAGTGTTTCTTCAAGTAATAGAAAAAAATGATTTTAAAAATATTAAATGTAGTAAATTTTGGTTTATTATTATGTTATAAAGAAACTTAGGTAAATATAAAATCTTATATATATTTTGAAATTTTATATTAGAATTAAATGTCTATATTTTTTCTATTAATGTCAAACAATTTGAATAGTTTCAAAAAGGAAATTAATGGTATCTTATATTGAATAATATTTTATTAAATGATTAAAAATTCATAAAAATATTGTTTTTCCAAGTGAATTTTATATGGTTTATCATATCAAATATTTCCCAATTATGGGTCACTTTTCATTTTATAGTGACTTTCTTGACCCCTAAATAGCAAATCACTTTGATATCATAGTAATTATCAAAAGGGTTAATAAGGGGATAAATTAAGAGATAAGGGTTAATAAATCACTAAAACTCGTGTAAATTTTATTTTATGAGAGGATTTAAGCTCATGATCATCCTGAATTTTAAATATATCAACTTGGTTTCAATTTCACTTGAAAAAAATATCATGTTTGAATCTTTTATGTAATTATATGTGCAATTTCATTCACTACAAAAGGAAAACAACCCTCCTCTCTTCCTCACACAACCATGATTCACTTAGATCAAACAAACCATGAAAAAACCTCTTAAAAATCCTTATCCAAGTTCTATAGATTATTTTTTCTTAAAAATATCATCCTTATGGTTTCTAAGGATAAATCCATGGGTTGTTCTTCAAATGGGAGGTAATTGTCTTAACCGAGAATTTTCATTTTACTTACTCTACTACCTACATCAATTCAATTCAAAATATTCCATTATAAAAACATAAGTATCTCCCATATAATGATATCATGTTATATTAATTTTATAACCTTATTAATCTCTTTTTTCCATCAAATGGGAAATGAAAGCATCGCTTGTGTGTACGTGTGGACTACCACCTCACCGAAATGATATGATTAATTTTCCATCACCACCTAACATAAATATTTATAATTATTGATTTAATAAATATTTATTATATTTGTGATATAATAATTATTATTTATTGATAAAATACTATATATATTCCTTTTCTTCTTTTCATTAGAAAATGAAAAATCCATTCATGCTTACGTGTAGACTACCGTCTCCATGAACGATTTAATTATTTTTTCTATAAATACTTATAATTGATGGTTATAAATATATATATATATATAATTAATATATATATATGATATATATATATATATCATGATTAAAATTCTATATATGATGGAACCATAACCATGATGTATGTACTAAAACTTTAAAACTAAAACTTATAAGAAAAAAAAACATCTAACACCCGAAAAACAAAGATTTTATTAAAGAAATAATAATAAATTGGTGTGAAATTTTATAAGTGGGTCATATATGGTATTATAACTATTTATATGGTTATGGAATAAAATTATAATAAATTTAAATTTATTATACATGATTTTATAGTTCTTACAAATAAAATCAAATTTGAGGTAAGGGTTTCTTGTCTCAATATTGTTTTATTGAGCCATGTTTGATGTTATACACCTATTTATGTTTATAATGTGTATATACTACCCCTTTGATAAGTTATATCTTGGAACCTTCTTAATTAATGGTATCTAAACTTACAATTTTAATTATTTAATCCAAGGTTTTTTGATTCGAATGTTTTCAAAATAGTAATGGTTTATCATCTAAAACTATCTTATTTGGGAATTGTTATGATATATGTAACATATTGTTACCCACTCTCAAGTATTTATCTTATCCCTTATCATTTCCTGTTTTTTGTTGGTAATAATGATGATGAATTTCATTTACTAAGAACCAATTTTTTGGGGATGTATTTTTTTTTTGAATTAATGGATTTGGGGCATAAATGTGTTAAAGGATTTGTTGGGTTCTCCCCAAGTATGGAGAATGATGAAGGAGTTTTTGGGATTTTATAAAAAATAACCTATTTTCTATCTTCTAGATGATTACACACTATGTAAAGGAATTATACATTGTATAAAGGATGCCATGAAGTTGTTGTGAATCTGATTTAGGGTGGGAAGTTTACTCATCATGTATTTGGATTTCATGCCATGTAAATGTAAAATCAAGTTTTTAATAAAGGAGAATGTTTTTTAGCATATTTGGGTTTTGTGGATTACACGACATGAAAATGGGTATCAAACTATGTAAATATTGTGAGTTTTTGTTTTAGGGTTCTATATGAGTGATTTTTTTCCATTCATCCGTGGTCATATTCCCTCTCAAACTAAGAGCTATCCCATGAGATTTTGGAGACCTCCACTACTTATGAATCATTTTGTTCAGTGATTGATCATCATTGTGGTTTTAGTTCATTTATCTGGGTGATTATTCCTAATGTTTCTTCCTTTTCATTGATCGCAGTATCCTTATTATGCTATGGTTATAGATAGGTTGATATTTCATGTTAATTACCCTTATTTAATTTTAGATCTCTCATTATATCTTACTTTGGAAGTTATCTCTTGTGTCGGTTGTTGTGAAACATATGTGTTTATTGAGGTATGTTTTGATATGTTCCCTGTACAGACCGTTTTTATAAATGGAATCAATTTTGAGATGTGTGGATTGATTCTATGGCCTCTATTGTTGTTTTTGTGTCCTTATTTGTTAGTGGATCCCTTTTTAGGCATGTGTGACCCGAGTTTGAGTTAGGTGGTTCTATATCTAGAATATATCAAATGAACTTCATTATACTTGTTTTATAAATATATTTATAAATGAAAATGACATAATTAATTTATTTTTGTGTGTGTGTGGAAATGGGTTTTAATAAAAGATGGTTTCCCATTGTTTTTGTCAAATAAAATAGTATTTTCAAAGCATTGTGAAATGGATTTATGAAATAAATTTCAATGAATGTTTTTTATGAAATGGTTTGGAAAATAGAGAACATATAAATATTTGGGTAATTAGGTGTAAAGTTAAGCTTAGTTCCATCATCCATATGTTATCGGGGGTTTATTCATGTGATGTTCCTCTATTCCCTAGGTGTTTTGTTCTAAGTAATTAATATTCTAAGTTTCCTGGGATTTACTCATGGGGTGTTTCTATTCTCTTTAGGCCTATGATCTAAGGAATTGATTATAGACATGTCATTGGTTATGGTATGAGTAGTTTCATAAACTGATATATAGTAATCCTTGGCTTAATGTTACCTGTTCTTTTGGCTTGTACTATTTTAGTTTCTACTTCCATGGATTTGATATAATATGGGATATATTATTTTATTTGATTCAATATATGTGAAATGATTTGAAAATATTTTTAAATTTATTATTTAATAAATGTAGAAAAATGGGAAATTAAATTATTGTCCATGATTTTGATGTAAAATATATGTACTATTTATCATGCCTTATTTTCTTTAAAGTTGATCATGTTAAGATTATTTTACAGATACTTGATATGTAACACCTTGTTGGGATCCTGCCAATCTTTCTAGATCACACCCTGCACACCCCTTCAACAATGTGTAGACCTTTGTATGTATTTTGATATAGGGAAAGGGAATGTGTCATAGTGAGGCGGTGAGATTTTCTGTCAGCTGTGTCTGGGTAGCTTGTTGTAAGATAGTGGGAGTATTTCCACGCTATCACATGGAGTAGTTAGTTTTTGTTTTAGTAAACCTTTTATGTCAGACTTATTCTAAGGATTTTTTTACATCTTTAAGTTGTATCATTCCCATTGTCTTTATTCATCAATAGAAAATGTTGTCTCTTTTGTTGTATCTTTCTATTATATGTATATGTATGCCATGTTGTTGCTTCACGTTGGGAAAAATTATTACCACTATTTCTTATTTGATGCCCAAGTGATATTCACCAGCCCATGTAGATTGGGAATTCCCTTTGGGTATGTAGAAATTCAGTTTGGGTACCATTCTGGCTAGGTATCTATGTAAGGTTTACCACAGTTTGGTATCAGAGGTGGTTTATCCTCAAGATTCCTTGTCTTGGGATATTTAGTAGACTAGAGATAGGATTGTTGGGACCTAAGAGGTAGGTTATCATGAGTGCCTGGCCAAATCATTCTAGAATGAGACAGAAGTTACCATGGGATGTTGGGATGCGTGTCTCCTGTTTTGAGTTCTTTATTTTAATCTATGATTTTTCTTATGGTTTTATGGTTTGAACTAAGATCATTCTATTATCTGATCACTTATTCTATTTTTGTATATAGTAGTATGACTTGAATATGTGTTCCATAGATTCTTTAGTTGGTTACAATGGATTATCATCAAGGGAATCCTCCTATAGAAAATAATCTTATCAAGGTTATCAAGTGGGTAGTTTGTGTTATTGAACAGAATGTATCAAAAGTCCAGAACACAGTTCTATAGGTATATCCAGGATATGGATAAGAAAGGTATCGATCATGAGAGTTATTTTATGGTAATCCACTATCATTTATTGGTATTAATGAACCTAAATATTTAGAGGAATATTTAGAAAATTTTGATCATATCTTTTACTTCCTAGATTCACTACAGAATATCAAGATGAAGTGTGTGGCATTCAGACATGAGGATCCTAACAAGCGATGGTGAGATTCCATGATACATATAGATAGGAATGTGTTCTTGGACTGGAATGGTTTCAAGGAAATATTATTTTAGTAGGTTTATATAGAGTCTCTGATGATGACATAGTATCTGGAGTTCCTCTATTTTAATTAGGGAGAGTATTCGGGGTCAGTGTGCACCAATAATTTTTTTGAGCTTGTTTATGTTTCTCCATAGGTGTTAAAGAATGACCAATTGAAATCATAAAAGTAACTATATGGTTTTTAATAGTATATCATATTTGAGATATTCATGTTGAATATTTCAACTTATAGAGAGATGGTAGATAGTAAATTGATGTAAGATATGAACATGGGAGGAAATTTTGATATTCTTTCCATTATCTTCTACCCAGTGGCAGCTTTTGTGGCATGAAATGAAAAATAGGAAGTATAAATATCATCGCAAGAGTGGTGGAGCTGGTTCTCCATGGTATGCCTCCTCTAAACCCTCAGTTATAGCTAGTTGTGTGCCCCTGTCTTGCTATCAGAGTTAAAATCTCAAACACACTATGAGTTCTTATCCTGCACCAGTAATGATGAATAAGAGTTTTGGATGTTATGGTTTTTTGCAATGTTTCTATCAGGATATGTCTATGCCACGATAAAGATAGGGATTTACAGCTCCAAAGGCTAATGTGGTATATTAATATGCTTTAAAAACTATAGGGATCCAGCCACATGCCCCATGAGGGAGTCACCTTCACATAGTATATGACTTTCTAGTGGAGGAAGACTCAGGTAAAACAATAGTTAGAGGTACCATATTTATTGTCTTGTTTCTTATTATACTAGGGTTGATTGTTATCATCAGATTGTCTCGTTTCTTTCAGTGGATGGGAGCTCATGGGTGTTTCAATGTCCTAGAATTCTTGTACCAAATAACCCACTAGCTACCAAGGATTACATGTGCTCAATAAATCAAAAATAATAATCATAAATTCATCACATTTCAAATGAATCGTCATTTATAGTTAAATTTATAATTTTATGTTTCAATATTCCAAATTAATTTGAAAACCAAAACATAGGTTTTTTAACATTTCATTCCCTTTTCAATCAAAGACCTATGATGGGTTTTCATCATTTCAATATAATACATTTTCTCAAAATTAACCTCAAATAATTTCATCAATTCCATCATTTTCTAAATTTATCTCACAATTCTAACTCCATTGGAATTTGGGGGTTTTCTCAAAAATAAATGTCATTTCCAATTTCATAATAAAATGATTCCAAGACATGTTTTTATAAATCAATTAAAATATATTTTAAAAAAATCAAGAATTTTTTTTTCAATTACATGGAAAATATCAAATTGAACCACCTACCATTAGTTCAAGGACACAAACTATCAAAACTTACCCTGAGAACTCCAATGATGACTGAAGGAATTGAAGATCTATGAATAATTCTAGAATCAATATCTAACAACAGAAGTATTAGATATATTTAAATGGGTTTTAGATCCATCAAAATCAATATGATCTAAAACTATCTATGGAGGAGAGGAAGGAAGATCCTAAGAAAACACCCAAGAGGACATTAAATCACTAGAGAGGGATGAGATCTTCCCCCGACACTATTATTATCCAAGGGAAGAGGTTTCAGGATCCAAATTTTATTCTAGGGAGCCTTCATGAAAAGAAAATTCATATTATGTCCAAACAAGGTTATTGAGAACTTAAAAATAGGGTTTATGAATTTTTAATTAAATTTTTCAGAATAATGAAAAACTATGTGCATCGTTTCTTGGAGAGGTATGCACTGTAAGAAAAAATTTGTTCCATAACTATAAACCCCTGCTGGTCCTCTATTTTGGGGGAACGGTTTGGCTGCATAGTTAAACTAACCATGCTTTAACTGTGCATTACCCATTCTCCATGGAATGCACAATTTAGAGTGGTGGCCACATGGTTTTACAAACCGTTCCCCCTAATTGTGTGCCTACCTCTAGTGGCTCTCAATAGGGCACATAGTTTGTTATGACAAACCTCATGGTTTCCTTTAACCATTATCTAACTATTCACAGTCCAAGGATCATCCAAAATCCTCCAAATTTCACCAAAAACACCCTAATACAAGACCCAAATAAAAGGCAAACAAATAAGGGTCAAGGAATACCTGAAATCATGTAACAAGATGTTACAACCTGTCCACCATAAAAACAATATGTCCATATAATTCCTATCAAGAAATATCATAGAGGTGAGTCCACTCCTCTCTCATCAATGTCTCACACTATCAAGTATCATGTCAACCAAAATCATGATACCATAGAACAAGAACTAAAAGTATTTTCCTCCCATGAAGTAACTTTATATTAGAATCAAAAATCTTTACTGGATTCTCATTCCTAGATAAATCAAGCTCAATATCAAGATCCTCCCAGCTTAAGACATGATATGGGTCAGAGAGATACATTCTATGTAGTGATACATAGAACACCTTTTGTATTGAATTCAACTGTGGTGGAAGCAATATATGGTAATCCACTTTACCCAACTTCTTAACAATCTATAAAGGACCCAAAAACCTCAAGGAAATATTCCTTGTTTCCTAATATTTTGGTAAACCAACATATGAAAAACTCTCAATAACACCTGATCACCAATAAAAAAAATATAACAATCATTGGTGATGATTAGAAAAATTTTATATTGGATCTGTTCCATCACCATTCTATGAAGAATCAAACTAATCTAATTTATTATCTCTTACACTAGACTTTGTCCAACCAAGGAATTTTCCATAATCTCCAACCAACACAATGAATATTTACACAGGTATTCATATCATGCCTCAAACTGTTCCATACTAATGGATGATCGGTAACTGTTTTTATAAGAAAACTCAACCAATCCCAAGTGGATATACTAATCTCAACCAAAATTGAGGATGCAAGCATGGATTGTGACTTACAAGATCTGTATATCCCATTCTATATGGTCATCCATTTACGTATGATATGTCATTTTCAAGATCACTTGAGATCTATTTCCATCCTATAGGCCTCTCCAAAAATGATAAGTGAACCAGATATCCCTATCAGAGACTATCATATATGGAACACCATGCAACCTAAAAACCTCCTGTATGTATAGACTTCCCAATTCCTCAACATTGTTTGTATCATGAATGGGTATAAAGTGATATGATTTGGTTATAATTCTGATTACCACCCATATTTTGTTCTTATTCTAAGGGGTATGAGGAAAACCCACCATGAAGTCCATAGAAATATTATCTAACTTTCATGTTGCCATTGGAAATGGACAAAAAAAACTAAAGGTTTTTGGTGCTTGACTTTAACCTTTTGGAAAGTATAAAAACATGAAACAAATTCAGTGGTGTATCATCTCATACCTGGACACTAGAATCATCATTGAAAATCATAAAACAACTTTTATGATACTTATTTCACTGCCCACTAATAACTCTGAAAGTGTCCCATCACAGCCTTGTTTATAGAACAATTATCAGCGTACTAGTTACGGATACATAGAATACCCTCTTTGTAGAAATACCACTCAGTGAAAGTCTCCCAACCATAAAGAGAGTCCCTAATTCCATATAATTCATCATCATGCTACTGATCCTAAAGAATCATCTTGATAAGAGAGGAGGCCAATTGAACAATGGTTAAAATAGCCTCAAAATCATTATCTTGGACTCCCAAGTGAAACTGAGCAAAGATATCCATCAAATTATACTCTTATGATAATTCTTTCATGGCATGTGTTAGATGTAACCTACTCAAACTATCGGTGATTACATTAACCTTGCTCGAGGTATAAGCAATGTCAAAATCGAACAACTTCAAGTACTCCACCCAATGCCTCTAATATAAATTCAAATCTTTTTTAGAGAATATATGAATCAAGATTTTATGATAAGAATAAACAGTAAAACTTTCACTAAAAAGATAATGTTTCCAACCATTAAAATCATTCATCACATATGCAAGATCAAGATCATAGGTTGGATAATTATTATCATGTGGCCTAAGATGTCTATATCCATAGTCAATAACATGTTTACCTAACATAAAAACACAACTAAAACTGAAACCTGATGTGTTATAGAATACGAAATCTCCCTACCCAGCCTCTAGAAGAGTCAACACCAACATAATAGTCAAAAGATATTTATACTAATGAAGAAATTCTATCACTTATCATCCCAAATAAATTTCAATGATTTCTATGTCATTGTGGTCATTAGAGAAGACAACTTTAAAAACTCTTAAAAAACTGGAAGTAATACCCCACTAAGCCCAAGAATATTTGAATCTCAAAAAAAAATTGTGGTTGTTCACATGAAGTAATAGATTTTAAATTTTTAGGATAAACATAGATACCATGTTCTGAGACCACTTTTCTGATGAACATTATTTATTGAATCCAAAAAAAACATTTTGAAAGGTTGGAATAAACTTGGTGATCTCTCAAAATTCCCATCACTTTCCTCAAATAACACACATGATCCTCCTTGGTTTGAGATTAAATAAGAAATTCATCCAAAATAACTAAAATTAATGTGTTAAGGTACTCATGGAATATCATGTTCATGAATTCCATGAAATCTACAAGAACATTGGTTAGAAAAAAAGGCATGAAAATATACTCATAGTGCCCATACATACTTCTAAAGGAGGTTTTTAGGATGTTAGAAAATTTAATTCTCAACTCATTGTTTCCAGACTGAAGATCAATCTCTAAGAACCACTTCTCCCCATCAAACTAGTAAAATAGATCATTTATTTGATGCAATATATACTTGTTCTTTACCATAAATTGGTTGAGTGTCTGGTAATCAACACATTGGTAAATCACACCATCATATTTCATGAAAACACAATAGGTGTCACCCCATGTGACACACTCAGGCATATAAATACTTCCTCAATAGAATCATCTAATTGATTCTTCAACTCTTACAACTATTTTGGTACCATTCGATAAGAAGATATAAATACCGATTGAGTAATATGTACTTAATCAATAGAAAACTTCATCTCTCTTATCGGTGGAAAGTCATAGAAATCATAAGGAAAAACTTCAGGAAAATTGATGAAAACTAGAGAGAGATAATAAATCAAATATTATCACTCCAAGTCAAAGTAAAACACTGATATTACCCTTCCCAACTTAGGAAAATAGGGTTTTTATTTACTCAAACTCAGGTCACATTGTCCCTAAAATACATGGCCCACTATATCAGGCATGATAAAGGAGACCCACCAAAAATAACAGTCAATCCAAGCCTGATGGGTGATCATCCAATCCATCCTAATAATTATATTTGGAAATTTTATATCAATAAATAGAAAATTGGAGGTATGATAAATCTTTGACAAGGAGAAAACACAAGCAGGACACTTAGGACCCTGCACTTTCTTCCTTATGAGGGGAATAACAATATCCATCACATAAGATAGAAGCTCTATATGAAGGGTTAGAAAATAAATAACATTGGTCAATATGAATGAGTGAGATAAACCAGTTTCAAATAAAAAACCACTAAGGATGAAGTTATAGTGATGGTACCTCTCACATTCGTTGGACCCGTATCAACTTCTTATGAAGACTCTTTCATTTCATGAATAATATTTGTTCTAGATGTCTAAGGAAAGAACCCCTTTTTATTGAATCATATAATTGCATCACAATGATTTTAGGTTCTTATGAGTCTGTGTCATGATGTGGAGTAAAAAAAGATATGATATAATTTCTTTAAGTGACCTAAGTATCCTTAGAAACTACAAATCTTGGGCACTTCAGTGAAACCCCATTTCGAATTCCCAACCTTTATACCCTAGAATAAAGTGAAAAGGCCTCTACTAGGCACTATAAGAGGTCTGGAAGAACCCTACTATCATGATCCACTATGAGACTCATCACACTTCTGCTTTCCTTTAAAGGAACACACATAACAACCACTTGGAGAAAGACGAACTCATGACCACCATGACCTATGAGGGAAGTCAAGCTCATCCATCAGTTCTTGATCTAACACCTCCACTTAAGAAGTAATATTTAGCCTGAAAACATAGGATCCAATATCAATATGAAGTCCCATAACAAATCATTGTTTCTTCATCTTATCATCAGTCACAATCTCAGGAGAAAACTATACCAGCTCAATAAATTGGTTTTTTTATTGAGTCACGGTCTTGTCACTTTGCTCAATAAAGTAGTTTTGTTATTGAGTCATGGTATCTAAAACATTTTACCAACCCATGCACCTCCCTCCAGTGGATATCAATAGGTTTCATGGTTTTTTGGGCCAAATCACATAGTTTTCTCTAACCATGAACCAACCATTCACAGCCCAAGGAACTTCCAAAATCCTCCAAATTTCACCCAAAACACCCCAAAACAAGACCTATAAAAAGTGAAACAAAAAATGGTCATATAATACCTAATAAAAGTAACGAGATGTTACATACTGTATTTAAATTCAATTAAACATATGATTTATATGGATTAATACACATTGTTACAATTTTTATCCTTTAAGGTTTGATTTTATTTATTTTGGTTTAATTTTATTTTATTTATATCTTGTTGGTTCAAGTATGTTAGCGTAATATTGTTCCCTTTTGGTTTATTATTATTTCATTATGTTTGATTTGGATTGGGTAGGTATGGAAAGTGATGTTTATTTATATTTAGTTTCATTATATTCCCACCACTTTAGTTACAATGTATAGTCGACAAGTATATATATTCATATTAAATGAATCTATTTACATATTTATTTGATAATATTATCTGAAACTATATATATGTTAATAAATTTTAGTGTTTACATGTTAATTTAGTTTAGATTTACAAATTTTCATGTGTTAATATTATGTGAAGAGGTTTTCTTGTTTATATTTTAATATTAATTCAAATTATTATACTATATAAACTAAAATATTTAATCATTATATCAAATTTTATACATGTGTTTTAAAATTTAAAATATTTAAAGGAATTTTTAAATTTAGTTTGAAAGTATTTTTAAAGAATATTTTAAATAATCTTTAAAAACTATTTAAAATGTATTTTAAAACCTATTTTTAAATTATTTTAAAAAATATTTTAAATAATTTTAAAAACTGTATAAAAGAATTTTTAAAAGAATTTTTAAATCTTTTTAAAATAATTTTTTAAAAATTATTAAAAGTAATTTAAAAATACTATTTAAAAGTTCTTTTAAAAAATTTACTACCTAACATAGATATACCGAGATCACCTTTAAAAAATGGTAAATAATTTTATGAATTTAACATGGTGGTTGTGCAAAATTTTGGATTAAAAGGTGTTGAATTTATATGATCATGTGTTTTGAAATGAAAATTATTGGAGTGTTTTTTTATAAATAGGGTGTTGATTGTTTTTGGTGTTCCTTAGTTATAATTTCCATGAATGGTGAGGTTTTGGAGGTGTTTTGACATTTAACAGGATTATATTAAATAATGTTAAATTATTCTATGAGTCAAAGATGATAATGTGAATTGAAATTGAAGTGGATGTCTAGGTTTTCCATTAATAGACATAAAAAATTAAAAATTTCTTGAAACATAGATGTTTGGAAAGTTATAGGATTTGGTGTCTTAATCTATAGTTTCACTAGTAAATTGAGTTAGGTGTTCATTTTTTTGTGTATTCTCTTGGCTTCTTTAATCTAATAGTTATTCGGAAATGTAAATGAGTTTGGGTGTTGTGTGGATACTGGATTAAAGTGATAAAGGTTGTGTTGTTTTTTTAGGTTTCCTTATTCATGGGATAGTTCCAAATATAAAAGTGATGAGTTAAATACACACCATGTGTAATTACCTTCCCATTTATAAATTCATGATCCATTTTCATTTCTATTGGTCCATAATTAAACTCAGGTGTCTATGAAAAATATATGTTTCCTCTCATTTTACAGTATCATCGTCCTCCCAAATGTGTGGAGATACTTCATAGAATATTTCTTTTTTTATTTTCTTTTTGATGAATCCTAAAAAATATTCAATAATAAAGAACAATGTATTGATGTAAATAATCATAATTTTCAATCAGAAGCCTCAAATTTTAATAATACCTTAAACTCATCACTCTTCCAATGAGAAATAATTTCCTGATATTACATTATTGGACACTCATTTATGATAGGTATATCCTATAAATCTATTCCAACTCCAGAAACCTATCCATTATATAAGTCATGTTTATATGATCTCCATAGATAACTTAATTTCATTAGTTTTTTAGTCCTTACAACCTCAACATCGGGAAAAATATAATAAAGATCTACAAAAATAATTATTCAAATAAATAAAAAAATAATATAAAATTAAATCTAATTAAATTTCATACCCATATTTGTGCCCAAAAATTATCCTTCATTACATTTCCAAGGTGTTTCTAGGAGTCTGGATTCATATGAATTATGTTATAGTATTTGAATTGAATCTCTTTAAAACTCCTACATTCGGTCCCAATTTTATCATTCATTTGATTATCCAAATTATACTTGACTATTACCTTTGTGTGGTGGTTCCATGCTTCATGAATGAGTGTACGCCCATGAAACCTTATAGTTTCATATATATTTTTGAAATAATAACAGGGAACTATTAAATTAATACATATTATATTGAAATTAAATAATGGTCCCAAAATTTATTAGTTATCTATACATATACCTGATTCATGTTGATCAGTGGGTACTGCTATATCATTAGGATGTGAAGGATCTACAACCTATGTAGTATCAGTGGGGTCTAATTTCTTCTCATGATGATCAGTATGCATAGGAGGTTCAGAATACACCAGATCATAAATCAATGGATTATAAACATAAAATACCATAGATAAATAAGCGGTAGGAAATGGAGCTATTATGGATGTTTTTGGAAAAGGGTGATATGGATTGGGAGTGGTAGCTATCATTGGATAAAGAAAAGATATATGAGTAGGATCAGATGTAAATGGTGGTGATAATATAGGTAGTCTAAATATCCTTGGGGGCTCTAAGGGAATTGTGGGTTAATAAATTGTTCTACATGATATATCTTATGAAGGGTAGTTTTAATCAAGTATGACTAGGGCTACAAATTGCTCTAGTTTCCCCCCTCAGATCACTAGGCTGGACACCAATGCTACTAGGATGGTCAAAGAATAGTTTTCTCCTAGATAATGGTTCTTAATTAAAATTTAAATATTATTAATGGCATGAAATTATATATAATTGATATATGCATATATATTTTAAATAGTATAATTAGAACAGAAACCAAAGGATGAATTCCTATCTCTCTCGTGCAGTGATTATTATCATACACTCTCTTCCTTTATATCTCTTTAATTGTTTTTATTTCCTGCATTGCAAAATAAATATTCATTTAATTATAAGTTTGTAACTAATGTGTAATCTAAATAATAAAGAAGAGATGTCATGACTTTATTAATAGATTCCAACATTCAATCCAAAAAAAGTATATGTAATGAAATAACGTAATCATATCATATTTAGTCAAAAGAACATCAAAACATGAAATATGTGTCATATAAAAATTAATACATTCTAATCATCATGTTAAACATTGGTATGATATGGTTTTCTTCTAATATTTTCAATTTGATCCAATTCAGTTTTTGTTGGGTTATTTGGTCCATTTTTTCATTTGATTAAGTCAATTGTCCATTTTTGGGGTTCGTAATTCATTTTATTGTTTTTTTTTCATTTTAATTAGTTTAATATATACTTATTCAATTCATATTAATTTTTTTTCTAATTATATGGTTTCGGTTTTGTTTGGTTTTTAAAAACTAATATAGTTCAATTCAATATTAGAAAATGACACTCAAAAAAAATTGAAACCAATTTATATTTAAAATAAATATGAAGGATAAGTTTTATACAAAATGAAACCAACATTAAAGAAATTTAAATTGTACCAACCAGAAAAACCCAATCCGAGTTAAACCAAAAGAAATGAGAACACACACGATTGATTCTATATATTACCTACTACAACTTATGGATCACAATAAACAATAAAAATTAGAATAATTAAGTCACCATCAGTAATAAATTGATCGACACCAATGGGGATAAAAATGGTGTCCATTTCATCCATACCATCATCAAAAATATTTCTTTGGTTACTTCAATAATGACACTGAATTCAGGTCTCAAATGATCTTTCATATAAAAAACATGTTTCTATAATGATTCCAAAATATATGTCCTAATAATAGCAAGTATGTGATTCATTTCAATAACTTAAACTTTATAGCCATAAAAAAAATTCTTTGAGTTTTCATTGAATCAAACTCCGAGCATTTCATCATATCATCTCAACCATAGTAGTAATAATCCAATATTAATATTTTCTTAATAACTCTATAAGAAGATGAATTTTAATATCAAGGCATGTTATCTGATGCACTAGAAAAACATTCCATCATTATAGTTACCATAACACCATTATGTGTTTTCTCATGTTCACTACATGGTCATTGATAATAAATGTATACCCATTGGTCATAATTGATTTTTATTAACATAACATATATTTAGGAACAAGAAACTGAGATTTTATTTCTTTAGAGATAAATTAAATAGGTAAACTCAATGCCTGAAATATAAATGAATATTAAAATTAAAAGAATATTTATTTATATTATTTTATTGTAGTAATAATTATACCATCAATTTAAATGAAGAATGATACTAATTATTATGAAATGACTCCCTCGTTATCTAATTTAATGGATGATGATTTATATTTATAATTATTTTATGTTCCCTTATTAATAAGATAAAAATAGTTTAACACATATGTATAATTACATGTGATGAGATAATATATAAAATTTCAATTTACTTAATTTATGAAGCCATTTAAAAAATCATAGTTAAACAAGATTATGTGATGTGTAATCTCTCTATCTTCAAGGATTTATATAGTAAATGTATATGATCTATGAATTCCCCATATTTGGGGAAGTGATGAAAAAATTTGTTCAATTTTCTCATACTTCTCTTCTTTATTTATCATTGGATGGTTATGTCTTAAAATCACATCTGGAAAATAAAATGAATAGAAATTAATACATTTCTAAGATAAGTAAACTCTAACAATGGAACCTTTAGGATGATTCATGTTCTAGACATAAGACTTCAATGTGTAAATATTTTTCCAATTTTATACATCCAAAAAAATCAAAAAGTCCTCCAATAATTCTTTCATTAGAAGATGTATAACAAGATGCATATTTCATGCAAAAAATGATGGAAGAACAATTTTCTCTAACTCACACAAATTTAAAAGGTGCCTCTTCATATATATTTTTCAATAAATACTTAGAGAATTATTTATCATAAATATATCTATAAAAATGGAATAATCAAATAATTTCCACACTTACATTATTGGATAACATATGATGGATTTATAATGGAAGAAACTCTTGAAGAAGTATGTGATAATAATAATTATTTAGATATTTTAACTTCAACTCTCTTCTATTGAACCATTACAATATGTTTCTTCAATAGCCAATAGAAATCTTAACAGTCTATAGTACTTCTAGAAATTGATTTTTTTTATGATGGTTTCATCATAAAAGAAGCACATTGAAATTTCCTTTGATTTTTACTGATACACATAGGATGAAATTGTAATATTATACACAAATCCACCAAGTCATAATAACACCATAAATAATCTTTTCTTCCCCATAAATTTATAATAATTGAAAGAAACATTTCACATACTTTTTTTAATGTGACTTACATTTAAAAAATGACTTGATAAATTTGTTGTCCAATAAGGTAACTCAAAAAAGAAAATTTTCCTCTTACAATTGTAATCTCATTCAGTCGAAATGTTCTATATCTTGATTCCATCCGACCTTCCCCAAATCAAAAACCAACATTTTACCTATCATTAATCACATCAGTTACAAACATATGTTGAGGTGGATTTTTTGTCTCAATGGTATTGTTAAACCTTCGAAAATTATTCTAATATGGATGATCCAATTAAAAAAATTGTCGATGTCTCATAAACCTAAAAAAATGATATTTAAGTCTTCTATATCATGTATTCTTCAAACAAATGGACAAGAAATTTTTCCCTTCATGTTCTAGCGAGACATCATTACATAAGTTGGAAAATCATTTACTATTCACATAAGTGCAACACACACATGAAATATGTCTTTCAAATGAGCATCTTATTTTTTCATACCCAAATTCAAAATATACTTCAACTATTCTATTAAAGGTTGAAAGTACATATATATATATATATATATCAATATCTAGATGAAATGGTCCATATATGAGTATATTTGACAAAATGAATTTTTTTTCATACTCATCAATGGATAATGTTTATAAATGTGGATGAAAACTAAACATGTGTTTTACGAAGTAAGTATACAAATAAAAGGATAAAAATCATCACATGATAGACCCAACATCACATTACACACCTTAGATATAAAATTCAGGATATCGAGCATCTAATTTCCACCAAGTTAATCCATTTTCAAGATAGAGGATCTCATCATTATCCTTATTTATCTGATTGTCTTTTTATACTATATTTGTTTATATTTCATCAAAGTTGAAAACATTTTGGTGTCTAGAAATAAATGAAAAGTTATGTATTACTTTATACGCAAGACAAGATAGTGTCCCTTTAGTATTCGTCTTCCATCAAGATGTTCCACATTTTATATAATTTTTTAGGCTAGTGATTTTCTCCCAGAATAAGTTGAAATCTTTTAGGAAAACATGAATTTTCTCAACTAAGTTGGTGAATATACTAAAATTCCATATAATGGTGAAAGGTAATGCCTATGAGATCTAGAAGTAATTCCTATAAAAATATAAGAATAAAATCGATGGTGGTATTATAAATTCCATACATGGTTTTCCCATGTAATATACATATTAAAATTTCCATCATTATACCAAATTATCGATATACTAGAGTTATGGCAGCAACCTTTAAATTTTTCACCCTCTTAATAACATCATTTTTATTACGTTCTTCATGTTTACTTGTATAATTGTCTTTACTACTACAAAACACATATTTAATAGCGCTGGTATTTAGTAGTGATAGAAAAATTTTCTGATAAAGTGCATCTTTATGATCACTAATAAAGGTCCGCAATAAAATTAAATAATTAAAAAAATAAAAATAATTTTTTTAACAATTTCATTAATTAAATAATTATTGTTAAAAATGAATAAATTTAATATACATATATAAGATTTTTAAAAAATAATAAATTCTGTTTATTAAATATATAGATATGGAAAATGAATAAAATGAAATAATTAACCAAATAAAAATTTAAAATGAGTAAATTAAGAAAAATGATAAACATTTTATTAATTAAATAATTATTGATAAAAATGAATAAAATTAATATGAATATATATATATATTATTGTATATTAATAAATAGTATATATTAAATATATAGATTTATAAAATGAATAGATTGTAATAATTAAACAAAAAAATTACAAATGAATAAATTATAAAACCATTTATAAATTTATTAAAGAAACAATTATTAATAAAAATGAATAATTAATATATATATATATTAATCATAAATAGTAATAAAAAATACATTAAATATTTACATATATATAGTGAATAAAATGAAAATTAAATACATATTAAGGGGTTATTTATTTTTAATGTTGTTTGATTTTAAAATTTAACAGATATCAAACGTCATGCATTACATTGATTTCACATATATGTGGGTGTGTGGGTGTGTTTGTGTGTGTAATTAATTCATTTTTATATACAAATGCACACACAAATATATTTACGCAATATATAAAAACACGTACACCTAATATTTATGTAATTTATTCAAAATTTTGTATATTTTATAATTTTCATTATAAAATGATATATTATGTTTTTAATTGGTCAATTATATTTATTTACTTTTAATATTATTACTGTTAGGGTATTCATTTTTATTATTTTTTTATTTTTTATTTTATTTTTGAATTTGATTATTTTCTATTATTTATTTATATTTATTTATATTTATTTATTTACAATTTTTAAGTATTTTTAATATATATATATATCCATATATTTTTAATAATTTATATTTATTTAATAAAACTTATCAATTTTTTCAATATTTTTAAATTATACTCATTTTTAATTATTCAATTTCACTCATTTTTAAAATTCATGTATTTAAGATTATATATTCACTAATAATGTTAAAAATATATTTGTAAATAAATATTTATAAATAAATATATTTATAAATGTATATTTTCTATATATATTTATAATTTTATATATTTATAATTTTTATAAATAAATAATTATTATTCTAATTAGTATTTATATAATTATAAATAAATAATTATATATATTTAAATAATTATAAAATTATAATAAATTTATTTAAACAATTATAATTATAAATCCTTTATGAGTGCTAAATTTTTATCACTGATAAAAGGAATATTTATCAGTGCTAAAAAAGTTCTGTTAAAAAATATTTTTATCAATGATAAAATGTTAGTGTTGATAAATATGTCTTTTATTAGTGCATATCATTTTAGCACTAATAAAAGAGATCATTATCAGCACTTTTATAAAAGCATTGTTAAAATTTTATTCAATCTATTTAAAATAATCTTAACCGCTACTTAGTCAATAATGATTCTCAAGCTCTCATGGAACTCCTCTACTGGCGGCGCGACTCCTCTATACTCCCTGAGACAAATCAAGGCTAGAATATAATGTATGTTATTTTCTACTTTTCCTATATTGTTGTTTGATTTTTTGGGTTTTGCGTTTTGCGTTTTTTCACTATTCTTAACCATGATGAACCCTACACCTCATCTCCTCACCACAGAAATACAACGAGTGGTTATATTTCATATTTTTCCTCTATAGGTTTTGAGGAAAGAGATGTATGGTTTCATATTGTACGGTCAGTCGACATATGTGTATGGGACAGTATGGATAAATAAAATAGATTATTCACCACATGCTACTATAAAGTTAATGTTATATATATCCCTTAGCATTGACACAAGACTTTAGTGATCGGGAAGTGTGTATGAGGTGACGTGCTGACCTAAATTGGGAACTATTTGGGTATACTAAGTCAAAAATGTTAAAAAATGGAATTAGAGTGAAACTAGGGATATTGGTATTGATTATATTCAAAACAAAAAACTTTCCATACAAAATAAGTAATCCATAAATATGTCTAGATATCATAATTATGTTGGATACTTGAGTTACAATATGAAGTCTAGGTTGTTTTCTATTTATTTTTTCTTGACCCATCTTCTCCAGTATAATGCCTTTTATTTAAGAGTTGATAGGTATAGGAATTGGTAAGAATATATAAAATGTCATGTTCTTATATGTGTTTGATTAATTTTTTTTCTAGAATCAATTATAAATTTACATTAATATAAACATGAATAATGAATAAATATAATATTATTATTTACTTATTAATAATGGTTAGGTTTATATAACTTATAAATTGATTGAGTTTAATTAGTAACCCCCTCTATCTATACTATTAGTTAGTTGTTTCGTATTTACATTTAAAAAAATTATCAAACATATTTTAAATTATATTTAAAGTATGAAAAGAATTATTAAAATGGAAATTAATAAGAGAAAGGGGAAGAGTGTTCACATTTAATATAGATTATTTTGTTCCTTTTTCTGAAAGATTGTTGTTTATTGGAAGGGAAAAATTATGTAAATCTCTAAATTAATATAGAATATGTCACCACTACGACCCCTATATCTCTATATGAAGGATCCAGTGAACATACTTTGTATGCTAAAACTTATATTGATCCTTATGTTCTAAAGGTAATTATAGATATACTTCATGGTATGTGATATAATTTTTAATGACGGAAACATATAGTATCTGTAGTTCCACTAAGATTTTATGGTAATATATCATAATAATAAATTTAGTATTGGATTGAATAAATTCATTTCATTTATAAGAGTAAAAAAATTTAGATCAATACTAGGCATAAGTTGAAAAATTCACCCTTTAAATGGATGTGGGTTATTAGAGGGATCTTATGGTGTATTAGAAAAATATCCCAAATTGGATGGTGAGGAATCCTTGAGTAGACGGAAGAAATTTCAAATATAGGTGGGGTTAGATTAATTTATTCATGGCCATTAGAGTGTAGGTATTCCAATTTCTCTTCAATTGAGGATAATTTTTAAGTGATTCCATCTCTATAGGTTCCTATGAAACTTTAATCCTTATTTCCTCTTTGATGTGAAAAAATTCCATCGATGTGGTCAGTTGGGGAACCTCCAATGGTCCTTTTGATCTATTCCATCTAAGAAGGGTCATTAGATATGGTTGGTAGATTATTCATGGTTGAGTAGTCTATTGATGATTCAATATAGGGTTCTTATATAGTGATAGGTACAATCCTTGTAATATTATACTCTTGTCAATGGTCTTCGGACACAGAAGCTTCCTATTCTTTATTTATGAGTATCTTATATTTCATCTTAGATTGAGATTAGAACATATTCATAATGTTATTAACATTAATATTATATATAAGTAAACATATGGAAAAAAGAGTAATTAGTGTCAATTTTATTTATGATTATCTTATCTCTCTCTCCCTTACTTATACCGACACAATGCCACCCCTACTCTATAAACTCATTCCATCTTTATACGAGACCACTATGAACTTTATCTCTATCTGCTATTGTGAAAGAAACATAAAACACATAATATTCATAGGAAACATAAATAAGTTTTCATAAAAAGGGACCACGGGTTTCACAAATAAGGTTGTGTAAATTTGGATTCATTTTCTTAAGATAGATATACAATACAATACACTCTGTGCATAAAACTCCACAACTGCATGCATATTGAATGAAAATTATTACTATATTAAAAAAAGATATAATAATTCAATACTATAGTAAAACTAACCTTCACTACCTTTACTTAATCCATCTTGAGATTCTTGATTGTCTTCTATCTCTTGATGATGGATTTGTCTTCCTCTTTCAAACTATACTTCCTCCCATCATTGTGGTTCCAAAATTCCTTGATGACATGACTCCAACATGGATTGTATTTATTAATATCCATCAAAGTCACGACCATGGATTTGAATGTTGCATATCCCAACTCATTCTTCCACTCTTTCAACCACTCATCCTTCTCATTTACTACTTTCTAGGAACCTAAAAAATGACACTGAAAAATTAATCAAAACATAATGAATGGTTTTTTTGTTTCTTGATATTAATTTTCTTATACAACTCACTTAGTTACTTTAGACAACACATTGTCAAAAATTACCTTTATTTTGATTTTGGTCACATTGGATCTTATCAGAACTCTCCGGTTAAAAATACTTGGATGAGAATACTACTATGATGAGTCATATAATCAGAATCTTAAAGGTATTCCTCCATTAATGAGTAGACCTCTCCAACCCTATTTTCATATTCATCTTCAAGATACTTTCTCTAGGAAGCTTTAAGAAATGGATGGTTTTCATTCTCTTCCATATGCCTCACATAAATACCACCAAAAGTTTTTTTCTCCTCTAATCCCTACCAAAAAAAGAAACATTTCAGAGGAAGTGGTAAATAATAAATGTTTGTGAGTGGAAGTAAATGACTTCGAGTGAAATTCATGTGGATTTGAATGTTCATTACTCCATTTTTTTAATGTAATATGTTAGAATACATTATTAAAATTTCCTTTAAGTTGTTTTTTAACCTCAGTGGAAACTCAAATTTCATCTCCCAAATAGTTATTATTGAATTTTGTTGTTTGAGACTCATCTCCCATCTCTTCAATGGTTCTTAAACTACATTGAGCAGTAATCAACCAAAATGATCATGGGATGAATTTTGGTTTTATTAATTCAATAAACATAGTTGGATGTGCACAAAATATGGGAGATAAATATCGAACAACAAAATGCAAAAATAATTGTTTAGGAGTCATGTCATCAAGGGACTTTGGAACCAAAATAATGAGAGGAAATCTAGTTTGAAAGAGGGAGTCCAATCCATAATTAAGAGATGTAAGATAATCAACATCTCAGAATGAATTAAATAATGGTAGTGAAGGTTATTTGTGTTTCATTATTGAAGTATTATATCTCTGTTCAAGATAGTAACAATTTGAAAGCAATATGCATGTAATTGTGGACTTGTATGGATCGAGTGTACAGTATTGTTGTTATTCAATAAAAATTAAATGTTTTCCAACTCATGCAGAAAATTTCTTCTACATGGGATGATGTTATCAATGTTGGGTAATAATAGACTATTGATGATGAAAATAAGTAATTATTAGGGAATAAACAATAGTCTGATGAAAAAAACAACGATGCAGTATCACAGTGCTGAATAAAATTATCAAGGAAAGTGTTTAGGGCATAAAATTTGAGGTCAGTTGGAATCATCATGAACAACCTATTAACCACACAAAGTCAATGTTAATTAGTTATCTTAGGGTCACAATGAGTATGAATGTGCCAATTGATATTTATTCATGGCGTTGTTTTAAACCTGTAATGAAGGAAATCCTTTGGAAATATATAACAGGAATGTTACAATAAACTTTCTCTATTATACTTAAAAATTATATAATGAAACATTGATTTAATTTCCATTATTCCTTGAAGACTTAATTTATTTTATAATATTTATATAATAAATTTATCTTAATATCCACTATAAAATCTCATAGAGGATTTCATACTCTTATTAAAAAGTTACATATTAGGGATGCTGAGGGGAAAATAAATCCTCACCCACCACTTAGTTATGTACACATTATAAAGTGGGAAACATAGACTACTTTCATAAATCGTCATAGTGAGAAATAATTTTAGGTTAATTGTTGTCAAAAATATATTATTTGACATTATTTATTTTAAGCAACTTGATTTAAAAAAAATTATTTGTGAAATAGTAAAGAGTAATGAAAATAAAAAATATGCATCAAAACCAACACACCCCAATCACAAAGCAAGGATGGAGTACACTACATTAGAGAATAAATAGGTATGTATTTTAAATTAAAAATAAAAGTTTAATTATGTGATATGAAACCACATTTTTTCCTTTTTTTATATGTAGATTGATGGATCAAAATTTGAAGCCACTTCCATCCCACTTCATGTGCTACGGAATGAGGCTCATGTAAATAAAAGGAGTAAATTAGTTGATGAAAACAAAAAAAAATGGGAAGCATGTGTATGTATGAAATAATTTTAATTAGTTATGATTTATATTAATATTACATAAAAATATCTATTAATTGTTTATATTTTTTTATATGCTTTATACACAAGAATATAAAACGGCCATACCAAAAGAAAAGATACTTTCAGTAGATTTGAAGTGGCATGGAAAATATGGTCGCGTTAGAGGAGTAGGTTTTAGATTCTCTATTAAAACATGTTTCAAGAAGATAAATCCACATGAAGATACATATAATATGGTGAGATGATTTCAGACACAAATAGACTCACTGCAATATGTTATTTTATGATCTGGTTTGGTAGACCAATGTATAATAAAGGATCAAAGAAAACCGACAGTGGAGAAAATATCCACATATGAACCAAATGATCACACTAGTTTAAAGGATAGTCATTCCTCCCAAACGAATACCTTACCGAGGGTAATCAATTTTTTAATTACTTTTTCTCCTAAATTTGAATGAAATAACATTCGATAACATGATATTACTGAAATTCTGTAGGGTAAAGTTGTATGTAATTTGTATATTTCAACACCCACGTTCCACTGTGTTGTGATGGGTACAATATCTAATATCCCAAGAGATCGGATACACAATCAAGACCTTCTAAAAGATCACATGAGAGTGGGGATCAAGGTAGCTTATGAGCTGACTGTTAAGCTGCATGTTCCACTTGATGGTATGAATATTACAATGGTCGAAGCCGCTATTGTAGATTTCATTGAATGAACATCTAATATTATAAGGATGCATGAGGTATGTATTTTAAAAAAATCATAAGAAGAACATATAACAATTGATGATAAAAGTTTTGAAGTTAGGTATCATATTATAGATAGATAAAGAGGCGGGGAAACTGAAGGTCAAATCAAGAAAATATAATGAATCAACCAAGAGAACAAAATGAACTTCTAAGAGTACCTTATCCTCACTAGTTCCAGAGAAACATTTATTATCATTACAAATTTATATAGATACCACATTTAAAGATAAAATTATGTCTTAAATTGAATATGAATAAGAAATATATGGATATTCCTTGACATATGGAAGTGGTCTCAAGACTCTAAATGAGATTCTCAAGCATGAATAGTTGGGTATATCCATTGATAATACATCCAAAAGGTATATTTTCATAATATTTATATCCAAATAATGAGCTAATATGTTGATTAAAGTTAATAAATATTCATATTTTGTAAATACATTTATATCACAACTATATAAAGGGAAGATCTTGCAAAGCATGATTTGGATTCATTAATCCATGTATCATTTCTAAATCTGAACTTACATTGAATGATGAAGAAATTAATAATAAAAAAGATTAGTTAGTCAAATAATTTAATAAAAAATCATCAGATTGTAGAATCTTTTGGATGCCTACAATATAAATTAAAACTCTATATTCTAATCACATAAAATATATTTTTAATTTTTTCATTACTTAATTGTTTTAGTTTATTTAGGATTCACTAGATACTGATAATAGTAAATATGGGAACCCCAAATATTTATTTTTTAGATCCAATGCAAGGATATAAAACCAACCAACCACACATGATGTGTACTGTGAATATTTAATACACTTAAATCAACATTTTATAGATAAACTTCGAATAATATGTTTAGTTTGTGTTTTAATAAGAATTTTGTTATGATTGGGTGGTCTCTCAATATAGTCTAGATCATGGCATGAATTCGATGTCTCAAGGGATAAAGCCTATGGGTTACTATAAATGGAAAAAAAATTAATATATATATATATATATAAATATTTAACTATCAAAAAATTTCAAAACAATTTACTTATTTTGTTCAATTTTTCTAAAATGTTTGAAAGAAAATAATGACACCAATTTTGGATATTATTTTTGAAATTTTATAAGAGAAATCATAAAACATGAAAAGACGGTCATCCCCCAACAAGTAATTTCTTAAGGTAATTACAATTTCATTAAATATATTTTATAATCATTTTTTTATATTTTCTCAGTATTATCAAGACTATCGTCAACCTAGTTACTCAAAAGAAGAAATCATTTTCTTGAGATGATTGGGCAATGTAACTTTTGATAGTATGTATGTCAATAACAAATTAAGGTGATTACCTGTTATGTTTATGATATATTACAAGTTATGACCTTTTAAATATATTGGGGTGTAAATCATTAGTGTCAGAATTCTTATATATTAATTTTGATCTCTTTCTCAAGGAGAAATATAATAGAAGAAATAAATTTTTTTAGAAGTTATGACCTGCAAAAAAAAAATTGGGTAAT
The DNA here is from genome assembly GCA_963277665.1 of Viscum album. Taxonomy (NCBI): domain Eukaryota; kingdom Viridiplantae; phylum Streptophyta; class Magnoliopsida; order Santalales; family Viscaceae; genus Viscum; species Viscum album. The sequence continues at coordinate 1,134,649,636 of OY728142.1, read as the reverse complement.
CACGAAGGCAGAGGTGCAGTTATAGGAACAGGTAGAGGTGGAGGCGGAGGTGGAGGTGGAGGTGGAGGTGGAGGCGGAGCCAGAGTCAGAGATCAATGTGGATGAGGAGACAGAGGGAAAGACTGAGGTAGATACTGAGGCAGAGGAGGATAAGAAGAGTTGGCTTGAAAATAATAATTTTTTTGGGAAATTAAGTAGAATTAGGATCATACCATGATTTTGTTTGAGAATAATTGTTTAAAATTAAAAATAACACATATCACTTAAGATAAGAGAAATTATGTAAGTTTTTCAGGTGACTTATTAAAATAATGTTTTTCTCCACTTGTATTGATAATTTGGGTTTTTATTCATAATTAATTTGTGATGTGTATGAATCAGTCTCATGTCAAACCCATACAATATGCCACTTTTATGGCTCAGAGTGTGTGTTTCTAGTTTAAAATGAAATTTTATTAAAAAACACAAGTGGGGTACGCAAAAAAAGAGGAAAATAATTCTGATTAATTTTATAACTTATTAAAGTTATCCTTGAGTCATTTGGGATGTGTAGAAATCATCCTCACCTCAATCTGACACATGGTGTGACCGGTATGACTCCAAGTGCATCTTTTTAATCAAAATTGACATTAATTTTTTTGAAAAAACAGCTGGCATACTCAAAACCAAGAAAACACATTTATATTGTTCTTTTACTTTAGTAAAACGATCCATAAGTCATTTGTGATGTATATTAATCATCCTCACCTTAATCTGATGCATGGTGTGACCAGTATGACTCCAAGTGTCCATTATCAGTTTAAAATTGACATTTCAATACAATAAAGAATCACTCATTGAAAACCAAGAAATCATTCTCATATTGTCTTGATAATTTAGTATAATAATTTATAATTCATTTGTGATTTCTATGAATTAGTCTCATGTCAAACCCATACAAGATACCACTGGAATGTCTCAAAGAGCATGTTTCCTATTTAAAATTACATTTTAGTAAAAAAAAAGTGGTGGAGTCCAAATAGAGGAATCACATTCTGATTGATTTGATACTTTATAAAAATTATCCTTGATTCATATTGTACAAGTACAAATTATCCGCACCTCAATCTGATGCATGGTGTGACTGTTATGACTCCAACTGCATCTTTTTATTCAAAATTGACATGAATTTTATAGAAAAAACAACTAAAATACTCAAAAACCTAGAAAACACATGAATATTGTTTTGGTACATTAGGAAAAAAATCCATAAGTCATTTGTGACATAAAGTAATCAGCCTCATCTCAATCTAACGCATGGTGTGATATGTATGACTCCAAGTGTCTTTTATCAGTTTAGAATTGATATCTTAATACAAAAAAGTTTTACTCGCGAAAAACTGAAAAAATTCACTTTTATTGTCATTATAATTTGGTAAAATGATTAATAATTCATTTTTAACATGCATGAATTATTCTCATGTCAAACCCACACATGATGACACCTGTAAGTCTCAATGTGTGTGTTTTATGTTTAAAATTGCATTTTAGTAAAAAAAGTGGCATACTCAAAATAGAGGAAATACATTTTGATTGTTTTGATACTTTAGAAAGATATTCCATGAGTCATTTCAGACATATATAAATCATAAAAACCTCAATATAATGTACGGTGTGACTGGTATGACTCCACATGCATTTTTTTATTCAAAATTGACATTAATTTTAGTGGAAAAAACAACTGACATACTCAAAACCTAGGAAATGCATTCGGATTGTTTTGGTAATTTGGAAAACATTACATTGTAACATGTAGGAATCAACTTCACCTCAATCTGATGAATGGTGTGACCAGTATGACTCCAAGTATGTATTTTTATTCAAAATTGAAAATAATTTTAATCAAAAAAAAACTCACATACTCAAAACTAAGAAAACTCATTCAGATTGTTTTATTACTTTAGGAAACTGACCCATAAGTCATTTTCGATGTGTAGTAATCATTCACACCTCAATTTAACTCACATTGTGACTGATATGACTCTAAATCCACCTTTTTATTGAAAATTTACATTAGTTTTAGTAAAAAAACAACTTACATACTCTATAATAGTGTTTTTTATATTTGTGGTAGAAATTTTATTTCATATAAATTCAGTATTTGTATATTATTTTGGTTATTTATTTTTTGTTTTTGGTGATGCGGTGTGTTGTTACGACACACTACACCTATTTTTATTGTTGTGGTGTGCTACAACATCACACTGTAGTTTGTACCTTTATTAGTGCTACTAAATGCACAATTAAATATAGCCTTTATCGGTTGTTTTAGGATTAATGATAAAGGAATCATTTATCATAACTTTCTAAATATACAATAAAGGTTTCTTTATCAGTGTATATAAAAGCATTAAAAGGATATCCTTCATCGGTATTTGTAAAAGCACCGAAAATAGATTCCTTTATCAACGCCTTTTAAAGTAATGATAAAGGAATTGTTATCTGCACTTCTAAAATCACTAATAAAGGGACTCTTTATTAGTGCTAAATAAAATTTAAGATAAATAGTGACTTTTATTAGTGATTTTATTTGTGATGATAGAGATACCCTTTATCAGTTCTTTTCTAACATTCATAATAGACTTGGTCTTTTAACCATGCAGAGCTAGTCAATGCTTTTCTAGCATTGATAAAGGCCTATTCTAGTGTTGTTAAATGTATAGTTTTTAGTAGTTCTTTATTATTTCATTCTCATGATGATCAAAAATTGGAAATTAGTCATATAATAAATTCTCTAATCCAGTCCTCTTAGTCAGGTCTTGAACATTCTGAGGCTGAATTTTCTCCCCATTGTGATACAGGACATAATAGTTTTTTTAAAAACAAAATTCTATTATATGACAGATAACTTCTCCATGAATTAACCAAGGTCTTGTAGCATAATTATAACATTTTTAGTGTATAATACCTCTATCTGAAACATTTTCAAATGAAAAATATAAAAAAAAACCCAACTTGTTTATAAAATTGATTAAGATATAATCAGTATCATAAGCCCATTGTATATCCATTCTGTTAAAAAAGTATAACAATGTTATATATCATACTATAAAATCATTGAAATATGATTAAATTAAAATCCAAAATAAATTTAAAGAAATAAGAATTTTCTAATTTTTTTCAATCACTTCGAAAAACATTGAAAAAAATTAAAATCAAATCCATTTTAAATCACTCTATATTTTTTGTTCATAAATAAAAAATTTAACATATATAAACACAAAATTACAAAAAAACAACTTATTTTATCATGAAAACTATAGTTTTAGAAGGGAAAAGTCTATTTGAAAATAATTAAAATTACATATTTATCACATATATCCTTAATTTCATAAATCTATACCATGAGATAACGAAATACCATATATAAAAAAATCATAATATTGAAATCCATTATATAAATGAGTTCTTACTATATATAATATCACGTAATAAATTCAATAACATTTAGAAATGGGTTTTCAATCCTTTTTTGTGAACAATTAATTTTAATTTAATTTGAACCAATTTTAAACTTAATTAAAACTTTAATATAATAATTTTTAATAATCTGGATTTAAAAAGTGTAATAAAAATTTATTATGACCATAAAACACCCTAAATTATGAAACATATCTTGAAATCATGATAACTTTAATGTTTTAAAAGCTAATAAAAAATCAAAAAATTCAAAAAAAAGTTTATTTACAAACATCTAGAGTGCATGAATTAGTGATTTCAAAAATAATTTTTTTGTAAACCACAAAAACCAACATTACAATATAAATAAATAAATGAAAATTTTAAAAATAAATAATCTATAACTCATACCTTTCAAATAAAATCAGACCACTTTTATAAAACTCCCTTATAAAAAATAATATTTGAAATATTTATGTTGATTCATAACCAATAACATGGTTAGAATAGTATTTTTTTTTCACAATTTAGGGAATGAAATTCAAAATCCTAGGGATAATATATGAGAAAAGGGTAATAGGATTGACATACCTTGAAGAGTTTACTTAAGAGTCATTTTATGAATGATGGATTAATATAAAATTGAAGTAGAATGATAGGAATTGAATTCAATGAAGGGGATAATGAGCCAAAGGGAGAATGAGACTAAGGGTGCAGGTATCTTTCTAGTCAAATTTGGGTTTTAGCTTCATTCTATACCAATGGTTTCAGAAACCCATTGGTATACCCTACCCATAACCTTGATAAACAGACATTTTTAATAAACTGTTGGTATAGTGTGACCTATACCGATGTTTTTTTGAAACTATTGGTATATGTCCATGTTGATATATATCATTTCTAGTAGTGTACAACCTAAAATTATTAATCATAGGAAATAATATAAATAATTAAGAACTAAATATACTAGATGAATAATATAGTACTTGGGTGTTGAGGTAGCAAGGTTCTCTAAACCAGTAATGGGTCAAATAATTGAAGTTCATCTAAGCGAAGTAATCAATTACTAATTTTTATCAAGAAATATAGTTCATGAATATCCTCAACTTCATTTCATGATATATTTCTATCAAACTCAATACATATAGTTCTTTCAAATAAATGAAATTCAAATCATGAAGCACATTGCATTTCATCCTTCCCAAATAAATTTGTGATTTCTTTATTTAATGACCATGAAAATTATTCCCACATGGGTTTACTATGATAACATATAATACTAAAAAAATTATTTAAAACACAAATTTTTCTAACATTTAATACAGTAGAAAATGAACTCATAAAAACCAATATAAATGTTTATGGAAACTTTCCCCAACACATGTAAGAAAAATTTTCATCTTTAAATTAATTATAAATTAAATATTTCAAGTACCAAGAAAATAGAATATTTATTAATTCTTATATGATCATATTTAATGAAATTTAAATATAGCATGAAATATCTCTAAATAAATTTCCATATGATCAAAATAATTATTGGCTATTTAAGGAATAATTAAATCAAGAGAAAAATATAAAAAAACATATATAAATTCGAAATATAAAATAATAAATAAAACATAACATGTTTTGATATAAAATATGATAATTCCATTAAGTTTATATTGTTAATAAGGTAGCTTTAATAATTTTCTAAGTTTCAACTTCATATAGTAGTTTGATATCTCTTCACACAAAAGGTTCAATTTTCTTCATGTGGTAGGTTCATTTTTTTCTTGCAGTCAGTGCATTTTTCTTCTTATGGTCAGTTTATATTTATTCTTATGGTTAGTTTAATATTTATCTTATGTTCAGTAAAATTTTCTTCTTATGGTTAATTTCATACTTTCCTAAATTTTCACACATGCTCAGTTCAATATTTTTTCAAATTTTTCCCCACTATCATTTCCAATTTTTGACAAATTTTAACAAACTGACTAATATACAAATCACTATATATGTGATTTTAACCCATATAGTGATAGCTTTTTCTCTAAAATAAACATGAAATTCCGAATAGTATTTAATTATAAATAATATAATATCTTTATAAAAAATATAAGAATAAAATACATTTCTTAAATCATCTTATAGGGAATAAATGAATGAAATAAAAGTTAGTAGAAATTATTATTATACAAGAAAAAATATTTCAATTATAAAAATATAAATAATTCAAGTGGATAAAGGAGAAACTTCAATAACTACTAGTCTTAGTGCTAGGAAATATTATTTTTTCATTATTAGTGATTTTATAAGATTCACTTGGATTTTTTTTCTATCTTATAAAATTGAAACTTTATCAATGTTATCTACTAATAGTAAATTGGTTCAGAATGAGATAGTTTATTTGATTTTAACCATTTATAGTGATAGATGAGGAGAATTATAAAAATTTAATTTTGAAAAAAATTATGATCATGACCATTATTTTCATAATTCTTTATCCCCTAGTTCAACTTAGAAAAATTGGGTAGTATTTATGAAGAATAGAGCTTTTCAAGAAATATCTAGATCTATATTGAATGAATGCATCCTACCTAAGTATTAGTGGGTGGAAAATATTAATACATAATGTTATGATTAGAATAAAATTCTTATCAAATCTATTTTGAATAAAAAAATTAAATTATTGAAATGAAATAAACCTAAAGTTGGATATTTTAATGTTTTTAGTTGTAAAGTTAAAATCATGAACACTAAGGATTATTTGGATAATTTTTATATAAAAATAGATAAAGGGGTTTATTTTTGGTTATTTGAATATAAGTTAATTTTATAATAAAAGGTCTATGATTTTTGAAAATTAGTTCATGTAATATTTGATCATAAATATTTAAAATATATTTTTTTGAATTAGTGTAGATTTAAGAAGATATTAGAGAATTTAATTTGAGATAATATAAACCTCATAATGTTATTAAAGATGAGAATTACACTCATGAAAGAATTTAGGAAACTCACAATAATCATTCTCTAGAATAATTTATTAGAAATATTTATTCTAGAGTATATACTAAAAAAATATTTAAATTAATTATTTTCCCACTCATGTTATATTTCTGATTTTGTTCAAAATGATATTTTAGAAGATTTTAAAGATTCTAATTTTCTATTATACTTAGAAGATGAAATGAATTAGTTTTATTGAAATATTATTTTGAAATTAGTTTAAACCCTAAATATTATTAGATTATTTGAACTATGTATATTTTAATAGATAAAATAGATGATTCCAGATAGATTATAAGGATAAAATGTGAATTCCGAGCAGAATATTTTTGTCAAGAATAAGAAAATCATTATAATGAGACATTTCACCTTTCCCAGATTGGGTTCTATCCAAATTCTATTATATTATGTTACACATCAAGTTTTTAATCTTTATCAAATGAATGAGAAATGTTCATTTTTGAGTGAAATGATTTAGAAAGATGTTTATGTAAAGACAAATCCTAGTTTTAAATATGAGAATAAACCTGGTCATGGTTAAAAACTTTAAGAGGCTCTTTATGGAATTAATAAAGACCCTTCAGCATGTTACGAAAGATTTTCTCAATATATTTTGAAGAATGGATTTATAAAATGAAAATTCTTTCACACATTTTTTATTAATAAATTTTCTAAGAATATTTTACTTATTTATATTTTAGTAGATGATATTATTTTTATATCTTCAATTGATAATTTTAGTAAGGAATGTTCATATGAAGGATAAATTTGCCATAAGTATTAAAGAGGAATTGAAATTATTTTTATGAATTTATAAATTTCAGAGAGATGAAAGAATATTTTTGAATTAGTGTATGAATGGTAATGAATTAGTTAATAGATTTGGACTTGATTCTAGTAAAAGTATGAGAATCCTTTTGAGTATTATTTATAGATAATATATTGATGTTTCTATAAAATATATTTTTCTAAAAAAATTAGGGAAATGATTGGTAGTTTATTTTATTATTATTAGACCCTATCTTATGGTTAATTTCAATATATGAGCTAAATTCATGGATGGTCTAAAGAAAATTCACTTGAAAGTTGTTAAAAGGATTATTAATTATTTTAAGGGAGTAGGGAATCATGGAATGTTTAATCATGAAATAACATCTTTTGATTTGAATATTTAATCAGAATCTAATATTTTAGGTTGTAAAACATTCAGAAAGAGTATATATAGTATATATCACTTTTTAGAAAATAGTTTTGTTTATGGGAATTCAAATAAATATATAATAGTTTCCTTATCGATATCTAATGTTAAATATGTGGAAATAATGAGTTATTATGCTCAGTCTTTATGGATTAAAAATAATTTATCTAACTTTGATGTTTATTTTAAAATAATGATGATTTTATATGATAATTTTGTTCATATTTCTATTTTGAAGAATCTATTGCAGCATTCTAGAATTAAGAATATTGAAGTGGGATATCATTTTATATAAGACAATGTTAATAAAGGTGATATCAGTTTAGGTTATATATCTATAGATGAATAACTAGTAGATATTTTAATTAAACCATTAGATGTAGTGAATTTTTAGAATATTATGATTGAACTAGGGATTGTAGAAATTTAACTAGGGATTATTAATTTTTGTTTATTTATAAATATTTTTTTAAATATTTATATTATTTTTATATATGTTTTATAGCATGTATTGGAAAAATTTTACATTAAATACTATATATATTTCGTATTATGAAAGAAGAGGAAAAATTTCAGAGAAGTTATCACTATTTTGGTGAATTTTAAAATTTATTTAGTGTACATTAATTTAGGGGGACTATATATTTTATTGAAATATCAAGATTAATGATTAAATTTTATCATTATACTGTATTATTTTCATATATACTATTTATCTATTTTTATTAGATGTTTGCTTTTTTTGTACTCTGAAATATTTATTTGGAAAGAGGGAAAATAATTTTTTTCAAAAAACTTGTATTTTAATTTATTTTAACTTTTTTATATTTTAAATGGATAATTTTTTATGTTTTTATTTTATAATTATAAAAGGGGTATATTCAAGATATGGAGATTATTGGAGTGTCTCTTTACTCTCTTATCTTTTGGTTTTTATAATTATAATAACTATTTCTTTTGTGTTTGTATATTATTAAATTTGTTTTTAGAATGATATTGATTTTAATGGATTTTAATTTTTAGTATATTATTAAATTTTTTAATAATATTTCATAAAAAATTTCTAAGTAAAATATCATTCATACTTAATTTCATATATATTATATATGAACTATATTCTTACACATTGTGTTTTTAATTTAAAATTAATATATATGTGGAAAACCAGATCATCACTTATATAAATGTTCCATAATTTTATAGGATTATTCAATATATAATATAATTATACACACCTGATAACAATAAATATATAGTGTCTATATAGACTAGATATATAACAAACTTATTTCAAGACATAGTACCCGTATTAGAAATTCCCTACTTGAAACCTTTCTTCACAATCTAAGGAATTAAAATATAAGAAATGGTAAGATCTGATACTTAGTAATGGTAAACATGTAAGATTTAAATCGATGATCATAATTCATCATAAGATAAGATTGAGTTCATTAAAATATGATTACAAATTATGAGATCACACTACACAAGTCATAAAACATAGAATATTAGTCATGGTTTGAGGATTTTCCATCATAATAAACATGATTCATAAGAGTGTGTAATTATCAATAATTAGTCATGATCTATGAGAGAAAATAAAAATCATAAGACATAGATTTTTGGAATAAAAGTTGTATATAAACATAATAATTGAAAATCATTTCCTTTGTTAATGATCACTGCCAAGACTACTATAGTGGAAATAATCTCATAGATGATTTGGTTCACTCCCCATTCCCAAAAACATAAAAATCATATTTCAAGGCTACTCACCATGAAATTTTTCACATAGTAGGATTTAGATAACTAACTATGTACCTTTTTGGGCTTGGTATAACCACCCATGTACACTCTTGGACATAGGATAATCACTCATGTACCCTATTAGGATAGGATTATCATCCATGTACCCTCTTGGTATTTGGGTAACCTTTTTTGTACCCTTGTTCTTGGGGTAACCTCTTGTGTACCCCATAAAACTCATGAGATATAAAACCTTACCCAATGAGTTGGATGGTAATAATGGGCCCACCCAATACATAATAATAAACTATTAATATATATGCCATAATAACATAAGACAATTCATCATTATATTATATTTTAGTTAACACCTGAGAAAGAAATGTGTTTCATGAAACATAATTAAAAATCATCATTGTAAGACATATATAGAAATTAAGTGTATGGTATCATAATATCATTTCCTAGAGGATGTATATAAATCGTTATCGCATGTTTACTGATATGTTCCTATCATGGGGTGTGGAAACAAATATTTCTAAATTTGAAATGCAGTGTGGTGATTAACTTAGGTTGTCTCCAAAGAGTACCACACAACAATAAATTTTCTCACTTTAAATAATAGAAAAAGAAGTTTTTTAAATTGTTTAATTTTAAAAATAAAATAAATTAATTAATAAAGAGATTGAAAATAGATTTATGAATCAAGTGATTAAAAATAGTTAAATGAGAAGGGTGATCAGGTCATGGTTGGTTTTCTGAATTCAATGTTGTCCATGTTCCAAGATATCCAATCCTCTTATACTAAGCTAATTAAAGTGATATTCTATAATTGATTCATCTAAATCCCTTGGTCAAATATTTATAGTGAGAATAAACCATTCTAAAATATCATCTTATTCTACTCACCTTTCTATGTGTGGGAGTGTTTCCACAAATACCCTCAATTAACTTATGAAATACATAATCGGGTCATGTTATTCCAAACAATTGAGAGTTTCCACTACCCATCCCACACAAACTAACAATCACCCAGTACTTCACCACTAATCGTTGGTTTATTCCCTAGTATATAAACTAGAACCTACTGGATGAAAATAGTGATCATTGAACAAAGAAATAATAATAATTGAATCTAAAACAAAATATGATCATAATTCATAATAAAAACTTATATTAGAATATTTAAACCAACTTAACAGAATAAGGAAATGGATTTTATTCAATGAAGTGAAACAAATAAAGAATTTAAAAAATAGAACATATACTTCTCTAATCACATATAAGATTACCCATCTATGTGATGTGTAACCTATTATAAGTGGGATAAGGAGACATTATAAAAAATAAGAAAACAAAAAAAAGAATAACATAAAATTTATTCTCCAGAATATATCATTCAGAAGTTTGTGCCATTTTTTGCCAATATATAGCCAAAAAATAACCAAGATGTCTTCTTAAGAGTTTTTTGAAATTTTATTGGTATTCATCCATAAAATTTTAAATCCATTGGACACATTTTAAAAAAAATCCCAAATTATTGAAGCTACCATTTTCTAGATAAATATTCTCTCCATATTCCACCACTTTTATGCAAGAAACTGATACCTTAACGAGCTACATTCTCCATGAAATTTAATTTTGGCATAAGGATTCGAGTCCTATTTTATTATAAACAATAATAAACTCATTTTGATGTATTTATCTCAATATATTCCCCACTTAATGAAGGGGGTTCAATTTTTTCATCCCAAAAAATTTCCCACATTGATTGATTTATTTATGACCTGTTGAGTTTGAATTTGCATAGGGTCCAGTTCAAGAAGTTAAATTCCATGAATAAATTAAGTCTAAAAAAATTAAATACTTAGTTTGAAATAATGTTGACAATTTTATAATCAAAATACATAGGTGGCATAAAACATTTGAAATTCTATAAGTAAGGAATTTTCTCATTTATGCTCAAAACATCCCTAAAATTAAAAAATAATGTAATTCAAATGAAGTTGATAAATTATGGGGGATAAAATAATTTAAATAGACATGTAAAATCTTTTAAATATTAGTTCTATAAATTACTACATACATAGTACTTGGACTCTTAGACAAGTAAACATCAAATTCAAATCAGAGAAAATTTAAAACACATAACCATGAGATCCATTAATTTATCTTCAAGAAACAAAATATATATTTCCTCCTAAAAAATATTATTTTAATCTCTACATTTATCTTATTAATTCCATTTACAATTATTTTTTTCTCCTGTTAACACAAAACACTCACCACACATGAATTTTCTGTCATCATGAAAATATTAATTTTCAGCACGGCTTTTATCATCCAAACTCATGAAAGAGCCACCATATTCTTAATAAATTACTAAATATCCACCCAGTGTCATTCTGGAAAACGTTTTTATTATGATGAATTTTTTGGGTTATTCAGTGTGTTTTATTTGTTAGGTTTTAGATTTCAAAAACTATAAGGAATAGCAAGAATATTTTGGATATTTTCTAAGAAAATTTACATGAATATAATTTTCACTCAAGTAGGGTCTCCTCCTCACTCCCCTTAGTAACAAATATCTCTTATAATTGTAAAAACATTAAATAAATCACACACCATTCACCATTTTAGTATAAAAAATGATACCCACTCAACTCCATTTAATAGAATCTCGTTTTTGATGATATTTTCAATTTCATCACAACTTGATTTTTGAAGGAAGTAGGGGTGATTTAAATTTTAAGAAGTGGGTTTGAATTAACATACTTTTTATTTAATGAAAATACATATTATAATATTAACAAACTTTTTTTCATTGATTTTACAGTCATTTCAGCTCAGAATAATTTTTAGAATTCTACTCAACAAGCTCTCTCAAGGCATAACTTTTAGCATAATAACTTTTTCAACAAGAAACACATATATTCATCATTTTATTTTCCAACCAAAGTAGAACCAAATTATGTATATAACCACAATATTGCTTCCCCCTACACTTAATTTCATCTATACCATTCAATTCCACTTCTATATGTGGTCTGATAGGGAAAAGTTTCATGTTATGTGGCTAACCTAACAGGTTGTTCATGGATACTAGGAGATAAGAGGAATAATGCATAGGGAAGTCTAGAAAAAAAGTATTACCCTAAAAATGTGGCTTTAAAACCAAATAAATGACTTAATAATTTAAAACACAAGTGTTATAAACCCTCATGTTTTGATATAAATACATAAAATTATGGTTATATTAATAATGGTTTATTTATCTTAAGAAATGATGTGAATATAATGAAAATGTCGAAAGCAATCCATAAGCCTCACAATAAGGTGATTTTAAAGACAAAGATAGTGATATATTTAATAGGATTAAAAAAATAGATTAATTTTCATGGTAAAATCATATTTTTTAAAGTTTGAGATCACAAGATTAAAACACATGTAAAAATTGAAAAAGAAAAACACAAAAGTTTTGAAAAGACACAAATTTGATAACAAAAATAAAGATCTAAAAATCCTAAACTAAAAATGGTTCCCTCCCCCACACCTAAATTATGTGTTTACATATATTAATTTAGGTATATTTAATATGTAATAATATTTTTAATTGAATCAGAATAAGAAAGTTAGTGTTATGGAGATGTAAAATATGACTTATTAGTAGTGTGATTTTGAGTTAATATCCTAAGTGATTCTCCCTAAAACCCTATAAGAAAAATAAAAATATAAAAACTAATAAATTTATTGAAATAAAATAAAATACAAATAGATTGATAATGGGAATGAAAAGAAGGATATATCTCAGTTTAACCCCCTAAGTGGGCCCTAGGTTTGGACTACCTCTAGATGGAAGTATCATATGTTATTCACAGTCTGATGGTGGGTAGAGTTTCTTTTATTTGAACCACCAACACTTATTTATTCTATCCTTAACTTCTTTATTTTTACTTAGGAATCCATGGAGATAATACTCTAGATCTATACACTTAGCGATAAGGTACAAATTTTATGGTGGGGTTAAGATGTGGTTTGATCCCTCCTTCTTGGTTTCCACTTATAAAACATGTTCTTCATTCACTATTACTTGCTCAAGGTATGCTAAATCGATGAAATAATAAAATGTAAAGTCATAGTTAAATTATATTTGAATAAAATTACCACATAAATAATGAATATAAAAATATTTCCATTTAATATAAGTTGTTTGTGTCTTCGTTTCCTTAGGAAAATCCACTTGTATATCTTTTTGTACTCCCTCCAATAAATGTTCAATATTTTTGAGTCAATTCATATGTTTCTCAAAAGGTGAATCTTATTTTCCTTCATCTTAATATGAGTCAAAACAAGAATTGGATTATTTTGAAAATTCAAAATAAATATAGATCATACTCAATTCAGTTTTAATGAAATTATGTGATAATGAGTTCAAGAAAAGATGATTTTTATCATTTTGTTTGGATTCAATTTCTTATTCAATTTAAATTACCTCTTGGAGTAGAATTTCACTATATAGAGGTAGGTAGTCCAGATACTCAATCTTTTATTCAAATTCCACCACATGGTTTGTTTCCTTTTCTTCCAAGGATAGAGAGAGAGACAAAGGTTTGGATTCTTATACTTTGTAAGGAACAGTGAGATCATATTTCACCTCATATTCATTCTAAAATTCATCCAAATATTGTGGATCTTATGTATATACTTTAGAAGGTGAATATTCTTCATCAATATACTCTAGTATCACTACTAAAAAATAGTAAAGTGAAGTTCCACATTTTATCAGTGCTAAGAAGAAAGTGATGGTAAAGGTAATTCTTTATCAACGCTAATTAAAAGCAATGATAAAGGATCCCTTTATCAACACTTTTCTAGCGCTGATAAAAGCATAGCCCCATTTTATAAAATGGGGTGCATAGTGCCCTATTTTTATCACACCCTCAAGCTCTCGTGGTACTATACCTATGCAACAAATCCCCCCCCCCCCGATCTTCTCTTTGTCGGACCTCTGCCGCTAGCCCTACTCCGCCGCTATCCCTACTCCGCTGCGAACCCTACACTTTATCCTCCCCATTGAACCACTTTCGCGGGTCCTCCTCCCTGTGAACCCTACTTCTCCTCCTCTCTACTGTACCCTACTCCCCACGAACCCAACTTCAAGTGTTTTGGATTCCTTTCGATGATGTTTGATTCTCAGCTTCTCATCTTTGATCATTGGTGATTTCTCCGCTCATACTCATCTGTTTCTGTTTGTTATTATTATAATATTCAATATGGTGGTTTAGTTTGGTTTGGGTTTTGTTGTTTTTTTGGGCTATGTTTTGATGATTGTTTGGTTGAGTAGGTTTATTAGTGGTTTCTAATGGCGCGGTTATGGTTGGAGGACATTTCTTCTTCACCATGCGGCGTGCCATGAGTTGTAAATCTTCATTGAGGCATGAAATCCATCATTTATCTTTATTTTGTATCATACGGAGGGGGGTTTTCTTCTCATTTTAATCTATAAAATATGTTTTTGATGTCTTAATAAATGATAAGGAATTTACAGATTGAAATTAAAGGGTAGAGGGGTTTTATTTTCAAGTTTTTATAGCCTTATTATTTTTTAGGATATTATGATTTCACAAGATAGATGATCCACTAAAAATTATGGTCATTGGGGGATTTATTTACACTCAATGATATACTATGTGATTGATGATTTTATTGTGATTATTGTGATATCACCCTAATATAGAAATTAGATAACCACTTAAATTTGGATAATAAAATGGTTTCCCTTATATTATGGTTTTATTAATAAATCCCTTAAAAATTAAAGTGGAATGTGATCAAATACCCTTTGTAAATCTGTAAAATGATATTGATTTGTTATGATTTGTGGCCATGCTTGTGGGGTGGCAATGTGTGGTTGGAAAATGTGTGGATGATGGTTGTTGGCTGTGATTTTGGGGCAGCGAGGTGGTTTGTTGGTGTGATTTTGGGGTAGTGAGGTGGTTTGTTTGGTCGTGCTTTTTGAGGTGGTGAGGTGATGGTTTCTTTGTTCTAGATGATTGGGTAGTTATGGAATTAATAATTTTTTAATAATGATTTAAATGAAATGGGTTGGTTTGGTTAATAGGATGGAATAAACAGATAATTAAATAAATGTTGGGTTGTGTGGTTAAATGTGGTTGATGCTAGATAATGAAATGAATTGGTTGGATAATGTGAGTTTTTTGGAAATGTGAAATGAGGATTGTGGATTATTGTGTTGTGTTATGCATTTAGAGGTGTAAAAAACAGTGTCAATGTTGTGAGTTGGTTAGCGTTTGGTTGTAAACCCATAGGTTGGGCTGGTTTGTGTGGATACATGTATATACTTGTATATTATTCATGATTTATGTATTCACCCTACCCACATCAAGCACTATGTTTTGAAACCCAAATAGTCCCGTGACCGGTGTTTTTTCTAATATCTTGTGAGGAGGAAAGATGTTTTATTTACTTGGTATGCATTATTTTTTGAATGTGACTTGGTGAGTTTAGGGTGGATAGTTGACCTATTTAGGTTATATTTGTTCTATTATTTTTCATGCTTATGTGTTTGAAATGAATTTTAATAAAGTAAATGTTTATGTTTTGTGTGTGTTGTAATTTAATACTTCTTATAAAGGGTATTATAGGTTGTTTGAAAGGTGCGAAATATGTTTTCAAAGGCACTAGGGTGTGAATGGTTTTCGATATAGGTTTTAAAAAGGAAACATAATAATTTATCATGTTTGGATTGTTGTGAATTTTAAAATATGATTTGTAAGTTTCTCCAATTAGGAAAGGCATATTTTGAAATTATTCTTGGTTTATGTTTGATTTTTTAAAGGGGGCTTGACCCATTAAGTTGATTTATTAATTGTATGATCTTCTTCTGTTTCATAAAAATGGAATTTTTCAAAGGTGTTGGAAATGGAAAATGTATTTGAAAGTGGTTTTGGTGTGAGTAAAAATAGAAAATGGTTTGTTTTATAGAAAATTAATATTTCCTTGAAATTATAGGCATTGAGTTGTAGAGGATTAGGGTTCATGGTGCCTTCTTTGTATTGTTTCATATTTCAATGAGAAAGGAAAATTATTTAAATGATGTCTTGGGAATGTTTTTATTGTGTGATTTTGATTGTAATAAATTTTTAATTTATATTAAGTGATGATTTATGAAGTGTGAACTGGATTGGAATTATATTCTATTGTTTATGGTAAATATCTATATTACACTTTATATAGTGTATCTTTTAAATATTTTTTGGCCCTCTTGATTTACCCTTGAACAATTCACCCCTTTGTGAAGGATGTTTTGTCACTATTTGATACTTTTATCCCCTCATGTGTGAGTTTATTAACATTAAGGGATTATTTTTTATCCCTTTGTATGAGAATGTTCTTTTTTATAGAATAGATGTAAGACGTTTCTGTGGATATTAGTTACAAGTTGGGGGAAGGTGAGGGAGAGTTATTGTGTATCCTTTATATGTTCATGATAGAATTTATGTTCACTAACCTAAATTTTATATTTCCTATGTTAATTTGGGTAACAAAACCTATGATATTCTATAGTAATTTTGGATAAACTAAGGTTATTTTTCTCCCCTGCAAACCCCTTTGTGTTTGGAAATGTATCTACTATATTAGTTTTCTCATCAAAATTGTATCCTTGTTTTCATTTTATTTGAGTCTAGTCATTAGTTTTGGGATGTTTAATGTGATTATTTTATTATGAATGAGGTTGATGGTAGGGGTGGTTAAAAGGATGTTTAATGTTTTGATGCAAGGGTGGTGGGTGCTAGAACTATTGGTAAGGGGGGTGGAAAGTGTATTGATTTTTATGGGGGTCTATCCTAGTTCTGTTGATTTCCAAATCTATATTGGAAATGGTCAGGCTCTATTAATCTCTATTTTTATAAGGAAGTGGTTCTCTTCTACTGCATTTGGAAGTCTTGTTTAGTGTATTTGAATCATAAATAATAATATTTGAGATTCAAATTGGATGGAGATTAATAAATATTGGATGGATACTAATTGTTTGAAAATAGAGTATGAGAATGGAGTGAAAGAGTTCATCAAGTTTGCAAAGGATCGCGTAAAGGATCCTTCTAAAATCCTTTGTCGGAGTTTACATTGTTGTTATTATAGAATAATTACTTCATAGGAGTTGGGAGAACATTTGATATGTCACGGAATAGATCAGAGTTATAAATGTTAGAATAAACATGGATAAAAAGAAAATGTAGCTACTGGATGGGATAAAACTGTATTTTATGGATCATTAGATATGATTACAAATATGGATAATGAAGAAGATCGTCTGGAGGATGTGATTACAGATTTCAATGATGATGAAGATCATATTGAGGAAATGACAAGGACAGTTCAATATGAACTCTGTGATTGCCCAAAATTGTTTGAGAAGTTGAAGAGTTGTGCAAAGACACCATTGTATGCTGGTTGCACTAAATATATAGCATTGTCAGCTGTACTGATGTTGTATAAATTGAAATCAGGTAACGGATGGAGTGATTTTAGTTTTAAAAATCAACTTTCTCTCTTAAATGACATTCTTCTGGAATATAATGAGCTCCCAAGCCAGACATATAAATCTAAACGAATGCTACGCTCATTGGGTATGATTTCTGAAGGAATACATGTCTACCTGAAAGACTGTATATTGTTTCGAAAGGATAAAAAATTACTTATAGAATGCCCAAAGTGTGGTGTTTCTCAATATAATAAATATGAATCTAGTCCTATAAATGTTTTATGGTGATTTCCAATCATTACAAGGTTTAGGCGTCTATATGGAAGTGAAGAAACTGCAAGACAATTGTCGTGGCATACAGATAAAAGAAATAAAGATGGTAAATTATGTTACTCGGCCGACTCTCCTCAATGGAATAGAATTTATCATGATTATCCTGAATTTGGAAATGATCCTAGAAATCTTCATCTTGCTTTATCTACGGATGGAGTGAATCCTTTAGGTTTTCAAACCAGCAATCACAATACATGGCATGTTATGTTGGTAAATTATAACTTTCCACCCTGGTTATGCATGAAATAGAAATTCATCATGTTATCTATGGTTATATTAGGACGGAAAAAATGCGTAACGATATTGATGTTTATTTTGATTCTTTGATCGAGGATTTTATCCTATTGTGGGATTTGGGTGTTATGTTGTATGATGATTATAAAAGTGAATACTTTACATTGAGAGTGATGTTTTATGGGACGATAAATGATTTCCCTACTTATGGAAATTTTTCAGGCTATAACATTAAAGGAACTCGAGTGTGTCATGTGTGCAAAGAACATACAGAATCAATTAGATTAAAAAATTCATCGAAATCTATGTTTCTAGGACATCGTTGATTTCTACCTCGTCGGTATAAGTACTGATCTTGGACGGCATCATTCAATGGAAGTTCAAAACAACACACAACACTGTCTCCACTAATAACTGATCAGCTGTTTGAGAAAGTAAAATATGTGAACACTATTTTTGGTAAACCATTTTCAAAAAAACTTATGAAAATCGATTAGAAAAAGAGATCAGTTTTTTTTTAATTACCATAATAGAATTGTCGGCACATCAGACATTTTCTTGATGTGATGCATGTGGAAAAAAAATTATGTGACAGTGTTATCAGAATGTTGCAAAATGCCCCTGGAAAAACAAAGGATGGAATTAAGGAAAGTTTTAACATGGTTGACATGGGAATGTGAGAAGATTTATCTCCAATAAAGGGTGAAAATCGAATGTTTCTTCCTCCAGATACTTACACTCTTTTCGGGGAGGAGAGATATCAGTTTTGAAACTTATTCAATGATGTAACGGTTCCATAAGATATTCATCAAATATCAAGAACATTGTTTCAATGAATGATTTGAAGTTTAAAGGTTTGAAATCACATGACTTCCATGTTTTTATGCAAGATTTAATTCTTATAGCTTTACTTTTCACTTTTTCCAAGAATGTTTGTCATACATTATCCAATCTTTGTTTCTTTTTCAAAGCTATATGCGGAAAATTTTTAGACCCAATGAAATTGCCAGCTATGGAAAGAGAAATTTTCATAATATTATGTGAATTAGAAATTTTCTTCCTGCCAACATTATTTGATATGCTTGTTCATTTGATGGTTCACTTGGTGAGATAGATTCGACATTGTGGTCCTGTGAACTATAGATGGATGTACCCCATTGAATGGTATATGAATATTTTGAAAGGGTATGTCCAAAATCAAAGTCAGTTAGAGGGTTGTATTGTGGAGTGATATATTGTTGAGGAAGACATTGAATTCTATACTAAATACCTATTTGATATGGAAAGCATTGGTCTCCCAAAATCTCATAACAATGGATGCATTGAGGGTGAGGGAATTTCTGGAAGATAACGTTGCGAAAATCAATATTTCATATTGGGATCATGCCAACCTTTATGTTTTGCATAATAGTTGGGAGGTTTCTCTATATATTGAAATCCACAAAGAAATTATTAGGCAGTTGAATCCATCAAGGTATGAAAAATAGATATCAAATACACATAATCACCAGTTTATAGGATGGTTTTAAGACCATATTTTTAAGGAGTTATATGAAAATATGAATTCAATTTCATAACGACTTTGATGGCTAGCTGTCAGATCAAGTGTGTATGTATTATCCTAAAAGTGTTATTTAATTAATGGTTATACATTCTATACATATGAACATGATGAATATAGTACCAAGAAAAATAGTGGAGTTACACTTGTGGCTGAAGCGATGCATGTTTCGGGTAGTAAATATACAAATAAAATTTATGTGGATCTTTCATACTTTAGCATTATCAAACAAATATGGAAGTTGGATTATAAGACATTCCAATTGTCGATTTTTCAATTCAAATGGGTTGATAACAACAGTGGTGTTAAAATATATGAATTAGGATTTGTGAAAGTTGATTTTAGTAAAGAATTTTATAAAGACGAATAGTTTATAATGGCATCACAAGCGGTACAAGTATTTTATGTTCCAGATCATGTAAACCGAAAGTGGTCGATTGTTCTGTTATCATCCAAAACTACTGAAGGGCCTAATGAAAATTGAATTTAGGATGATCATTTCAGTGGTATGTCGCAATAATTTTTCAGCGGTCTCAATGTAGATGATGTTTTGTATGCTAAAGGAGACCACAATTAAGAGATTTGGATAATCGATTGAGGTGTCAAATCCCTTCATCCATTAAAAAAAATAAATATCATTCAATAAACAGGTTATATTTTGTTTGTAATATAGATCTTATTATCTCATGTTATTATCTTATCATTACTGAATTTATGTAATCTAAATTAACTGTTCAACCACTTTTTTAGATAATGACTTCTGCACGATCTGGTGCTCCTAACCTCGAAGATGAACAAGTCTCTCAAGCAGCTGCTGATTCTCACAGTGTATAGAAACAACAAGTTTCTGAACCTATTTTTGATCCTAGTGTTGAGGTCTAACAACCATCAACACATGACATTTCTACCATTTCAGATGAACATATTGATGATGTTGAGATAGATGAAATGGTTGGGGATGAAAGACCAATGTTGCAAAAAAAACATGTGAATCGTAGTTTGACGGTGTTAGCCAAAGTTTTTAAGGTGAAAAGAAAAGGTATCAAATTTGATGTCGGATGGAATGCATGATGCCAACATGTGAATCCCAACAAGTCTATGTTTAGTAGTTACATTAGAATTGTTACTAGGAAATGCATGATAATTGACAAAGATTCATGGCACCATTGTTTTGTTCAGGTTGAAGGCTATGATCTAGGAAGAAATTATGGTAACATTATGATATTATTTCATTAATTTACTAGAAAATAAAATAATGAAACAATGTCTTACTCTTCTCCATCCATCCAATGGCCTGAAGGCCTTCAAATGTTTTTATTATATGATTAAACCCCCTTATAAGGGATTAAGGGGGTGAAAACCCAAAGACATCATGGACATAGTACAATCACACTGAAAGGTAGAAAGAGTAATAACAAAATGAAACCACTAAATAACTCATCCCCAGCATTTGATCTTGAAGAAACTCTCCACCTTTGCAAGGCTAATCGGCAAGCAAGTGTCATGTGTCAAAGCACAGGCCCGATTCGATGGCTGATGTCGTACCCTCTCAAACAACCAAATCTAACAAACTCTGCAAAGATGAAAATACAGCTCTGAAACCTCTTAAAGTCAGTTCATGAAGTCGCATATGGTATCAGAAACTTCCCACCTTAGAAAATAAATCCATTCAAGCATACAAAATACCAAACCAGAACAACCAATGCAAACTAAGTGGTTTAGCACAACAATAACCTTGATTCTCCTCTATATATTCATCACACAAAAGCCTTGTCCCCACCATCAGCCCTGCACACAAAGACCACAAAGTTTGTCCAAGGAACCCCCTGCCGGAGCACATCACAGATGACGGACCATCCCCTTCGCCACGAATCAGAAACACGGCCCCAACTTAGGAGATAATGGTCCTTATCGCATAAAAAGGGTTGGACACCACGGCCACAGAAGAGGTTGAACATATCCCAAAGAGGAATCAATATCCTATTGTCGTGTAAGGACGGTCATTGCCCACACATCCAAAGATTGACCCCACGGTGCACAGAATCAGGACCCCAAACTGCACCAGAGCATGTCCCCAACATCACAGAACAAGAAGAACTACATCCCAATTCACCTGAAAGAAAACCCCTTCTCTGCAATGACAAGACACCGATGCACCAGATCTATACCTCACCTCCGTAGAGAACTAAACTGCAACCCAGGTTCACCAGATCAGAAACCCCCTCGCCATAGAGAAGGTCTGTGGCCCTGACGCCACACCAGATCACAACCCCACGTCACGAAAGAGCCGGATCACCATCCCAAAGCCATAGAAAACCAAAAACACCCACTCCACAAAATCCCAGACTCCAAGCCTTGAAATTTAGGCCGCCCTTCACCGCGGGAATGGCCGCTGCACCTTGAGCATGCCAGGAGGACCGAGGAGGAATCGCCACCATCTGAGTGAAGCTGGGAAGAAGAAGATGATGAGAAGAAGACCTAATTTTTTGTGCCCTTTATGGGCTCATTCCATCATGTTCTTACTCTGCTCAATCCCTTGCAGAGTACATATATAGTAGATGATTCACAAAAGAATTATGTACTAAGTCTTGAAAGAAGGATTCATCAATGTTTTTGCCACTGTTTTAACCAAATATCACCTGAAAGATTCCAAAGGTAAAATAAACCCACACTCAACCCTTGTCTACACTCACCTGATATCCCAAGAAGCATGGGATGTATTTATTGGTCGTCATGGGGATGAGAAATTTTAGGTTCATTGTGGCTAATAATACGTTGTTTGAGGATATGTTTATTCATCACTTTGATTTTCAATATTTCATTTATCTAATAGCAACTCAATACTAAAAATAAGGAACGTGCATCAAAACTAGCATACCCCTATCGTAAAGCAAGGATGGGGTATGCTTCATTAGAAAAGAAAATGGTATGTATTTTAAATTTATAGTAATATTGTTATGTGCTAAGAAACAACATCATAATTATCTTTCTATATTAATATGTAGATTGATGAATCTAAATCCAAAGACACTTCAATTCCATGTCATGTTCTATAGAAGGAGGAATGTGTGAATAACGAAGGGAATCTAGTAGATGAAAACACACAAAAAGTGTGGTAAATATGAGTAAGTATGACACGATAAAAAGTTTTTCTTTAAATTGATATTACATAATAATAATTTCTTATTTTCATATATCTGATAATCACAGAAATCAGCTACTCTTATAACGGATGCAGACCTATTATTGAAGGCTTTAAAGCGGCCAGAAGAATATGGTCATGTCAGATGTGTAGGGTTTGGGATGACACCCCGGGTATATTTTGAGAAAAAAATAAACAGATGACAGAAATGAAGAAATAAAACAAATGAGAAAAAGACTAGAAACTCTTGAATAATGATTTCAATGGCTGGGAGAGTTTTTATAAACTTTTATGGGTGATAATAAAGGAGAAGACACAACTAAGGACCAACCAGCACGTGAAGATCCCACCCCACACCCCACCATATTTGAGGTGAGCCATTCCCCTCAATGAGCTGTCTTAGCCATGGTAATCAATATTCTAATAATTATTCCCATGAAATGTGAATTAGACAAACACTGATACTTTTCCTGTACTGATATTCTATAGGGTTATAATGACTATGATTTATATTTATTAACACCCACTTATCACCTTGTAGCGAGGGCTACGGTGTTCAACATCCCAGAGGACAAGCTGCATAATAGACCACTTCTAACAGATCATCTGAAAGTGACAATTACTATAGCTAATGAGCCAAATATAGAGCTACCTATTCCACTAGATGAAAATTATATTCATACGGTCGAAAAGTCTATTGGGACATTCATTGCATGGTCATCACAACTTGTAGAAGTACATGTGGACAAAGAGGTATTTACTTTTATTTTTTTCGAGATAAACCTTTAACAATTAATGAAAGAAAGGTCTGAACAAATTAATGTTTTTATAGATGGGGAAAGGGAAGGGGGTGACAAAAAAACATGGGCTCAAAATCTTCCAAATGATCGACCAACCGATCCAAAAGATCTACTGAAAGCACAATAACACTGCCTGCTCTCTATCCACATTTACTATCATTGAAGACTCATGTGAATACAAAGCTAAAAATTGGTAGTAGTCATATATTTGTTTTTGAAAAGAATATATATGGATAGGAAATTCATGATTTCATTGCTGCTAAAAATGGAAATTACTTCCTTGAATGTGGTTGGCTAGGAGTCACAGTTGTAAATTTATATATGAGTTATGTTTTCATGAATTGATTTTCTAAAAGCTGATATAATGGGATAATTATGACTAAATGAATTTTATATTATTGGCAGGAGTATATATGAAAAACAGTTGAAGGGATTTTTCCATGGTAAAAAATTTGGAATTGTTAGTCCCCATACCACATCAACACAACTAACAAAATTATATCCATCAAAAAGGGATGAAATAGTGAAAGGCTTGCAAAAAACATTTGAAAGTAAGATTATGGACGACAGACTCTTTCTAATACCAACCATGTAGGGGTAAAACTCTACAATAAAAGAATATCAATTATATTTTTACTTCATTCATTACTTAATCCTTTTTGTGTTTTTAGGAAACAATGGCTACTAATTGCAGTGAACTTGGATACTCCAAAGGTTTATTTTATGGATTCAATGCAAGTATATCCAACAAACCGACCACACATGTTGGAGTTTGTGAATCTGTAAGACACTACATCCTACTTTTTAGGTCTAAACATCAAGTTATATGATTTAAATTATCTTTTACTAAGGATTCTGTTCTAATAGGGTGGTGTATCAATATCGTCGAAAAAAGGAATGAGGACAGGGCTAATCATAAGGAGGAGAGCAAGTACTACGTCTGGACAAGTATGAAGGTATGAATAATAAAATGTCACTATCCAAAAACATATAAAAACAAGTTACTTTTTCTCTTAATGATCAAAGTTTTTTCATTGTCCAAAAAAACAAATGATAAATATTGTGATTATTATGTTTGTAAATTTATGATAGATATCATTTTCCATCAACAAACTAGCATCCCTAAAGAGGTATTTTCAAAAACAACAACTATTTCATTTAATTACTTATTATTTATTTATTTATATATTTTTTAATACTAATCTAACTGTCTAAAATCCTCATATTCACAAGATGATATATATTTGTTCAGAAATGAGTGGTCCGCATACCTGATGGAAGATTGTACACAAATAGCATGAAGATCTGACTTGGGGATGTGTACAATTGGCAGAAATTTTTTGAAAGGGGTTCACGGAGATCAAAATATGAAACATTTTTTTATATAAATGGTCATAGGAAAATTATAATTATTATTCAACATAACATCCTTTCTCCAATGATTCATTTTTTCAATTTAACAAACGAAATTCACCAGCAACATGCAAGAATTATTAACCACTTTTCTTTGGGATTTGGATAAGAAAAACCAGTAAAATCTCCAAAACACCTTAATATCATGGATGCCCACTCACATTAAACAAAAATATGAGTAAAATTATTCACCCTAAATTGTTTGAAGTATGATAATCGAGATTCCAAATGGATTCCCATGCCTTGAACATTTTCATTTGTAGAAATTGTATGTTTTCTGATTAACCATAATAAGAAATGAAAATTGTTGGAACCTCCTTCCTCCACAGGGTATCCCCTCACACATACATGTTTTCAATTTATAACAATGATCCATGGTTCATTTTTTACGTCGAAGATTCAACCCCGCCTCAATCTGAGGAATGATGTGACTGCTATCACTCAAAGTGTCTCTCTTTTGTTTAAAATGGACAGATTTTTAGTGAAAACAATAAATGACCTACGGAAAACCAACCAAATGCATTTGGATTGTATGGATACTTTAGTATAATGATCCATGGGTCATTTTTTATGTGTAAAATTCAACACTGCCTCAATCTGAGGCACAATGTGACGGGAATCACTCAAAGTGTCTCTCTTTTGTTTAAAATGGACAGAATTTTAAGTGAAAACAACAACTGATATACTGAAAACCGACCAAATGCATTTGGATTGTGTTGATACTTTAGGGAAACAATCCATGGGTCTCATGTGATGTGTTAGAGTTAAATCTACCTCAATTCAAGGCGTGGTGGGGCCGGTATCACTCAAAGTGTCTCTCTTTTGTTTAAAATGGACAGAAATTTAAGTGAAAACAAAAACTAACATACGTAAAAATGACCAAATGCATTTGTATTGTGTTTATACTTTAAAATAATGATCCATGGGTCACTTGTGACAAGTAAGAGTCAACCTCGCCTCAATTTAAGGCACGGTGTGATCGGTATCACTCAAAGTGTCTCTCTTTTGTTTAAAATGGACATAATTTTTAAGTGAAAACAGCAACTGGCATACAAAAAATAAACAAAACACATTTATATTGTGTTGATACTTTATGAAAATGATACATGGGTAATTTGGTATGTTTAAGAGTCAACCCTGCCTCAATCTGAGGCAAGGTGTGATCGGTATCACTCAAAGTGTCTCTCTTTTGTTTAAAATGGACAGAATTTTAAGTGAAAACAACAAATGACATATGGAAAACCAACCAAACGTATTAAGATTGTGTTAATAATTTATTTCAACGATCCATGGGTCATTTTTGATGTGTAAGAGTCAAACCTTCCTCAATATGAGGCAAAGTGTAGCCGGTATCACTCAAAGTGTCTCTCTTTTGTTTAAAATGGACAGAATTTTAAGTGAAAACAACAACTGACATATGAAAAAAATGACCAAACACATTTATATTGTGTTGATACTTTAGGAGATTGATATATGGGTAATTTTTGAAATTTAAGAGTCAACTCCACCTCAATATTAGGCACAGTGTGACCGGTATCACTCAAAGTGTGTCTCTTTTGTTTAAAATGGACAGAATTTTAAGAGAAAACAACAACTGACATACAGAAATCTGACCAAATGCATTCATATTGTGTTGATAATTTGGGACAACAATCCATAGGTCATGTGTGATGTTTACGAGTCAACTTTTCCCCAATACGAGGCATGGTGTGGCTGGTATCATTCAAAGTGTCTCTCTTTTTTCTAATTGACAAAATTATAAGTGAAAACAACAATTGACATACGGAAAAATGACCAAACACATTCAGATTATGTTTATACGTTAGGAGAACAATAAATGGTACATTTTTGAAGTGTAAGAGTCAACTCTACCTCAATAAAAGGCATGGTGTGACTGGTATCACATAAAGTGTCTCTCTTTTGTTTAAAATGGACATAATTTTTAAGTGAAAAAAACAACTGACATACGGAAACTGAACAAACACATTCAGATTGTGTTTATACTTTAGTAAAACGACCCATGGGTCATTTTTTGATGTGTAAGAGTCAACCCCGCATCAATAAAAGGCACAATGTGACTGGTATCACTCAAAGTATCTCTCTTTGGTTTAAAATGGACAGAATTTTAAGTGAAAACAACAACTGACATACGGAAAACTGACCAAACACATTCAGATTGTGTTGATACTTTATTCCAACGATCCATGGGTTATGTGTGATGTGTATGAGTCATCCCCAACTCAATCTAAGGTACAGTGTGGCTAGTATCACTCAAAGTGTCACTCTTTTGTTCAAAATAGACAGAATTTTAAGTGAAAACAACAACTGACATACGGAAGACCGACCAAACGCATTCAAATTGTGTTGATTATTTAGTAGAATGATACATGGGTTATTTTTGACGTTTAAGAGTCAACCCTGTCTCTATATGAGGCATGGTGTGACTGGTATCACTCAAAGTGTATCTCTTTTGTTTAAAATGGACTGAATTTTAAGTGAAAACAACAACTGACATACAGAAAACCAACCAAATGCATTCAGATTATGTTGATACTTTAGGAAAACTATCCATGGGTCATTTTTTATGTGTACGAGTCAAACCCACCTCAATATAAGTCACTTTGTGGCTGATATCACTCAATGTGTCTCTCTTTTGTTTAAAATGGATAGAATTTTAAGTGAAAACAACAACTAACATACAGAAAAATTGCCAAATGCATTCGGAATGTGTTGATACTTTAGGATAATGATAAATGGGTAATTTTTTAAATTTATGAGACAACCTCGCTTCAATCCAAGGTAGGTTGTGACCAGTATCAATCAAAGTGTCTCTCTTTTCTTTAAAATGGATAGAATTTTAAGTGAAAACAACAACTGGCATACAGAAAACCAACCAAATGCATTCAGAATGTGTTGATACTTTAGGCCAGAGATCCATGGGTCATGTGTGACGTGTATGAGTCAACCCCACCTCAATATAAGGCACGGTGTGGGTTTTATCACTCAAAGTGTCTCTCTTTTGTTTAAAATGGACAGAATTTTAATTGAAAACAACAACTGACATACGGAAAAATGACCAAACACGTTAGGATTGTGTTGATACTTTAAGAGAATGATATATGTGTCATTTGTGATGTGTATGAATCAACCTTACCTCAATATGAGGCATGTTTTGACCGGTATCACTCAAAATTTATCTCTTTTGTTTAAAATGGACATGATTTTTTAAGTGAAAACAACAACTGACGTATGGAAAACAATCCATAAGTCATTACCGATGGCATAAGACACTTAGACAGGCCTCATAGAGTCCTAAGTAGTCCTTATACAATAAACCCCCATTAATAATTTATCACACACCCTAAATATTAACCTTTATCCTTAGAGTTCATGGTGAGGGATGAAAACAAATAGAAAAGGGAAAGGGAGAAGAACGAAAGGGAAATTAAAAATAATAGAGGATTTAAATTAGATAAATTTTCAAGATAAATGGCTCTTAGACTATGTTTTGGCAAGGGGATGGGATGAAATAGGTTGAAATCCAATAAATTATTCCATATCATCAACAACATTCATGGTGTGGTTGGGCAGTTTTCCATAATGTTCACCAACTTTTTGGGAGCCATTGGATAAGAAACCCTCTTCTGCATAGTTTGGACAAACAATTAACTAACTGTGTTCCAATCATTCAAAATGACTTAGTTAAACTATAGATCCATACCACACAGTTTCTTCTAACCATGAACAACCTGTGTTCCTAAAAACTCCTTCAAAAAAGTAAGTTGCATGGTTTTTACTTGGATCCATACAACCCATCTTTTTCCTATGTATGCTAAATTGTAAAAGTTCAAAATGAATAGGAAACTTCCCTATGAAAGTATACCCACATGGGTTCTTCTAAATTGTGTTCCCCAATAAAATCACTACATGACTACTAATCGAGCATCTATGATAGAAAATGAATAATCATATATCTCCCCACCATTTATAAATTCTATAAATGGCATGAAAATAAGACAACACACCATAAGATAAAGGCATCAACCACAAGAACACAATTCCTTAAGTGTCCCAAGAATCACCCAAATCCATCTACCATGAGGAATATATAGGGGAAAATCTTTAAGTCCTAAGAAAACATATCCCAAAAGTAACTCAAAATCTATAAAACAATTATATCCAATCTTGACATGAATCTTAACCTCAAAAAACATGAAGAATAACTCACATGAATGCCTTAATCAAATTTTTCTTAAGGTTCTGACATTGAAATATCTCTATATATATTTTCTGAGGAAATGTAAGATATCATTTGGAGGAGATATTATTTAATGGTAAATTTTTATAATCATAATTAATAATTAGTAAATCACATTAGGTGTGGATTTTTTCCCATCGTTTGATCCCAAATTGACTACCACTGCATATTTTATCTATGTGAACTGCTTGTTTGATATGCTGTTTTTTTTTGTAGTTCATTTATCATCGCATTTTTATCACTGATAAAGGTACTCTTTATCAGTGATTTATGAGTGCTGATAAAGGGGACCCCCCTTTATCAACACTGAGCTTTCAGTTCTTTTTTAGCGCTGTTAAAGCCTGTTTTGAGTGCTGATAAAGCCTATTTTTTGTAGTAGTGTATTGGTTGATAGTCATAGAATAGATCTTTAGGTATGTCATCCTTTACCTCATTAGGTTATTTATCATTATATATTAGTGGTGAAACCTCTTCCCCCACTTCTTATTTTAAGGTTTGGGTTGCTCTATATACTCACAAGCTATATTTTCAATTTTTATTTTCACTAACTTCATATTTTCTTAATTCCTTTGAATACAATCATTTATATATTTATTGACCTATTATTATTTATGTTTATCCTTTAAGTAATTATTCCATGTATAATATGGGTAGTATAGAAACATCATTGAAAAAAAAATTAGATTTTTTACATGAAAGAAAAAAACTATCTACAAAATGTGAGAATTATATTGTTGGCATTGCCCCCAGCAACAACGACAAGTTTTTATTTGTTCCACTTGTGGGTGTGGAAAAAATATTTACTATGTTAACATGTAGTGTTGTGTTTATCCTTGATTATATCTAAATAAAATAGCACTAAAATCAAGTGTGTTACTTTAAATTTTAGAGAAATGAGTTTTTGAAATTGTATGATTTTTTAAAAAAAAATTAGCAATTTATATTAAGTATATTGATGAATTATGTGATTAAAAACTATGATATGAGAAGTCATATCATGTTAGATTTGGTTTTCCAAATGATATGTTATCCTAGTTCCAAGTTATCCAATTTCCTTCTACTAAACCGATTAAAGTGAGATTTCAAAATCGCTTTCTCACACTCCCTTAGTCAATTGGTGATGGTGAGAATAAACCTTTTCAAAATCTTATATTGGTATGTCTTTATATCTATTTGTGAGAGATTTTTATCAAATCTAATCAATTAACTTAGTCACTACCCAATTGGGTCTTTTTTATCCCAAACAATCAAGATTTTCCACTACCCCTCCCACACATACTAACAATCATCTAGTACTTCACCACTAAGCCCTGATCTATTCCATCATATATTAATGAGAACCTAGTGTGGAAGATAATGGTAATTGAAAAAATTAATAATAATAATATATTCTAATACATAATATGATCGTACATGATAATAAAAATTACTATTAGAATATTTAAACCAACTTAACTGAATAAAGAAATGAATTGTATTCAATGAAGTTCAGTAACTGAATAATTACAAACAAACTCCCCTTAAGAAATCACTCCAAAATTTATCCCTTCATGTGAAGGGTGACTTGAAAATAGGGGTAAGATGAATCCTTTATAAAAAAAATATAATATAAAAATAAATAACATAAAATTTATTCTCCAGAATCTATCTATCAGAATATATCACTATTTCCTCCAATCATATAGCAGAAAACCACCAAGTGTAATTCTTAAGGGTTTTTTGAAATTATCTTAGATGTTGAACCTCAAAATTTAAAATCCTTTGTATGTGCTTACAAAAATTTATTACTAAATTACAAAGTTAACTTTTTCTGGCTAAAGAGACTCTTCATGTTCCTCCACTTTGACACATTCAAAGAGCACATTAATGAGATAATTTATATATTAAATTAAATTTAGATGTTATAATTATATCCCTATTTCATATCCCACTATAATCACAAAAAAAAATTCTTTATCATAAGATATTCCTCATTTAATGAGTAGTGGTCAATTCTATCATCCAAAAATATTTTCCCAAATGATTGGTTTATTTAGGCTTTGTAAAATTCTAATTATCATTTGTCTAGTTAAAGAAGATAAATCCCCAAAAAAAACAAATCCTACAAAAAAATAATTCCTTAATTTGGATTGAAATTAAATAAGTTATAGAAAATAGTTAAAAATCCCGAATTAAGTAATTTTTACAATTAAGCTCAAAACATCCGTAAAATCCAAAATTGTTGCAATTTAGCTCAAATTGATATATTTTATAGGATTAAATCATAGAAAGAGGCATGAAATATAGTATAAATATTAGTCCTATCATTTAAATAGAAGAAAAATAATTTTATAAAATCATAAGAAACATGATTTGAAAAAAATAGAAAACAACATTTCTTGTAGTAACATTAAGAAAAAAAATCTAATAAATGGAAATATAATTTTATTTAAAAAACATTGATATTTTTAATGGAAATTCATGATTAATAAAGGACATTATAGTGGTAAAATATATTAATTACATAAAAATTTTAAAACATTATTTTCATACTTTTGTAAAAATCTAAAAGTGATTCATATGGAAAACATTGGGAAAGATTCATTTTTAAACATTTGTAATGAAAGTAAAAGGTATTTTAAAAATCCATTTTAAATAAATTAAAATTGGATAATAAATTTTATAAAACAATTTTTAATAACATTGTTATGGAAGATAATTATTCATATGCAAATGAAAAAAAACTAGTCTGAATTTTCTTAAAAACATCCTTTTTGTATTATTTTTTTACCAAAGAGTGGAAAATAGTAAAAAAATGTGAAAATCATAGAAATAAATAGAGTAAAATAAAATAGAATTTTTTAAATATATAAATAACATATAATTTCCTATAATGTAAATTTAAACATAAATAATGTAGATAAGAACTGGGGTTGTAAAATTAACCCTTATGTCAAGATTTGACTTTCTTCGTACATGCTCTAACCTCCTATATAAAAAATTTATAATTATTATAAACCTAAAATAAAACAATATTCATACTTAATATACTATAAATAATTTCATTATAACTTTAAATCACCCATTTATTAATAATTATTCCTTTAAATCAATATCCATGTGTCAACGATTATGTTTTCCACGTATGTTTTGGCTCAGTGATTTCGATCATTGAACTTTTTTCATGGTGTAATCATACAAAAAATATTAATAATTTCATAAATATTATATTTTTTATTATATAAACTTTTATAACCATCAATTTAAATTGTTTATGAAAAATAAATTACATCACTTCATGGAGATGGTAGTTCATACGTACACATGAGTGATGGTTTGATTTTATAATGGATGGGAAAAAGGAAGGTAAATAATTATTTATCTTAATAAAATATTATTTATGTTATAAATATAACATATATATTCATTAAATCAATAAATATAATCATCCTTGATAGGTGGTGATGAAAAATGAAACAATTTGTTTCATGGAGACGCTATATTGTACGTGCACATGGGCAAAGGTTTCATTTTCCACTACATGGATAAGAGATATAAAGTGGTTTTAAAATTAACATATTAACATTTTAGTATAGTAAATATACTTATTTAATTGTGTTAATGTGGTTATATAATTTTTTTATGAGGTTTAAGAATAATGAAACTTTAAAATGTTGGTAATAACATATTCCTCTTCATTAAATAATCACCTTTGAAAAATAGTTCAAGTCTTCTTGGATGGGTTTTTGGAGAGAAATGAACATATAGGGAATGATAAGTATAGTCATAAAAGTATTTGGGAAGATCTTGGTTGATCTAAGGTGCTCAATTTGTATGGATAAGTGGTAGTATGATGTTCCCATTTATAAGTGAGAGGAGCGACACCCCTATAAATTTATAGAAATTTAAAATATAATAAACTCACTATCATTGAAAATTGGATCCAAAACATAAAATTTTCAAAGATAATGTGAGGTTTGTATAAATACACTCTACCAATGAAAATAAAGATAATTTTTAGTGATATATTTAATCTTTATCCCTTAATTTTAAACCTTTTAACACATTTTTACTTTTATCATGGTGATAAACTTTTTACTAAGGCGACTTATTTTTATGAAAAAAAATGAAATTAAGCTTGTAAAAAAATTTCTAAAGATTGAAAACAAATATTGAATCTATTTTATAATATAAAATTTAAAATGGTGGAATAAATTACTTTTAATATCTACACACAAAATCCATAAAACCATTTTTTTAATTTATTTTTTGAAAAAATATATTTTATTTTCGTTCCTTACCAAGTAACAATAATTAGATGAATGTTAATTTAGGGGATTTAATATATTATCTAAAAAAATAATTGAAATCAATCAAGAATGTTGATTAATTTAATTTATCAACATAAAAACACATTTCATACATAAAAACTATTTTTTTGAAAAAAAACATCTATTTTTACCTCCAAATGATTTTATCTTCATTTTAACTATTTGATAATAAATTTATTAATTTTTATTCATTTTTATAAATGTTTAAACAATAATTAAAAAAAATATATATAAAAAAATAAAATAAATTTTAAATAAAATAAATATATTAAGAATAATTTTTGTAAAAAACATTTCTATTTAGCCAAGAATTACTAGACTAACATTACATATCATTTATAAATATTTACTGACTGTTAGTAACTTATTTTATTAGTTGAATATTATCAATCTTATTTAACTATATATTATTTTCTTTCATTTTATATTTTTTTCAATATTTTATTCAATTTAATACAGTTTTGTTTGCATCAAAAGCTACTGAACACATTAAATTTATGAAATATGATATAGTCCTGACACTATCAAGAAAGTCATAGGGACTGATATATCTAGGACGCAACTCTCAATTATTTATAAGTCTCATAACATTATTATAAGTATATATTAATAATAATATCTTGTCACCCACTTTGAATTCTTTATCTCATCGATAACGGTCTATATAAATTTTATGTTGACTCTAAGTTGTATATATGTATTTCTTAATATCTCTAACTTTATCTATCATTTTCTTAGATAAATATGGTCTAAATATATTTTGTTCTCTAACTTTGTCCTAGAGTATTGGATTTCATCACTTATTTCCATAAAGGGATTCATAAAGATATATCTTAATTCTCATGCGAATTCTATTTTTTTATAAGAAAATCAATTAGATAAAGGTGTTTATCTCAACCTCATTAGAAATCTACAGAGAAATATCAAGGGTTTAAATGGTTCTCTAGAATTTAATATCTCTCTAAGGATGATATGAAGTGTTAAATATCATATTTTTATTCAAAACATACTAAATACTACTCTATAAATTTTTGGTAGACCTCATATCTCAATCAGATATGATTTAGTGTGGTAATCCATGAAAACTTACCACTTTATTAAGGTGTATCATAGAAAATTGTTCAAGAAATAATTCATCCTTGATAGCAATAAAATGTGTTAACATATTGTTATAAACTAACCCCCTGTGGATAGCCTGATTAGAGGTAATTCAAGTGTGTCACCCCAATCCTACCCCTAGTAGTCCAGGGGTTGGAGATAACCATCGAGTAGGCATATCACAAATATTGGAGGCCTTAGACTAATGTACTCGTATGAATACACAAATTTCCAATAACTAGTACAATGCAGAAATGAAAGATACAACTGATATTGTAATGTATTCATATGACTAGATCCCGCATCATAGTATGATACAAGTATGTGATAGCATATAGGTCCAAAAACAGCACACTAAAGCTATAAGAGTCTAACATGATCGTAATTAGGGTACGACTGTCAAATGAAAATTTTGGGACCAAATATGGTCCATATAACTCAACTATTATCCAACTACTCTTGATCCACCTAAGAATTTATTTTAAGGTAGGTAATATGTATAATACATTCCATGTTCTGGTGATCCCATGCATGGGTGAGTATATACATACATAGTAGGACACCCAAAAATCACCAAAAAATAAGCATCAAGATAGTGGTCATATCATCATCATGAAGGTATGTCAACTGAATTATGATAGATTATGAATAATAACCGAGTTATACTCAAGATAGACACCAAATTCAAAGTAAGGTCAAAACAATTCCGCTGACGTAGGATTCTGCTCGAGGATTCAAGGTAACACTCATCCAAAAGAACTCACTCCACGGGTCTTTATATCACTGATGGAACTCATCTGAGAGGTCATGTTTGTTGGGACTCTCTAGGAAGAAGTACAATCTAGAACTCCAAAGATGCTAATTCACATATGGGGGATCACAACTAGGTCCTATGGGGTATTCATGACACAACTTGGATTAATGCCTCTAGGATGGGGATCACACGCCTTGATAGTCTATAATGGGATTATTGACCCAACCTAAGAAATAAATGATAGAGGATCACACCCTAGTCCATAATTATTGATTCTTGACTATATCTAAGAATAATCTCATCGAGGGTATCACATCCTGTAATTAAAGCACTATGCCTCACTATACCCTCAAAATGAAGGACCAAGTGAATGCACCCTACAAAAAATGTTCTACGATAAAAGGAATTAGGGCCTCAACTTTACCTAGAATAATTACATGGCATTTATAGGGTATACTTGATGTGTCTTGGATGCCCCGGGTATGCCTGTTTACTCTAGATCGTGCTCGTGTACCATATAATATTCCCATATACTATGGTCATTCCCATGTGCTTTGTCCATGTGTGGGTACTATGGTCATGTTCATGACCGTATACCAGGTCGTGAACGTGTACACTAGTCATGCCTATATACCTAATCATTCATATTCCCATGTACCACTGGGGTACATTCTCGATCACTAACATTTTTCCACACAACATGCGATATTTAACTCTACACGAAACCCTATATGTCATATAAGGGACTACACAGTGTGTTCTCTTTTGAAGTACATGTCATGTATATAAGGATTTCCCATAAACTCTCCTATGTTCCATGCATCTCACATGTGCAGCCTCCACCACTGATTTCATAGATAATCACACCCTTGGATCCTAGATCTAGGGTTTACCCCCACCTAAGACATCATTAGTGTCCAAATTCTGGCCACCCATCCATTCGGTACACGATATCTATTTCATCACACCACTACAATGTTGAAACCTGCAAACCAAAGGCCCTCAATTAGCACTCAATCTCCCTTTACATTGTATCATGCTTCAATAATTCTCTTGATCCCAAATATAAAACTGTGGAAACAATCATTACACTAAAGATCAATTTTACAATAATTGGTTTTAAGGTATTTGTTGAACCACCATCTAAATGAATTGATAACATTGAATACATAAAGAACAAAGGAAGAAAATCACAAAACAAAAATTTGAGGAATTAACCTCATCCATTTTTTGGGTTATCCTCAATTCACTGATGTAGAAAATTTCAAATGAATAGAATAATTATGGATCAGAAGAAACACTATCCATTCCCGATTCTAGGAGGCTAAATCAATACTCAAAAATCAATGATCAACCCAGGAAATTTTTTTTTTTGAAATATTGATCTATTTTAAAATATGGAAAATAAAGTAGGGATTAAACCAACAAAAACAAAATCCATACCTTGAGTTTAGATAGATCGTTGATGAATAACAGTTCTACATCATTTCTTTTAGTAAGATACATAAACTCTTTTGTAAAAGATTAACTCCTCATCACAATGATTTTCAAACCTTGATCTGTCATTCTTTAAGGATATCCTCTAATCGATGATTTCAAATACTTAGGGTTATGTGTCTCACCCTAAAAATTTTCCATAATTGGGATTATAAAAAGAAGGGATTTAGGTCTAGATATTTCATAAATAGTAAAATAATTTATTAATTTATTAATATACTAATCCACCCATGGATACTATTAAACCAAATACCTGATGAATGCAAATTTTATGTCACACAAAGGGTAAAACTTGCATTGAAAATTTAATGGAGGTCTCAAATTTCTTATCTAGAACACCATTCAAGGGATATTATTTCATTTCAGAAAAATTTCATGTGCATGATATAATATAGGTGTCATTTTTATATATCAACACCAAGGATCCCCAGGTCCTGAAATCCCATACTGACTCAACACCTAGCCCTGAAAATATTTTTTAAAATATTCTAATGTTTTATAAAGAAAAAATAGAGTCATTAAATTATCCCCACCTTAGGGATTTTTTTCTTGAAAATAAAAAACCTACTTAAATAAGTGAGGGTATTGAGCTTGCATTTGATTCTCCCACACCTATGTGATCTTCTGGATATTTTATGTTTCCATAGAACACATACCAAAGGAAATTCTCACCCATAAAGAATATTATATGGTTCATCCTCAATATCGAGAAGGTACTCTACAAAGGTAGTTACATCCTTGATTTCCAGGTCACCCCAGTCGATAAAATTTGAATTTTCTTTCATGTACCTCCTCAATTTGATATGTGGAATACATATTGCACTCATTATAAATATATCCCTAAGGAAAAGTTGTATAACACCTCTCCAACCCTACAAAATATCTCTAAAGGTCTAATGAATCTTATAGATAACTTGAAACCCTAGCATAATCTCTGCAATCTTCCTCGAAGTGTGAGCTTCAAGAATACATGATATCCCTTATCAAAATCCAAAGGAAACCTTCATTAGTCTGCATAAGACATATAACCACTTTGTGAATCTCTCATCTACTCACAGATGATTTATACCTTCTCTTTTTTCTCTTACACCAAATATAGGATCATGTCTTCATACTTCCCTAAACCAATCCAGTATTTTTGTGACCTATAAAGTCTCCCATATAAGGCCTTTAATGGTGAAATACTGATGGTGGAGTGGTAATTGTTGTTATACGCAAACTCCACATGGGGTAAATGATCCTCCCAACTATGGACAAAGTCTAACATGCAATCCAGAAGCATTTCCTCTATAACCTAAAGGGTATGCTCAATTTGGACATCTTTTTGGATTTTAAATGTCATGATAAACTATAGTTTATTCCAAAAAGACTCATTCAGGCCAATACATAATCATGGAATGAATCAAGAATCATAGTATAAAACAGTCATTGAAGGAATTTTATAAAATCTAATTATCTCCTAAATAAAAATTTATCCCAATCTCTCTACTAAACTCTACTCTCTAGTGTCTAGGAAGTTGGTTGAATATATAAGTTGATCTATAATATCCCAAATTGTATCATGTACTCTATTAATTCATGGAATCCCAATTACAAGTCCATAGATACAACATCCAACTTCCACTCTGGAACCTCAAGTGGTTGGGATAACCCCATTAGAACCTGGTGTTCAGCCTTTACCAACTGACAAGTGAGGAGTTGAGAAATAAACTAAACTACACAACTCTTCATCCCTATCCACAAGAATTGATTTTTAAGTTCCGAGTATATCTTTTACACCTCTAGATGTACCGCTAAGTTTTATTTATAAAACTCCCTCAGTGCCACCTCTCGAAACATCACCAATACCATCATACACCCTCATAGAAGGATGAAGTGCTCCCCACCTTTAGAGAATTGATTAGGAGTATGTACATTGGATATCTGAACACACAAGGTTTCACAATCATTATCCCAAAGTTGAGAATCCCTAACACACTAAATAAGATGAAATGTAACAACCATTAACTAGAGGTAAGCTTCATAACCGTCATCTACTAAGTATAACTACAAAAAAGACAACTTATCTGATACCATGCTAAAAACTACAAATAATATATCTTGCTAATAGAATCTACCACCAAATTTCCTTAACTCGGAGTATTGAGTATCTCAAAGTTATAATCATGGAGTAACTCTAGCCTATTTCTCTATATCAAGTTAATATCTTTCTATTAAAAGATATACTTGAGACTCTTTTGGTTAGAATAGATGATAAAACACTCACCCATAAGGTAGTGTCACAACATTTTCTAGGAGAAGTCCACTAATACTAGCTCTAGAACATGATTCATATAGTTATTCTCATGGGGTCTCAACTTCCAGGACCCATAGGAAATCAACACCTACCTCTGTATCATAACACATTCAAGCTCGTTTCTAGATGCTTTGCAAAAAACCACATACTCAACACCCTACTATAGTAGTCTCAATATGGGGTCACTCATCAACCTCTACTATAACTCATGAAAATATTGTTGGAAGATCTTCACCCATAAATATTACTACCCCCTTTCAATTTAAAGAACTTAAGGGTGTCAAAATTCTAGATAAATTGAGCATGAATATCTAATAGTAGTTAGTCAACCCAAGGAATCTTCACACCTCATACATGCTCATGGATGTTTCCCAGGCTAGGATTACCTGAACCTTTTTCAAGTCCACTTTTATATACTCTTTGGAAATGACATGTCATAAGAAGTATACCTCTCAAATCCAAATCTGAATTTTTAATATATTTTCATAAATATGGTTATCCTATATTATGTGAAGGACCATCCTAAAATGTCTCCCATGCTCCTCCTCTGATGTCAAGTACACTAATATTTCATTATTGAACACTACCACAAACCGGTCCAAGAAAGGATAAAAGATCTTTTTCAAAAGTTTCCTGAACACTGATGGGGGGTTCATCATGCCATAAGGAATTATCAAGTACTTTTAGTGACCATAGCAATTCCAAAATTCCATATTTGGTATATCCTCATATCAAACTCGTAGTTTTTGATATCCCATCATGAGGTAAATCTTTCAAAACCAAATCTCCCCTTTTTAGCTAGTCAAATAGGTCATCGATTCATGGATGTTGATACTTATTCTTAATGGTCACCTAATTTAGGTGATGATAATCTACACATATCCTCATTATCTTATCCTCTTTCTTAGATAAGAATAATGGGAAAACCCTGGGAGGAAAATTGGGTATAACAAAGACATTCCTCTACAAATCCACCAACTATATATACTGATCCAAGGGTAATACTATCCAACTGATGAATAATTAGTTGTATCCTTTTATGTATGAGACCATCTTACTCTTCCTATATTTTATTCTCGTGGATGAAATAAAACATATTCCCATCATATTTGGAACACCAAATCCTATATCTAAAACAATCAATTGGTTTGTGAACCATGGATAACCATTCCATGCATAGAATGAATTCATAAGGCCTCATCACAACTATAAAAATATCCTATAAGAATCTCTCTACTCCAAGATTCAGTCCAAACTGTCAACAAGGGTGTGTGATCATCAAATATCCTCTGGCATGAGTCTCCATGTGCAAGGTTTGAGTGAAGGGATCCAATAGAATATTTATATTTCAAATAAGAGATGTGGTTAGAAAAGATTTTCTCATCCTCATGTCTATCAATACTACAACTAAAGTATATAAGACATATATCATACCTCAAATCATCCATGGATCCTCAATGTTATAAGCCTCCACTTTCTATGGATTCTCTAATCCCTAACCACCAACTCTGTGATCCTAGTGTGGACTACATGGGGGTGGTGGTGGAAACATATATGAAGTTCCAAGGATCTAATAACAACTGATAGGGGGGTTTAATCAGTTGTTCACTTTTTATAAGTTTTGATACTTTTGAAAACACAACCCTTGAAACCTATTAATATTAATTTACTTATCATATTTTTATAAATAATCATTCATTAATAAATAATAAATAAAGTAAAGAACACAATATTTATATGTTTTGGACTATGTTTGAGAACCTACATCCTTTCTATAGCCACTCCCATGGGTCTATGGAAATCCACTATTATGAAGAAGTAAATTCAACTTGTAAAAACTCCCATTAGAAACCTTCTATATCCTGATATGAAATATTATAATAACTCTCATCAGTTTATAATGGTTTCTTATAAAACAATTTATCCAAATAAAATAATAGATACTTTGTTGAAACTGCTCCATAATTTCTAAGACTGAATCCTCATTCTAATTTGGCTAGATCCAATTTTCTCAATCAGATAAGGCTGGATCTAATTCTCTCAATACGATGAGTCTAAATATGATTCTCTCAATATTATGGACTCCATATGATGAACCCATTATCAATATAAAAAATTGAAACTCATCTAGAATGATCAATACCATCCTTTTCAGTCTGATCGACTCAATACGATCTTCTCAATATGATCTTTCTCAATCTGGTAAACAAACATTCAATTGTCTAATCCTCCTCATGAGATATCTAGTCAGAAATGAATTTCACTTGATTTCTTCAATTATCCACCTGTTATACTTTCTTAAAAAAATAAAAAATTAACAAATGATCTAAAAAAGTGTTTATAGGTGTCTCGGAAAAAAAGAAGTAGGAAACTTGAAAACTTTCCACACTTCCTCAAGTTTGAAAACTCTAGAAATATATCACATTTAACCTCCAAATTTGACTTCTTCAATCCTCCTTAACTTTATCCAAGATTTACGAAATATTAATTTCATGTCTTTACCTATTAAAATATTCATAAAACTTATAGAATATTCTTTTTGAGTCTTCTTCATAATCATCTCATTATAATCTGCATTTATTTCTCAGTTCATTACTAATCTGTTTCTTTCTCAGCCCATCATGAATTCGTTATTCTTCTCAGCTCATTATGATTTATGTTTCCTTATTAGCTCATTAAAATTTCTTTCCCTTATTAGTGATTAAAAAAAATTATCCTTATCCATGATTATAAATTTTAGTTCCTTCTCATATCATTATGAATTATCTTTCCTTCTCAGTGATTAAGAGTTCAGTTTCCTTCTCACCTCATTACGAATTCTATTTCCTTCTCATATTTTTGCAAATTATATTTCTTTATCAGTGATTAAAAAATCAATACCCTTATCAGTGATTATAAATTTATTTTCCTTCTCAGCTCATTACAAATTTGTTTTCCTTCTCAACTCATTATGATTTCTATTTCCTTCTTTTCATATTACAAATTTTGTTTTCTTCTCATTGATTACGTATCTTTTTCTGTGATTGTGAATTCTGTTTCCTTCTCAGCTCATTACAAATTCTCTTTACTTCTTAGTGATCATGAATTATGTATCACTCTAAGTGATTATGAATTATGTTTCCTTCTCATCACATTACGAATGAATTTCCCATTATGATGAAATTATTCACACTATAATTTGAAATTTCTTCAAACCTCTCCACCATTTCTTAAAAATATTTTATCATGAAATTTTTTCTGATTTGTGAGAACATCATGATCCTAAAATCATATCCTATATTAGTTTATAAAGTGTGAAAAATTTCTAACTATATACTTCATAATATTCTTTCAGAACTCTTCAGCAACAATACGGCTTAATCAAAAAGTGACATCTGACATTCTAACTAACTCCAAATCTGATGAATCTTCATTGCGATGGATATGGGTATAATTCCTAAATAACAAAAATATAATTTTAAAAAT
The DNA here is from genome assembly GCA_963277665.1 of Viscum album. Lineage (NCBI taxonomy): Eukaryota > Viridiplantae > Streptophyta > Magnoliopsida > Santalales > Viscaceae > Viscum > Viscum album. Next base: position 1,134,606,593 of record OY728142.1, on the reverse strand, counting down.
TGGTTAGTTATCAAAAAATATAAAAACATTTTTAAAATAATTTTTCAAAAAGCTTCTTGAATATCTCCCTTTGGGTTTGTTGACAACCCTTGTTAATAACTTTTCCAACTCTAAGAATTTTTTCATAACTTTATTTTTCTAAAATAATCATGTTTTTTGACTTTTATAAAAATATATCCTTTCTAAAAAGAGAGTATCTTGACACCACACTACTAGATAAAGTAATTTTTTTCAAGGAATTACATCCCTCGGTAACAAGAAATTTTTTTGGCAATGTAAAGATTAACTCCCACTCACTTTTTTCATTTCTTCTCACTTTTCTTTTTATCTTTAACATTTTATGATAACCATGGTTTAGATTCATAGAAAAATTGATTAAAAAAACTTATTACAAATTAAAGAAGTTGTTAATTTCTCTCCCCCTTTGTAAACATAATCTAAATCATGTTGGGGGTTACTTCCTTATGAGGTTTAGGAAATTATGGGAGGAGGCTAAACATTGGGTTAAATCATCAATTCCACAAACCCTTATTTTGATATTTATTCTGTAAGGATATCTGAAATCTAATACTTTGTTGAAATGAATTCTAGAAAAACATCTTTAGAAGAAATGTTCTCTTTTATAAAGTTAAACATTATATCAATGTGTTTTCATCTTGAATATTGAATAGGATTTTTAGAAAGATCAATTTCACTATGATTATCAAAAAGTATATTCAATGGTTTAGAAAAATTTTCTTTAAAATATTCCAACTGAACTTTCATCCATAACATTTGAGTACAAGCCTAAGTAGTTACAACATATTCGAATTTAGTTGTGCTCATTGTTACTGAACTTTGTTTCTTACTATGCCAACTCTCACAACATTCACCTGAGAAAAAAGTTCCTCTTGAGGTTGACTTTCTATCATTATAATATCCAGCCCAATTAGAATCAGTATAACCATGAAACTTCATCTCACTATTTCTTTTGTATAAAAACCCATGTGAAGTAGTTCCTTTGACATATCTAAGAATTATTTTTGCTACTAACATATCTTATTCTTTTATATTACTTTGATACCTGGCACACAAAGTCACAACATAAACAATATCAAGCTTTGAGGCTGTAAGACAAAGTAGATTTCCTATCAGCTTTTGAAAATATTTTTGATTCACACTTTTTTCATATTCATCTTTAATCAACTTTGTTCTCACTAATATAGGAGTAGAAATATCATTGGATACATCCAAGCTAAAATTCTTTAAAAATTCCTTGACATACTTTTCTTGAGATAAGAAAATGTGTTTTTATTTTATTTTTTGAACTTGTAATCCATGGAAGAAATTTCATTCTCCCAAAATTGAAATTTCAAAAAAAATATTCATTTCTTCAGAAAATGTTTTACAAAAATCTTATCTATCCCCAGTAAAAATTACTTCATCCATATAAGAAATTATATTTTGAGTTCTAGATTCAATATTTTTCACATATAAGTTTCTGTCAACTTTTCCTTTATAAAATTTCAACATTCTCAAAAAAATCAAGTTTAGAATACTAGGTACGTGGATCTTTTTTCATCCCATAAAAATATTTCTTAAATTTACAAACTCTATTCTCATCCTTATCAAGTAGAAACCCATAAGGTTATTCAATGTAAACTTCTTCCTCAATATCACCATTTATGAAATATGAATTTTCATCCATCTGATAAACTTTGTAATTACAATGTGTGGAAACTAAAAGAAACATTATAATAGTTTCTAATCTTTTAACTGGGGAAAAATTTTATTCAAAATAAATACCTTCCACCTATGAATATCCTTTAAAAATAAGCCTGGATTTGTTTCTTGAAACTTCTCTATGTTCATTTAAAATATTTCTGTAATCCCACATAGTTTTGATAAAAATTTTATTTTATGGACATGAAATAAGTTCCCATTTTTAATTATTCCCAATCTAATACCACTCGTAGTTCATAAAATCCACCAATTATTTGTATTTAATAGCATATGAAACTGATTTTGGTTTGACTTTTGAGATAATTGAAGTATGATTTTCTAATCTCAACTTTCTTCTTATTTTAACTGATGCCTTCTTATTTATAATAATTTTTGTGGACTCAACATGATTTTGTAAAGTAGTAAATTTTAAATTTTCTTACCTAACTATACATTCTTCATTACATGAATTTCTTGAATCTTGATAAGGATGTTCTGACTTAATTTCACTATTGTTTGAAATCTCAAGTTTCTCCTCCTCAGCATTATCAATAAATTTTGTTAAAGAATTTTGATTTTCAATTACTTACACATCATATGAGTCCACCAACTTTTTAAAATGTTTTTTCCAAAATTTGTAACTTCTTCTAATTGGTGAATAACCCATAAAAGTTCCTTCCTCATCTTTCTCATCAAACTTTCCGAGATCTGGATTTTTAATTTGGAGAAAACATTGACTTCAAAAAACTTTTAAGTATTTCAATGAAGGTTTGTTGTTATACCACATTTCATAAGGAGTTATATTGGTTTCTAGTATCAATAAAAATATATTTTGAATATGTACATCAGTACTAATAGATTCTCTCGAATAGAATTTTGAAAGTTTGTATTCTATTAACATTATTCTTCCCATTTCCACCAAAATTCTATTCTTTCTTTATGCTAATCCATTTTATTGTTGATACCATGATTTATTATATAAGTTTAAAAAGTATTTCTTGTGAATTCAGTACTATTATATGTTTTAAACCTTTTCATAGAACCCCCATTTATTTCTCAACATCTTTTCTAAATAATTTGATCATTTCAATAGCCTGGGACTTTTGCTTCATAAACCTGATGTTTTTCATCCGATCGAAATCATCAATAAAAGTGATAAAGTATAAATATTTTTTTATTAACATCTCATAAACCCATATAAATTGGAATTAATAAGCTCAATTGGTCTAGTAGATTTAATCTCAACTCTTTTATGACTTTTTTGGTCATCTTCCCTTTTTGAAAAGTTACACAAACATCTTCTTCTCTTACATACAATTCTAGAAAGTTTCAAATGGAATCAAATTTATAAATTTTTTTCATACTTTTATATCCAAGGTTCCCAAATCTTCAGTGCAATAACTTATTTTCATCTTCATCACTTGAATAACAATATTTGTTGAATTATCCTATTTGTAATAGATTCTCAATGCTTCTTTCTCTTTTTATAATAACTTTTCCATATTTCACACTTTTGATGATACAAAAATCTTTTCTAAAAAAACTTATTTTACATCATCAAAAAGTTCAGTTATACTAAGTAAGTTATATTTTATCCCATCAAGAAATAAAACTTCCTTATATTTTAACTTTTCCATTTTAATCTCAGTCATTTTGGTTCCTCTAATTTTTAGGTAACCATCATTACCAAAGGTAGATACTCCTCCATCATGACATTCAACATGTTTCAAGATTTTTATATCACCTATCATATGTGAAGAACAACCACTATCAATTATCAATGGTTTGTTCCTTTTACTTTCTTTCAAAGATATATCAACAACAAAATCTATTTTCTCAACTTTCTTCTTTTCATCTTCTTTTTCTATTCTATCATAAGAATATTGTTCTGGAAGGAGTTTCATACATATTTTTAATGTGGTGACCATCCTGGTCACATATTCTTCAAATGTTTTCCAAACATAAAAATTGATTTTTTGTTGGAAAGTTTCTAACCTCTTGAGAATTTAATTTTTCAACTTTCCGTAAGTTAGGAAAGTTACTCATTCTACCTTCACTATTTATTTCACTTTTCTCAAAACTTATTTCAAGTAGAGATAGGTTTTGCCAAAAATTATAAGCGTTATTCCCACTGATTCCATAACACCAGCAATAGCCATCAAATATTTATTTTCTTTTCATGAAATATCTTTCTTTATATAAACTTTGTTGAGGTTGGTAACTTCTTTCATCTATAACATACTCAGGATGTGATCCATATTTTATTTTGAGTAAGTTTTCTAATTTTGTATATTTGATAGGTTTCTCACATCCTTTGTCCACCCAAGATTTCCCAACACCTTTTCCAGAACCTGAAATGCTAAAATAATCAAATGAAACATTTTTTTTAGTGAAGATCTCACATGATTCTCGTATTGATCCTTCTCAACAACTATAGAAGTCTCATCTTTTACTTCTAAATATCTATTGAAATTTTCATTCATATTTCTCAAGGTAATTTTAAACTCAATAAGTTTTGATTGAAACTTGTTAACTTCTTCTTCTTTATCTTACAACTTCTTACTAAGATCTTTAACCATCTTTCCTTGCTCATTAATTAAAAGTTTGTAACTTAATATCTCCCCAATATATTCGTCTTCCTTCTTGTTGACATATTTTAATCCATCAGAAAATTCTTCAAAATATTTCTCCATTACTCTAATTTATTTATTTAGGTTTTTATTTTTCTCAAGACATGAAATAAGTTCTGTTCTATGAGGATACTATCTATAAAATTCTTCACCACTTTCTTCACTATTTGGGGAATCTTTTGTTTTAGAAACTTTTTCAATAAAGGTTATGAGCTTTTCTAAACATTCATCTTTTGAATAATTGTTTTCAATTGAGTCTGATTCAACTTTCTTACTCAACATATTTCTTTTTATTAAGTAAACTTATTATTATACATTTTGGATGAATTTTATTCTTTATCATTTTTGTTTCACTTCTTCCATTGACTTTTTTCATCAAAATCTTCTAAATATTCTTCAACATTATTCTTGGGTAAATTCACAGCAAAGTTTCTGATTCCACCGCACTCAAAAAAAATTAAAGGAATTTTATCCTAATATTTTCCTCTTCCTCTCTGATAGTTTTTAGAGATAAGAGTCATAATCTTATCATTAAATGAATAATATTCTTTATCTTTAGACTCACAAGGTTCATCTTCTTCAACATCTTGGATTTTCATATTTCTCATAGATTCAAAAGCCATTTAATTTTTCATATTATTTTTAAAAATTGGATCATTCCTCATTTAATAAGAAAAAATAAATTTATTCAATTTATTAAGAGATAAATCATATTTATCTTATAAAGAAGAAATTTTATAATCAGACCTATATGGAAAGATTCACATAAGTTTCTTCATAATTGTAGAAACTTCCATGACATCTCTAAATCCTCTGATGGTTCAAAAATTTTCATTTACTATGATAAAGTACTCATCAATAGTTTCTCTATATCTCAATATGATGTCTTCAAACTTACTAGATCATATTTGTATCTTTGCTTACTTCACTTTAGTATTCCCTTCAAAAATACTTTCCACCTTGTCCGGCATACTTTTTGAAGTATTGAGACCCATAACCTTATGATAAACATTCTATGATAAGGACATAAGTATTTCATTTCAATACTTTCCATAAAATTCTATATTTCTCTTGACAATAAACAACATAGGACCATATTTACCAATACGTGGAAAACCAATAGTAGCAGTATCAACAGCTTCCAGGACAAGAGATAAGTGATATGGAATCATCCTATTTTTTCATCCATAATAATTTTTTCCATCAAATGTAATAATTCTTCTACTATTTGTAGAATTGATATTATCCATGATAAGGATTAAATAAGTTAACCTCGTTCTAATACCAATTGAAGTTCTATGGACCGAATAACAACTAAGAAGGGGGATTAAATTAGTAGTTAAATTTTAATAAGTTTCAATATTTTTCAAAACATAGCCCTTGTGACCTATTAAGATTAATTTCCTTATAATATTTTTATAAATACTCATGCATGAAAAGATAGGAAAGGAAGTAAAGTGCATATGATTTATAAGGTTTATCCTCAATGTGAGAACCTACATCCATTCCATAACCACTCTTGTGGGTATATGTAAATTCACTACAATGAAGAAGTGAATACAACTTGTGCCCACTACCATTAGATACATTATATCTCCCAATAAGAAATATTATACTAACTCCTGTCAGTTTATAATGTTTTCTCTAATAAAATTGATCCAAATAAAAGAATAAATACTTTTTTGAAACTGATCCACAATTTCTCAGTCCAAATCCTTAGTCCAATTTGATTAGATCTGGTTTTCTCAATCCAATGATTCTGGATCAAATTATCTCAATACGATGAGTCTGGATATGATTCTATCAATATGACGTGTCTAGATCTGATTTTCTCAATATGATGGGCTCAATACGATGAACCCATTATCAATCTACAAAACTAAAACTCTGCTCAAATTATCAATATGATCCTTCTCATTCTGATCTACTTAATATGATCTTATCAATACGATCTTGCTCAATCCTTCAAAAAAACATTCAAATGTCTCATCCTCCTCATGAGATCTCTGGCCAAAAATAACTTTCAGTTTATTTCTTCAGTTCTATTCTTTTTCCTCTTGTATAGAGAAAGCATAAATGAATGAATGATCTGAGAAAGTATTTATAGGTGACTCAGAAAACAAAATGGGAAACATGAAAACATTCCCCGCTTCCCCAAATTTTACAACGCTAGAAATATATCACATTTAAACTTCAACTTTGACTTCTTTAATCCTCCTTATATTTCTTCAATATTTATTAAAAAATTAATTTCACATTTTCACCTCTTCAACTATTCATAAAACCTATGGAATATTCATTTTGAGTCTTCTTCTTAATCAACTCGTTATGATCTGCCTTTCTTTCTCAGTTCATTATGAATCCATTTCATTCTCCACTTATTGTGAATCTAGTTTCCTTCTAAACTCATTATAATTTTTGTTTCCTTCTTAGCTCATAATGAATTCTATTTCCTTCTTAGTGATTAAAAATTCAGCATCCTTATCGGTGATTATGAATTCTATTTCCTTATCAACTCATTATGAGTTATGTTTCATTCTTAGTGATTAAAAATTCACTTTCCTTCTTATATAATTAAGAATTTGGTTTCATTCTCATCCATTATGAATTCTATTTTCTTATCAGTGATTATGAATTCTATTTCCTTCTCAATGATTACAAATTTTATTTCATTCTCATCTCATTATTAATTTTATTTCCTTCTCAGATCATTATGATTTCTTTTTCCTTCTTAGCTCATTAAAATTTTGTTTCCTTCTCAATGATTATGAATTTTTAATTCTTTTTAGTGATTGTGAATTTTTTTCCTTCTCAGCTCATTATGAATTATGTTTTCTTCTCAGTGATTATGAATTCTATATATTTCTTAGTGATTATGAATTATGTTTCCTTCTCATCTCATTACGAATGAATTTCCCATTATGATGGATTTTTTCACTATAAAATTTTTAATTTCTTCAAACCACTCTACCATTACTTCAAAAGATTTTATCATGAAAGTTTTCCTGATTTGCAAAAACTTCATGATCAAACAAGAGTTGTATGAGTTAGTTTAGAAAGTATAAAAAATTTATAACTTCTGATTTCGAAATCCTCTTTCAGAACTCTTCAAAAATAGTAAAACTTCTTAAAACAACAACATATAACTTTCTAACAAACTCTGAGTTTGGTTGATCTTCATTACAATGGATATGGTTCTGATTCCTGAATTACAAAAACAATTCTATACAAATAGGTTAGTTTTCAAAAAATAAAAAATCTTTGTTAAAAAAATTTATCACAAAAGTTCTTCAAGATCAAATCACCATCCACCTCCTTCAACTCTATCATCTTATATACAACATCTTCTACCCTTTAAACCCACCTTCTCAATATTTTGTGTCTACCTATGTGATCCATTTACCATCTACCTATCTATCACATAGTGGGTAAGACAATCCTGCATGAGATATCCCTTCCCATCACAGGAGAAAAATATCTTCTCCATCTACCAAATGAAACCTTCTTGAGAGATTTAAACTATAGACCCTTTATCCTAATACTATATCTAAAAACTCTTAGATTTCCTCTATCCTTTCATTCTCTATTGGCTACCAGCTCCCAATGTCTTATCTCTAGAGTTCCCATTACCATCACCAAATGTTAGTGTATAGTAATTTAGGAATCTCTCTACTACTATGGAATCATCTTTAACATCAAAATAAGTAGGGATACAAAGAGATATGACACTATCTATGATATCTTGGGGTAGTCTACAATCAAACATTATTGTTTGAAAGAACACATATCAAACCATATCCATGGAGTATTGTGAGAGTTTAGTGAACCTCGATGAATACTATGGCACAATCATTATACCCTTCTGAATATCTAGAATCACTTAGATGGGTGATGCTCACAACATGTATAGGTATAGATTTTCTTTAAAGATTCAATCAGACTCTACCTGAGATAGATTTACCTCATCAATCATATGAGTCACTAGACTCCCCCATCATCCTATGGATCCATGGAAATTTCTTTCCACTAGGGACACCATCTAATTGGTAGGGGTCCTAACAAGGTGTAAAACTCATGCAACTACCTCATGTCTTCCCTATTTTACCTAGGGGGTTATATCACCCTAAAACCTGATGGGTAGATTCCTATGAAACACAAGAAGTGGGTTAAACCTATGAACATCCTATTTTGGAACTATCAGAGTAACTTGATTCTTGAAGGGTAGAGGTAAGACTAGAAACCTACCCTAAGGTACCCCCACCTGCATAGGTCTCTATACCAAAGCCTCATAATTAGGAGAATCATCCTCAAAAACCAGTTGTGGAATACTATATATGAGTTATTAGGGAGGAATATTTCCAAATTCAAGATGCACCATACTCAAAAAGTATATTTGGGGATATGAATCATGAAGGACCTAGAAACTATAACCCATTCCTATATGATTCATGTACCAATGTATTCCTTGCAGAAAATTCCTATATGTACCAAGTCAACAAGTAGGTTATTAGAGTCTTGGTGATTAGATACATTGGTTGTTACACAAATACTAGGTTATATGGACTAATATTCAATCTAAAAACACTTTATAAATGTTTCCCTAGTTCCCAATCTAATCCTCACATATGTAAAAATATATATAATATGTTCTTAATATGACCTCCTCTTATACCACTTTTTCATGAAGCAACCCACTAGGGCCCAAATTTTGGAGGTAAACCAAGTTTGATACCCTAATCCTACCTGATATAAGCCAAGGCCTAGCGACAAGCATCAAGTAAGCATATCACACAACTCGGAGACCTTAGACTAAGTTACCTTTATACATGCACACATCTCCAATAACCAATAAAATACCAAAAGGAATGTTAAAATTGATGCCATCATGCCTACATACAACTAAATCTTAAATCAGTGTATAAAAAAAGTATGGGAAATCATAAAGGTCCAAATAAAATACCATCAAAGATGTAAAAGATTTCAACCTTTTATTAAGTATAGGACATCTATATAATAAAACTTCATAAACCAATTTTGGTTTTTACTTCTCAAATACACTCCACCAACTCCTGATCCACCTAGAAATTCATCCTAAATCTAGTCATCTTCATAAGACATGATATGTGTGGGAAAAACCCATACATGGGTGATCATATACATACCTAGTATGACACCCTAAAATCACCAGACATGAAGCCTCAAGAGAGTAATAAGTTTGTCATCATGATTATATGTTAATCAGAATATGTATCAATATAATTAATAACCCATATATACTCAATAAAGACACCAAGTATAAAATTAATGCCACAATTGTTCTTCTATACTAGGATTCCACTCAACCCTTCAAGGTAATTCATGCCCAAAAGAACTCACTTTATTAGTTTTGTAATTTATGATGGGGCTTACCCAAGAGGGAATCCTCATCAGGATTACCCAGGAATAAGTACATGATATAACTCATAAGATATCAATACACATAGGTTGATCAGACCCTGGGCCTATGGGTGATTCTTGAACCTACCTAAAGTAAACTTTCTATCATGGGTATCACATGCCCTGATAGTCGGTAATTGGATTCTAAGCCCAAACTAGGGATTCAATTGTAGAGTATCACACCCCAATCCACACTGAGGGATTCTTGACACTATCCAAGACTAATCTTATAAAGGGGATCACACCATATGCTCAAGATTTTATTCCTCTCTACACCCTTACTAGGTTGGACCAAGGGGAAACACCCTATAGATACTAGTTTACACTAAAGGGAATGAGGGCCCAAACTTGACCTATAAAAAAGTACACAATATGTATAAGGTATACACGGCATGTATTGGTTTCCATGAGTATTCCTATGTACTTCATCATATTCTTGTGTACTTAAACTCATTCCCATATACTCCAGTTGTTCCCAAGTTCTTTGGTCATGCCTGGGTTCTTTGGATGTTTACGTGCCCATGTAGAGAGAAGTCTCATGTACACTGGTCATGCCCATGTACCTACTTGTTCTTGTGCCTATTTACCCCTATGGTACATTCCATGTCACCAAAATTGGATCCCATGTCATGTGGATAGACCACATGACTTATGATATTTAACTCTATGTGGAACTCTATCCACCACATAAGGGACTACAGAGTGAGTGTTCTTCCACAATACATGCCATGTATGTTAGAATTTTCTAGAAACACCAATTTTTTCAATGTGTCTTGCCTACGCCATTAATGATTACAATTTTTTTATAATTATTATTATAGATACAAGATCTGGGGTTGACTGCATTTGATATTTCCCTGATATCTGGATTTTATCCACCCATCTATTTGGTACTTGACCATCATCGCATCAAACCACTGCAAAGGTGAAACTCAAAAACCAAAGACTCATGATCCATGCTTAGTCTCCCATCACATCGTCTCATGCCTCAATCATGCTCTCAATCTAAAATCAAAACCTATAGAAATGTTTTGTTTTGCTATTGATCAATTTCGCAATGATTGGTTTATAAGTATTTATCAAATCACCCCCCAAATGAAGTAATGAAGATGAATGCATGAATAACATGGGAAGAAAATCACAAAACGCAAGTTTTAGGAATGAACCTTATCCATTTTTCATGTTGTTCTAAATACTTTTATAGAGAAAATGTTAAATGAAGGGAATAATCAATGATCATCAAAGAAATTTTCCTTTCCAAATTCAAGTAAGAAAAATCAATGCCCATAAATCAACAAAGAGTCTGCGAATAAATTTATTAAAAATATTGATTCACATTTGACATTGGGTAGTAAAACGGGGATAAAAAAATATAAAAAAACATACCTTGATTTTGGATAGATCACTAGTGTATGTGTCACTATTATTGGCAAGATCCACGAACTCTTATATCAAAGAAAAACAGTTTGGCACACCGATTGTCAAACGACGACCCAACATTCATCATGTCTCTCCTCCAAAGGCTATTCTCAAATATTGAGTGTTATAAAGCTAACCCTAGGGTTTTTCCATACCAAAGATTATATATAAGAGGGTTCTAGGTCTTACCATTTAATAAATATTTAATTAATTTATTTATTTATTAATTTATTAATCTTCCCACAACCACTTTTAATCCAAACACTCAATACGTACAAATGTTATGTCGTGCCTAGGGTAAAACTGAGGTTATGGATTTAATAGTAGTCTCGTATTTCCCATTTAAAACATCATCCAAGAGATATAACATCATTTCAAAAAAAATTTGTGTATATGATATAATATTTTTAACCTTTTTATTATATTGAAACTGAGGCTCCCTAGGCCTTGAAATCCCACATTTACTCAGTTCCTAGATCAAAAATCATTTTTAAAAATATTCTAAATTTTTACAAGGAAAAAAAGAGTCGTTTCACTTTATAAGGAGAATCACTATAACCTAAATGGTGTCTGACCTTTATTTTTCTTGGAGAGTCCCAAAATGATATCAATAACTATGTTTTTATATTTCTGTATAGGTATGGTTAATGGTTGCATAATCCCCTTATACATATGACATTAAGTCTTAATTTTCTAACATAATGGGAATCGAGATACAAACTTTTCAATATCATTCTTCATGTTATCCAACTAGAAATTCTATTTGATATATCTATGCATATTTTAACTTACAAGATGTATAGATAATGATGTATTGTGTCCTTTATACCATATCTCCTTCAATTCTAGTATTGAAGTGACGTAAATCTAGTTTTGGAATTATATCATTCCATATTTATCTAAATTAAACTTAGTGAAATTTCTTACCTTATTTTATATCTCTAAATCCTCATGTTCTGCTTTAATCTTCACATAATTGGATGGTTGAACAATAATCTAATAAACATAATATTTATCTCATTATATTATAATTTCAAGATCTATCCTTTTTAAGTATATAAATATTGGATCTATTTTTATCTTTATCGTGCAAAAGTTATCATGGTCCTTTCAACTCAAAGCAGCAGCCGCCATGTTCACCTTCCTAGGTTAGTAATGTATTGAGTAGGCATAATCTTTAATCAACTCCAACAATCTCCTTTGGTTCATATTCAACTCTTTTTATGTTAACATATACATAAAGATATTATGATCAATATATATATCACAACATTCACCATGAATATAGTGCAACTATATCCTAAAAACAAAAATTACAAGGGCCAACTCAATGTGATGAGTTGGGAAATCTTTCTCATAAAACATAAATTGAAATAAGAAATATGATACTACTATGAAATTTTACTTGAGAACACATTACATCCCCTTCTTTGATTCATCACTATCTACCACAAACCCTTATCTACTATAGGGTACTATAATCATAGGTTCATTGGCCAACCTTCTCTTTAAATCCCTCATATTTTCTTTATATTAATTAGTCTAAAGGATCTTTCCTCCCTCCAACATAAAATTTTTTGTTGGATTTTATATACTTGAGAAATTTATTAGAAATAGTATCTATCCAATTCAAGAAAACTATGGATTTTAGTCATAGTGTATTGTATAGGATATTTCTTAATTACTTTTTTCATTGAATGGTCCACCAGTATACCTTTTCTTGTAATTATGTGACCCAATAATGATAACTTCCATAGCCAAAATTTGAACTTTCTAAATCTTGAAAAAAAATTCTCCTTTCTCAGTGTCTTCAATATAATCCTTTAATTATCTTCATTATTTTCATTTCTCTTCCAATATAAAAAATATTATTATCTATAAAGAATAAAACAAACTGTTCAAGCTAATCTCTTAAGACTCTATACATTATATCCATAAATATAGCGAGGGAATTAATAATTCCAAATCAAATCACTACAAATTCATAGTGTTTATACCTCATATAAGAGGTTTTATTGGGTATGTCCTCTATTTTTACCCTTAACTAATGATATATAGATAAATGTTTAATCTTTGAAAAGTATTTATCACCTCATAGTTGATCAAATAAATCATTAATACCTGGTAAAGGATAATTATTCTTTATTATGACCTTATTAAGTTTATGTTAATCTGTACAGATATGTATTGACCCATATTTATTTTGTAATTAAAAAGAATAGTTTCACCTCTTGGTGAATCACATATCAAAATGAATCCCTTATCTATATTCTTTTAGAGTTTCTTATCTAATTTTAATAACTCCATTAGGGGTATTTTATAAGGATTATTTGAAATAGACATATCAACAAGTATGATTTCTATTGAAAAATAAACATCAATATTCAAGGGAAAACTAGGAAGATATTTTTGAGATACATAGGCATATTTTTGTATAATAATCGTATAAATTTTTTTGAATTTATCCCATACCATTTTAGATAAATACCCCTCAATAATAGGTAGTAAGACCCATATAATGGAAGTAATTTTAATTCAAAGTTCATGTTCATCCTCACACCAACAGATGATCAAAGGTTGAGTCTAACTATCAAATATGACTTCCATTACTTAGAAATTGATTTTGGATCTATATAGAGAGATCCAATCTAATACCAAATCACATTAAATTCAAAAAAATAGAGTATTACATGATATTTTGTAAGAACATTCCTAGAATTTATATAAAATATTAGCTATAAGATAGATATGTCATCATAATATCATTAAGAGTTTTCACTAATAATTCAATATCTAATTGTTGAGGTGGTGATGTGATACTCTTAGAAAATTCTTCTGATATAAAAGAGTGGGTATATCTTGAATCAAATAAGACATATTCATTTGTAGAGTGGATGATAATTGTATCATTCCCCACTTTTTTCTCATGACCCACTTTAGTTATTTTTATCAGAATAACCTTCCATTTATCTCTTGGATTACGAGTTTTCTAATGTTGATTGTCATCATTAAACCTATAATTCATGCACATGATGGAATAATTCCCATGTTAGGATCTCTTTGATATAATACCACACTAAGAGGGGGTGAATTATTGTGGGGTGGATTTTAATCCGATTTAATTTTATCCTTTAACAACTTCTTCACTTATTCAAGGAATGGATCTCACTGTCTCTTTCTCACCTTTAGTTGGTATGAAGATAGAGTACAAGAAATAAACATAGAATAACATTGTGGATTTTTAATTAGGTTCACCTACTTATAGATAACTATACCCCTATTGACACGTGGTTATTATCTTACACACAAATATTCTTTATTATTATCAAAGAAATATTGGGTAAGGGTATGACCTTGTACTCATATTCCCAGAACATCCAAACTTTATCATAATAAATATTCTACAATAAATGAATATTGTATGTTGGATCTCTCAATATTATTTATCCTTTTCAGTGTTCAAGGATTGATACACCACCATTACACCTTCTTCTTCTTCTTCAACTAATAGGATTATCATCACTCACTGTGTTTGTTCTTATCACTATATCTTCTTATTTCAAATTCCATTAAATTCATAGGTATTTGTAGTCAGGAGTTACTCTATCCTTATTTTTATTATAGAATATATTTTTTATTACTTTGTTGATATTATCTCACTTAACTCATTTTCTTCTACTGGTGTATATATATAGATAATATTTACACTAACATCGGATCTTTCTCATATTCAAACTCCTAAAATATTGACCTTTAATTATTAGGATATATGAGTCAAATACTTATTTAAAGTAATCCTGAAATTATGAAAGAAGACATAGTTCTTTCCAAGGAGAGATATTTGAATTATTGTGATATTTATCTAAATTAAAATCCTTTAAAACCCAATGATTTTAATTGTCTTGATATTTCTACATAGGTATAGTGACAAGGATCCTTTATCATTCAGTGTGAAACTCTCTTAACACCCCAACATTACCCTACATCTAGAACTCATTTTATTTCAGTAATAATCATTAATCATGATGTTTTTCCATAAATATCATCACACTTTCATTATTTGTGTTATTTATTCTTTTATTTCTTCAGAATATAAATTTTTGAATATCAACTTTTCACTTAGTAGGATCCTAAAAAATACAACAAGGGCTGAAGCCTTATGGAAAGAAGAAATCCTAACATTCATTTCAAAGGAATATTCTACAAAATCTTATTCTTAGAGTCAAATACTTATGCTCATGGATTTTTTCAATTTTTTGGAATACTCTCAAAGTTATTCAATTATCTCAAAGTCTTATGATGGAACCAAAAGACTTATAATGAAGCCTTATGATAATGAAGATTTATGATTAAAGACTTATGATCAATGAAAAGGTTTACAAGGAAGATTTATGATCTATGGTTATTGACATAAAATCATGAATTTTTTATTTTTCCTACCCCAACCCAAAGACTTACGATCACTCATAGCTTCTTGCTAAAGCATTACATTGAGGATCAATGTATTATGATTAGGGAATTGACTATTTTTTTAGTTTATGATCCAATGTTATATAATTTATTCAAATGAATTATAGGCCTATTTAAATAAAATATAGTCCATATTTAATCACTTCAAAACATCATCCAAGTAATCATAAAAGAATCCTATTAACTGAACACCCCTTCGATCATCATCATCATTTATTTATTTATTCAGAGATTAAAAAGGGGGAAAGCACCCCCAAGGACAAGAAAAAGACTACCATAAGCCTAAGGAGATCTGAAATAATGTAACCCAAGGGAATCCCCCTAAATTAGAGCCACACTCTCTAGTTTCAAGAGATCCACATTCGAGACGCATTAAATGTTGGAGTTGGTCTCGGCCACGGAGGAAAGGTGATCCGCCACTTTGTTCCCTTCATGCCATGTGTGAAGCACTTTGGTGTTGTTATTCAGAAGCATGTCGAGACACCTTCTAATGATATAGGATATTGACCATGGGATTGAACCTATACCCTTTAGATAATTATGATGAATGAGGGAGTTAGTCTCCACATCAGAGAGAGTGATTTTGTCCTGTTGGAAAAGGGTGAGGCCAGTGAGAGTGGCCTTGGCCTCTGCTTGGATGGAGGACCCACTACCGAGATAGGCAGAGAAGGCCATAATGACTGCGCCTCTGGAGTCCCGAACAATCCCACCTCTACATATGGTTCCCGAGCGACATGAGCCATCAGTATTAAGTTTCAAACCGTAAGCTGGAGGATTCCACCGCACCCAAAGGGATCTAGGAGTATTACTTGGATGAAGAGGCACTGGTACATTGAGAAGAAGGTGTTGCAAGGTGGGTGCCTCCCGCCATCTAGTAAAAAGCTTGACCATATCCAGAAGCAAGTTCCTGATACACACAATAATGGAACTACTCGAGGATTGTATACCCTCAAAAATAATCTTGTTCCGAGCTTGCCATAAAAACCAACAGGCCAAATGAAGCACTAGAGTGTGGGCTGTCTTCTCCGCGCCAGCAGAACCCGCGCCACTGTACCCGGACTCCATAAAGGAGGCCTCGGTTCTGGAAGAAGTTGAGAAAGAGATAAATGGGGCGAAATAATTCCAGAACTCATTTTCCCAATCACCCTCAAAGAAAATGTGCACCACGGATTCTTCCCAGTGATTCTTGCAACAACATCACCTGGACGCCATGTTGATGCTGCAGCGTTTGATATTGGCCTCTGAGGGAAGAGTGTTGTTCCTGATCTGCCAGAGGAGGAAGTTAAACTTCATTGGTACCATTTTGGACCACAGGGTTTCATTCCAACCATCTTATGTAGGGAGAATATTCGAGACACGACGAAAGTCCTTGGAAGAGAAGGTTCCTGAGCTCGACGGAGTAAAAACACACCTTTCCTCCACATCGGTGATAACGATGAGATCAAACAGTGCCTTCTGATCCTTATCAAGCATATCAGAAATGAAGGACGAATGTGTGGCTACTTGTTTGAACGTGATATCAGAAACAGGACACCCCATGAAGCCAATGGGAACTCCAACCCAGTTTCGGTGCCAAAATGATAAGTTGCCATTCCCCACGATCCAGTGGGTAAGGGGCTGAATGGATGGAATAAGAGCAAGGATACTGGACCGGAAGGGAGTAGCACAGTGAGAGCCCTGACCCAGTCCCATGATACATCATCCCTCCATGGCTTTCCCCCAAAGCGAACACTGCTCGAGGACCTCCCAAGAAAATTTAGCACGCATGAAATGGATGGTTTCACCAAGGCTCAGAACATTGATTCCTCCTTACTAAATAGGGCGAGCCATTTTTCTCCTCGAAACCCAATGACTTTTTCAGTCCTGAAGAGCATCCCAAATGAAGTTTGAAAGAATCCAATTGATCCTGGAAATAACTCCCTTGGGTACGTGGACTGAAGAAAGCGCATGAACTGGAGTAGCTAACAGTACGCTATTAACTAAAGCAATCTGACCCCCAAAGGAGAGGAACTGGTTCTTCCAGTTGAGCACTCTACCGAATATTCTTCTCACCACATGGTCAAAATCCCTAATCCGAAGCCTTCCCAAGGAATTGGGAGCTCCCAGATATTCTATCAGGAAGTTCCCTCTCTGCAGGACAAATGAATTACACAGGGACAAGGTGCGTCCCGCTGAACATTTATTAGAGATGAAGAGGTTACTCTTGGAAGAGTTAAAAATCTGCCCACTCCATTGGCAGTAGGTCTCTAAGTCCATGGTAAAACCTCTGACCGATCTCCTGTTGGCATTCATGAAAACTATGGTGTCATCCGCAAACATCATATGAGTAATGAAAAGGGAGCTCAATCTCCTGTGGTAGGGGAGCATCTCACCATTCAATACACTCTGGTTGATGAGCCAGCCCAGAACATCCTGGGGAAGGATGAAGAGGGTAGGAGACAAGGGGTCCCCCTGTCTAAGGCCGCGGGAGGCCTTGAAGAACCCATGCGTTTTACCCATGTAGGAAACCGCAAGCCATGGGGAACTAAAACATATGAAGAAAAGATCCATAGACCTAGGAGAGAACCCCATACCTGTCAAGACCATGTTTATGAAGCTCCACTCAATCCGATCATATTCCTTGTTCATGTCAATTTTGATGACCATGTTGGATCCATGTGTTTTTTTGTCGAGGTCCCAGAAGAGGTCTTGGGCCAAGGAAATTGCACCTTGGATGCACCTGCCCTTTACAAAACCATGTTGCTCCAGGGAAACCCATTCCAGGAGAAGAGGCGCAATTCTGGAGTTGATGATGCTGGCCAGAATTTTGTAAGGCATGTTTCACATACTCACTGGTCTGAATTGGAGAAGGGACGAAGGGTTCTTGATCTTGGGGATAAGAACTAGGGTTTTAGAAGACGCAACCCATGGCAATCTCCCCCCTTGAAAAAATCCTGAATAGTCGTGATAACATCCTGCTTAATCAAATCCCATCCACCTCTATATAACGAGCCCGAGAACCCATCCTAGCCTGGCACACTCTCAGGGTTCATGTTGAGCATTGTCGCATGAATCTCAGCTTCCTCAAGAATTCCATAGAGCAATTAATTTGACTAGGAATAGATGACTCTAGGAATAACGTCAAAGATGTCCTCATTCCTCCCCGGATATCCATTAGGCATTCATGGGTTAGGACCTGCCATAAGATCAGAGAAGAAGGTATGAGCACTAGCCCCCACAACATCTCGGTCCACTGAGGAGGTGACATTATCCAACACAATTGAGGGGTTCAGATGGAGTTTCTGTTCTTTGATTCATGCATGAAAATAGGCAGTATTTTTATCCCCCTCCCTTAACCATTTAATTTTGGATTCTTCCCTTGTAGCTTTTTCCTGCCCAAGGATGAGATCCGAGAGGGCATTCTTCTTCACAGCTAAATCCTCAAAAATTTGGTCATTTCATTTCTCCTCCAGGATAGTTTCAATATTATTGACAGTAGCCATAATCTCATCAAGGTCCTTGCCAATGGGGGGGAGAGCTGGCCCAGACTCGGAGCGCCTTCTTCAACCTTCTGAGTTTCTCATGCAAAACAATCCACGGATGACCCTAGAGAGGATCTGCCCAGACCCTACTAATCAAATGATAAAAACCAGGGTGAGGGATCCAATGTTGATAGAATATGAACCTGGAAGGATTATCTTGTCTTGTGGAGAGAGAGACAAGAAGGGGAGAATTATCAGAGATCCCACGAGCTAAATGGTCCACATTGGCATCATTAAACATGGATATGGCCTGCATGTTAGTGAGGCAGCGATCAATGTGGATCCAGGATCTCCGGTTCCCCTTTTGGTTATTACACCATGTGAAGGGGTCACCCAAAAAACCCATATCCATGAGCCCTTTCCCAGCCATAAACTGTAAAAATTCCAAGCTACCCTTCCTTGGAAAAGATCCTCTGCCTTTCCTCTCCTCAGGGCTAGCAGCAATGTTGAAATCACCCTCGATGATCCAAGGAAGGTTTCCAGGGTCAAAATCTTGAAGGCCATTCCATAAGGATTCCCTCTTTTGGGTATCACAACTCCTGTAGATAAAAGTCATAAAGATGCACCTATTCCTCTAGGAAACCCTCGCGGTGATTTGTTGATCATCAGCCTGCACACTAACCACTGAGATACTCGTGTTCCAAAAAATCTAGATATGGCGGTTAGAAGGATCAGCATGCATGGAGCCATGCATCCTATGTTTGCAAGAAAAGTTGTTGATTTTCACCGGGATCTTCTTATGTTCAAGGACAGAAACAATGGAGACTTTAGGGATTCTAACCTAAGAGGCAATAAAATCATACTTCACCAGAGCACCAAGCCCACGGGCATTCCAAATGAGGGCACTTAACATTAGAACAATAGTACCCTGGTAGTGTCCCCAGGGCTCCTTACCTTGTTGAAGTGGGAGGAGACATGCTCCTTTATTTGCTTGGATTTGGATCTTGTGCATATACCAGAGGTCACAGGGGTCACTAGAGGGGATGAGGGAGAAGCATTCAGTGCTCGGGAGTCTGACCAGCCATGTCTCATGGCCAAGCTTAGAGGGGGCTGGGTGACATTATCACCTTTATGAGTAGAGAAAACCAAGTTATCGAGATGATTTGGAGGCGGGGGAACCTCAGTCCAGGAACTGGTGGGAGAGGCATCCAGGAGGAGGCACCCCTTGGAGGCAGGGAAAACATGAGCAGCTAGCAGACCCAATGCCTCGAGAAAAAAAGCCTCATTGAAGGAGAGGAAACCAGAGAGCCCAGAGCCTCCATAAATATCTTCAAATCATCTGCCAACCCGTGACAGGGGAGCATGGGGCTGAGAAGAAGAGCTGAGGGGATCTGATGGCTCCGGGGTAACAGCGCCATAAGGGTCGAGCATGGATCAGAATCAATCGCTGCTCTCTCCACCACAACATCCCCCCTAGCATAAGAGACGAGGGGAATATCTTCCACCATAGGGTCCTTAGGATAAATAGGTGGAGCCTCTGTGTTCACAGCCATGTCGGGAGCCAAGGATCCCCTAGAACCAACCCTGTTGGCCTCCTGAGGATGCTGGTGATGACCACCCTGGTGAAGCTTGCGACAAACCTACATAGAGTGGCCCTGAATCAAGCAGTGGGAGCAGTACCTTGGGAGAACCGGGTATAGAATGGGTTGGTCCTAGCATAAGGAGTCCTCCACGCATAGGGAAAACTTTTCCAGATGGGGAGATGAAGTGTCCACTTCCACATAGATGCGGGCCACAAAGACCTCCTCACAACGTCGGGTTCGGTCATCCGAGCACAAAAAACCACCGAGGTCGTCGCCAATAAACTTGAGGAAGCCTTCATTCTGAAATGGCAAGGGAAGGCCAGGGAGAGAGATCCAGAGGCCCGCGAGGGGGCACTCTTTTCCCTTGTGGACCTCCAGAGACCACCACGACAGACTAAAACACCAATGACTCCACACACGGGGGGCCTTACACCAGGGAAAAATGAAGTCCTCCTTTGAGTTGAGGACTAGGAAGAAAAAATTCTGATGCACAGAAAAAATACGGGCTGGAGCGTTGAGGCCCCAGGAAAGGATAAACCGCAGGAAGGCTTGGAGAGATGGCATCGCACCCCCGAATCGAGCCACCAGTGTCCAATTGAGGCAGACTGAAGAATCCGAATACGCCGAAGCCGGGATGGCCAGAGATACACAGGAGCCCACCCTAGGTCCCAGATATGGAGGTAAAGAGATCGCCAAAAAACAAGACCCCAAGGGATCGGCGAGGGGCCCATGAAAAGAATCCCTGAAGGAGAGACCACCGCAGAGGGAGCCAGAGGGATGGGGAAGTGCCTCCGGAAGCACCGGTGGGGGTGCCAGGATGGAGGAGGAACCAGGATCTAGGGCCGGCGGGATCACGAGGAGCAGCGGAGGCCAGGTAGTCAGAGAGGCAACGGATGAGAAATTTGAAAATAACACCCCTTCGATAGATTCTTCACTTCTTTATATCATTCAAATACTCTTCATGTCTCCACGAAGATTAGTACATCAATCATGAAACATAAATGAAACTCCCTAGAAGTTTTTTTATCCAAATATTCAAGGGAAACATAAAATCTTTCCTTTTACATCAAAATATAATGGAAGCACATTTAGATTTCAAATGATCTTTTCTAATTGAATAGATCTTTGGGAGACTTCCATTAATAGCATCTACTTTAGATAATTATCTTAGATACTTAAATAGATTTTTATATGATTAATAGTATCATTTAAAAAACTTCTTATGTTTTCATATGAATATGAAATAAAACAAATTATACTATCATCCCCATTTTTATCTACTTTTCCATAAAACCAGTGATGTATATGACACTTCCAAGCTTAAGTTATTCCATTAATACCCATCACCAAGTACTATATAGCTTATAAAATCCTTGTTAATTATCAACATGCTTGGGTTTAACACTTTACATGTTATTCTAAATCAAATATTGACAACATGGAAATTGATTTCTTCATTAATAGTAAATTAAACTCAAAAAAAAGTAGCTTCATAAATCTTCCCCTTTATATATGTTTTCAATACCAATGATAGAAAATGAAATATCAGTATGTGAACCCATTTCTTGTCTTCATTTCTTTATCATTACCTAATTTAATTTTCTTATCTATCCCCCGTATTGAAAATAATTGAAAGTAACATGATAGAGGGTTGAACCAATTCTAATTTATATAAATTTCGATTAATCATTATAATTTAATTCTACTTGATCCATTATAATTGTAGAAAACAAGATCATTTTATTTAGATATCAAAGATGTTAGTAATCAATAGAATATGATATAAACCATTATATGTGTCAATTATCTTAATTAAGTGTTGTTATTATGTATTAAATATGAGAATACTTATTGACATAAATTTTTTCAAATATCCTCAAAAATATTCAACTTTGATTTCATGCACTTACTTAACTAACAAATTAATAATATTCAAGTGAAACCATAATGATTAGACTTCAAACAACCCTATATCACTTCATATTTCATCAACCTCTTGTCATTGACTACCCCCCCTAGAAATTTTGAGAAACAATTATTTCATAACAAATGGATAATAGAAAATGAATTCATTCCTTTTAAATGACTGTTTTTAAAGATACTTATAAATATTCCATATTTTATGAATTAAATTAACTTAGTAGCTTCTCATTCAACTCCCCCTTAAGGGATAAAATACATATTCATATAATTAAGTGTGATATCATCATCAGGTAAGATTTATGATTCCATTTATTTCGATAACATAAATACGTCATCATTTATTGTTACTTCATTAAGGAAGATTCACACATTAAAATACTCTTCCAGATATCATTATTTTCTTCATGCTACGATGGGTTCTTTTATCAATATATTATTCAGTGTTGATAGATTCTTCAAATTTATCATGGTTATTACTTTCTATATATTTTCATTTAAATATAATTTTAAAAATTATACCATGATGGTGTCTTCTTTAGATCTGGAATAGTTATTCCAGTTTTCTTTATTTAATTATTTCTCAATTTGAAAACCAGGATCATCTTCAGTTCCTTGTTTGGTCAGCACAAAGATACATCATAAATAATATATTAATAGGTTAGAAACAAATTTTTCATCAATGTGATCAACTTATTTGTGAATTTCTTCCCAATCAGTTTTTCCTTCTTAATTTATCTTCATGTCTAGATTGACTCATCATGCTTGCACAATAATTTTTCAAATCAAATTTTTTCTTGGGCAGCATGGGTTCTTTTCCCTTTACCTTGTTTGGAGTTTTTTTATTATGATCTATTATGTACATGAATCACTTGGTGTAGATTTTATGTTGTTCATGGTTTGTTCTTGTGTTGGAATAAATGTTACACAATCATTTTAATTGTGTTTGTCCATCTTTCACCTTCTACAAAGCTCTTCCTGAGATCTTTTGTTATCCCATTTTGATAACCTCTCATGAAATTTGATTTCTTATTTATGTGAATTTTTTTCTTTTCTTTTAATTTTACATTTTATTAGGATTCTAATTTTCTTCATTTTTTCAAATAAGATGGATATATTTATAGAAATACCTTATAGATATTATTATTCTTTTTTGTATTTTCTATAAGGCTTTTCAGATATTCTATTCACCATCTTAGTCCACTCACTTCTCCCTTAGACTATTCTTTTGTTATATTCAATATTGTTCCATTAAACACACACATTCATGGATTTTTTTCAAGATTCTAGGATATGTCCACTTTTTTCAAAATAGAAAGATATTATCTCTTTTGGTGTGGCATCGTTATTTGACTTTTTGGGCTTGTCACCCAATGATATCTCACTATCCTTATTCACATACTTCTTTGGAATGTTCTTTTCAATATTTTTATCATAATTATTTCCCAAGGTTGGATTTTATCTATTCTTTAGATTTTATCATATTTTCTCTATATATGTTTTAGTTGTATACTTGAATAATTTATACTTTCAGACCTCTTATTTGTGACCACTTCCACTGAAAATACCAAATATATTTTCATGTATTCCCAATTTATTTCTTAAATATATAATTTTTTTAATATATTGTAGATTTTGCAGCTACTTTTGTTTTCTCCCCCTCACTATAGGCTCTCCTTTTCTTTTATAGGCTGACTTAGTATACCAATAATTCATTGCCATATGCCCATATATATTACAAAAAAACAATATGTAACAACCTAAAGTTTTATCGAGGAAAATTCCCTTATTATAATTATTTCATACTGTATAAACACATAAGAGAACACAATACAAGCTTTATAGATGATAAATTAATGAAATAAGAAGCGTTTCTATAAGTTAAGGAACCTATAATGATGAAATAGTAACTTAACCTTTGGAATAGTAATGTGACCTTTATAAATAGTAAAGCATCCAATTTAATAGTAACCTCACCAATAAATGTAAAAACAAAATTTATTCATCTTATAAGTGATAATATAATACAATTATATCATATTATAAGAAAATAAATTTTTTAAAAATTAGGAATTTAGTGTTGGTATTTTTGTAAGTAATAAAAAATTAATTAAACTTTTATGACTAATTTAATAATTTAAAAGAAAATTTATTTTCATAAAATGTATTCATAAATTATTATTTTTTATGTATTATTATTTTAAGACAATTTTATGAAACCTTAAGTAATTTTCCTAAGTGTTGTAAAATAAGTTATAATTATTAAATCGGTATTTTCTAAGTAAATGACGATTTTAGTTAAAATTAAAATTTATCATATTTAGAAAATAAATCTCATAAAATAGAGTTCATTTTAAATTATAAACATCTAAAAATGGTTAGGGTGAACTTTTGGTATTTTTCAAAAATACTGGAATTTTTGGTGAATAGTAAATATGATAATTTAGGATAATTGCTAAATACTTAAATTATGGATTCATAGGTGATGAAGTGTTGATTTAATCCTTTTATACAGAACTCGCATGCTCGAGTTACTATAATTATTCTCAAGAATCAAAACTATTTCTTGTCTTGAGAAAAATAATAAAATATTGAGTAAAATAATGAGAAAACACCTCTCTACTCCACTATAAACACCACCCCTCCCCACCTCTACTCCTCACACATCTCAAGCATTTTTCCTTGTCCAAATTCTACACAATACTCTTCCCAAACCTCTCCCCAATGTCTATGATCTTTTTTTCTTAACAAAAGGCAAAAACCAATCCCCTAAGGAGGTTCTGAAGAAGATGGAATCAAGAGGTAAAACCCTCTTCCTTTTCTTTTAATTTCTTTTCAAGTTCCTTTATTTTCTTTTTCTCTCCTAAAAACCCATCATCCAAATGGTATAATAACTATATTACCTTATATATACTGGAATTTTTTTATGATAATGTAATAATTCATCATCATCACTCTTTCCCCCTCCTTTTATAATAAAAATGAAAACATCATTCATGATGTATTAATTTATCACATTCAAGGACGGTGAAGTTTTCAATTTCCATTACCGTATTAAAAAATGGTCATGAAACAATTTTTATGGTTAATAAATTTTAGAATATATGTATTATATATTATTTAATGTTATGGAATCATTTTTTATGCATGATAGTAATTTATAAAACAAAATGAGTATGTTGTGATCGAATACCACCAAAATAAACCCAAACGATTATCAATAACAATTTATCTAATAAATCATCCTCACTTATGGAAAAATATAGTATATTAATATTATATAACATTAATAATAACTTTAAATCCATAAATATATCCTCATTATATATGATTTTTCATACACATATACAAATAAACCGATCATGAAAACTAAGGAAACTAACGCTCTAGAATGATGAAATTGAATCTCATAACCCATAAAATGGGACATGAATGAACTTAATAAAATTATAATAAATAAAATAAATTTATAAAAGTTTATTAATTAATTAATTAATTTGATTATTTAGGACATTAAGATCAAGTTCATAATCATTTCAAACATAAGGTAGTGGATTCTTCCCGAACCTCCAATATTCCTTTGGGTTACTCTTTATCTATTTATACCCAAATGAAATTTTATTTTATTTTTATTTACATATTATAAATTATGTTTATATATTCCAAATTTATGTATCAAGATCCTTTCATCCTTCCTTTTTGTGGATATACATGTTTTTAAAAGGTTCCCTACTCAATTTTTCCCGATAAGCAAGCCCTACTTAAGGGAACTTCTCGAATTATTACCAAATTTCAAGTGCATACTATAATATATTTTAGGCCACCATTTTTTCTAAAATCACTAATTTTATTAAGAAATATTTCTTTTTGACCTTCTGGTTTTATAAAAAATATTATCCCCTTTTCTACTTTAAATGATCTTTAATATTTTCCTTAATCTGCACTAAAATGTTTTAATTCTAAAGTTTCTTAAATAATATTTTACATGTTATCACTTTAGTTTGACATCAATAATAACAATATATTCCTATTTTCCTTTATTAATTTCCATGTATTATTTAATTTCTTTCTTTAACAGACATTTTTTTGATACACCCATTTGTTATGCTTTCTGATATGATTATGATACCTACTTCTTTCCATGGGTAACCCTTATGTTGATATTTGATTTCTTATGTATGATTATTTATGTGGAAAAAATATTCATGAACATTATATGATTGGTGCTCCTAGATAGTTCTCCAATGCATTGTGTAATGTTTAGTCTCATGAGACATTATTGGCAATGATCTTGGTGGTTATCCTTGACTCGTGCTTCATATGCAACAAACTTGGTGGTTATCCTTGACTCATTCTCTTCTATGTTAAATGATCCTTGAATAATGATCCTCAATATTCAATGAGCCTTGAATCATTCTAAAGTCATGTTTTATATTTATTCTACAATATTATGAATCCATGATTATATGATCTTGTGTTATGATAATTATGTTTGATGCCTTTTTTATCACCATATTATGCCTTCTGACCCATGTGATAAGATTTATTCTTATGTTTACCCTCTTATTAGTATTTTAGCTCGTCCCTTTGTTTTTGTTATCCCCAAGTTATCCTATGAATATTTAGGGGTTCAAAAGAATTTATGAGATCATAATAGGTAGTAAATAAATAAATTTTATATTTATTGTCATGTTTTCAGTTTTATATACCTAGTCTTCCAAGACACTAGACTTCACGATCCTTGGTTTGTAAAATTGATGTTTAAGTATGCTTAATATCATGTAATGATATGTGTAAAAGGATAGGGTATATATAGTTGGTATCAAAGGAAAAGTTTAGTTATTTTTTGATACTATGAATAGATAACTTTAGTAATAACCTTAGGGATAAGACTAAGTCTAATAAAACCTCCCTAAATTTTGGTCAGTATAGAATAAGTGGTTTATCAGGAAAATACATCACTATTTGGATACTACAAGTGTAAGTGGTTCTTGAACAATTGTAACTAGGAGTAACAACTCTGACAAGGTGTTCCGGACCTGACTCAGGGTAACCTAGTACACGACAACAGGCCTTACTGTGCTCTAGGTTTGACAATCCTCGAGGATATGCTTGTTAAATTCATTATCTCATTATAAACCATTATTAAGGGAACAAAAAATTTCCATAAGAAAATATGTTAGAAAAAATATCATGGAAAACCTATATTGAAACCTAGGGAATCACAAGTTAGGTTATACTTTTTCTTTAAGAGTTTATCCTTTTATGATTAAAGTTTCTTTTTATGCTTATTAGAAAAGTAATCAATCCCCATAATTGCACTTTATTTTTCTTAGTTAATGGTAGAAAATAGAATAAAACGTGCCAATAATCAATGTGATGGGAAATGTTATGATTTATTTAATGATATGTCAAATATGAGGAAAACAAGTGCTTTAAACTTCATGACAGTGCTTGCTTAACTGGCTCAAGTTATGAATAATAACTTGAATCGTGTGGAACACCCTCCTTCTCCAAATAGAGAGAAATTTGTCATAGAATCCTTCATTCATCAATAGCCTCCCATTTTTAGTGGATATTTTTATCCCCTCCTCACATAACATTGGATTAACTCCATTTAAATGATATTCTCTATCCTCAAATTCTAAGAAGAAGTGAAAGTTGTGCGGGCATTTTGATGGGGAAGTATATTGGTGGTGTAAACTGATCAAAAATACAAATTCCATAGAGTAAATTGATTCCATAGATTGGGAGTAATTAATGAAAAAAAATCAATAAATATTTTCCCTAAACCCTTCATCTCAAGATGGATAGATATTTCCTCATACTTAAGAAGAAGGAAGATGAGTCTATCAGGGTGTATGAAGAAAACTTTACCAAGATTGCAAGATATACCTTTGGATTTTTCATGAACACTAGAACCAAGGTGGATCACTTATTTATTGGAGTAAAGCTATGTCTATGAAAAGCATTGGTGATTCAACACTTCAATAGTTATGAGGAGATTTTCCGTTGTGCCATCAAGGTTGAGATGGAGATTAGATACTCTCAATGGTCTCATGGTCCAGGTGAGAAAAAGTGGAAAATGGAGTCTAATATGAGTGGATAAGAAAATAAATCCCAAGATTGAAAGAAGGTCGAATATCCCATGTGTCAAAAATTTTGGAAGAAGAATCATGGGAACTGTCTAAAGGGAACCCAAAAATGCTTCAAATGTGGAATAATGGGGTATCTAGTGAAGAAATGACAAAGGGATATGAAGAATTACAATAATGTGGAAGAATAAAGGAAGGTTCAGATCAAGAATCAGCTTATAGTGTAGTGTTTCAACTTCAAGGAACATGGGAATTTTTTTAAACCAATCCCCTAAGATTAGGTATTTTGGAGGAAATCAGCATTAACCTCCAAGGAAATAAATAAGGGATTATTCTATCACTATTGCTAGTGTGGAGATGGAAAATGATGTGGTGACAGGCATGCTGGTTATTCATTCAAGAATAGAAAATTTACAATTTTATTCTGGTTCTACATATTCTTTCATATCGTGAAAGTTTAGTATAACTATTCAAACACCACCTCAAAATTTGGAAGTAGAGTTATCTATGAGAACAAAAAATGGGGATATTATTTAATCCAAAGTACATAACTCCTCCCCAGTTAATGTTTATAGAGTAGACCTCCCATAAAATCTTGGCATACTCCCTTTGGTAGAGTTTAATGCTATATTAGGCATGGATTGGCTATAATTATATAAAACCGGCATCAACTATCTATAAAGGGAGATCACTCTTCATATCTCAAATAATCCTCCAATTCATTACAAGTGTAAGGAGGAATATGAATCTTCTTTAGAATAATTCTCTCAAGTGTGTATATTACTACCTTATGAGCAAGAATATCTTGTTCAAATGATTAAGAAAAGGGAGATGATCATGCTTGAATATATGCCCATCATGAGGGATTACACTAATGTATTCCCATGAGAATTATCTAGTCTTCTGCCTAATCATGAGGTTGAGTTCTCAATTGAAATTATTCCTTGATATATACCTATATCAAAGACACCTTATAGAATGGCCACCATTGAGCAGGAAGGAATAAAGAAGTAGTTACAAGAGAATCTGGAAAAGGGTTTTATATGCCCAAGTGCTTCACCATGTGGTGCACCAGTACTCTTCATCAAGAATAAAGATATATCAATTCCCCTCTACATCAATTATTGTGAGATTAATAAAATCACAATAAAAACATGTATCCCCTAACATAGATAGGTGACTTGTTTGATCAACTTTGTGTGGATAATTATTTATCTAAGATAGACCTTTGGTTGGTATATCCCCAATTAAAGGTGAGGAAGGAATATATTCCCAAGACTGCCTTTCGAACAATGTATGGACAATATGAGTTCATAGTGATTCCCTTCGGACTCACTAATGATCCAGAAAGTTGCATGGATTTAATTAATATATTCTTTAGATATTAACTCAAAAAATTTATGGTAGTATTTAATGATGATATTCTGATATACTCTAAGAGCAAGGAGGAACATAAAGAGCATTTAAATACTATGCTAAAGACTTTGCGAAGGTAGAAACAATATGAAAATTATAGTAAATGTGAGTTTTGTATGGAGGAAGTATCATTCTTGGGGAAAGTTATCACTAGAAAAGGAATATTTATAGACCCTTCCAAGACAAAGAAAATCGAAGAGTAGCCCAGGACAACATCTATAATAGAGATCTATAGTTTCCTTGGCCTAGATGGGTATTACTGACAATTTTTAATGAACTTATCATGATTTTAAAACACAATAACTAAGAAAATATGTAAGGGAGTGATTTTTTTTGGACTCAAGAATGCAAGGAAAGCTTTAAGGGGCTCAAAACGAGGCTCATCATTGAGCTAGTACTCACACTCCTAAAAAGTGGAGAAATATTTGATGTCTACAGCAATGTTTCAAAGAAATTAGTAGTCTGAGTACTAATGAAAAATGATAAAGTGATAACCTATGCCTCAAGGTAGTTAAAAATACATGAGCAAAACTATCCCACGCATGATCTAGATTTGGAAGTTGTTATATTTTTGGGAAGAAGAATCATGGGAACTATCTAAATGGAACCAGGAAATGCTTCAAATGTGGAGTAATGGGGAATATGAATAAGAAATTTTGAAAGGATGTGAAGAATTCCACTAATGTGGAATAATAAAGGAAGGTTCAAATCAACACTAATCTTGTAGTGCAGTTTTTCAACTACAAGGAACATGGGAATTTTGTAAACCAATTCCCTAAGCCTGGGGTTTTTGGAGGGAATAAAAAATAACCTTTACGGAAATAAAAAAGGTCATATTCTATCATTACTGGTTATTTGGAGCCAAAAAACAATATGGTGACAGGTATACTATTTATTCATTCAAAAATAGTGAACATATTATTCCATTTTGGTTCTATGTATTCTTTCATATCTTGCAAGTTTAGTAAAACTATTCAAACGCCGCCACAAAATTTGGTGGTTGAGTTATATGGAAGAATATAAAATTGGGAAATTATTGAATTTAAAGTACATAAATCCTCCCAAGTTAATGTTTGTGGACTAAACCTCCCAACAAATCTTGTCATACTCTATTTGGTGTAGTTTTATGCTATATTGGGCATGGATTTTCTATCATTATACAAAGAAAACATCAACTATCAAGAAAGGGAGATCAATATTCACATCCTGAATCATCCTCCAATTCTTTACAAGTGTAAGGAGGAAGATGAATCTCCTTCATAATCATTATCTCAAGTTTTGATAGTATAACCTTATGAGTAGGCATATCTCACTCAAATGATTGAGACAAAATAGATGATCATTATTAAAGATATTCCCATCGTGAGGGATTAAATTAATGTATTCTCTGAATAATTATATGGTATTTAGTTCACAATTGAACTTATTCTTGGATCTCTACTTATATCAAAGAAACCTTATAGAATGGATATCGTTGAGCTGGAAGAACTAAAGAAGCAATTACATGAGAATCTAGAGAAGGGTTTTATATGCTCAAGTGCTTCACCATGGGGTGCACCAGTTCTCTTTATCAAGTAGAAGGATGGATCAATGCACCTCTGTATCAATTATCGTGAGCTCAATAAAATCATGATAAAGAGAAAGTATCTCCTACATGGATATATGACTTGTTCGATCAGTTATGTGGGTACATTTATTTCTATAAGGTGGACCTTTGGTTGGGATATCACCAGTTAATGGTGAGGAAGGAAGATATTCCCAAGACTACCTTTTGAACAAGGTATGGACACTATGAGTTCATAGTGATTCCTTTTGGACTCACTAATGCTACAAAAATTTTCATGGATTTAATGAATAGATTATTTAGAGATTTCATAAATAAATTTATGGTAGTATTTATTGATGATATTATGATATACTCCAGGAGAAAGGAGGAACATGAGGAGAATTTGAATAATGTGATGAAGACTTTGTTAAGGGATAAACTATATAAAAAGTATAGTAAATGTGAGTTATGGAAGGAGGAAGTATCATTCTTGGGGAATGTTATCACTATAAAAGGAATATTTGTGGACCATTCCAAGATTAAGGCAATCGAATAGTGACCCAATCCAATATCTATAATAGAGATCCATAGTTTCCTTAGACTAGATGGGTATTAATGACGATTTTTGAAGAACTTATCATGATTTTCAAACCCATTAACCAATATGACATAGAAGGGATGGATGATTTTCTAGACCCAAAAATATGGGAAAATATTTAAGGGGATCAAAAATATGTTTATCACTACGTCAGTACTCACACTCTCGAAAATTGGAGAAATATTTATGGTGTACAGTGATGTTTCAAAGAAATTTTTAGGCAATGTACTTATGAAAAAATTAAAGTGATAGCATACGGCTCAAGGAAGTTGAAAATCCATGAGAAAAACTATCCCACTCATAATCTGGAGTTTGTACCTATAATATTTGTGTTGAAAATATGGAGGCATTATCTCTATGGAGAGAAGTGTGAGATATATACCGATCACAAGAGTCTCAAATATATATTCACATAGAAGGATCATAATATAAACCAGCGGATATGGTTAGAGATCATCAAGGATTACGACTTCTCAATCCACTACCATCCTGGTAAGGTAAATAAGGTGAAGGATTCTCTATGTATAATGGATCTTGAATCTTTATCAATGATGAGAATTGAGAAGGATCCAATCTTTTTAGAATTACAAAGGATGGACATGGGAATTGTTAAGGGAGGAACATCATCAATCCTTTCTCAAATGATTTTCCAACCATCCCTTATAGAGAAAATAAAGGATTCTCAAATAAATGATATGGAAATTTAGAAAAGGGTCGAAGCTATCAAGAATGGTAAATCCTCTTACTTCAATATCGGTGAGGATGGAGTCGTAATATTTGGGTTATGTTTATGGGTACCATCCAATCCAGATATAATGAAATAGCTTCTTAATGATGCACATAGCTCAACCTTCTCTATTCACCTAGGGAGAACAAAGATGTGTTGAGATATCAAGGAGAAATTTTGGTGGGACAATATGAAAAAGGATATCTCTGAATATACAACAAAGTTCCTGCTATTTCAGCAAGTGAAGGTTGAAAGTAAAAGGTATAAAGGGATGATGAAACCATCACCCATACCAACATGGAAATGGAAAAACATCACTATAGAATTTTTCACTAGTCTTCTAAAGACATCCATAAAAAACAATGTTGTATGGGTTATTGTGGACCATATTTCAAAGACAACTCACTTTATCATAATTTGAGAGGAATTATCACTAGATCAGCTTACATGGATATACATCAAAGAAGTGGTAAAGCTATATGAAGTGGAACTATCTGTTATATCTGATAAAATTCAAGATTCACCTCTATGTTCTGGAAAAGTCTGTAATATTCTCTAAGCACTGAGTTAAAATTTAGTACGAATGAGCATCCTCAAACTAATGTCCAATCTAATCTGACTATTCAGACATTGGAATACATTTTGGGAGCATGTTATATGGGCTTCAAAAAAGGATGGGACCAACATCTTCCACTGGTCGAATTATCTTACAATAATAGTTTCTACTAGAGCATCCAAATGAATCCATATAAATCCCTTTATGGGAAAAGGCACAGAACACCAACATGCTGGGATGAAGTCAGTGAACATAAGATTCTAGGAGCTAAAATGGTCAAATAAATGGTATAGGAGGTAAAAACCATTCATCAGCACATCAAGGAAACCCAAAGTCGAAAAAAGATCTATGCAGACAATCATTGATGGGGCCCAGAGATTAATTTTGAAGACATGGTATTCCTCAACATATCTCCATGGAAGAGGATCATGAGATTCAGAAATAAAGGGAAGCTAATTCCTAGGTACATAGGCCCCTTAGAGATCCATAATCATGTTGGATTTATGGCCTATCGACTACAACTTCCACCAACCATGTCTCAAGTATATGATGTATTCCATGTATCCCTCTTAAGGAAATACATATCAGATCCTTCACATGTACTAATTTCATATGTGGTATAGTTGGAGAATTATCTTTCTTATGAGGAACAGTCAGTGAAGATCTTGGATAATAGAGATAAGGTTATATGCAACAAGAATAATCACCTAGTCATAGTAATGTGGAAGAACCATAAGTATAAATAGGCAACATGGGAGCCATAGGAAGCGATGAAGGAAAATTACCCATGCTTTTTTTTACCTTAGTATGTAAAACAAAATTTTGAAGGTGAAATTTTATAATGGTGAAGAATGTAACGATCCAAAGTTTTATCAATGTAAATTCTCTTCTTATAATTATTTCATATAGTATAAACACACAATATAACAAAATAAAATCATTATAAATGATGAATTAACGAAATAAGAAGTGTTTCTAGAAAGAACCTATACCGATGAAATATTAACTTGTCCTTTGGAATAGTAATGTGACCCTTATGAATAAAAAACTAACCAATTAAATTGAAACCTAAGTAATGAAAGTATAAATAAAATTCATCCATTATATAAGTGACAATATGATATAATTATATCATAGTATAAGTAAATAAAAATTTTAAAAATAATTAATTTAGTGTTGGTATTTTTGTAAGTTGTAAATAGTTAATTATAATTTTATGACTAATATAATAATTTAAAATAAAATTTATTTTCATAAAATGTATAAATAAATTATTATTTTTATGTCATTTTATTTTAAGACAATTTTATGAGACCTTAAGTAATTTTTCAAAGTGTTATAAAATCAGTTATAATTATTGAATTTGTATTTTCCAAGTAAATGATGGTTTTAATTAAAATTAAAATTTCTCATATTTAGAAAATTATTTTCATAAAATAGAGTTTATTTTTAATTATACATGTCAAAAAATAGTTATGGTGAATTTTTTTTATTTTTCAAAAATACTTAAATGTTTTGTGAATAGTAAAATACGATAATTTATGATAAATGCTAAATACTTGAATTATTGAGTCATAGGTAATGTAGTGTCGATGTAAGCCCTTTATGGTAAACTCACATGCTCAAGTTACTTTATTTATTCTTGATAATCAACATTATTTATTGTTTTGAGAAAAATAATAAAATATTGAGTAAAATAATGAGAAAACACCCATTTCCTCCACTATAAATACCACCCCTCACCACCTCTTCTCCTCACACCTATAAAGCCTTGTGCCTTTTATAAATTCTGCCCAATACACTTCCCAAACCTCTCCTCTTCGTCTATGACCATTTGGAATTAACAAAATACCAAAATCAATCCCCTATGGAGGTTCTCAAGAAGAAGGAATCAAGAGGTAAAACCCTCTTCCTTTTCTTTTAATTTCTTGTAAAGTTCCTTTATTTTATTTCTTTTATCCTCACCTCCCCTCATCCAAATGATATGATAAATATAGTACCTTAAATATAATTTAATGTTTTTATACTAATGTAATAATTCATCGTCATCCCTCTTTCCCACTGCTTTTATACTAAAAATGAAAACATCGCCTATGATGTGCTAATTTATCACATTCAAGGATGATGAAGTTTTCAATTTCCATTACCATCTTAAAATCTATTCATGAAACAATTTTTATGGTTGAACCATATTATAATATATAAATTATATCTTATGTAATGTTTCGAAATCATTTTTTACACATGATATTAATTTATAAAACAAAATGAGTTTGTTGTGATCAAAAATATCCAAAATAAACTCAAACGATTATCATTAAATATTTATATAATAAATCATCCTCAATTAAAGAAAAAATATGGTATTTTATTATTAAATAAGTTTATTAATAACTTATATGTTTAGTTATATATGAATATCCTCATTCTAAAATATTTTCCATACACATATACAAGTAAGCTGATCATTAACACCTAGGAAACTAACGCTTCAGAATGATGAAATTAAATCTCATAACCCGTAAAAATAGACGTGAATAAACTTAATAAAGTTATAATAAATAAAATAAATGTATAAAATTTTATTAATTAGTTAATTTTATTATTAATTACATTAATATCAAGTGCATAATTGTTCCAGACATAAGGTAATGGATTCTACCCAAACCTCCATTATTCTTTCAGGTTACTCTTTATCTCTTATAACCCAAATTAAATTATCTTTTATTTTTATTTACATATTATAAATGAAGTTTATATTCTCAAAATTAATTTATCAATATACTTTCATCCTTATTTTTTGTGTATATACATGTTTTTAAAAGGTTCCCTACTCAATTCTTCCTAATAAGCAAGCCTGATTTAAGGGAACTTCTTGAATTCTTACACAATTTCAAGTGAAAAATATTATCTATTTTAAGCCAACATTATTTTTATGAAGTATCTAATTTTATTATGAAATATTTCTTGGTTCAATTATGGTTTTATATAAAATATTATTCCATTTTCTGATTTAAATTATCTTTAATATTTTCTTTAAACCGCACTAAAATTTTTTAATTATAAAGTTTATTAAAAACTCTTTTACATGTTATCACTCCAATTTGACATAAATAATTGTGATCTATGCCTATTTTACCTTATTAATTTACATTTATTATTTAATTACTTTATTTCATGGACACTTTTTTGATACACCCATTTATTATGCTTTATGACATGATTATGATGCCCATTTCTTTCCATGGGTAACCCTTATGATTATGTTTGGTTTCTTATGTATGATTATTTATGTGGAAAAAATATTCATGATAATAATATGATGTGTGTGCCTATATATCACTCCAATTCATTGGTTAATATTTAGTCTCATGAGATGTTATGTGTAATGTTCTTGGTGGTTATCCCTGACTCGTGCTCCATGTGCAACAGTCTTGGTGGTTTACCTTGACTCATGCTCCTCTATGTGTAACAGACCTTGACTCATGATCCTCTATGTGAAATTATCCTTGAATCTCACTAAAGTCATTTTTTATTTTTATGTCATGTTACTATGAATCAATGATTATATGATCCCATGTTATGATAATTATGTTCCATGCCTTTTTATATCACCATGTTATGCCTTCTAACCCATGTGATAAGCTTTATTCGTATGTTTATTCCCTTACTAGGATTTTAGCTCATCCATTTGATGATATTATCCCCAGGTTATCCTATACAAATGTAATGGCTCAATGGAAGTTAGGAGCTCGTAATGGATAATAAATAAATAAATGTTTTATTTAGTCCCATGTATTCATTTTTATGTACCTAGTCTTCCAATACACTAGATTTCATAATCCTTGGATTGTAAATTTGATGTTTAATTATTCTTAAAATAATGTAATGATATGTGTAAATGGATAAGGTCTCTGTACAATAACCAAAAAATCTTGGTATATTTTTCTGAATTACACTTTGTCTTTGTTTTCCATAATTGGTAGTTTACAATTTTTTATCTTTGGAAGCATTCAGTTAAGCTTTAATTGGGGAACCAACACTCATAAAACTTTCTATATCCATACTTTACATTATGGTAGGATTACTCGCACTTTTATTTATCAATATTTTTATATATTTCTAATTTATATCTATACATTTGTAAAAACAGATTTAGTACAGATAATACTTTTAAATATGGATGGTTCTATTATCATTAAGGCTGATATGGAATGATTAGAAGTGGATTTTTGAATATTTTTAACACCATAAATAAGTATTTTAAAAAAATCCTCCTATAGTTTGTTTGGTGACAATATTCTTATTAACATATTTTTAAGATCTATATTTATTTTCTTCCAAATTCTTCAATTTTTATGAAAGCTCCAAGAATTCTATATTAAGGATGATTTTCTCACCCTCTATAGATTTTAGTTTGTCTTCACCATCCTTTATCACTCTTAAATTTTTTCTCTATCCATTTTCAACCTTTATTTTAGTATATGATCAAGAATTTTAATTTTATTGTCTTTAATTTCTATTTTATCATCTTTGGAAACAATAGTTTCTTCAGATGCATAGAATATTTCTTCATGGTTTTTATTAATTTCTTCTCTCTCATGAATTTTAGTGATCCATTAATTCTCAAAACTAGAGAATTATTCTTTAAGCTCCCCATTCATGACTTTTAGGGATCCTACTGATTTGGATACATCAACATAGATTTAGTATCTTTATTTTAAAGCCTTTTTTATTCTTTCATTTTCTTCTTCATGGGAGTCCATCTCTTCCTGTATACTTTAATAAATTCCATGGATTAATGTAATTATATAGTATATATTTTATAATAACAATTGATTTATCTTGTGAATACTAGAACTATGATCATACTCATAGATTCATGGTTATTCAGTAAAAAAAATTAACAAGAGAGTTTTATTACCCATTTATCATGTAGATATGATAAACAATATGAGGCCAAACTATTGTCTAATTCATTGGTATTATATTTAGTCACTATATCTTTATCTTCAATGCTTAATTTTTCTTGATAATGATTGTTTCATGGGGACCCATTCTGTATCTCCTCTTTTCTCATGATGGGTATGATTTCATTATCTTCAAGAGGATAATCAAAAATATATGTAATAAAAATACATCCACTTTTGTTATCTTCAAATAGTAGAAATTCTTATTAGTTTTATGATACCTTTATCAAGTTATTTTCTTATTTATTATTCTTATACTTAATTGTCTTATCATACATTTATTCCATGGTTTATTTGATAGGTAATTCATAGGATTATTCATATCTACACTTTATATGCACTTTGTAAATAGAAATTTAAATCTTCAAATATGAGAATCCAATAGAGGTGTAACCTACCATCTAATACCAATTATTAAGATCACTTTTGGATAATATCACACTGATAGGGATGTGAATATATTTGGAGTGAATTTTAATACAATTTACTTTTATAACCTAATCACTTATTCACTTCGTTAGTTAATAGATCTACTTGTATCTTTCTCAATTTTGGTTGGTATGCATATATAGAATAGGAAAGAAACACAAGATAACATTGGGGATTGTTAATGAATTTCACCTCATTGTGGATGAATATGTCCCTAATGAAATGTCATTATCCTAGAACCAACTAGGTAAAAATAAATCACATAATTTCTATAAAATATTTATCCTTAACCAATCTAATATATCATAGATTATATGATTTCATCCTGCTCTCTGTTAATTTGATTAATAATAAACTTTGTGTCCCTCATGAATATTGTAAGTGATATCCTTCCACAGCTATAGAAATTGAGTGGGATGACTCAATATTGTCTAGAATTCTACTACATGTTCATGAAATAGGTTGGATTCTCTATCTTTATCATTTTGGAGTACGATCAACAACAACACATCCCAAATTTCTCTTATTTAGGATTATATAGTGAATTAATTCTGAAGGCTAGAACTCTTAGTATTCTTATTCCTCTTCAATGTGCAAGGATTATAGCAGCACTGGAAACCTTTCTTCTCCTTTGAATCAATGAAATTGAAGCATGCACAGAGTTAATCCTCATCTCTCTCTTCTAATTTCAAATTTTCATTTATTTATAGATATGTGCTTTCAAGAGCCTCTTTATCCTTCTTCCTACTTTTATAATATATTTAGTGATTTCTTAGTTAAGATTCTCTCCATTTTCAGATATTTTTTTACCTATATATATAGAGAGAGAATAGTTATAGCAACGTCAGATCATTCTCATATTCAAACTCCCACAAATATCGACCATAAATTCTTAGGATCTTTATGTCAAATATATATTTAAATACTTCTTAAAATCATAAATAAATATGCAGTTCTTTCATGGGTGAGATATTTAAATTATCTTATTTTTTCTAAAAATTTAAATCCTTCAAAAAAACCGTGACTTTAATTCACTTGATATTTCTACATAGGCATTGTGTTGTGGAACCTATATCATGTAGTGTGGAACCCTCTACACCCAAACATTATCATATAAATGGACACCTTTGTTTTAATAAGAATCATGATAATGTGTGTCATCATGATGTTTGATCTATAAAGAACATCACACTTGAAACCTCTGAGTTATTTATTCATTAATTTATTCTCAAAATAATTTATGGAATCTCAACTTTTCACTTAATAGGATCCTAATAAATTCACCAAGTTTTAAAGCCTTATAATCAGCATAAAGGATTAGGTTCAGTGAAAATTCTTACACTACAAAATATGATTCTCAATATAAAATACTTATACTCATATTATTTTCAATTTTCTAGAAAAATCTCAGTCATATTATTATCTCAAAGTATTATGATGGAAATTAAATAATTACATTGAATCCTTATGATATTTAATTATTATAATCAGTGACTTACAATTAGCTCAAAGGTTTGCAATGAAGATTTACAATATATAGTTAAAGACTTATGATCATTCCTTTTTCATTTGTCCTGCCTCAGTCTAAATCCTTATGGTCACTCAAAGATTTATGTTGAATATTTACATTAATTATAAAATCTCTATGATCAAGGACTTTTCATTTTTTTTATTTTTAGCTCCAAGTTGCATACTTTATTTAGATGACTTTTTGTATTCTTCAAAGCAACACCAATAATTTTTTAATCACTTCATAACACCATATAAGTAATCTTCAAAGTTTAATTTAATATTAACACTCCTTGTATGGATTCCTTATAACTTTATATCATCTATATTCCTTTTAGGATAG
Organism: Viscum album; assembly: GCA_963277665.1. Classification (NCBI taxonomy): domain Eukaryota; kingdom Viridiplantae; phylum Streptophyta; class Magnoliopsida; order Santalales; family Viscaceae; genus Viscum; species Viscum album. Next base: position 1,134,565,784 of record OY728142.1, on the reverse strand, counting down.
CATTAACCAATATAAACAACTCTTAAAGCTATACATAACATCTTTTACCCTAGAAACTATCTAATATGATCTTAAAAGATAGTATCATCTCTTTAATTTTCTATAATAATATAATTATAATGCCCCATCCTTAAACATTTCTTAATCTTGAGTTACTTCAATAAAACATGTTGAGGATATTTTCAGGTTTAGAGTTTTAGAGAATTATATCATAAAACATGCATTACATACCACATTTAAACAAAGTGGTTACATAAAAGATAGTACTCATTTTTCCAATCAACGGAAACATATTTAAAATAAAACATGGATTCTTTCTTGACACTTCCTTGACACTATCATCACATCATGTACCTTTCCCTTGACCTGTGAAAAACATTGCAAAAACTTGGGATGAGCATAAAAAGCTCAGTAAGGGATATAAAAATATGGAAAGGAAACATGAGTACATGTATACGTAAGAATCAATGAAATCATACTTTACTCATAAAACATAAGCACTTTAACATACCTCATCAAATCACAAATAAAACATAGAACTCATAAGACATAAAGGTAACTTGAGGCATTCATAACATTCTTACGTAGGGATTAACCCTCTTGGTTATGTTTGGAATACCCATCACAGTATATTCCCTAAATATCTTCAGAGAAACCTTAAAGTTTAACTCCTTCACGTTACCCAATGCATTGGAGATCTATATTTGGCTCACCCTTCCTTAGTTTATCATAGAACCACCCGTCTTCATAATAATTCCCAAGAACCATAACATAATCGTTTCACATAAAACATGCATAAAGGAAACATAACATTTCCACATTTCAATCACAAGATATAAATACAACACATTGATATAAAAACATTATTAAAACCATTTTCAATACCAAAATAAAATAAAAGTAAAACATGGTATTTAGTTTTCATTTTTTAAAAAGGTATGTCTTGTAGAGGAAGCCGAAACTCAAATAATGGTCACGATGGCGGAGAAGTCGTTGTCGCCGCATACATACGACAAAAACATTCCCTTTTGTCATTTAGTAAAATGGCTCATATAAAAAAGATTCCTTTTGGATAAACGTAAAAGTCAAACGGGTTTATACACCGTATAAAAGAAGGTTGTGTATAAAACAAAATATACCTCAACTAAAGGAGATTGAGACGAAGTCTCATACCTCGGGTCTGACTTGACTCGATCGTTCTTTAATGTCCTAAATAATAAAGTTGAGTTAATTTATACTTGCTTAAGAACCTTTTTCAAGTTCATTATTCCTTTTATATCACTTATTACCATGTTATCAGCATTATGTAATCATTTAAGTTAATAACGGTCGTTTTGTTGATATTTGGTACTTGAGTCAAAAGTGAACTTCTTATATTTACAAGTTGTTCACATAGTCAAATATCCATTATCTAAAGAATGATATTCATGATGTAGATGTCATATATATCATATATATCTAGTATATACATGAATTTATAATATTACATAATCATTTAGTTTTAAGAAATGAAATGCACCGTTCATGGAGACGGTAAGTCGTACGTACGCATGAACGCTACTTTCATTTCTATCTCATACTTTAATGGAAAGAAATAATAATTATATAAAGGTATATTATAATTCCAGTATAATATCATATATAATATCATTAAATCTATCCTTTATATGTACCACATATGGTATTAAGGAATCAAATCACTTTGAGGGGGCGGTAGTCTGCACTTCCAAAAATGAAGATATCACGTTTAACGATAATGGAAACCATAAAGGTATGCCATAAATGAAAAATACGGAAGATTAAGTAAAACATAAACATATTATATATCATATATAAATATATTTAAATATTAATGTCCACCTTTGAAGGTGTTATATGAGTGTTGAACAATCATCGTTTCGTGAGACATAAATTCGTCATCCACAGAAACAGTATGTTCTTTAACCATTATATGTAGGTGTGTGTAAGTGTAGATTGAATACTTATAAAAAAATCCTATTATATTGATGATACTGGTTTTTTTACAAAATAAATGAAAAAAAAAGAGTTTAGGGGGGTTGGAGAAGCAAAATAAAACATAAGAACACAAGAGAAAACACTACCTTTAAAATGGGTAACTCTTTTTGATTTGAGCTCAAAGGATTACTTGGGAAGACTTCTGCCAAAAGTGATGCTTCTAGGAGTAATAGAGGTATGTGGAGAGACAAAATGGGCAGGGGTTGGCCGATCCAAAGGCTTGAGAGGTGTGGGTAAGGTGGTAGAGGTGGGGGCCTTTTATAAGAGGAGAGGAGGGGCACTCTTGGGAAGTTATAAAAGGTTACTTTATTATAAAATGCTTTTCAGATTTAAAAGGTACCAAAATTATATATTTCTAGGATAAGGTGATAAGAGTTCTAAATCCACCCATACAATAGGTTTTTTACATGTTTATGTCTTAGATTTTACATTATCTTTTCATTTTATTTAAATCGTTAAATAATGAGGTAATCGCTGCATCATCATGGTGTCATAAATAATTTAATTTATTTAATGTCTAAAAATTATAAAAAAATATCATGATGTAGGATATATTTTTAGATTTATAATGAATATTTATAGTTAAAATTATGACTTGTATAACCCCATTTAAAAATTGTTTTAGTAAAATAACTCATGTTTGTGACATTTTAATTTTAACTTTAAATAAAAAGTTTTTAATGTCATTTTCCTACCAAAGTGGCTCCATGAGGTCCTCAAGTTGACCCATGGATTGTCTTGGTCGGACATGAAACATCCAATAAGGTTAGGACATGTGTCTAGGTCATTTCATATTATTAAAACATTATTTTTACCTTAAATTACACTTACTACCTCTAATCGCGATTAAAAACTTAAAAAATACTATTCACCAAAAAAATATTTTAATTCCATTGAACCAAATTTTACTTCCTAATGACAACCATGTGTGTGGGATTTTTGAAATTCCAAACACAGAGGTGGTAAAATTTCATTTAAACGAAAAAACAGTTTTTTTTAAGTACCACTTAGTGGTTTCACTATTCATCGAAAATTGAAGTTTTTCAGAAAAATACCAAAACATCACCCTAAGCTATATTTGATATTCCGAATTCAAAAATGATGTCTATTTTACAAAATTCAAAACATATAAGTTACATTAATTAATTTAATAATTAATTCCCGTTGTTAGAACAAATAGCATGTTTTTATGAAACAATAAGTATCAAAAGATTGACACTAGTTTAAGTCCAATTTCAAAGTGAAATTAATTCCAACGACCACTATTGGATTAAATGGTAAAATTATATTCTAATTTCACTTTAAAACCAATTCAAAAGATAATCTAATCATATAAATAAATTAGATTAAAAATAGGTTTTGAATTAAAATACAACATTTTTCACTATTCATTAAAAAATGATAATTATCAGAAAAATACCAAAAATTTACACAAAGTAAATTTTGATGTCTCAATTATAAAGAAGAATTTTATTTGGTCTAATAGAATTTATAAGAGTGACCAAAACTATATTTATAAATGGTTCTCCATCAAAAGGCGATAAGTCGACCTTTAGTGAATGTTAGAGTAATATGCCTAAAATTGAATTCTTTTCATATTTTAATCCTTTATCTTTTATTGGATAAATGTAAAAACATTTAAAAAACATATATAATCATATTTTAGTTATTTATATTCATTCCCTCCAATACAACGGCAACGTGGTAACTACCATTTAAAATAATATTGTTTTATTACTAGTGTGCAACGTAAGATTTCAAAGAAACTCTTTATTGCGTATCGGGTATGCTATCGAACATAGAAACCCATTTAAAGTAAAATTAATATTTAATTCGTAAATATTAGTAAATATCAAAATGCTTTATTCTTTATTTACCTGGGATGTTACATCCTTCCCCCTTTTGGGAATTGCATCCTCGCAATTTTATTCACTTATCAAAATAAGTGGGGGTATTTATCCCTCATAACATTTTTAGATTCCCATGTTGCCTCTTCACTCGTGTGGTTTTTTCACAAAACCTTTACTTGATTAGTCACCTTATTCTGCAGCACTTTCTCCCTATGGTCAAGAATCTGGACCGGTTGTTCCTCATAAGATAGATTCTCTTCCAACTGAACCACCTCTGGACTCAAAACATGATATGGATCTGGCATGTACTTCCTTAACATTGAAACATGAAAAACATTGTGTACCTAAGATAAACTCGGAGGTAAAGCCACTAGGTAAGAAACTGATCCAACTCTCACCAGAATTTCATATGGTCCAATGAACCTTGGACTCAGCTTTCCTTTCTTACCAAATCGCATCACACTTTTCCACAGTGAAACTTTGAGAAAAACATGATCACCTACCTCGAAAGATAGATCCTTCCTCATGTTGTCTGCATAACTTTTGTGTCTTCTTTGAGCTGTTCTCATGTGTTTCTGAATCAACTAAACTTTTTCTGCCATCTCTTCTACCAATTCGGGTCCCATCAACTTTGTTTCACCCACTTCATCCCAAAAAGCTGGAGTTCGACACCGCTTCCCATATAATGCCTCAAACGGTGCCATCTGTATACTGGAATGAAAACTGTTATTATATGAAAATTCAACCAAAGAAAGATGTTGGTCCCAACTTCCCTGATAATCCATCGAACAAGCATGTAGCATATCCTCTAATGTCTGAATTTTTCATTCTGACTGCCCATCTGATTGCGGATGAAAAGCTGTACTAAAATTTAATTCAGTACCCAATGACTTTTGAAGGCCTTTCCAAAAGTTAGAAGTAAATCTGGGATCACAATCAGATACAATGGAGAGGGGAACTCCATGCAACCTGACTATCTCTTTAAGGTACAATCGAGAAAGTTGATCTAGAGAGAAAGTATCTCGAATAGGAAGGAAATGAGCATATTTAGTTAATCGATCAACAGTAACCTAGATTGCATTATTACCTCAAGATGTCCTCGGTAATCACACAACAAAGTCCATGGATACATTTTCCCATTTCCACTATGGAGCTGGTAAAGGATGAAGCATCCCTTTCGGTAACTGCCACTCTACTTTAACATGCTGACAAGTCAAACACTTTATAGTAAAATCAGTAATATCTCTTTTCATTCCATCCCACCAGTAATACTCTGGCAGATCTCTGTATATCTTATTACTGTCAGGATGAATTGAAAACGGGGAACTATGAGCCTTACATAACAACTCATTCTTCAACTGTGAATCACCAGGCACACATAATCTCTTCCCAAACCTCAAAACACAATCATTATCAATATTAAATTCAGGAAACTTACCCTTCTGAACCAGCTCTACCTTTCTCTGCAACTCACTGTCTTGCTTTTGTGCTTGCTTGATTCTGTCTGATAGAGAAGATTTCACTGATACCTGAAACAAAATAGAAGGACATCCTGCACCAACAACTTTTATGCCAAAGTTCATAAAATCCTTAACCAAAGGATCATGTTCCAAATGCAACATTGTTAATGAAGCATTACTTTTTTTGACTCAAAGCATCATCCACTTTATTTGCTTTTCCCGGATGGTAATGAATTGTACAATCATAATTCTTGATTAATTCCAGCCATATCCTCTATCTCATGTTCAATTCTTTCTGAGTGAATATATACTTTAAACTTTTGTGATCAGTATATATTTCACACTTTACTCCATACAAATGATGCCTCTAAATTTTTAAAGTGAAAACAACAGAAGCTAATTCCAAATCATGTGTAGGGTAATTTACCTCATGAATTTTCAACTGATGTGAAGCATAGGCAATTACCTGATCATTCTGCATTAGGACGTAACCAAGTCCTTTCAATGAAGCATCATTGTAGATAACAAACTCACCATTCCTGGAAGGAAGTTCCAAAACGGGAGCATTCACCAATCTTCTTTTCAACTCCTGAAAACAATCATCACATTCTTCTTTCCAGATAAACTTAACACCCTTCTGAGTTAGCTTAGTCATTAGACTAGATAACCGTGAAAAATTACTAACAAACCTTCGTTAATAGCCTTCCAAACCAAGGAAGCTACGAATCTCAGTTACATTTTTGGGTCTTGGCCATTCTTCAACAACCTTTGTTTTTGCAGGATCAACAGTTATCCCATCTTTAGAAACAATATGACCAAGGAAAGAAATTTGTTGCAACCAAAACTCACACTTGATGAATTTCCCATACAATTTATTTTCTTTTAAGGTTTACAAAATAACCCTTAAATGTCTTTCATGCTCTTCTTTAATTTTAGAAAACACCAAAATATCATCAATGAAAACAACCACAAACTTATCCAATAACTCAGGGAAAATTCTATTCATTAAGTCCATGAATACAGCAGGTGCATTGGTTAGCCCAAAAGGCATTACTACAAATTCATAATGGCCATATATTGTACGAAACGTGGTCTTCGGAATATCTGCTTCCTTTACCTTCAACTGATGGTACCCCAATCTCAGTTCAATCTTTGAAAAAAAACTGATCTCCCTAGAGCTGATCAAACAAATCATCGATATGAGGCAAACGATATTTTTTCTTAACAGTGATGTTATTCAAGGCTCTATAATCAATGAAAAGTATCATTGAACCATCTTTATTTTTAACAAATAAAACAGAAGCACCCCATGGTGATGTGCTAGGTTGAATGAAACCTTTCTCTAATAAATATTGCAATTGCTCCTTCAACTCTAAAAGTTCAGTTTGAGCCATTCGATAAGGGGGTTTTGAAATTGTCTTAGCATCAGGAACTAAGTAAACAGTAAATTTAACTTCCCGATCTAGTATTATTCCAGGAAACTCATCAGGAAAAACATTAGGATACTCATTTACCACTGGCACATCATTAATCTTAACAGTTACCTTTCTTTCAACGATATGTGCAAGGTAACATTCATTTCCATCTTTTACAAGTTTCTCGGCCTCTTGATATGTTATCAACAGTAAGGGTTAATTCTTGTACAAAAATTGAAAGTATTTCTGAAAAGAAACTTCTTTATCTCTACAGTCAATCTTAGCATGGTAAATAGAGAGACAATACATACCCAGGATAACATCAAACTCTACTAGAGGTAAAACAAAAGGTTTTCAAGTAGGTTATTTCCACGGATAAGGATGGGAAGATTCTTATAAATTCTTTTTGCCTCAACATTTCCCCCAGGTGTTTTTACCACAAGTTTAGGAGTCATTTCTTTAGATGGTATTCCCATTTTACTAGAAAAATTTTCAGATATTAAAGAATGTGTAGACCCCGAATCAAACAACACACTGGCATAATCTGAAAAAACAAACAAAGTACCTGATACAACTTCATTTGATGGCCCGACATCTGGTGAAGTAGTTGCAAAGGATTTCACCACCCCTTTATGCTTGTGGTCTAACTGCTTCTCATCACTCAAGCTTTTTTTCGGACACTCGTTTTCATAGTGACCCATCTCATTGCACTTAAAACATTTCACTAATTGTAAATCAAATTTGGACTTACCATCACCTTGATCTTTTTCAGTGAAATCACGAGCCTTATGTCCCATCTTAACACATCGGTAGCACATTCCAGAATTCATAAGACATTCCTCAGCATTCCTTTTACCACATTTATCACAAACTGGAAACTTATTTATCTTACCATCAGACCTTTTTGAAGAATTCTTTCCTTTCTCCTGCCACCTCGGTTTCTTCTTCTGTTGGTTGTTATAGAACACTTGATCATCGGAAAACTCCATTTCCACATTCTCATCACATAGAACAATCTTTTCATAACTTTTGAACTCATGAGAAGCTAAATCCCTTCGATATTTTGGATTTAATCCTGAGTAAAAATGATTGATTTTACTATCAAGGTCTCAAATAAAATTTGGAGCATACCTTGCAAATCGAGTGAACCTTTCTTCATAGGCAGCCACTGAGTCTTCCTCTTGCCTCAATTCCAAGAATTGTTTTTCCATCCTAAGTCGAACATCCTTAGGAAAATACTTCTCAAGAAACATACCTTTGAATTCATCCCAGTCGAGAGCATCAATCTCATCAGCGTCCCTGATATTTTTAACCATCGACCACCACTGATCTGCTTCACCCTCCAAACGGTAAATAGCAAGACTAACCTTTTGATTGTCTGAACACCCCATGACATTGAAAATATTCTCCTGTGCTTTAATCCACCCTTCAACTAGCATAGTGTCAGATGGTCCTCTGAATGATGAGGGATGTTGCCTCATGAAATGTTCCACCACTGACATGTTCCTCTGTGGTTGATCTGGCTGATCTCGTGCATGGATACTGCCACCATTTATCACTTGAGTCAACTGCGCCATTACTGCAACAAACTATTCAGTTCCAATTCCAACCATCTCATGATGCTGATTCGGAAGGTTATTTCCTTCTGTATTCCTTCCTAGCACTGCTTCCCTGTTTCCTCTGCGGAAAACCATTCTGAACAAACATGTCTTAGATGAAGCAACACGGTAATCTTCAAATGCTATATCATTTAAATTTGACCATAAAAAAATATTTTTGGATAATCATTTAATAGAATTCTAACTCCTAAAGTTATCTAAACCGACCTATGATACCAACTATAAGGCCCCAGCCTTAAACATTACTTAATCTTGCGTTACTTCAAGAATACACGTTGAGGATCTTTTCAGGTTTAGAGTTTTAGAGAATTAGATCATAAAACATGCATTACATTCTACATTTAAACAAAGTGGTTACATAAAAGATAGTACTCATTTTTACCATCAATGGAAACATATTTAAAATAAAACATGGATTCTTTCTTGACACTTCCTTGACACTATCATCACATCATGTACCTTTCCCTTGACCTGTGAAAAACATTTCAAAAACATGGGATGAGCATAAAAAGCTCAGTAAGGGATATAAAAATATGGAAAAGAAACATGAGTACATGTATACGTAAGAATCAATGAAATCATACTTTACTCATAAAACATAATCACTTTAACATACCTCATCAAATCATGAATAAAACATAGAAATCATAAGACATAAAGGTAACTTGAGGCATTCATAACATTCTTACGTAGGGACTAACCCTCTTGGATACGTTTGGAATACCCATCACAATATATTCCCAAAATATCTTCGGAGAAACCGTAACGTTTAACTCCTTCGCGTTACCCAATGCATTGGAGAGCTATATCGGGCTCACCCGCCCTTAGTTTATCACAGAACCACTCGTCTTCATAATAATTCCCAAGAACCATAACATAATCGTATCACATAAAACATGCATAAAGGAAATATAACATTTTCACTTTTCAATCACAAGATATCTATACAACACATTGATATAAAAACATTATGAAAACCATTTTCAATACCAAAATAAAAGAAAAGTAAAACATGGTATTTAGTTTTCATTTAAAAAAATGTATGGCTTGTAGAGGAAGCCGAAACTCAAATAATGGTCACGACGGTGGAGAAGTCGTTGTCGCCACATACGTACGAAAAAAACATTCCCTTTTTTTGTTTAGTAAAACACCTCGTATAAAAAAGATTCCTTTTGGATAAACGTAAAAGTAAAAGGGGTTTATACACCGTATAAAATAAGGTTGTGTATAAAACAAAATATGCCTCCATGAAAGGAGATTGAGACAAAGTCCCATACCTCGGGTCCGACTTGACTCGATCGTTCTTTAATGTCCTGAATAATAAACTTGAGTTAATATCTACTTTCTTAAGAACCTTTTCAAGTTCATTATTCCTTTTATATCATTTATTATCATTTTATGAGCATTATTTAATCATTTAAGTTAATAACGGTCGTTTTGTCAATATTTGGTACTTGAGTCAAAAGTGAACTTCTTATATTTACAAGTTGTTCACGTAGTCAGATATGCATTATCTCAAGAATGATATTCATGATGTATATTTCATATATATCATATATATCCGGTATATACATGCATTTATAATATTACATAATCATTTAGAGGTAAGAAATGAAATTCACCGTTCATGGAGACGGTAAGCCGTACGTACGCATGAACGCTACTTTCATTTCTATCTCATAATTTAATGGAAAGAAATAATAATTATATAAAGGTATATTATAATTCCATTATAATATCATATATAATATCATTAAATCTATCCTTTATAAGTACCACATATGGCATTAACGAATCAAATCACTTTGAGGGGGCGGTAGTCCGCACTTCCTAAAATGAAGATATCGCGTTTACCCATAATGGAAACCATAAAGGTATGCCATAAATGAAAAATACAGAAGCTTAAGTAAAACATAAAAATATTATATATCATATATAAATATAGTGACATCTTAATGGCCACCTTTGAAGGTGTTATATGAGTTTTGAACAATCATCGTTTTGTGAGGCAGAAATTCACCATCCACAGAAACAGTATGTTCTTTAACCATTAGATGTAGGTGTGTGTAAGTGTATCTAGAATAATTATTATAAAACTATCCTAGTATATTGATGATACTAGTTTTGTTACAAAATAAATGAAATAAAAAAGAGTTTAGGGGGGTTGGAGAAGCAAAATAAAACATAAGAACACAAGAAAAAACACTACCTTTAAAACGGGTAACTCTTTTTGATTTGAGCTCAAAGGCTTCCTTGGGAAGACTTCTGCCCAAAGTGAGGTTTCTAGGAGTAAGAGAGGGATGTGGAGAGACAAAATGGGCATGGGTTGGCCGAGCCAATGGCTTGAGAGGTGTGTGTAAGGTGGTAGAGGTGGGGGCCTTTTATAAGAGGAGAGGAGGGGCACTCTTGGGACGTTATAAAAGGTTGCTTTATTATAAAATGGTTTTCAGATTTAAAAGGTCCCAAAATTATATATTTCTTGGATAAGGTGATAAGAGTTCGAAATCCACCCATCCAATAGGTTTTTTACAGGTTTATTTCTTAGATTTTACATTATCTTTTCATTTTATTTAAATCGTTAAATAATGACGTAATCGATGCATCATCATGGTGTCATAAATAATTTAATTTATTTAATGTCTAAAAATTATAAAAAAATATCATGATTTAGGATATCTTTTTAGATTTATAATGAAAATTTATAGTCAAAATTATGACTTGTATAACCCCATTTAAAAATTGTTTTAGTAAAATAACTCATGTTAGTGACATTTTAATTTTAACTTTAAATAAAAAGTTTTTAATATCATTTTCCTACCAAAGTGGCTCTATGGGGTCCCTAAGTTGACCCATGGATTTTTTGGGTCGGCCATGACACATCCAATAAGGGTAGGACATGTGTCTAGGTCATTTCATATTATTAAAACATTATTTTTACCTTAAATTACACTAATTACCTCTAATCGCGATTAAAAACTTAAAAGTTACTATTCACAAAAAAAAATTATTTTAATCCCATTGAACCACATTTTACTTCCTAATGACAACCATTTATGTCAGATTTTTGAAATTCCAAACATAGAGGTGGTAAAATTTCATTTAAAAGAAAAATTGTTTTTTTAAGTACCACTTAGTGGTTTCACTATTCATCAAAAATTGAAGTTTTTTAGAAAAATACCAAAACATCACCCTAAGCTATATTTGATATTCCGGATTAAAAAATGATGTCTATTTTAAAAAATTCAAAACATATAATTTACATTAATTAATTTAATAATTAATTCCCGCTGTTAGAGCAAATAGCATGTTTTTATGAAACAATAAATATCAAAAGATTGACACTAGTTTAAGTCCAATTTCAAAGTGAAATTAATTCCAACTACCACTATTGGATTAAGTGGTAAAAATATATTATAATTTCACTTTAAAACCAATTAAAAAGATAATCTAATCATATAAATAAATTATATTAAAAAGTTGTTTTGAATTAAAATACAACATTTTTCACTATTCATTAAAAAATGAACTTTATCGGAAAAATACCCAAAATTTACACAAAGTAAATTTTGATGTCCTAATTCTAAAGAATAATTTTATTTGGTCCAATATAATGTATAAGAGTGACCAAAACTATATTTATAGATGGTTCTCCATCAAAAGGCGATAAGTCGACCTTTAGTGAATGTTAGAGTATATATGTCTAAAATTGAATTATTTTCGTATTTTAAGCATTTATCTTTTATTGGATAAATGTAAAAACATTTAAAAAACATATATAATCATATTTTAGTTATTTATATTCATTCTCACCAATACAATGGCTACGTGTTAACTACCATTTAAAATAATATTGTTTTATTACTAGTGTGCAACGTAAGATTTCAAAGAAACTCTTTGTTGCGTATCGGGTATGCTATCGAACATAGAAACCCCTTTAAAGTAAAATTAATATTTAATTCGTAAATATTAGTAAATATGAAAATTCTTTATTCTTTATTTACCTGGGATGTTACAATAATGAAAGTTAACTTATATTCTAAATGATTATTTACAAGTGAATATATCTTCATGAAACATTCATTGGAGTCTTCCAATTCATATTATTATCGCAATTACTTCAACCAATTCCACATATGTATAATGGAATCACTTCTATAACTTCTTCCATTCTCATATTAATATGACAACAAATAAATTTTTCAATCTTACTCTTTTCTACAAAATTTTTCATACATCTAGTGATGGTAGTGACACTTCCAATATTTAAGGTATTCAATTAATCCTCATCACTATGTAGAATATCACTTGGTAATTCCAGTTACTTATCAATATTCATAGGTTTAACACTTTTCTTCCAAACTATCCCTTCTATCACATATTGAAAACCTTCATATTTACTTATTCATTGAAGACAAATATAACTGAAACACAAAGTAAGTTCATCAAACTATAATCATTATAATTGAAGAATTCGAGTGTTGGTGGTGAAATTGGTTCAGAATTCTCTCCATTTATTTCATTGTAAATCATCTTTATATCCCTTCAGTATTCATTTTTATAATGGACCCCTTTTCCACACTTGAAAATTTTACCATTCCCCTTAATAAAATTTTCCCCATGCTTCTCTCTATACTTTTGACATGAAGGAAGATCAATTTTATTTCCTATATGGAATTTATTATTATAATTTCATAAAAACAACATATTTCTCTTATTGTACCCAAAACCATGCAAATGATGATAATTTCAACTCTCTATTTATACCTTAATATCACATCATATGAATTCTTATAAGCTATCAAATTCTCTTATAGCTGATTACTTTTATAGACTTATTTTTAATCCACTAAATAATTAATCAATTTTTCTTTCATGGTTAGTGATGAAACCTGAAGAGCGCCTTGCAAGTCTACTGATATTTTCCTTATAAGTAATAATTTATTTATCATCATTCTTATTTAGCTCAAGGAATTTCCTTTTGTTTTTTAAATAGAGTTAATGTAAATTACTTACTATAAAATAACCTACAAAACTCCTATCGTTCCATTGAGTCAATTTCTTTATTTCTTTTTGTATTCTTAATAAGATTATACAATTGATCTGATTCACATTATAAATGTTAAACATCCAAAAAAATACTTCCATAATTCAAGAAATAGAGAATGAAAAATATATTTTTAGTTTTTTTGATCCATTTCTCAGAAATTAGTATATCAGAGGACTCACTAAATAAAGGTAGATGTTCCCCTATGAATGACTCAATGGTATGTTTCTCATTACATTGATTATTTGGAAGCATAAAATGATTCATATCTTTAGAGAGTATCATAATCATAGAATTGGGGTTTTTTATTCCATCCCATTTGAAATTTGGTTTCTCATGAGGAAAATCATTAAATTTTCCAACACATTCATTTTTAATATGATTTCTTATGGTTCCATCCATTAACTAAATCCAAAAATCATAGTATAAGCACAAAAAAATCATTAATCAGAGTGATAAATCATATAATCATGAAAATCATTACTAATATGTCCGAAATTATGAGTCCTTATTATGAACCTATGAAAATTTAGGTTCATCCTATACCACGTTGGATTATCATAGGTTTTCATAAGTTTTATCCACTCATTTATCTTAAAATAATCTCAAAAAATAACTAAACCCTACTATTATTCCAATTAAGGTGGCATGATCACCAATTACATAAATATTACCTCATTTTAGATTAATATTCAATATATTATACAAAAAATAAATCCCTAAAACTATAAAGGTAGTTTATTTGGGGAATAACTACATAATCAACATATTACAAGAAACATTTTCAATATCTCCCATAGATTTCTCCTTGAATAGTACCCTTTTAAGACATTAAAAATGTAAAACCTTTCTTCATAACCTAGAGAAAGGAAGTCAAATAAATAGTAAGCATAGATGATTAGTAAGGTTAAACATGACATATTTCAATTGATTATCAAAAGTTACAATAAGATAATATTAAGGGTATGAGAACATGATTACAACTTATGAGATCATACACAACAATTCATAAACCGTAAAACATGATTCATGGCATAAGTCTTTGTCATAATAATAGACATGATTTATAAGTGTGTGAAATCATCAATAATAAATCATGATCCATGAGAACATATCATAAATATAATACATAATTATTGTGTCATAAAATTTTGGTATAAACATATTCATATAAAATCATTCCCTTATTAAATTATCACTACCAAGACTATCATAGTGGATAGAGTCATATAATGGATTGGGTTCTCTCCCCATTCCCATAAATATAGAAATCATATGTCAATTCTAATCACCATAAAATTATTAAAAAATTAGGATTGGGATAACTACTTTTTAACCATCTTTGGCTTGGTTTAACCTTCATTTGACACTCTTGGGATTGTTCTAATCACCAGTTTTTCCTCTTTTTCTTGGGATAATCATCTTTGCACCCTGTTAGGTTTGGGATAACCTCACGTATATCCTTAGTCTTGGGAAAACCTTCTATGTACCACTATAATCTCATGAGATATAAAAAAATACCCAATTCATTAGAGTTATATAATGAAACCACTCATCACACAATAATAAACCATTTAGATATATTCTATAATAGAATAAGAGAATTAATCACTCTTTCATAGTTTAATTAATATATGATAAAGAAACATGATTCATGAAACAAAATTAAAAAATCATAATCATAAGAAATTATGAGAAATTAAGTTTATAGTATCATAAAATAATATCCCTAATTAATCATATCCATAATTAAATTATTTTTACATAGATAAAATATAACTTTATAAAAGCATTACAATCATTCTTGTAAAAATAAGAGAAACATATTTTTATTTTACTAATTTTAAAAAATAAAAATTACCAAAAAAATAATATGATGTTATTTTTAAAATAAATAATAGTTGGAAAGGAAAAATAATTATGAATAAAAGAGATGATGGAAGTAAAATATATAAATTTAATAAACATTTAAAAACATTATTTTCTTATATTTGTAAAAATTAAAAAGTGAGTCTTACAAAAAACACTATAAAAGATTCATTTTTAATAATATATAATGAAAATAAAATATAGAATAAAAATACCTCTTTAAAAAATTTAAAATTATATAAAAACTTTCATAAAACAATTTTGAATAACAAGGATATGGATAAGAAATATTCCCAACCAAAGGAAAAGAAAATTGGTTGACCATTATTAAAAACAAACATTCTTTATTTTTGAGTAACGAATAGAGGAAAACGGTAAAAATAAATGAAAACCTAAAAAAACTATAAGAAAATATATGGGGTTTAATATAGAATTAACATATAATTTACTAAAATATAAATTGAAACCTAAAAAATCTTTATAAAAAGTGGGATTGTAACAGAACCCGTACCAAAAGTTATGATTGGATTCGTACACACAATAACCACATTGTAATAAATTTATAATTATTATACATATAAAATGGAACCATATTAATTTTTAACTTATAATATATCATTCCTTTATAATTTTGAGTCATCCATTTATTAACAATTCTTAGTCAAAATCAATATTTTGGTGTTAACGGTTATGTTTTCTATATATCTTTTGGTTCATCGATTCTGGTCCTTGGACATTTCTCATTGTTTCAATATATATAGAATCTTAAAATTTTCATTAATATAATTTTTATTCATTTTTAAAACCATCTATGTAAGGTAGTGATGAAAAATTAATTACATCACTTCGTAGAGATGGTAGTTCGTACATATGCATGAGTGGTGTTTTCATTTGTCAATAGATGGAAAGAAAGGAAGGTAAATAATAATATATATTTTTATAATAATAATTATGTTATAAATATCATATAAATTCATTAAATATATCTATATATCCATCCTTGGTAGGTGGTGATCAAAAATCAATCACGTCACTTCATGAAGATGATAGTTCGTATGTACACCTGATCAATGCTTTAATTTTCAATTGGTTGTAAGGGAGAAATAAAATAGTTATATAATTAACATAAAAATATATCTGTATAGTATAGATACTTATGTAATTATTTTAATATGGTTATTAAATATTTTTATGCAGTTCAAGAAGAAATAAACTTGAAAAGTTTGGTGAGAACATATAACTATTCCTTAGATAATATCCTTTTAAAAATAACTTAAGGATTATTGGATAGATATTTTGGGAAGAAAAGAACCTATAAGGAATGAGGATGGAACTTTTTAATTAATTTTGGAAGATCTTGGTCAAGATATGATGCTCAAGTGATGTGGATAAGTGAGAACACTTTGTTCCCTTTTATAAGTGATGGGAGTGGCACCACTATAAATATTAATAAATTTAAAATATAATAAATTAATTATCCTAGTAAAGTGGCTCAAAAACTTCCAATTTTAAAATATGAGTTTATTAAGGTAGATATAAACTCAGTCAATGAAATTAAATATATTTTTTTTAGTGATATCTTGAAGCCTTATCCAATTATTTTAACCATTTTTACTAATTTTTACCATTACCATAGTGACAAACTTATTTCCATGGAAAATTATTTTTATGACCAAAAATGAAATTTACCTTATAAAAAAATTAAATTCTTAATCAAAATATGTTACCCATTTTATAATAATCAATTTAAAAAAATGGTAGACACTAATTCTAATATCTGCACATAAAACGTGTCAAACCCAAATTTAAAAAAATGATTTTAAGCAAAAAAAAGATTTCATTCCCATTGATTTCCTAGTAAAATTAATTTTATAAAAGTTAATTTGTTTGATTTAATATATTATGAAAATATTAATTTAAAATAATTCATCAATATTTATTAATTTAATTTATTTACATAAGACACATTATGCGTATAAAAAAAATTTCAGTAAAAAAATATCTATTTTTACCTCAAAATGATTTTATCATCATTTATTACCATTTTATAATCAATTAATTAATATTTAATCATTTATATTCATGTTTAAAAATAATTTTACATGATTTTAATACAAAAAAAATACAAAAAAAATTATTTTAAATAAACCATATATAATAACAATAATGTTTGTAAACAAAGCATTTCTGTTTAGCCAACAATTATTAGACTAACATTACTTATCATTTTTAAAAAAATCATGAATTTAGTTAAATTATATTATTACTTGAAATTTACCAATTTTATTTAACTCTCTATTAATTTCTTTCATTTTATAATTTTAATAATGCATTATTTACTTTAGTTTGGTGTTTCATGCATCACAAGCTATCGAACACATTGAATATATTTAAGAGAAATGTATTTTAAAATATTGATATGTTACAATGCATCATCATAACTTATTACATATAAAGGATTATGAATTTTTTTTAAATCATAACTTATTACATATCTCAGGGAAGTATTCTTATCTTCTTTTTTTTAGTTAATATTTATATTTTTCTTGTGCATTTCATTCTTCCGTATTGATTATCACCTTTTTGTATTAAATTTTTTCAATGTAAATTTTCTTATGTGCTAAAATTTTCACTAGGTGTATCTTTTTATGTATGAAATTTTATTTATTTAAAGCCTTGTTTTTTTTTAAATTATTTTGAAATTAGAAAAAAATACTCTTACATAATTTTTGTTATTAATATTTTTACAAAGGGATAGATTCTTATGCTTGTAAGAATTATTTTAAATGACTCTTATGGTTTACATATCGACTCTTGCATTTTGGAGTTAGAAAATTATTTTTTGTGTTAAAGATATATTTATAATATTCTATGATAGTATTATTTATCATATTCAATGACTAATAATACAATATTTTTTTCAAATTTTTAATATTATTTATTTTTTTAAATTTATTTTTCTTGAGATTAAATAGAACTTAAAGGAAAATTATTATGGATATTGTTGTAACGCTATTCAAAATCTATATAAATATTAAAAATGTATTGAAAAACACTAAATTATTTCATTATCATTGATTATAAAATATTTTTATTGATGTTACTAAAATAATTGATGAAACATCTATAAATAGTTTGAATGTGATAAATAATGAAGAATAAAAATAAAAATAGATTGACTAAACCAAAGTAATATATATATATATAAGATTAATGGAATGATGAAAAAACAAATGATAATTACTCTGATCAGACTTCTATGATTTAATTTTTTTGAAATACATAGTATTGGATTTCATTATTAAAAGAGATCGAAATATACTGTGATATCTTAACCATTGGTTTTTTGGTGTTGTAACTCTTTGTATTTTCACTATGATTTGTGTTAGTTTATGATTTTTCATTAAAAATAAAGACTATTTTTTATTATACCTCCATTAAAATTTATAATTACATCATTTATAACTCCACTAAAAAGGTAGGTGTTATATTTGATTATCACTCCCCATTAGAATTTTGGTTGTTGTTATGGTTTTTCATCTACTAGAAAAAGATAAATATCATGAATTATGAATTTCATACAAATAAAAGGTATTATAATGTGTTACATTTCTTTATCTGAGTAGAGATAAGTGAATAGTATATATAGGATGATTTTTTATTCAAACTACTATAAAAATTCATGTCTTATTTATTTATTTTTCAGTATAACTTTTCTAGAACATTTTTTTAGTTTATACCCAATTTAATTTTTTTAAATTTTATACTAGTTAATTCACCCCCCCCCCCAATCTTGACCTACTTGATTGTATCAAATTATGAAACTAGTACAAAAACTTATCCTTTTTATATTTTCAATGTATAGCTATAGTTATTGAAAAAATTGGATAAAATCTGGATGTGTTTTTGGATAATAGAGAGGGGAATATAGATCACTTTACCAAAAGATTATTATCACTAGTGGATGGAATTCCCTCAAAATAATGTATTATATAGTAGTTTTGTGTCATGATTTTTCTCCTTAATAAGGGATATGATTTTATTTCTATTGAGTGATTTTTTAGGTTGAAAATAAAATCCAAAGGGGATATTAAAGAACCCAAATGAAATTGTTAATGAAGTATTTATTTATTTTCAATATGGAATGATAATTATTGTATGAATATGATAAACTTTTTAGGTATTTTGGACTTTCTTTAATTTTTTTGAGATTCCTTTTGATGAATTTAAGTGGTTTTAAGAATATTCCGTTAATTTTACATTCAAACATAATAATTGTTTTCTGTATCTAAGATAAATAAATTAAAAATTATTATGATATATTTTTATAAATATGTTATTTTATACCAAGGATTTAGATAATGTTAAAAGGTACTAATACATAATAATATTTTATAGGTATACATAATTTTTTACTATGAGAAGATACTAAAAATGTGAAAGGAAATGATGGAATAGAAAAATATTGGATGGTATATAAGAAGATCCTTGAGTTTATGTTGTTAATGTCATAAAGGCGTTGGATACATATTAAGTCTATGATAATACATTAAAATTAAAAACAAATATGGAATAATTATTGTAGGGTATACATAAGTTGTTCCCAGTGAACCAACATAGAAAATTTGGAAATGGAAAATAATATACGCAATATGTAAGAAATTTTCAGCATGCATACCTTGTTTTTATTGTATGATGAGTTGGAAAAGGATAATAACTTTTTTATATGTAAGTTTCACTCTAGTTCATAAATAATTTATTCTAATGAGAAAAGTCAGAAAATTGAAAAAGGTGTGAAATAAACTAGTTTTATGTAACTCACTCAGAATATATAATTTTATCCGTCATCTTATATATGTTCTTACACATATATATTTTTAAGAATAATATGAGAATAATAGAATATAATATACCCATATCATTATATATGAAATTTATATCAAATATGATTATTATTAGCTGGATTTAAGATCATAAAAATCATAGGAATCTGGTCAAATCCATGATCCTAATTGAGATTCTTGGGAGTTTGAATGAAGATTTAATGAGAATATCATGGGAAAATATTGGTGGAAATTTCAAATGGAATATTTGAAATTAATTATCACAATTAAATTTGAATAATTTTTAGGAAACTATTGTCTGGTTTCAAAGATAAAAAATAGTGACGACATCACATAATCATATTTTAGGGGAGGTTTTTATATTCAAATATTTAAATTATCTTTATTTGATTTCTTTTAAACAATATATATTGATATAGTAGAAAAACATGAATGTGTAGAATAATTTATTCTATATGAGAGAGTTGTAGAACTAATATATTTAATAGAGAATAATAATTGGAGATCAAACATCATTGTGACGTCTGAATAAGTTGTTTTGGGGAAAGCATAGTTGTTATTGATCTAGAGGATTTCTTTTGAGGAAGAAGACCAGGGTGTGTGTGTGTGTGTGTTCTCTCATTTATAATTTGATCATTCTAAAAGCTTATGATGGACTTATGATGTGAATGAAACATTTATAATATTTTTTTTGTGGTTAAATAGCTAATATAAGGAAGAAGATATTATTCTCATATGTAGACACATACTGCATTTTATTGAAGATTTGGTTCACAAATGGAGAGTGGTAGCACTTATTGATAAATTGTGTTTCTAGTATAAATAACACTGTTTTCAATTGAGAACTACATGATACCTACCCTAGGAAGTGAATGATACCTACCCAACCATTCTTTATGATTTTTACATCACATAGTCTCTAAAAATTTTAATAGTGACATAATTTTGGTCTCTATAATAAACCAAACATTGAAAGGAGTGGGTTTCCTCATTAGAGGCAAAACTTGTACAAAATTCATATGTGTTGTTTATCTTTTCATTAATATTGAGTATGAGTGAGGGAGTGTTAAATGAAGTTTAAATCATGGCCTTAAATAGAAAAAATGATTTATTTTATAAAGAAACAATAAAAATTTCAACAACTAATTCATCCCCCCCCCATTGATACCACAATTTACCTAGGTTGTTTCATTCTATCTGATCACAACATGTGAGTCTAAAATTTATTCTCATTTTATTCTTGTTTTATCTTACTATTAAACTAATCCCCATTACAAATAACTAAAATAATGGTTTTTTGAATTTACATATATTAATGTTGAATCACTAAATGATATTCAATGAGTGGGAATCTATGATTATGAGTATGGTTTTTCCTAAATTTTTCTATTTTTTTATATGAGTTTTAAAATCCATATGGTTTTTGGGTGTGGGTGGGTGAGTGAGAATGACCTTAAATGGAACCTAATAGTGTTTCCTTGTTAATTATATGATGAATATGGATTATATTCTCTTCATTTTAAATTCATACAAATACAAATATAAGGAGAAGTGTTCTTAGAGATGGTTGATGTGGATATTATGGATGAGTGGCCCTTTCTAGTTCATCCTCTTCATTGGTAACTAAAGTGGAGAGGGTATGATTAGGATTTAAACCTATTAGGAATCCCATATATTAGTGTTCACCTCTTTCATATGGGTAACTATGTGTGTAGGGGGGCTAGACTCATTAGTATATGGATTAATTAATAAGGGTTGAGACTTACACTATATCATAGGCCTATATGTGTATACCTACAACATATCTATTAATAAATAGACAAGGATAGCTTAAATAATAGGGTATAAAGGCCAGTGAGTAAGGTTTGGGAATTACACCTAAAAATAGGCCTATATATGGATGTATACCTCCTATATCTTGGTAATTAGAATAAAATGATGACTAAACTAAGAGGATATATGTCCCAATAAAGAAAGGGTGGGTCTTACACCAGACCGGAGGCCTATATATAGATGTATACCTAAGGAAAATTGATAACTATATAATGAAGGAATAATTGAATCATAAAGGGATATGGCCTAGTGATAAATAATTAGGTATTAAAACTAATAGGAGGCCCATATATGGATATTTATATCATTTTTATTGATAACTATATGAGGAAAGAATACTAGACTCATGATGGATATGGCATAATAACGAAATATTAGGTCTTGCACCATATCAGAGGCCTATATATGTATTTATACCATATATCAGTTGATAATAAAACTAGGAAGGATGAATAGAATCATAGAGGATATGGACCAATAAGGAAAGGTTGGGTACTATACCATATTAAACTATCATGTATAGAACTTTAAATCATTGAGTGGATCTTAGAGGCTGGCATGGTGCTTGGAGCCTATCAAAAGGCTTGATATGGGGAACACATGATGAATACCTTAAGTCAGGGTTTTATTCACCAATGTTTTAATGATAGGGACCCTCATTTTTAAGGGAATTCAGGATTGTTGAAATTTTAAGGGTCCTATTGGTTAGGAATAAAAACTAATTTAGTCATTCTAATTGGATTATTAATCCCCATTATCAAAGGGATAGATGATTTATGGGGGAACACTAGTGTGCATAACCCAATCATGTTCCTTATGTGGCTTATGTAGAGGGAAGCCTATATTGGTGACTTGGGTGAATAGGTAACCCAGATAGGTGAACTAGTAGAATGGGCCTCCAATTAAGAGACCATATCATTTCCCCCATTAGAGTACCTAGATGCATGGGAACCTAAGTAGGTGACACAAGCATGTACTTTTTATGAGGAAATGGGAACAGGTCCACTTGGGAAGGCCAAGACACTATGTGAACTAGAAATTGAGGATAGAGTTCCTTTATACCCTGGATAACTGAGAAAATGGATGTTTATTTGGTTATCCTCTAAGATCTGGGCATGTTCTATTAAGGATAAACTAACTACAACCCATTTTTAGGGAATTGGACATCGAGGACACACACCCAAGTAGAATATAACCACCTCTTGAGGAGGGTACTTAAACCTTTTCTTGGTGACAACTTAGGTAAATTGATATTTGATTTTTTATATCCATGAAAAGACACAAATAACCCCTACTTCATTTATTTTTTTCATTAGTTTGGAGATAAAACTCACCTAAAATGGATCTTAGAGGAGATGGGCTAGGATTTTAGGCACTCAGGTGCTATGGAAACTTCTCTCTTAGGATCAGTTTTCAATCCCACAAACTTGGTAAGAATTTTGGGTTTAAGGGTCCTTATATCATCAATGGGGGTAGGGAAATCAAGTAATTTTGGTTCACATATTGATGCATACAACACCTTCTAGAAAGTTACGTGATGTGCATGTGTTGTAGGGTTAGGAATGTGGTATGGAATTTTTCTTGGGAGTATAGGGTTTATAGTACAGTGTGGATAACGAACCTGGGAACTCCATGAGAGTGGGAATGAGGATTACTCACCCAATAAACTTATCCCCCCCCCATGTACAATCTTCTTGAAGTATAGTGAAATTATTCCTTTTCCAAAATTTTATTACCAACAACTACCGTATGATTATTTTACATAAGTATGAAATCAAAACACATATTTTATTCATCGAAATATAGAAAATAACATTCTCTAGGATTAGGTAAAATTAAGATAGGGTCAATTATCAATATATATTTCATCTCATAAAAATATTCCTAACATTAAAACCCCCATATAAACTCTATCATTTTATGGGAATGTGTAATAAAATTAGATGAAACTCTTGATAAATCCTTTAAAACCCACCAATAATATCCTACCAAACCTAAAAAAGCTCCATATCTCAAATACATTTTTTAGACTCTACCATAACATAATGGTTTCAATGATTTCAATATCAACTAATATTCCATATACAAAAATTAAATTCCCTGAGTAATTCACATCATATATCTAAAACTATAACTTGGATAAATTAGAATGTAAGTAATTATCTTAAATAATTCCTAATAAAATCCTTAAATTATGATCAATATTCTATTTTAGATTTGAATAAACTAGAATATCATCCATGAATACCACGAAAAAAAAAACATTGATATATCAATGGAAAATATAGTCTATTATATCCATAAAGACCATAGGATCATTTATTAAGACAAAAAGAATCACAAACTATTGAAAATTTCTATACCTAATTCAAAAATAAGTCATGCGAATATCATATTCCTTATCCCTCTCCTGACGATACTTAGAAAAAGTTTATTTCCAAGAACCAACTCACCCCTTCCAATTGATAAAATTGTTTACCAATATAGGGAGAATGATATTTTCTCTTCACAATAAGCTAATTAATCTTCCTATAATAAAAACAAAGGAATCAAACCTATCAAATTTATTCATGAATAATACCAAATTTTCCCAATGTGACATTTCATGAACTGATCTGGGATTCCATCAAACCCAACACCTAACCCAGACTATGGCATAGTCCGAAGGGTGTTCCCAAGCCCCACAGGCTAGAAACAAGTGTTTGAGAATCAAATAACTCATTGGGAATGATTTTCCCAAGAATAAAAACCAAAATCCATATCACATACCAAGACACACTCATATGATCACCAATAATGAAACACATTCATAAACATAACAACCATTATCTATAACTAGGCTATACAAGATATACCTTTACATGATAAGGTTTTGTTTACATTTATAAATAACCCCAAAAATTATCAGAAAGGGGAAATTTATAACAACAATATCACAAGCCTCCTCATGGCACGATGTCCAACACCCACCATGTCACAACCATTAACACCTTCCAGAAGAAGATGTAACTCTCAAGAGAACCCATTAACACTCCCATATTAGGCCTTGTCTTTACCTGAATCAAACAATATGGGATATACATATACCCACATGATATATGTTGGGAGTGATCTCATTTTCCCAGCAGGATCCCATGATGTTTTCCGTGTATATCCATTATAAGACAAATAAAGATGGTCATTTTTTAAATAAGGTAAACAATTTGGTTTTTAATACATGATTAGATTTTAAAAGAAAGATAAATAGTGAAAGAATAACTAAAATCATGTAAAAACAACATAATAATCTGGTTCCAACCTATTTCAACCCTATATTTCATTACATAACTATTAAATCATTTTTAATATATAAAAAATAACTAAGATACAAATCCTAGATCAAATTGATTAGTGTATTGGAAAAATTAGGCACATACATAACATAAACATAATAAATCATAAACATTTATTTAAATCCTTATTATTTACCCTTCCAAAATATTGAATTCTATTTAGTGTATATAATCACCTGAGGATATACATCAAATAAATAGGTGATCTAAAATCCCAATAAGAGGATGGATAAGGGACATGAATCAATATAACATGGGTGGGAAAATTGTCACCATCATATCATAAGTATAGGATCATCATTAATATCATGATAAAAATATGTGATAAATTTGGGAAATTTTTCAATGTATAAAAATTAAAAAACATGTCATAGTGGTCAAATACCACATAAAGTTGTGAAAAAAGCTTGCATCATGTTTGCGTACAACATATGTGCATAATCATAAAATCATCTTTGTGAAAAAAAATATCATCATGTTCACACATAATACACATTTTCTCATGAGATAAATCAAATTACAGAATGAATTAAAGGGATGTATAATTCTTGTTCGAGCCATCACATAATAATATTTACATAATCATGCTTGACACATAGAATGTATAACAATCATAGTCATGAAATAACCCATGGAAAGGAATGGGTTTAGTAAGTATTTCATAAAGAATACATTAATGAATAAACATTGGGGTTACAAAATGAAAATTTACATCATATATTGGAATAAAATATCATTTTTCTTTGGTTAATAAACAACACATGATATGTCAAAGATTTGTTTTGGAAAGAATAGTATTTTTGGAAGATCATTGTATTTGGCTTAAAAATCAAGGTGGAAAACATGTATATCCCCAAAGGAAAAGGTATGAATAATGAAATTATATTTAAGTAAAATTAAAGTAATGTATATAATGAAATTGATGTGAAAGAGGGAAAACCCAAAGAAATGGAGTTGGGTTTGAGAATCTACTTACCTTTATTCCTGATTTATTTCATCATTTTTGTGCCTCCTAAATAATAAAAATCGATTTATTAAAACTTTTATCCATAAGTGAGTTATTTTAATTTTTACCACTACTTTCCAAATATATTAATTTTATTATATTTATTAATTTCCTTGGTAATAGGGTAGTCATTTTGATATCATATTTTACTTAAACATTTCTCATTTTACCTCGATTATGCTGCTTTGTTCAATGTAATTTATAAAATAGTATAATTAATTATAGAAGATTATAATACATATAATTATATAATTATATATTATATATATTAAATAATATCCCTACATGATTATGGTTATATGTGTTGACATGGAAATTTCTCCGTAGGTGGTTAATCGACCTTTGAAGGGACATTATCAGGAGAGCAGGAAAGGGAAGTTTAAAATTTATATATATAGTAAATATGATACTTATAGTAGGTTAAAATAATTAATATAATGTTAAATAAATTAATAATTAATATTTTATGGTTTTTTTGAAAGTGTTTGTGAAAAAAAATATATAATAAGAAGAATAAATAAAAAGAAGAATATTTGATCAAAACTTAATCCATGATGTAGCTTTTCTTGTACGCTACTAAATATCCCTTGATGTTTGGAGTTGGTTTGCTCTATAATGTCAAAATTTATTATAATTATCTTGTGAGGTATGATTTTTGGTATATTTTATGCTTTTTAAAGTGTGTAATTAGTGTCTTTATAAGGGGAGGGATAGGGTTATTTATACTTGAGGAGGGGGTATTTTTAGAATAAAATAATGAGTAAAATATTATATCAAAGGTAAAACATGTAATATTGAATTTTATAAAATATAAATAATATATGAATATAATATAATGGGTTTAAGACTTTAAATCCGCTTTATAATTAGATTTCATTAATTTATTAAAAAGTAAAGTGTAAAAAAAGAGAAATTGTTATTTCAAGGAATCACATTTGACATTAGGTTTTGGAAAGTTATTTTTAGGTTTGGAAATTTAGTTTACTATATTATAATGACTCATTTATGAAATAAAATATATCATGTCTGAACCTCGAGTTCTGTAAAGGATTGGTCATTATTACATCATGAATGATGTAATTTAATATACACTGGTTATGTGAAAAACTGTATTTTAACTATTAACCTGAAAATTGAAGTATTTCAGAAAATTACTAAAAAAATCACCCTTGTAAAATTTCAAAATTATTATTTA
The DNA here is from genome assembly GCA_963277665.1 of Viscum album. NCBI lineage: Eukaryota > Viridiplantae > Streptophyta > Magnoliopsida > Santalales > Viscaceae > Viscum > Viscum album. Next base: position 1,134,538,301 of record OY728142.1, on the reverse strand, counting down.
AAAAAATGATATTAATTTTATAAAAACAAAATTTTAACATATTTAACTTTAATTTTTAATAAAAAATAATAATTTTTAATAAATAATTTAAAAATTGGTTTATTAAAAATGTGCATATATTTTCATTGAGTTTCTTAATCATGGTATTTATTTTTAGGAATTATAATACTTATATTGACTTATATTAATCATGATAAATAGTATTTATATTTTATTTTATTATTGGAATGTCAAATTAAGATTCCAACGGTTATGTTACTGTTCTCAATAGTTATGTTACTATTCCCAATGGCCAGATTACTATTCCAAAGATTACATTAATTTTCCAACAGTAACCTTGCATCCTATAAATACCACTTAATTATTTCAATAAATATTCAAATCAATTCCTATCAACCTTCTATATTTCCATTTTTTATAATGTTCATTAATTTACTTTTTTTCTTTTCTATAGTGTTGGCAATAGGGTGATGATTCTAGTAGATTTGGCTGATCCATATTTTTCCATTTTAGATTTTATATATTATATTTTTTGTCCAATTTTATTTTTTGGAATTTAAATTTGTTTCATAGATGACTAATGTAATGATATTTATTAATGAGATAATATTTTTTTAGTTTCTCTGTATTTTTCATGTGTATAATATTATATAATATAATATAATAAACATTTATTCAGGAATAAAATATTACTAATAAACACAGGGTCGTTACATTCTAACCCCTTTATAAATTTTTTCCCCAAAATTTCAACTCATATTTTTGGTTTCTAATAGATTAGGGCACTTCTGTTTCATTGTTTCCTCAAATTCCCATGTCGCCTCTTTATACTTATGGTTTCACCACAACAAATTTACAAGGTGAGTTGTCTTGTTGTGTAGAAATTTGACGCTTCATTATAATATCTTCACCACCATCTCCTCATAAGATATTTAATTCTCCATTTGTACCACATCTAGATTCAGTACATGTGAGAGATCAGGTGTGTACTTCCTCAGAAGTGATACATGGAACACATTATGAACTTGATCCATAATTGGTGGAAGTATAGTCGATAGGCCACTGCTCTTATGTGATCAAGGATATCCAAGAAGCCAATATATCTTGGGATAATCTTCCCTTTATTTCCAAACCGCATGACTCTCGTCCATAGTGATTTTCAAAGGAAAAAATTTATGTCCAACATCGAACTCCATGTCCCTTTAACGGTTGTCAGCATATCTCATTTTCCTACTCTATGTAGATTTTATATGTTGCTTCATGGCTTGAACCTTATCTATCATTTATTTTACAAGGTCAAGTCCAATTTTCTTTTGTTCTATAACTTTATCCCAACAAGTTTGAGTTCTACATCTCTTCCCATACATAACTTTATATGAATCCATCTAAATACTCGAGTTGAAGATATTTATATATGATAAGTCAACCGATGGGATAAGATGGTCCCATCCACCATTGAATTCCACTTATAAGGATCTTATCATGTCCTTGATAATTTGAATAGTCCTTTTAGATTGGTCATTAGTTTGGGGGTGATAGGTCATGCTGAAGTTAATTTCAGTACTAAAAGCATGTTCAAGACTTCTCTAGAATTTATAGGTGAACCTTGGATCATGATCAGAGATGATCTAAAGTGTAAACCCATTTATCCTCACCACTACCTTCACATATATCATGGAATTTCATTCAAGAAATAAATATTCTCAAAAAGAAATAAAGTGGTTAGTCTTGGTGACTCGATCCACCACAACCCATATAACATTATTTCCTTTGGATGTCTTCAGGAGACCAGTGAAAAAGTCTATGGTGACATTCTCCCATATCCATGTGGGTATAGTCAATGGTTTCATCATACCTTTGGACTTATATCACTCTACTTTAACTTTATTACATTCCAAACACGTTGATATATACTCTACAATATCCTTCTTCATTTTGTACCACTAGAAGTGTTCTCGAATATCATAGTATATATTGGTACTTCCAGGATGGATGGAGAAATATGAGCTATGTGCATTATCCAATAGATAATTATTTATCTCAAGTGATTAAGCCACACAAAGCCTCATTCTAAACTAAATCACACCATCATCATCGATGTGGAACTCATATATCTTCCCTTTATTTACTGATTTCACCTTCTTTTGTAGCTCCAGATCATCCCTTTGTATTTCACTGATATTCTCTTAGAATGATGTTTGAGAAATAATTTGGGAAAGGTAGGAAGTATTACATATCATTATTATTTCAAGATATATACTTTTCATATCCATAAAGATAAGTTCTTTCTCAATCTTCATCATGGATAGAGTATAAAGTTCTTTTTTTATAAGATCATCATCTTCATTGTTTTTATTTTCTAGGATGGTAGAGAATAGAGTAATCATAGTTCTTGATTAGATCTAACCATCTTCTTTTAAGAATGTTGATATACTTATATGTAAATATATACTTTAGACTCTTGTGATTAGTATATATATCACACTTTTCACCATAGAGGCAGTTCCGCCAAATCTTCAGAGCAAAGATCACAACTTCTTACTCCAGATCATGCGTCAAGTAGTTCTTCTCATGGATATTCAACTGTCATGAGTCATAGGATATAAATTTATCATTCTTCATTTATACACAACCCAATCCTTTCTTTTAACCATCATGTTATGTCACAAAACCTTCTCCACTTATTAGTAGTGTGAGTACAGACATAGTGATTAGCCTCTTATTGAGATACTTAAATCATTCCTTACATTATTCTGTCCATATATACATTACCCCTTTCCATGTTAACTTAGTTATCAATCTATAAAATCATGATAAATTTTTCACAAAACGTTAGTAGTACCAAGATAATCCCAGAAAACTAAGGATTTATATGACACTAGTGGGTCTGAGACATTACTCAATTATCATTGTCTTTAAAAGGGCCCATATAAATTCCCTCACTTGTGATCATGTGCCCTAATAATGAAACTTTCAACATCCAAAAGTCACACTTGATGAAGTTATCATACATTTTATCCTGCCTTGATGTCACCAACACAATCCTTATATGCTCTTCATATTCCTCCTTTCTCTTGGAGTAAATGATAATATCATTGATAAACACTACCAAATTTTTTTGAGGTAATATATAAGGACTCTATTCATAAAATCCATGAATATTGAAGGGGAATTAGTAAGTCCTAATGGAATCACTATGAACTCATAGTGAAAATACCTTGTATGGAAAGTATTCATATTAATATCTTCCTTCTTCACATTCAGTTGATGATATCCAGAATGAAGATCCACCGCTGAGAAGTACTGAACTCTTCATAGTTATTTGATCAAGTAATCAATCCTCAGAATAGGATACTTTTTCTTTATGGTGATATTATTGAGCTCTTGAAAATGGATACACAGTCGCATTAATCCATCCTTCTTCTTGAAAAAGATCACTGACTCGCCCTAAGGTGATGCATTAGGGAATATGAACCCTTAATCCAAATGATCATGTAGATGCTTATTTAACTCCTCTAGTTCAATCGAGGCCATCCTAGAGGGGAATCTGAAGATAAGTGTGGCACCAGGTGTAATTTCTATTAAGAACTAAACCTCAAGATATGGGGGAATTTTGGGTAACTCTTTGGGAAATACATCATTGTATTCCCTAAAAATAAGAATTTTCTATAGGTATCCTTTGACTCAACCATTTGGTCAAGTTATGATTCTTCATAGGTTATCAACACACACTCCATTTATGGTTTTTTCAAAAGTGATTAATGATCTTACATGCATTTTTAATCAAACATTAAATGGTTTGGAATATGAAAATATGTTTGATTTTTCAAAAATTTGATGTGTGGTCTATATAATGAAAGCTAATACATGCCCATTTTAGTATTGAATTCCAAAAATGGAAGTTTTTGATATTAACTGGAAGAATATTCCCATATAATCTTACAGGATAAGATTCCAACCGTTGGGATGCAATAATTTCACCACTATGTGTATTTACATATATCTCTATTTTAATGTATTGGGGATTCAATTCAATGGTTTCTTGAAAACTTGAAGGATATAAATTAATTCATGGAACTAGAATCAAATAAAACTTTTTCCATTCTGAATTTAATAGGAATTTTATCTTGTAGGAATTCATTTATTATGCTCCACTTCAGTAGTATTGATGGAATAACATCTTTCTTTCCCCTTTAGAATTGGTAGTTGCTAGCACTGATTACCCTCAAGGACCCGTGATTTTGTGCATTGGATTACATAATGCCCTTGCTCCCTTCATAGGAAGGATTAAACCATGGGTGGTTAAATAAGAGGTTCCTTATATTCCTCTAAAATGATGTCCAGATTCTTCATGTCACTTCAACATTCATGATCTTGGTGGCATTCACTTCTGCACTTGAAGCACTTTTCCATCCCTTTTAGACAATACCCATCATGTTTATTACCACATTTTTAAAATTTAGATACATTGATCCTCTTTCCTCTTTTTCCAATTGACCCAGTATATTGAAAATATATTATTCTATTTTTATCCCCATGTACAAAGATCAAGTCCCGAAACTTCATCTATACCTTCATAGCACACCAGATCACTTCTTCATAACTCCTAAAATCTAGAATATCAAGTTACTTTTAAAGGTGTGGTTTTAAACCACTAAAGAATTTATCTATTTTTATATCATTGTTGATAACAAGACTCGAGGCATATCTTGAAAGACTTGTGAAGTTTTCCTTGTAATACATGATAGATTCACCCTCCTTTTTCTTAAACTCTATTAATTCTCTCTCCATATTTGTTTGAATATTTTGAGTGAAATACTTGTTAATAAATATTTTATTAAAGTCGTCTAACTCCATCTCATATATTTCATCCTTTAGCTTGGTGTTTTTAATCAATGAACTCCATTGGTCATCCTCTATATCTAAATAACAAATGATCAGATTCACCTTATCCTTCTCAAAACAATGGATCAGATAAAATATCATCTCTATTGAGTTAACCCACCATTTTCATGACAAGTGGATCAGAAGTTCCACTAAACATTGGTGGTTATTACCTCCTAAAGGAGTCAATGGATAGTTTCTCTTTCTTGGGTGAGGAAGGATGTTCCATGTGGTTCAGTTTATTATTCATATCTTGAGACATATAGTTAAGCATCACCATAAAGTTTTTAACTCCACTTAGAAAGGCATTTGGGATTTCATTTGAACAATATTTTCATTATCCCTCATATGGGTTGTTGGCCTAGTTTCTTCTGGATCCCACTATTTTCTAAAATAAAAATAATTTGAAAAAAAATGTAAATCAACAAAGCATGAATAATTTATTTTTTTATGTAGTTAACACTAAAGGCACATATTATGCGATCCCTATGTTTAACCTTTTATAAAATTATTATTATATGATTTTTTATCTATAAATAGGATTATACTTATGGTTTTCACTCTTGTATTATAATCCTAATTCCTAAATTAACTAAACTTCACTCTGATACAAACTATAAAGACCCTACATTCTATTATATAACTATTACATCATTCTTAAGATAAACAACATAATAGAGATACAAATCCAAGATCAAAAGGTTTAGTGTATTGGGAAAATTAGGCTCATACATAACATGAACATAATAAAACATAAAAATTTATTTAAATACTTCTTCTTTATCCTTATAAAATCTTGTATTCTCCTTAGTACATGTAATCATTTGATGATATAAATCAATGAAAAGGGTGAGTTAAAGCCCAGTAAGAGGATGAATAAGGGACATGAATCAATATAACATAGTTTATAAGAATCATCGTCATCATATCATGAAAATAGGATAATAATTAATATCATGAGGGAAAAATGTGATAAAGGAAGGGAATGTGGAAATGAAAAAAAAATGAAACATCATGTCATAGTGATCAAATGCCACACATGGTTTTGAATAAAACTAGCATCATGTTCACGCATAACAAATGTTCATAATCATAACATCATTATTATGAACAAAACTAGCCTCATTTTCACACATAATAAACATTATATCATATGATAAATCATATTACCCAATGAATTTAGGGGAAATATAATTCTAGGCCTACCCATTACATCCTAATATTTACAAAATAATGCATGCCACATAGAACGTATAACAATCATAGTCATAAAATAACCCATGTACAGGAATGGGTTTCAAAAGGATTTCATAAATAATCCATTGATGAATAAACTTAGATTCTATCAAATGAAAATGGATATCATAATTTTTAATAAAAGATCATTTTTCTTTAGGTAAGAAACAATACATGATGTATCAAAAATAATTTTTGTAAAATATTTTTTTTGGGGAAGATCATTGTATTTAGCTTAAAAATAGGGGTGGAAAACATGTATATCCCTAAAGGAAAAGGGAAGAATAATGAAATTATATTTAATTAAAATTAAATGAATATCCAAAAATGAAATTTATGTGAAAGAGTTAAACCCCATAGAAAGGTTGTTGGGTTCAAGAATCCTCTAAACTTTATTCCTGCTTTATTTTGTGACTTTTTCACCTCCTGAGTAATAAATTATATTTATTAAAACATTGATATTTAATTTAATTATTGTAATTTTAACCAATTTTTTTAAATTATAGTAATTTTATTATATTTCTAAATTTACAGGGTTTGAGGTATCCATTTTGATATCATGTTTTACTTAAAAATTTATTTTTTTTCCTTGATTCTGCTACTTTGTTCAATACAATTTATATATTAGTATAATTAATTACATAATATTATAATTAATATAATTAAATTTTTATATATTATATATATTTTATAATATCCATCCATTTTTATGGTTATATGATATGACACATAAATTTATCCATATGTAGTTAACCGAATAACGTATAGAGAAAGTGTTGTAGGATGGCTCTCTCGGCAACTGGGAGTGTAGGGGAAGGGTGCCTGGAATTCTTCGGTGCTTCTAGGGAGCATACTGGTGGGGTTCCTTCATCATTGGGAGTTCTGGATACTATGGTGGGTGGGGGTTCGGAAGGGAGCCAAAAGTAAGAATCTTTCAAGGAGGTTCTCTACAGGGAGGTGGTTTGCGAGGGTGCGGTTGAAGACTCTTTTGAGGTGAGTTGTATTACTCCGATTCAGATGGACCATCATAGGACAGATTTCTTGGATGGGGCTCTAGTGGTGGTGATCTCTAAGCAGTAGTTAGATTGTGCGGTGGATTTTCATCAGCTAATGTTGGTTGTGAGGTTTCGGCCTTCAAAGCCATCTCTAATTGTGTTCAAGGGTTTTGTGGAGTCCTGGGGTCTCTATCAAAGAGAACCCATTTCTAAGTTATCAAATTCTGCGTTCTCCATCCATCTATTATCCAGGGAAGATTTTGTGCGTGCCTGGTCGAGGGAGGGGAGGTGTTGTGGGTATCTTCTCTTTTCTCTGTCTAGGTGGGCTTAGGAGTGCCACTACGGGAAAGAGTCTTGCATGGGGGTAGTGTGGATAAAGCTTCCAGGTTTTCCGCTACTGCTTCATAATCTATCTATCCAAAAGGTGGTGGGGAATGTGCTGGGGAGTTTTTTATGTGTGTATGTGAGGACGGAGAGGATTCTAGATTCATGCAATCCAAGGATCTGTGTCGAGATGAATCTTGCGCTAAAATTTCCTCCTTGTATTCTGATTCAATCTCTGAAGGGTTTTACTTGGTGGTAGTGGTTGGTGTTCCAATCTCCAACAAAGTTCTGTTCTACTTGTGGATTTCAAGTTCATGTGGTGTAATTCTGTAGAAAAGGGAAGAGGATCTTGCGGTCCCAGAATATCCCTCAGAGGTTTTCTCCTGCAGACCCAGTCCATAGTTCTGTGGATAGTTCAGGTGGATCAAAGGGATTGAAAGTCTGGCTGGAAGAGGTGAAGGCGGTGAGGGTTGGTTCATCTTCATCCCCCCCCCCCCCGATGGAGACTGGGGATCTCGCCTCGACAAGAGTGGTATAAGTTTCAAATTTTCCCGGTTCTGGTTCGGGTAATAAGTTTGCTTTTTCAAAATGGGGAAGGCGGTCAGAGGGGTTTCAGCGTCCATCATGGCATCTACTTTGTTTCCATTGGTACCTTCAGAGGTCACGCTGGTGTTAGAGTTTCAGGGTTCTCTTGAGGTGGTTCCTTCAATGGCTTTTCCCTGTGCTATCAAAGGAAAATCTAAGGTGTTTGAAGATCTTCTCCCAAATGTTTCTCGATGGTTTCCTCCTTCCTTGTATGAGGTTTCAGTAGCTTCAGTTTTTTCTTCAGGTTAAATGAATATGTCGTTGTTAGCTACGTTATATGGATCTATGAACTTTCTTGCAGGCATGTTGAAGAGAGGCCTTTCTTAGGGGGTAGAGAAATAATTAACCACATCGCGTAACTCTCTGCAGAGATGTTTTTTGGTCTCTTTGCTTTAGGAGGAGGTATTGCCTTCAACTCCACCCGTAAGGGCAGGAAAAAGAATCTATATGTTAGAGGATGATGTCAGTCCATTGAGGAAGAAGTTCTTGGTCCCAAAGAAGGGATACTTCTTGAAGGGGCCTTTTAGACCGGTGAAGAGGTCGATGTCCAAGGAGGTTGGTGGCAGAGAATTGTTTGATCTGTGATCGGGTAGCAATGGCCGAAGGGCTAGATGTTTATTTCTGTAATGGCATCGGTGATTATCTGGAATGCTTGGGGTATAGGGGGAAAGGAGAAATTTTCATTCATCGCTTTAGAAGAGAGAATATTTGGATCTTTGATGGTGGTTGTTCTTGAGCCTAAACAGGATCTGAGTAAGTTAAATGTTTTTGTGATGAGATCGGGGTTTGGGTGTCATTTACATGGTCAGTCAGGGAACAGGCATATTTGGGTGTTCTGGAAGAAGCCCCTTCAAATGGATCTTGTGCAGGTGACTGAGTAGTGTATCACATTAAAAATCGAGCTCAGAGTTTTGGAATTGTTTTTATCCTTTGTGTATACTAGTGGGAATAGTTTGGAAAGGTGGAGCTTGTGGGATTATCTGGGATCCTTTGACGTGAATGGGTTACCTTGGTTCATAGGTAGGGAATTCTATGTTATGGTTGATATATTGGAAAAGAAGGGGGTTCAAGGGTCTGTAATCAGGGTATACTGGATTTTAGTAACTTCATATCCACTAAGGGGATCCTCGACCTGGGGTTCCATGGAAGTAAATATACATGGTGTAATAACCGGAGAGGTGATAGTAGGATTTGGTGTAGGTTGGATAGATGTCCAATAAATATTTAGGGCCTTGAATCCTTTTCTAGTGCTTCAGTCTCGCATCTCTCTCAGGATCTTTTGGATCATTCTCTTCTACTGGTATAACTAAAGTGGGGTAGTGCAGTTAGTAAGGCTTTCCTGTATTCCGTGGAGTGGAACAGTAGGGAGGGGTTCTTGCAAATGGTGAAGGAGTCCTGAGAGTAAAAGATTGAGGGAGGATCTTGGATGGGTCTGTCCAGATGGATGAAGAGGCTCAAATTGGATATCAGTAATTGGACCAGGTCTGTTCCTACTTCAACTGAGTTAGTGGAGATGCTTCAGGAGGAAATAGACCGGCTGGAAGGCGTGCTTCAACATAATTGGGATGATGCAGTTTTCTTATGCTTCGGAGACAAAAGGTCCTTTATTACTCAACTCTTTCTGGAGGTAGAAAGGGGCCTCATATAGAGATATAGAGTTTGGTGGCTTAGGGAAGGGGATAGGAACAGTGGGTTCTTCCATGCTTTCTTGAAGGAGAAGCTGACTTCGAAGGTAAATATCAGGCTAGAAGATGGTTCTTTCACCTCGAATGTCAATGTCACTGGTAGGATGGATTTTTAACACTTTTAAATGTTGCTTGTAGGGGATTGGGCAGAGACTAGGTGGGGTAATTATTTTCAAAATGAGTAGGAGGTATTCATTCAGAATATTGCCAGTAGGCTGGATGGAAGGAGCAATGAGAGTTTAAAGGTTTTACCATTGGGTGGGGAGGTGTGGGAAGTGGTGAGAAATATGTCTCTAGAAATTGCTCTAGGACTGGATGGTTTCCTGGGGGCCTTTTACGTGTCAACTTGGTAACTTTTAGGTCATTCGGTTATTGAGGCAGTTCAAGACTTCTTCCGTGGGGGTGGCCTCAACAGGGGTACATGTGCTTCCAGGGTGGTGCTGGTCCCAAAGGTGAAAGATCCAACTTCTATCAGCCAGTACAGACCAATATGTCTCTGCAATGTCTCCTATAAGATTTTGGATAGTCTTCTATCAAAGAGTTTGAATAGGTTCATCCCGAGTATTATTTCTCAAGAACAATATGGGTTCATCCAAGGCAGAGGGATCCAAGGAGTATTGGGAGTGTCCCATGAGCTGTTGGAGGATGTTAACAAAAATGTGGTGGGATCCAACGTTGTGATTCATGTGGATATGGATAAGGCTTACGATAGGATTGAATGGAGTTTTATTATTTGGGTAATGAGGAAGCTCGGGTTTCATGAATGGGTTTGTGATTTATGTTTCCATTGATTTTCTTCACCTTAGATCTCTATTTCCCTCTTTGGAAAGGGATTTGGCTTCTTCAATAATGTGAGGGGGTGAGGCAAGGGGACCCTCTTTCCCCCTCCAAGTTTATCATCGCTCAGGAGGCCATGTCTCAAAACTTGCATAGAGGGCTGATGGACTACAAGATTTGGCCCTATTTATCCAAGGCTTACGAGGGTACCTATTCTCATATTGTGTTTTCTGATGAAATCCTTATTTTTATGAATGGAAAGAGATCATCATTGAACTATTTCATGTGGATTATGGAGATTTATGGTAATATAAGTGGACAAAATATTAATGCAAGGAAGAGCAATGTTTTTATTTCTAATAAATTCTCAAGGAGAAGGGCTCAAAGCATCCAATAAATTCTAGTTTTTTAGCAGAAACAGATTCCTATGATGTATCTTGGGTCTCCCCTTTCTAATGGTCAAGTGAAGAAAGTCTTTTTGAGTGCCTCATGAGTAAAATTGTTGGGAGGATTTATAACTAGAAAAATAGATTTCTGTCTTTTTTTGGTCGGGTGACGTTGATCAATAGTGTGATTTCTTCTATCCTGATGCATGTATTGTCAATTATATCTCCTCCTAAGAAGACTATTTCTATGATAGAGATGATTCTAAATAGATTTCTGTGGGATTCCAATGACAAGGGAAGGGCTCATTGGGCCTCATGGGCTAGGGTGGGGAAACCGATTGAGGAAGGAGGGGTGTGACTAAGGGACTTAACAGTAGATATGCACACCATGCAAGCTCGATAGGATTGGGACTTTCTTGTGGGGAAATAGATGTGGGAAAAAATCTTGAGAATAAAGTATGGAAAGTATTAGGAGGATTAGGACTGTAAGAAATTATCCAGGTTGGGGAAAACATTGTTTTCCCACCATGAGATTTTACAAGACTCATCTCAATGGATGGTTGGTTATGGGAATATTAATTTCCGAAGAGATTAGTGGCCTGGGGAGAATATGTTCTTCTTAGGATGCCTAGTTCTGGAGATTTTGGTGAAAGGGGCCTACATTCATAACAGGTTCTTGGATTCCATTTTTAACCTATAGTAGAAGGAAGTTTTCAAAGAAACGGTTTTTTCTGAGGAAGAAGGTCTATTATGTTTCACTAAGGCTAAATCAGGTTGTTTTAATAGTCAAGACTATCGAGGTCTTATATAGCTGCAGGGGAGCTGGGATGAGTGAGGAGATCACCTATGGTGTAAGGAGGTTCCCTCGAAGATGAATTTCCTCATTTGGTGAGAGCGGAACCAAGCCCTGCCCACAGAAGATAATATTTAGAGGAAAGACATACCGCTAGCATCCTGATGCTACTGCTGTGCATATCCTCATATGGAGTCGATATTTCACTTGTTTTTTAGGGTTGAATGGGAACGTTGCCTCTGGTCTAAGGCAGATATATGGGGTAAGTAAAAGGATGAGTTAATTCTTTTCCGAAGTTTTTTGAGAGCTATTTCTCAAGAGCGGATCAGAATGGACTAGAAAACAGAATAAGCAGCATCACGGTTATCTCGATTTACTGGGTCCTATGGGAGGCACGAAATACAGTGAGATGGGAGGGTCAGTACACATTAGCTCTCCTATTGGTGAAAATGAAGGGTTTGTTTTATCAATTGAATGCTTTGCTGAAAGGAGGTGAACTTCATTGTGTGTTGTGACCTTGTTAGCAGAACAGTGGGACATCTGAGGTTGCAGGGGGGCTAGGTGAGATGGCACCCTTTGGAAAACGGATTGAATCTAAATATGGATGGATCATGCATAAATGGACTGATTAGGGGAGGTGGGATGGTGTGATATAGTGGTGGTTCAGTGATAGCTGTATTTAGTAGCTATTATGGGCAGGGAAGCTCGATGGGTGCAGAGGGTTGGGCATTGTTAGAGGGCATTAGGCTATGCAAAAGGTTATTGTTGTGAGTTTCAGAAGTGGAATCAGACTCATAGGTTTTCATCTAGGCACTTCAAGGGAAAGTTGAGGTGCCCTGGTGTTTGAATTACATTGTTTTGGGTTGTATATGGGATATGGGTAATGGTTGTTTAGTTCGACATATTCTTAGAAAGACCAATTTCGCCGCGGATGCTCTCTCTTGGGGGAGTAGTGCTAACGATCCCTTGGTGGTATTTACAAGAGTGGGTACTCTACCCCAGGAATGTATTGGTGTGATGATTGGGGATGCACTAGGGCTTCATCATTTTATACCTCCTTGAATTGTATTGGATGACTTTTATTATTGAAATAAAAAATAAATGTTCAGTCAGTGGTTAACCGACCTTTGACGGGACATTGTCGAGAGAGTGATAAATGGAAGTTTGAAATTTATATATATATATATAGTAAATATGATACTTAGAGTAGGTTAAAATAACTAATATAATGTTAAAATAATTCCTAATTAATATTATATGGTTTGGTTATTAAATCTAAGGTGAAAAATAAAACCATAACAATAAGAAAAGAAGAGTTGATCGAAACTTACTTAATCCTCGGTGTAGCATTTCTTATACGCCACTACAACTCCCTTGTTTTTTGGAGTTGGTTTACTCTATAAAGTCCTCGGGTATTTTAATGGGATTTATAGGGAGTATTTTTTTCGTATTTTAGGATTTTTCAAGTGTGGAATGATTGGTTTTTAAGGGGAGCGAGAGTGGTTATTTATACTTTAGAAGAGGGGTATTTTAGAATAAAATATTATATCAATGTAAAACATGTAATAGTTAATTTTTGACAATATAAATAATATATAAATATTATATAATGGTTTTGAGACATTAAATACCCTTTATAATTCGAATTCATTAGTTTATTAGAAATTAATGTGGAAAAAAGATAAATTTTTATTTTAAATAATTACTTCTGACTTTAGGTTTCAGAAAGTTCCTTTTAGGTTTGGAAATTAAGTTTATTGTATTTTAATGACTAATTTATGAAATAAAATATGTCATGAATAAACCTAAAGTTTTATATAGTATTATCTCATTATTATATCATAAATGATGTAATTTAAGATACACTAATTATGTGAAAAACTGTATTTTTACTATAAACCTTAAAATTGAAGTATTTTAAAAAATTATCAAAAAATAACCCTTGGAAAATTTTTATGTGATAATTTCAAAAAAGATATTAATTTCATCAAAATTAATTTCTAAAATATGTAATTTTAATTTATAATATTAAAATTATGATTCTTATGAAATACTTTAAAATACAGTTTATTAGAAATGTGCTTATATTTTCTTTGAGTTTTTTAATCATGGTATTTATTTTTTGGCATTATAATCTTTATATTTACTTATATTAATCATGAGAAATATTATTTATATTATATATTATTATTTTGAGGTCAAATTACTATTCCAATGGTCAAGTTACTATTCCCAATGGTCAAGTTAATATTCTAGTGGTCACATTACTATTCCAATGGTCACCTTACCTCCTATAAATACCACTTAATTATTTAACTAAATATTCAACTCAATTTATATCAAGTTTCTATATATCAATTTTCTATAATATTGATTGATTTACTAATATTTTGTTTCTTTTCTATAGTGTTGGAAGTCGGGGTGATGATTCTAGTAAATTGGGACAATCCATATTTTCCCATTGTAGCTTTTCTATTTTATATTTTTTGGATAATTGTAATGTTTGGGATTTTAATTAGATTCATAATTGACTACTATAATGATATTTATTAATGATATAATTTATTTTGTTGTTTTCTCTATATTTTTTATGTTTATAATATTATCTAATATAATACAGAACACATTTATTCAGAAATAAAATATTACTAATAAACACTAGGCCGTTAAACAACCCCTAGGAAACTAGGTCACACAAGTTCTATAATCCTTGTACACTCTATGATCAGTCACAAACATAACTCTCCTCATGGATGAGCCACTAGAGAGGTTGTATCCAATGTTTTAGTGGTACCAACATCATAATCATCATGTCTAGTAAAGTGTTGTATCATACCCATACTAGGAAGACTTGTATAAAAATTTTGCATCTCTCTTATCATACTAGTCTTTAGCTCACCTAACGAGGTACCCATGGTCCCAAGTTATTTACTCTACTTCCAAAACCATTTCAATTCTCTTTTATCAAGAACCAACTCTTTATAATCCAAAAAAAAATCATTTTTAACCATTTCTACATGGATAAACAATTTTTATATTTTCACACGCACCAAAATACTTAAAAAAAATTACCCACGCAAACAATTTAAGAAAATAATTGTAAATAAAGGAAATCATATTTAACTAATAAAATAGTATCACAACCCAGAACCACCTACCTCTCTTCTTGAAATCACCTCCAACTGGGTGAAAACTCAAAGAGAAAATCAAGAATAGGTCCTACAAAAACAAGAACACACCACCAACATCATGATCTAAACCAAAAAAATTAGATTTAACCCATACTAAGTAAACACAACCACTAGAGAGAAGTAAACCCAAGGAGGGAATAAAAGACTATGGAAGGAAGAGGGAAGGAACCTAATTGATTAATACTTGAACGACTAAGCCAAAATCCACACGATGTTAAATCCAAGAGGAAAGGATAAGAGAGGGGATGTGTGCCTAGGAATGGAGTGTTAAATGGTGTGAAAATGGGGTGAGTTGGGGTTAAAAATTGGAAGGGTAAAAATTTGAAATTCAATATTTTTAAAGATCTATAAGGTCGCATGATTTCGCTACACAGTCTACCTTACCATGCACAAACCATGCGGAACATATTATAAAAAGGTGAGGGGAGGCCATGTGATTTTCTAGGGGCTATAACATTACCATGTTCCAAGACATGCAGCCTTGACAGACCCATTGTCTATGTCGCATAGTTTGTAGAGTATTGGTGCATGGTTTCTACTAATTGTGCACTAATTGGGCACCACCCTCGATCTAGCCCAAAAACTAAATTTTTTCATAAAAACACCCCAAAATATATTGGATAATAAAAATACCAAAAATAAATGAAAAATTCCTAAAAATAACATCATGGGTATGAAAATTATCCCCCACCATAGCACTTTTCATCCTCAAAAATTCAATATATAATCTGATCAGATAATTAGTGTGGGTACTGCTTCTCGACCAAAGAATTAAACTCCAATGTATTATGATCATAATTTACATACTATCAAATGACTCAAACAATCATAATAGATTTACCATGAAGTAATTTTACATGGGAATCCATAATTCATACTCGCTACTTGATCACTGACAGATCGGGTTCCATATTAAGCTCTTCCCAGCTCAACACGTGATAAGGGTCCATATTAAAAATTTACAATTGGGATACATGGAAAATGTCATCTATAAATTTATACTAATAAGTAAATTTAATATGGTATTCCACCTTATTATCCATTTGATAATCTCAAAAGGTCTGACATACCACACCATAATATTCCCCTTCTTACCAAGATGATTATGACCTAAGAAAGGTATTACTTTCAAAAACACCCAGTCACCCACAAAAATAGCTAAATCATATCATAATTGATCTATATAAAAATTATAATGACTAAGAGTTGTTAACAACTATTTACAGATCATATGAACCTTATCGGTAATATCCTACACAATAATTGGTCCCATCAAGGATGTCTTACCTAATTTTTTCTAGCATAGAGGAGACTGACATGGTTGATCGTATAGTGATTCAAAGGGAGATATCCTAGTCAAGGATTGGTAACTGTTATTATGAAAAACTTTATACAATATGAGAGGTTTTCCCATGATAATTTTAATTCTAACACATAGGCACAAAGCATGTATTCTAAAATCTGGTTCACTGGCATTGTTTGGCCATCAGTTTGGGGATTTATGTCATGCTATGTCTGACTTATGACTCCATTTCTTTTTGGAGACCTTCCTAGAATTGAGAGGTAAAACATGGGTCCATATCTAAAACAATAGTTAGAAGAACACCATGCAGGCTCACAATATCCTAAAAATATACCCTCTCTAACTCTTTCACTTTGTTCTAGTCCTTGATTGGAATAAAATTGGTGGACTTGGTCAAATGATTGATAACCAAAAAAATAATCCATTATTTAGGTTATATAAGGTAACTAGGTGATGAAATCGATGGATACATCATCCCACTTCCAAGTAGGAATGGGAATGGATTGAAGAAATATTAAGGATCTCTGAGGCTCATCTTTAACCTATTTAAATGTATAACACTCAGATAAAAAGTCATCTATATCACATCTCATACATGGACACCAGAACCAGCATCATGCATCTTAAAAAATTAGTATCCCTAGTATGGACATCCCCCAAAGGCCGATGGAATTCTTACATCACTACCCTATTTAGAGACAACAACACAATATAATGTCCCTTGTAGTAAAGAAAACCCTTAAGAGAAAACAACCACTCACTAGGACCTAAAACCCATTTATAAAATAGGTACAATGCTAGAATAACTCATCTTTGGGATGCTCTTAATGAGTCATATCTGGAAGAGAAGGAATAAACTATGCATTATTAAATAATATACCACCACTCTTCTCTTTGGATTCTAGGTGATTTTGAGAAAAAATCCCCATTAGATCTCACTCATCACTAGAATCCTTCAGTTCCTTGGTTTGAAACATATTTCTCAAGGTGTCAGGTGCCACATTTCCTTTACCTAGGGTGAAGAAAATATCGAAATTGAAACTCTGAAGGTACTCGATCCATCATCACTATCTCAAGTTCAAATATTTATGGGATGAAGTTTATCTTAAACTCTTGTGGTTTAAAAAGACCATAAATTTCTACCCAAAAAGATAGTGATTCCAAGATTTAATGGAATTAATCACTTCTATAGGCTCACGTTCATGGGTTGGGTAATTATTCTCATGTGTTCAAAGTTTGTGGGAGCCATATGCCACCACATGATCACCATGAATGATCACATAACCCAAACCTATCCCATAAGAAATAGATTATACCATGTAACTCTAACTATCCTTGGGTAAAATTAGGATAGGGTTGGTGGTTAATATTTTATTCAATTCCACAAAATACTCTTGTAATTATAAGATCTATAAGAACTTTAACCCTTTTGGGGTGATCAAAGTCTTCAGTGAAGAAAGTCGATAGAAGTCCCTAAAGAACCTCTTATAGTAATCTGTTAGGCCTAAAAAACTTCTAATCTCGAATGCATTTCCTAGATCCCCTCATGACATCGATACCTTGACTTTAACTATGTCAACTAAAACCCCATGTTTTGAAATCACATTCCACAAGAACATAACTTATCGAATCTAGAAACTAAACTTTGATATCTTCACATAAAGATGATGATCTCTCAACATTCCCAAAACATCTATTAAATGATTCCCATGATCTTGTTCTGATATAGAGTAGATAAGAATGTAATCCATAAACATCATGAAAAATGAGTAAAGGTATCTATAGAAACCTAGTTCATAAAATCAATGAAGACTTTAGAAGAATCTGTTTGTCTGAATGGAATTCCAAGATACTAGAAATGGTTGTACCTTCTTTGAAAGGAAGTCTTGTGAACATCTGTTACTCTCACCCTAACCTGATGGTATCCTGAATAGAAGTCGATCCTTGAGAACCACCTTTCCCCCTTAATATAGTCAATAATATCATCGATATGGGGTAATGAGTATTTATTTTCTATGGTGACCCTGTTCAACTTCAGATATCACTACACAATTGGAGAGATCTGTAATCCTTTTTATAAAAAAACATTGGAGAAACCCAACGAGAGATGCTCAGGTGAATGATTCATTTGGATTCCAAATAATCTAGTTGTATCTTTAACTTATTCATCTTGGTGGGGTTTATATGATATGAGGTAAGAGATATCATTTGTGTCACCGATACCAAATTAATGGTGAATTCCATATCTTGTTCCAAATGTAAAATTGAAAAATGTTAAGGGAATACCTTAGGAAACTTATCCACCATGGGTGGAAACCCATTCTCAGAGACCTTCCTATCATCCTCTAGAAAGAGGGATGACATATGATATGAAATCCATCCAACCTATGATAGTGGAGGTCCAACTCAACCTGATCACAGGTCCCATACTCAATGAAAAACTTTATTTCTTCCATTGGGGGCTGTGAAAGTCACCCATAGATGATATTTATTGATGTGTTCCTTCAAATAGGTCATCCAATCTAGCTTTAGGATCATGTCAAAATAGTACATCTCAAAAGCAAGAAAATCCAATTTAAACTCAACCTCTAATAGGGTGATAACGCAAGAAGGGTATTTGAAACCTTTCTCTTTCCTCCTACCAAGGGGAATAACCAACTATATGGAATATAGAATAAGATCAGTTAGGAGCTCAAAAAATACACAATATGAGAATAAATAAATTATTTAGAATCACCTGTATCGAACAAATAAATTTCCAAGGATAATGTAATGAGAACAATACCTCGAACTTTCACAAGACCTGCATCAAAGTTAAAAGGTGACTAATCAATGGAATGAAAGAACTTCGTATTTTTCTATCCATGTGGTCAACTACTAACTTATGGTTCTTACATAAGCTAAATCTACCCAAATAAAGATCCATTATTTACACTATATCCACTTGATGGAGAACCCATGGCCTTGGATTAATAAATTGGACTCATCATTTCATTGGAAACTATATAGCCTACTCTGATTTGATATGGGAAATAAAATCTCAAAACCATTGCAAGTGTCCCATTTTTTTCTGATGGAATGTATTAGGAGGAGCTATCCAAGAAGACCGCACATGCCCAGATTTCCCACAAATATCGCATAAAAAAGATCCGCCTCCTAAAAAATATAACAGAAGTATTCGGGGTAGATATCATGAACGAATATCACACTTTTTCCCTACACCTCATGCTTCCTCTTAATCTTAGATGAGCCAACCCCACTCAGGCTTGGTGTTGTAATCATCACATACAAACTTGATATATCATCTTGGTTGATTTCCTCCATTAAATCAATGTCAACCACATTAGTATTGGTTTTTATCTTGAATAAGAAGTCTTGAGATTGAAATTCCATCCATAGACCCATCTCAAACCATTGGTCCTTCAACTTCTCACCAAAAACTACCTCAGTAGTAAAGTGTGTAGTATTTCTATTGTGGCCTTCCAATAGAAATACTACACACTTTACATTCATAACATTGGGAGTCTCGAGGAATAAAAAGATCATCTCAACCTTTTTGACCAAATTTTATGCTTCATATGGTTCTATGCCTCCATGGAATTAAGGGGGTTTATTCTTAAGAAACTCTTGAACTCGATCTTTACCCATACATGGTTCAAATTCTTTATCCTGAGTTAGAACATATCCCACTCTATGGTCCACAGATCAGAGAACCAAAATCAATGCCTCGACTAATATCTGATTAACTGGTGAGGGAGAAATATCTATGGCCTCCTCCCATGTATGTATAGGAGGTATTAGAGGAGTCATGATGTTGCACAATCCAATACAATAAAAGAGGATCCATCAATAAATCAACCCATGGAGAATCATTTAACAACTTAAATAAAAATACACATAATTCATCAGGGAACCACAGTAACCCAAGCCACAACTCAACCCACTCCACCCAAACTCAGTATCCATGTGCAGTCTCTAGCTTGTGCATTACACCTAGAGTAGGGGTAAAACTAGAATATCAGCATCCCATAATAAGTCGAGGCCTATCAAGAGGTGTGTACGCCAAACACCCCACTCGCAAACAGAACATAAATCCTTGACAGTCCTAGATATCACCAATATAAAATTCCCCAAATAAAAAATCCCAATAAATGGAAAAACTCCCCTCTAATACCACTTTTTCATGAACCAGTTTGGGATTCCCTTGGACCTGACACCCTACCCAACATATGGCATGGCCCGAAGGGAATTTCCAATCACCACAAGCTAGAAACTAGTTCATGGGATTATAAGAAATCCTTGGGAATTATTTTCCCATTAATGAAAACCAACATCCATATCACATGCCAATACACACTCACAAGATCACTAACAATGCAGCGTGTACATAAACATCACAACCATCGTCTATAACAAGGATATAAAAGATATATATGTATATGATAAGGTTTTGTTTACACTTATAACCAAACCCAAAAAGAACCATAAAGGGGGGACAATTAATAAAAGAATCATAATATTTTCCATGTCATGATAGAGAATTCCCACCATGTCACCACCATCAATATCATCCAGAAGAATATTCCACTCTCAAGATCACCTATTTCCACTCCCATAGTAGGCCTTTACTTTACCTAAATCTGACAACATGAGATATAAATATATCCATGGAGTATATTTAGGGTTTGATCCCACTTTACCAATAGGATCCTACTAGGTATTCCATACATAAAAATTATATGACAAATAATGATTATAGTTTTTAAAAAAAGTAAATAGTTTAGTTTTTTAAATAGTCTTTAATTTTAAAACAATGATAAATGGTGTGGGAATAACTAAAAGTAAGTAAAAATAGAATAAGAAACATGGTCTAACCTCTAAGAATCTAGGTTACATAGGTGTTGGGATCCTTTTATTATAAGTGATTAGTCACAACCATAACTCTCCTCATGAATGATCTGATAGAATAGAGCCTGTTGGAGAAAGAACACATCACCAATATCAAGATCTAAACCAAGCATTTTAGATTCAACCCATACTAGGTCAACATAACCATTAAAGAGAAGTAAAACCAAGAATTATGGAATAAGGGACTAAGGAATGAGGGGGAGGAACTTACTTCAGTAAATCTTAATGAACTAAGACAAAATCCACCCAAGGTTGAATCCAATAGGATAGGAGAAGGTAGGGGAGGAATGCCTAGGGTTGGAGAGTCAAATGTGGTAAAAATAGGATAATTTGGGGTTAAGAATGGGGAGGGAAAATTGGATATTCAACATTTTTAGAGATATAGAAAGTCCCACAGTTCGGTCGCATGGTATACTAGACTATGTGCCAACCTTTCAGAACCTCTATCCAAAGGGGAGGGTAGGCCTAATGGATTCATGGGAGATGAAACATGGTCATATGCCTAACTGTACGACCTTGACCAACTCACTTTCTATGAAAAATGGTTTGTAGAGGTATTTCTCATGGTTTTTACTAATCATGAACCAATCATGTTCTACCCACTATCCAACTGAAAAAACTACCATTTTTTCATTTAAAAAACCTTGAAAAATATGGAAAAATAAAAATAAAAAATAAATAGAAAACACCTGAAAATAAAACTATGGTTGTGACATGACACGCTTGGATGTGTAAATAATTTGAATCTAAGATCATCCAGTAAAATCACCAACTCCTTAAATTTCATTAAATCCATACAATAATAAGGTAAGGATATAGGACTAGTCTCATGAATAATATTTATTGAAAAATATACTTCATAATTTATTGGTAACCTGTATAAATCATAATTAAATAACTCAAGATAACATATTACCATAAGTAAGAGTTTGGTCTCAAAATTTTCTTCACTGGTTTTTATTAAAAGATATTCTAATTGACATGATAACTTACCAATCTTGGGAAGAGTAGATTTGTACCAGAATGAGAGAACCATTCACTTAAAAAAATAAAATTTTCATTCAAAAGAAACAAACAACGCCCTTTGATAATATGATCCAATACAAGCCTTAAATTTAATCATCCAATCCTTTCCAAAAATTCAATCAATGATATATATGTTAAGAATAAGAAAATCCCAATTTAGTTCAATATATGAGTTTATTATAAGACACAATTTATATTTAAAACCTTAATCCTTAATCCTCTCAAGATGGATAGAAATTTCCATCACATTTAACTTTATTTTAGATAGAATATTCAATATATTAATAACTCTCACATAGATAAAAGTGTAGGAGGCACCTGTATCAAATAATGAAACATCTATAGATAATGATATATAGATGGTACCTCAAATTATGGTCAATATAAATTTAGATTCAATGGGAACATGATTCATTGAAAATAGTCGCCAAAATTTTGGAAACATCTGATACTTTACACAAAACTAAATTTAACACTTAAAATGACTCTTGCCATGATAAGGATCACCCCAAACTCTGTTTTATTGAGAATGAGATCCCACTATACTAGAATCATCTGAAAGTAATTGATATCCATCTAATACTAAATAATGAACATTTTTATTATATTGATATTTCATCCTAAAAAACTTTATACATGACCTAGATAATAATAGGAAAGATAATTCTAAGAAGCATCCATGAATGGAGGATTAGAATTCCCTTCCTTTACACATTAATATCATATGAAATATTTATTCCCCACATGTGTATAGGAAGTTTAATGAGAAGGAAAATTTGTACATACACTGGTTTCCTATCTAAAATAATCATGATCCCTCTTCATTCTCAGGAATCAACCCCCACTTCCACCCAAAATATAAGAACCACTACCCATTCTAGATAATCCTACCAAGTATTTTTACACCATGACAACCTTATTCACCACTTCTACAAAGGAAGTTATACAAAATAAAGACACCATAAACAAAATTTCAAGGATAATATCCATTCCAAAGTATCAAGTTTTTAGTGTTTCATTCATGACATGGTATTGCATGAATTGAAAAATCTCAAAAAAGTGATTCATATACTCTATAATTATCTAATTATCCAACAAAATAAATAATAACTCTCTATATTTTAAAATTTTCTTCATAAATGTGTATAATAATTTAGTAGACATGTTTTTTATACCTTTAATGATGCATTATTTTAATGTTTACCCTAGATAATGGGCTCCCATAACATCCTACCAGGTCCTTCAAGTATAAGCATGGTGAATTTCACTCTAGAGGCCTTAGGAGTATCAAAGAAATAAAAGATTCTTTTGATATTAATTTGGAAATTCCTCTAACTCTTGAGGCCACCTATCACCTATTAAGGAAATAGGATTGTGTTTATGTAATTCTAGAGATTTATCTTTAATGCTATTTGGGTCAGGATTAACTTCTCTTTCAATATTTTGGACGTATTTAACAAATGTCTCAATTAATCATTGATCAACTGAAGGACTGTCTTATAGAAAATTATTCATCTCTCTCTTATGAAGGTTCACAAGAACTCTTTTGGGTGGAATGACTCTATAAATTTTATAAAAGAAAAAAAATATATCCAAAATAATAAATTAAAAACACAATTATATAAAATAACATAAAAAAAATCATACATAATAAAATAATCTCATTATATCATTAAATCCACACTACATCACAACAAATAAATTATAAATTATCCTTAAGATAACATAGAACCAAAGAAATTATAATTATAAATAAAATAATATTTCTTCTAAATTTACAATCTATAATGCATGATGTCAAGACCAAGCATCCAATTGTGAAAATTCTTCTGTAATCCCTAGAGTGACTTTCACAATCCCCACATATGATGTATAGTATATAGATTGTGACCATATAACATTGATTTTTTTATATTATTCACTTTTAACCTTTAAAGTTTCCAAAATAATACATGAAATTCTAATATAAACATCAATAAAAATAATTTAAATTAATAAACATTAAACTTGATGATAAAAAAATAATAAATCAAAATACACTTACCTGACATTCCATGGTAACTCAATGATAATTATGAAATGTATTTTCTAAAAACTTTTTCATAGCCTTCCTCTAAATTTTTTATAGTAATATCTCCTATATATCCCAATTATTAAATAAAAAAATAGGGCTTGAATACTTTTCTGTAATAAACAAAATCAACCTATTCTATCTCAATATTTGATTTGTCTTGTTATAAGACCTAAAGAGCATTCTCGATCTCCTTCCTAAATTATGTTACACATTATTTATGATCGAAATTTATGTTATGTATGAAGTTTATTTTCTTACATATTGAATTTTTCACAAAGTAAAATATTTTATGAATAATTTATCTTATGTATTACTTATTTCTGAATAAAATATTACACATAATAAATTATTAGATTTTCTCTAAGTATAAAATTTTACACACTAAATTATATTATATAGGAAGATATTTGTTAAAGTTTTATTATGTATGAATTAAATATTTACTTTCTAGATTTGTTTTTTATATTTATTTTGGTTGTTTTGATGATATTATGGGATTAAAATTTAGAATTCAAAATGGATGGAATTTTGAAAGGAATATTGTACATGAATTATGAGGAATATCTAAGTGATTAATTAATGATTATCTTGTAAATCTTTATTATTATTTTAACTGTTAATTATTTATCATTAACAAAACTATTTTATAGATTGTTCATTATAAATAAATTGTTGTAATATTTTTGGAGGATTCTATGTGAAGATTGATGTTAATCATTTATGATATGTGGAATGTGGTATTTTAAGTGGAAAATAGTTGTTGATCTTTTTCTATTTAAAGGGTGGAATCTAGGTAGTGGTAACTAATGAGATGCACTATTTGATATACTTAAGTGCAACAAGTTGATATCTAAAATGTTGGACACTGCCTTTGTATTTTTTCCTAAAATTCATTATCTACATCAAGGAGTAAAAAATATTTAATTATTATAAACTCTAAAATATACTTCAAAAATAATTCATTAGGTTATATAATTTTATCATTCAATATACTCTATTATAGACACTTTTTCATTCACTCACTTGTGCATGTTTCATGGGGCTATACTAACCTTTAAAATTTATGTGTCTAGTTATGTTTACCTAAATAAAGACTACAACACAAAGGTTCTACCTCAACTCATTAAAAGTAAAGATCAGTTATTCCTTCAACATAAAAATAATTAGGTTTAGGTCTATACCTTTAAAATTCCAGGTTCTATCTGTACCTAAAAATTTAAAGAGGTTAGTACTGCACCTTTGAAAGTCTAGTTTGGGTATACTCATTTAACAGGATGTTTTTTTTCTTGAATCTATACAAGAAAATGAATTTGGGTTCGTGATTTCAAGTATAAAATAATAGGATGTAAGAGTTATCACTCACCTTAAAAAGTGATATAAATTTTTAGTCGGTTCCATATCTCTTGGGGATATAGAGGTGTAAATATTAGACATAGGATCACATTGATTCAAACTACTATAAAAATATATGTGTTATCTATTTTTATTATCCCTCTTACACTCTTCACACTGATTACACTTAATTGTTTATTGTTGAATTTTTTATTTTCATAATACACCATGATAGACAAATACATTTTAACTTATATAATCATTTTAGATTGAAACTTAACCCCCCACCCCACCCTATTATCCATTTTTATCACTATTTTTGAGGAAAAAAATCATCTTCTGAGAGTATTAATGATGACCTTTTAAGGATATAGTTCCATGTGATTCATAGAGGATAGACCTATATATTTACCTTATACATGTGGGATTTTAATTCGTGGACTAGGTTTTTACTCCCCAGGGATATTTTTTTCATGATTTTGGGGCTAATATTTGTAGAGTATAACACTAATAAGGGTATGGGGTTTATCAATGCATGCGATGAAGTTGGTGATATTAATTGGGGATAGGAGTGGGTTATGTCATGGTAAAAAACATATGAGGTGTGATGGGATATAGATTATAGAGATAATATTTTCATCATTTTATATGTGTTTTTAAATTATTTAATCACTAAAAATTTATCAATTTGAGATTATTTGCATCAATTTTGGATTTATAGTGTGTTTTAGGCTAAAATGTGAAAATTTCTTAAATATAGAATTTAAAAAAAAATTAATCACTTTTGTATTTAGAGTATAAAATTTAAAATATTGACCCAATTTGAGTGATTTTTTTTAGGTTTCCTTTATTTTTGGTATTCAACTTCTTATTCTGGATGAGGAGTTGATTCAAATATAAAAAGGCACTAAAAATCAATGAAGTTGAAAAATTATTTTTCATGACTGAGTGGACCCCACCTTAGTAAATAAATAATAAACTGGGACAAACACCTCCAATTGAGATGATTACAATTGGATTTTAAAGTGTATTAGAAATAGAGTTTTTAAATTTAATATAATGGAGATATTACATCATTAATGTAGCCATTGTACACTCAAAAGTGAAATTATATTTTAGAAATTCAAATATTTTTCCTAGACAGAATAAATTTTCAGAGTAAATAGAACATATCATTTCTTAAACATGTCATATTAAGATTAAATTTGGTAGTAAAATGCATAAGATATTTATAAACAATGTTTAATAATTCACATTTCCAAAATTCAGTCATTAAATGGGTATACCATGATCAATATTTTTCAGGACAAAATCTGGAGGAGATCTTAAAGGGAGATTTGGAAGTACATGAATTTTAATACTAAAGGATGGAACCCCCTTAGCCTATATAAATAGTATTTCACCCATGATAAATGATAATTCCTAATCCCTAATGGGGAGGAGTCCAAGGTCCATGCTGATGATTTATGATTTCTTTCCTATTTTGTTTTTATTTTATTTTTCTTTTCTAATGTAATGTGCATTTATATTTTTATTAAAGTGTTTCTATTTAATATTACATCAATACTTCTCTATTATATTATTTTTATTATTTTATTTTATTTTATTCTTATATTATTCTTTATTTCCATAGTGACCTATTACCCTAAAAAATGGGGATCTAACCCAAGTCTTGGCCTGGGTAAGGTAAGTGTAAATTCTATTCATTCTGCACTTAAATTATAATGGTTTATTAAGTTTGTTATGAGAAAGAGTGAAGTGAAAATGTGTGGCGACTATCCACCATGAAAATGATATCACAATCATTTATATTATTTTATTAAATAGTTTCTCTCCCTTCTTCTAGATACAAGATCTTCATATGATGGATTTGATCCATTTAGTAGATTAAATGGAATACGATAGAGCTAAGTCATGGGAGATGTCACACTCTTGACTGAGGTGTGTCATTGACCTTGATTATAGGAGAAGGTCAAATTGATATTTTTATAGGAATTCAATATTTCACAGCACTAAAAAAAATAATATAAATTCATGAATGAGATCTCATAATTGAATTCTCAAACTTAATCTAAACACCAAAAAAGAGAATGATGGAACCCATTTACCAAACCACAAAGATCATGTGATTTATCACTAATTTCATTATGTTAGAATTTCATAATAATATAAGTTTAGAATTTTTCATATTTCAGGTATTTTAAATTCCTTTATTTTTATAAAATGTAATATAACAAAAATAATTAGTTTATGTGAGATACAATAAGTATGTGAATAATTGAGAAATCTCCTCAAGTGAGATGACCATAGTCATCCTTTGTGTTTTATTAAGAAAATAATTTTAT
Organism: Viscum album; assembly: GCA_963277665.1. Lineage (NCBI taxonomy): Eukaryota > Viridiplantae > Streptophyta > Magnoliopsida > Santalales > Viscaceae > Viscum > Viscum album. The sequence continues at coordinate 1,134,510,457 of OY728142.1, read as the reverse complement.
TTTGTCACACCCTAAGATAGGTGTATGTCAAAACTAGTGTTGTTTTCTGGGAGCTAATCAGTGTTTACTTATTTTTTTATTTTACATTTTATATAGTTTTCATTAATTTAACAAAAACCCATAAAATTTTATGTTTCCATAATGTATTCAAATTTGAATTATTATTCATGGTTTGATTACTCATAGGATCAGCAACAATAACAATAAGAAGAAGCATCTCAAGAAGGTTATAATATATACCAGATGTAATAAATTAGAGAAAGCATATAAAAACTAATGAGACAAGTTAAAAGACTGCTTCAATATATTCATGCATTAATGGAGAAACCTAAACCTGAACTGGAGTAAGATCCTGAGTAAGTTGTGGAAGAAATTTACCTACTAGTTTTTGAAGTTAAAGAACCTAAGGGGGTAAAAGAGGTTGTTCCTCGAGATCAGTTTCACATATTTCAACCATTTCTGGAGGAGATAGATGAAAGATCATTTTCTACTGATTTATAATAGGGAGATCATGTAAATTTGGATAAATTTTGGATCATTTATTAAGAAATTTAAATGCAACAAAATATAATTGTCCCTTACAAAGAATAAGAATCAGTACCATTGTACATATCTCTTGCCTTGGAGGAATAAGAACCCACCCAAGTGATGAAATTTGAAGAAATACTAGAGTATCCTAACTACCTGCCTCTATCCATTAAAGATCGACTCAAAGAGGCACTTTAAATTGAAGATTATTTTCAAGAAAAACCCATTCAGGGAGTTAAACCTTTGATGGACACTTTATCATCCAATTTCATTGAAAATGAATTGATTATCACATCATACTATTTTGATTATACATATTTGGTTGAATCACATTTTTTAGTGGAAGAAGATGATTAAAAACAACATGCACCTTTTGAGGAACATATGGAGCTCCATAATTTTTATGAAAATACATTTGAGGAGGACCATAAATATGTCCAAGTAGTTTATACTAAGTAAATCATGATATAGGATACTCATCTTGAAAGGGAGAATATTTTTTATAATTCAAATTTAAATTTTATTCAAGAAAAACTTTCTGCTTACTTTCCTTTTAAATATTCAATTCATACAGTCCATGTTGAGCCAACAATAGAAAATAATGAGGAGGTTTAATAAGTAGAAACCAAATAATAGGAAGATCCATAATTAATCCTACCCCTTTTATGCAAGTTTTTCTTAATTGTTAAGGGGATGGATCTGGTATACTCTATCCATGTATCATTTCTCACCACCAACAAAGAAATGCAAGCTGGGAAGAACAACATGTGGTGGTTCAAATCTAAAAAGATCCACCCTACATCAGATTATTTATAATAGATAGTAATTCCCTCTAGAGGTAGTAAAATTTCAATTCCCACTTGGGGGATCATACCATGATTTATCCTGTAATTACTTTACAGTACTTTTAATTTTAAAATTAAGAATTTCGATTTCATTTTCATTTTCTTAGGATTATTCCAGCATACATCCTACTCCCTCATATATTTTTGAGCTTTAATGACATGATCCATGTGCTTAATTGAGTAATTTTATTTTGTAGGTTCATGATGGCACAAGGAATTTCCAAATATCCAAAGAGTAAATAGGAATAAGCTTAATTTCAAAAGGGATTTCACTTTAATTTTTAATATTTTTAAAAAATTACATTTTTATCTGAGATTATGATTTGAGTATTGAAATGGAATTGTATGCCCATACCTGAATTCATTATTTACTTAACATATCTAGGAGACATGAGTTTCTTAGGTATCCTGTGATTCCATGTTTTATATTTCAATTTTAGTGAAATTGAATGAGTAAAATGGATAATTGGATGATTAAAGTGAAGCATGGATATTAAAATTAGGACTTGTGATTTTAGAGAATAAGTTGATTCATGTAAATGAAATTTCCCAATCATTTTTCATGATTTTAATTTTTAAAATTTATGTAAATTGATTTTTTATTATTAATCATTCCTTAAGTGATTATCTAAAATCATATGTCCCATTCCTAAGAGGATTTCAAGACCAAATACTTCCTATTTTATCTCAAGAATATTTCTTGAGTGATCTTGGGACATGTCACTGACTAGAACATGCATTTAAAATTATCAAATCTATGACTATGAAAAAGTACATTTAAAATGATTGAGGCATATTTTGATAAACCACTTATCCTTAAAAGACAACCTTTATATCAATCCTTCTTTAGCCCATAGAGACCATGAATGACATTTATAGGGATGATCCATGTTTCAAATCATTTTTATTCATTCATACCCTACTCTCTATATTTTCACGATATTTTAAAGTTGAAGTGTAGGGGTAAAGGGAATCATGGTGGAAGGGATGATTTACATTGTAAGGAAAAATGTGTGGGTGTTTATTTTAGGAATAAACTATGGTCATTGATTCATTCATGATACTTACTTTTTTCCCTTATTTAATTAAAATATGGAAAATGACAAGAAGAACTAAAAATATGAGAAAAATGGATTGTGATTTGGGAAAATAAAAAATCACCATTACTAGACCTATGGTTTTTCTCATATGTGGTTAGGTGGTCTATGTGAGATTTATTTTAATCATAACTTTGGAAAAAATAAAAAAAGGTTTCTTTGAAAAAAAAGTATAATTGTTGGAAAAATATATTCAAGAGGGTGTATAAATCATTCATTATGCTTTATTTAATCATAAACTTTACATTGAGTTTTGGGGAAATGGGTATTGCTACTTTTAAGGGGAGAATTTCATTACATATTTATTTTTTATATCATGCATTGTACTTAAGTGATTAACCCCCTCCTTGATCCTTAATTTTTAAAGCATAAAATCCTACCAACCATAAGCCTTAGATTCATTTAAACCTTTATTACAAGTCCTTGTGATTTTATGTTCCTTTAGTCTTTATAAAGTGGAGAAAGTTGTTCCTTTTCAAGCCTATGGATAATGATCATGTATTCTTGATATGATCATAGATCTAATTGAATTATATCATGAGAGTTGAGTGAATAAAAATTCAAATGTGAGATAGATCACGATTTTCCATGTTTAATAATAATTAATTGAGGAGCATGAATGAATGAAAGGATGAGTTCCATAATTTTTCAATGGGGAAAACTAAAATACATGAATTGACGGTTTATTTTAAAAATGGTAAATTTAATTGATATTTTATGTGAAATTTGATAATTAGATTTTATATTGAATTTTTTTTGATTTTATTTCTTTGGAATTTGATTATTGGTAACATTGGTGCTCACTAATTTTCAACGTTGATATTTTATGCTTGAGTAAAAGCATAGTTTAAGTGCATGGGAATTGATAGAGATAATATTTTAATCATTTTTTATATGTTTTTAAATGATTTAATCCCTACTCATTTATCAATTTGAGCTTATTTGTGTCAATTTTGGATTTATGGTGTGTTTTGGGCTAATATGTGAAAGTTTATTAAAAATGGAATTTGAACAGAATTTAATCAATTATTTATCTCAAGATTCAAATTTAAAATTGTGTTCTAATTTGAGTGATTATTTATTTTATGATTACATGATTTTTGGGATTCAAATTCTTCTGCTAAACCAGAAGCTGATTCAAAAATCTAAAGGCACTAAAAAATCAATCAAGTTGAAAAATTGTTTTGGACGACTGAGTGGACCCCACCTCAGTAAATAAAGAATAAATTGGGCTACATGCCTTAAATCGAGGTGATTACAGCTGTATTTGAAAGAGGATTCAAATTTATGTTTTTATATTGATTTTCATGGATATATTACATCATTAATACATCCTTTGGATGCTAAAAATTGAAATCATATTTTGGAAATGCAAAGTTTTTTCCTGGCCAGAATAAATTTTCAAAGTAAATATGGCATATATTTTTCTAAACATGTCTGATAAAGTTAATATTTGGTATAAAAACGCATAAAATATTTATAAAAAAAATCTTGAAGAAAACTTTTCCAAAATCAGTCATTAAATGGGTATAACACAATCAATATTTTGGTGGATAGAATCTGGAGGAGATCTTAAAGGGCGATTTTGAAGATCATGAATTTGAATAACAAAAGGTGGAACCCCATTCAACTATATAAGGAGGATTTAACCAATTATGAAGTATATTTTCAAATCCCTAATAAAGAGTAGGTCAAGCGATGTGCTTCTGATTTAGAATTTCTTTCTTCTTTTGTTTTTATTTTAGTTTTATTTTCTCATGTAATGTTTATTCATATTTTAATTAAAGTGTTTCCCTTTATTCTTCCATACCTTATACTCTCTTATATTATTTTTATTATTTTATTTTCTTCTTATATTCTTATTTATTTCCATAGTGACCTCTTACCCTAAAAATGAGGGTTTAACCTAAGGCTTTTCGTGGGGGAGGTAAGTGGAAATTCTATTCATTCTACACTTAAATTATAATTTGTATTAAGTTAGTGATGAGCAAGAGTGAAGTGCATGGGTGTGGAGATCATCCACCACGACACTTATATCAAACTCATTTCTATTATTTTATTAAATCTTTCCCCTCTATTATACTAGATACAATCTCTTCATACAATGGAGTTGATCCATTCTATAGATGAAATGGAATACGATGGAGCCAGGTGCTAGGAGATGTCACACTCTTGATTAAAGTGTGTCATAAACCTTGATTATTGGAGGAGGTGGAATTGAGATTACTATAGTAATTTAATATTTCACAACAAAAAATAAAATAATATCAATTCATGAATGATATGTCACGACCCATCCCCCAGGGCATGTTCTGTGAGTACCCCAACCCCACCTCCCATAGGCCAGGGGTTGGAGACTAGAACCGAAAAGGTGTATCCCTAAAATGTAAAGGAATTGCCTTTAAACCTGTACAAACACATAGACAAGAACACAAAAAGATGCAACTATGAAGTAAAAATGCAGTAGTAAAAGTGTTTACTGAAAGTATACAGGCCAGAATACAAGCTCAACTGAAAAGATAGAGCTAAAACAAGAAACAGAAAAATAACTCATGAGATCGTCCACCAAGGATCCTACCTAAATGGTAAGTACAACTCATCTCCATAGCTCTCCATGTCAACTATCATCGTCGTCCACCATTAGATCCTAGCTCTCTGAGTCTCATTCAAGGATGCTCATCGTCTGCACAAGACACAACAAGGTATGGGCGAAGCCCGTGTAGGGGTGAGTATAAAAATACCCAGTACGGACCCTGAGACCCCCAAAGGTCTCTTAAAATTCCATAAAAAAACCAAAAAGCATGATCTCAATCACAAAGCACAAAGAAAAAGACTCAGATCAAACCAAGTATAACTTAAGTACAAAAGTATAGATGATTATTCGTAAGGCTAGATCATCTTATTCTGTTAAGAGTCACTGCTGCTGACCCACACAAGATCGATAAGTATTAACCCCCATTGACCCACAAAGGATCTGACCTGCCCAGGATTGATAGGTACTAACCCCTGCTGAACCACACAGGATATGACTCAAACAGCCCACACAAGATTGCTGAGCGTTGACCCACATATGATTTGTAGGTGTTGATCCACACAGGATCGCTAGGTACTCATCCACATAGGATCGTTAGGTTATGATCTACATAGGATCACTAGGTGTTGATCCACAGATGATTACTAGTTGATGATCCACACTGGATCGCTAGGTGTTGATCCACACAAAATCGCTATTCATTCTTCAAGTCTCATCCAGCCATTGGATTCTCGTACATAGTACGCTTGATTATGAGAGTATACGATCTTCAATCCATCGGTCATACATCAACTGGCATAAATTCCCATGAAGAAGTAACCCAATGATATATCATGTTATAAGGGTTCCAACACAACAAACGATGCGTCAATCAGATGCTTGGTCTGAGAGTTATAGGCATTTTAGTGCCGAGGGCCCAGTTGGATTCGAGTATGATCCAATCCAGACATGCTCTAACTTTCTCAAAAACTCAGGTGGAGTATCTAAAAAGAACCTTCTCATACCAAGGATTCCATCTTCATAGACGGTTCATCAAACAAACGTCTGGTTTGCGAGATACGTCCTTTTAAGCGAATCGGAGCCAAAATGGGTCTGGGTCCGGTCCGACCCGACCCGCCCCAAGTTGATCCAACCCTACCTGGTTCAGGTCTCCCGACCCGGTCCGGGTCTGACCCAAGTCTAATCTGTCCTGACCCAAACCGATTGGGCCAGCCAGAGTGGGTTGGGCCGCAGGTTTGGCCTGCTGGGCCACGTACCGGCCTAGCCTGCTTTGGATAGATGCGGCCCACTGGGCAGCCTAGCCCGATGGCTGGTACGGTCCGCCATTTGGGTGACCTGGGCAGAGGGGGTCTCTCCCCCCTTCCCAAATAGAATAAAATCCATTCGGCTTTTATGTAACCAGTTGTGCCACATGGCGCCTCCACGACCACCTCTCGCGACGCACGGCAGTGTGCCGCTCTCTTCCAACACGGTCGGATATGGGCCATCCACCTATCTGGTCTATCGCGGGGCCGAGTAGCGCCGCCTCCTTCTGCGGCCGGTGAGCGCCGGCCGCCGCCCTCGCCCGCCAGTGTCGCACCAGCACATTTTCCACGGGATTCTAGCGATTCTCTGGAGCTCTATTTCCACTCTTGTCTACACCTATGGGCCTCCCAGGATGCCTCCATCGATGAATGACCCTCTGATTTACATTGCCTTCAAATTCAAAATTCACCCGTAGAAAACGCAATGATAAATCAAGTGGCGGAGGTTCTAGGCCCTATTCATTTGGCCCGTGCGCTCCACATTAGCATCATGTTAAATAGGTATCAAATAAAAACATCACATAGATATTGATTAAGCCCCATTTAAATATCCCATAACAAACACCCCAAAATTTAATAATGAGGAAAATAAATGAGAGTTTCATAAATACAATAACAACCCCTACCTCGTAAATGGAGGTGACATCGCGATCGTGGAGGGAGAAGAGTCCTCGTTGGATGAAGTCACCGACATTCATAGATCTCGGATCATTGTTATCCAAGATTCCATTCTTCGTTAGTGGAATATGTAACAATAATTTTCCAGAGGATCCTTGCTTGATGAAGTCGTGTAAAAAACCCCAACCCTAGCTCCATTTAAATAGAGGGGGAGGGTGAGTAACGTATCGATAGAATTAATGAGGTTTATTAATTAATGAACCTCTTAATTCCCAACGGTGTGGTTACACAACTAAAGATTCAAGCCATTAAATGGATTGAAAATCCATCAGTCCCACCATCTCCACTCAACAGGAGGTAGGATAATAAAATAACATTTTTATGTTATTTTATTAATATTCAAGAAGTCTAAAAAAACTAACTTTTTCCCCCTACCTACTACGGTCGAATTTATTTCTCCCTTAAGCGAATAACAGTGCTTCAAGTTCAATGGTGCCCTCGGATTTTTAATCTGAGCTCTGGTTCAAAAGATAGAAAATGTTTCCCATGTGTTTACTAAACATACCTTAAAAAAAGTTCAAAATTCCTTTCCGAGCACACCGGGGCTCGGAATCAAGTACCATCAATTTTTTCAGACTCGTAATAATCCGAAATAATTTAAATATATATATGTGTGTGTGTGTTTGTGGAATTTCTAGGTCTTTACATTCTCCCCACCTTAGGTATTTTCGTCCCCGGAAGCTACAACAAAACTAGGGGAACAAATGGGGGTAATGAGCATGTATATGTGCCTCCTGCTCCCATGTGATCTCCTAGAGATTCTCATGTTTTCAATGAACTCGCACCAGAGGAATCGGCCACCCAAAAAGTACCTGCTCTTTTTTATCCTCTATCTCCACTGTGAACTCTGCAAACATCACCCCATCATCGATGTCCAACTCTCCCTATTCGATAACGTGTGATGGATCGTGCACGTACCTTCTCAGCTGTGACACATGGAAAACATTATGTACCTGATGCATCTATAGGGGGAGAGATAGATGGTATTCCACATCACCTACTCTGTTGAGGATATAGAATGGTCTGATGAACCTCATAGGTAGCTTGTCGCCCCGGCCAAACCTCTGTAATCCTTGTTGGGGTGAGACCCGTAGGTAGACATGGTCTCCCTCCTCAAACTCTAAGGGTATCTATATTCTATCAGTATAAGAATTTTTCCAACTCTGTGCACTCTTCATCTTCTCCTAGATGATCTACACCTTCTCCGTGGTAGCCTGTACCAACTCTGGGCCCAAAAGTGATGACTCCCATGGGTCTGTCTAACATAGAGGTGATCTGCAAGGTCTCCCATACAGGGCTTCAAACAGAGCCATGTCGATGTTGTAGTGATAGATGTGGTTGTATGTGAACTCCACCAGTGGCAGGTGGTCCTCCCAACTACGGGTAAAATCAAGGACATAAGCACAAAGCATGTAATTGAGTTTCTGAATGGTCCGCTCTATCTGACCATCTGTTTGAGGATAAAAGGTGGTGCTCAAGTGTAGCTGAGTCCCAAATGCCTCCTGCAATCCCTTCCGCAAGAGGGATGTAAAACGTGTGTATCAATATGAGACGATCACCGATGGAACCCTGTGAAGTCATACAATCTCATGTATGTAGAGGCGTCCCAATCTCTCTACTGATCCCTGCTTTCGGATAGGTAGGAATTGGGCCGACTTGGTGAGTCGGTCAACGATCACCTAGATTGAATCTTGGATCCTGGACGTACATGGTATCTTTGTCACGAAGTCCCTAGATATACCATCCCACTTCCACTTCGGTGCCTCAAGTGGTTGAGCTAATCATACTGGTACCTGATGCTTGGCCTTCACTTGCTAACAAGTGAGGCATCACAATACAAAATTTTCCACTACCTTCTTCATCCCTGGCCACCAGTACTGATGCTGGAGGTCCTGGTACATCTTTACCGCACTAGGATGTACCGTCAAAGGGGATGTATGGAAATACCTCAAAACCTCCTCATGTAGCATCACTGGTACTATAGTGCATCCTCTGAAGAGGATGAAGTGCTCCCCACCTTCAGAAAATCCATCAGGATCATGTACTAAGGATATCTGAGCATGTCGGGCCTCATAGTCTACGTCCCCAATCCGTGCCTCCCTAACTCGCTGTAGGAGTGGGGGAGTAACTGTCATAGATTGGAGGTAAGCTGCTCCATCACAATCCATGAAGGATAACTATAACACGGATAACTGTTATGCCACCTCACTCAACAACTATAGACCAGACCTCCTACTGAGTGTGTCTGCTACTACGTTCCCCTTCCCAAGATTGTAAACTATCTCAAAGTCATGGTCCTAGAGGAACTTTGGTCATTGTTGTTGTCTCGGGTTCAAGTCCTTCAATGAGAAGAAATACCTAAGACTCTTGTGATCAGAGTAAATAGTAAACCGTTCACCCATCAAGTAGTTTCGCCACATCTTCAGTGCAAAGACCACTACTGCTAACTCCAGTTCATGGGTAGCATAGTTCTGCTCATGCTGTCTCAACTATCATGATCTGTAGGCAATCACTTCTCAATATTTCATGAAGACACAACCTAGTATGGTCCCTAATGTGTCATAGTAGAATACATACACAACACCCTCTTCTGGTAGCCTCAAGACGGGGGAACTCGTTAGCCTCTGCCTCAGATTTTGAAAACTCTGTTGGAATCTCTCTATCCACACGAAGGGTTTTCCCTTATTTCTAAAAGATGGAAAGGATTCCAGAACTCTGGAAAAGTCAGGTATGAATCTCTGTTAGTACACAACCAATCCCAAGAAACTCCTCACCTCGGTCGCGCTCCTAGGTGGATCCCAAGAAAGCACTCCCTCTATCTTTGCTGGATCCACTACAACTCCATCCTTCAAGATAACATGCCCTAGGAAGAGGAATCCTCATATCCAGAACTAGAACTTTGAGAGTTTTACATAAAGCTAGTTCTCTCGGAGTTTATCCATAACTATCTGTAGGTACATGGCGTGCTCCTCCTCTGACATCGAGTATATCAAGATGTCGTCGATGAAGACCACCACGAAGTGATCGAGGTAAGTCTAGAAGATTCTGTTATTGAACCCCATGAACATTGTAGGGGTATTGGTTACACTGAAGGGCATCACCAAGAACTTGTAATGGCTATACTAACATCTTAAGTCCGTCTTCAGTACATCCTCATCCCGTACCCTGAGCTGGTGGTAGCCTGACCTGAGGCCTATCTTCGAAAACCATCGAGCTCCCTTTAGTTGGTCGAAGAGATCATAAATCTCTGGTATTGGATACGTGTTCTTCACAGTCACCTAGTTAAGGCACTGATAATCCACACAATGCCTCATACTCCTATCTTCCTTCTTGGCGAACAAAATTGGGGATGCCCATGGAGAAACACTGAGCCTTATGAACCCCTTCTTTTGCAAGTCCTCCAACTATAACTACAAATCACAAATCTCCACAGGATCCATCCGATATGATGGTGTAGATATCAGTGTCTTCCTGGGGTATAGGTCGATGTAGAAGTCTACCTCCCTGTGAGGAGGTAGTCCCGGTATATCATCAAGAAAGACATCAGTATACTGGTTTACCACTACTGGATAACTCAGACTCCTCACATCAACTGCTCTGAGAGTAAGGCTAGCCAACTGATGAGTAACTGACTGCACCCTCCTCCAATTAAGTTCATCCTATGCTAAAAAGGTTCCCTTTTTGCCGGTGAAGGAAAAAACTGGTTCCATCCTCATGGAAACACTACACTTTTCGCCTAAAACAGTTGATCTAATCATGGACTATGGTTAGCCATTCCATACCCAAGATGACTTTGTAAGGTCTCGATGCTACTACTAGGAGATCTCAGCCGAAGCTCTTGCCTCCTAGAGTGAGTTCACACCATCTTCACTAGTGTGTAATCATCGAATCTTTTCTTGTAGGAATCTCAAATCGTAAGGATCGAGCCAACAGCTCCATCGGAATCTATGAGCTCTGAATGAGTGTCATGGAAATAAAAGAGTGACTGGAACATGTGTCTATAAGAACTGCAGCTAGGGTGTAATAGACACATATTATACCTCTAATCATCTCTGGAGTTTTGTGGTTGTAGGCCTCTTCCACCTGAAGCTGAGCTCACCCTTTTCCACCTACTCCCTATGGTCGGGTGGACCACCTAGGGGTGGTGGTGGTATAACCTCAAAACTTCGTCCACCACCTGTTGTACGACCTACTCCTCTTCCATGTCTACCACCCTACGAACCCTCTCGCTCGAACCACATCCTCTTCCTCGATGGTCCCTCGATCTTCTTTTGATCGTCAGTATGGAAGTACGGGCATTCGCGAGCCATGTGGCCCTGCCCACCGCACGTGAAGCATAGTCTTCTCCTCTACTGGCATGCTCCACCTAAAGAGATATACACTTCCGACCCTACGTCCTGGGGTCATTCCCTGGAAGGTCTGGACCGCTTTGACCTTTGTGTCATTTGCCTACTACCTACTGTAGATGAATCGACTACCTATTTTCCAGTGGTGGATATCACCGTCAGTGCCTAATCATCTAAGAAGATCTCCACTAATAATGCTCGCTCAAGCACTCTATCCTGCTTCGGGATATTAAGGGATATCATCGACACTCAGATCTCCCATTGGAGACCCTGCTGAAAGGTTTGGGCCCTAAAGAAAGGGACTTGTACCATTTCAGTGGAGTAGCATGAGAGGTCATTGAATCTCACTGAGTGCTAGGCCACTGATAGGATTCCCTACTATAAGTGAAGTAGCTCCTGGATACAAACTGAGCATATGTTTGATGGTACAAATCATCCCTGAAGAGGGTCTCGAAATACAACCCAGTGAGTTTCGCCTCCTCATGCATCTAGAGAATCAGACTCCACCATCTCCCTGTTGTGCCCTGCAATAAGCTAGCATCTAGGATCACTATCTACTCTGATGGTGTCTCAACTAGGTGGAAAACCCATGCCACAGCCTCCATCTAGTCCTTAGATGTCTAGGGATCTGTCTCGCCTCAAAACCTCAAAGGCCTCTCTCTTTGGTTCTCTTGAAATGCGCTCAATTGGCGTGCATGATCTTCCAAAGGGTCTAGTGTTAACTGATGCCCTCCGAGTGGTGGTGCTACTATTACACCACTTGAAGGTGTGAACACAGAAAGAGGACATTGCACCGAAGCCTCATCGCTTAGTGGGCCATCAGTGTTTTCATGCACCAAGTCAGAAATCAGAATTCAGGGTCCTGGTGTATGGATACATCGGCCACTACACCAACACTGGACTCCTCAAACTAAAAACCACACAAAAAAAACTTAACACTATTACTCCATTGGAAATATTAGAGTCTTAGTTCTTCGGTAGAACTGACTCCTCGGATACCACTTTTTCACGACCTGTTCCCTGGGGTCCGTGCCGTGACTACCCCAAGTCCACCTTCCATAGAACAGGGGTTGGCCACTAGTATCGGAAAGGTTTATACCTAAAATGGGAAGGCATTTCCTTTAAACCTTTACAAAAAAAAGACCAAGAACACAAAAAGATGCAACCATGAAGTAAAAATATTGTAGTAAAAGTGTGTACTAAAAGTATAGGGGCCAGAATACCAGCCCAACTGAAAAGATAAAGCTAAAACAGGAAACAGAAAAACAACTCCTAAGATCATCCACCAAGGATCCTACCTGAAGGGTAGGTACAGATCATCTCCACATCTCTCCATGTCAACTATCACCACCGTCCATCGTCAGGTCCTAGCTCCTCGAGTCTCATTCAAGGCTGCCCATCGTCTGCCCATCGTCTGGATTGATAGGTACTAACCCCCACTGACCCACACAAGATCTGAACTACCCAGAATCGATATCGACTAACCCCTACTGACGCACGCAGGATTTGATCCAAACAGGATCGGTATGCGCTGACCCACACAAGATCACTGAGTGTTGACCCACACAATATCTAACCCACATAGGATCGGTAGGTGCTGATCGACACAAGATGACTTGGTGATGATCCACACAGGATCTCTAGGTGTTGATCAACACAGGATCCCTAGGTGCTGATCCACACATAATCGCTAGGTGATCATCCACACAGGATCGATATTCATTCTTCACATCTCAGCCATCCATTGGATTCCTGTACATAGTACGCTTAATTCTGGGAGGATCTGTTCCTCAAGAAATTGATCATACATCAACCGATATAAAGTCCCATGAAGAATTAACCCAATATCTATCATGTCAAAAGGGTTCTAACACAATAGACAGTGCATCAATCGGATGCTCGGTCTGAGAGTTATAGGCATTTTAGTGTCAAGGGCCTGTTTGGATTCAGGTATGATCCAACCTTGCCAAACTCCAACTTTATCCAAAACTTATGCGGATTATTTCAAAAGGATTGTCTCTTTCCAAGGATTCCATCATCGCAGGTGGTTTGTCAAATGGATGTCTAGTTTGCGAGATATGGCCTTTTAAGCGTATCTGGGCCGAAATGGGTCTAGGTCCGGTCCGACCCGACCCGGGTCTGACCCGGCCTGGCCCGAAACATTTGGGCCGTACCAAGTGAGTTGGGTTGCGGGTTCGGCCTGTTGGGTCGTGGACCAGCCTGGTCCACTTTTTCTGGGCGCGGCTCGCCCGGCAGCCCAACACGATGGCTGGCGCGGTCCGCCAGCCGGCCGACCCATGTGGAGGGGGTCTCTCCCCCTTCTTGAATGGCCTAAAAGACATTTGGATTTTATGTAACCATCAACCCCATGTGGCACCACCTTGGCTTGTAGCGAGACCTGCGGGGCGCGGGTCCCCTTCGTCGTGGCTTCGAAGCCGCAGCCACCTCCTGCGGCACCCGACGGCGCACCGCTCTTCGCCAACGCAGTTGGTCGAGGGTTGTCCGCTTGTCTGGTCTGCTATAGATTCGAGCCGCGTCGCCTCCTTCCATGGCCAGTGAGTGCCATCCACCACCCTCACCCACCGGCGCATCTTCCGTAGGGTTATGACGATGTTCCAGATCTCTGTTTCCACTCTCTTCTGTGCCTACGGGCCTCCCGTGATGTTGACGTTGCTGCATGACCCTATGATTTGCGTTGTCATCAAATTCAAAATTCACCCGTGGAGAACGCAACGATAAATCAATTGTCAGAGGTTTCAGGCCTTGTTCATTTTTCCCACACCCTCTGTGTTAGCATCATATCAAGCGGGTATCAAATAAAAAATATCACATAGATATTGATTAATCCCTATTTAAATCTCCCGCAATAAACACCCCCAAATTCAAGAACGAAGAAAAGAAATGAGAGTTTCTTGAATTTAATATCAACTCCTACCTCATAAATGGTGGTGACATCACGGTCGTAGAGGGAGAAGATTCCTCGTTGGACGAAGTTTCCAGAATTCATAGTTCCCAAATCGTTGTTATCCAAGCATCCATTCTTCATCGGTGAAAGATGTCGCGGTACTTTTATATAGGTTCCTAGCTTGATGAAGCTATGTCAAAAACCCCAACATGAGCTCTATTTAAATAGAGGGGGAGTTTGAGTAATGCATCGATAGAATTAATGAGGTTCATTAATTAATGAACCTATTAATTCCCAACGGTGTGGTTATAAAACTGAAGAGTCAAGCCATTAAATGGCTTGAAAACCCATCAGTCCCACCACCGCTTCTCAACAGGAGGTAGGATAATAAAATAACATTTTTATGTTATTTTATTAATCTTAAAAAATCCTGAAAAACTAATGTTTTCTCCCAACCTACTGTAGTCGAAGTTAAACCTCTATTAAGCGAATCTTGTCACTGCAAGTTCAATGGTGCCATTAAATTTTTAATCTGAGCCCTGGTTCAAAAGATAGAAAATGTTTCCCGCGCGTTTACTAAACGTACCTTAAAAAAAGTTCAAAATTCTGTTCCAGACACACCGGGCCTCGGAATCAAGCGCCGTCAATTTTCGCAGACTCATAATAATCCCAAATAATTTAAAAAATATATATGGAATTTTCGGATCTTTACATGATATCTCAAAATTGAATTATCAAACTTAATTTAAACACCAACAAAGAGAATGATGGAATCCATTAACCAAACCACAAAGGTCAAGTGATTTATTCATAATTTCATTCTGTTGGAATTTCATGTTAATATAAGTTTATCATTTTTTATATTTCATGTATTTTAACATTTTTTATTTTCATAAAAGTTAAAATAACTAAAATAAGTAGTTTATGTGAGATAGAATATATAGGTGAGAAGCTAATAAAGCTCTTCAAGTGAGATAACCCTGGTCAGCCTCTGTGTTGTATTAGGAAAATAATTTTCTTTTTCCATACCCTACGATAGGTGTGCATCATGCATCAATAGTAAAAGTCTTCTTTTTGTTAGTTCAATGCCTATTTTTTATTTATTACCATGTATGTTTTTTTATGACACGTGATATTGATTTCTCTATGGGATGGTTGTGATAGTGTTAGGATTAGTATTCAAGAATTGTCTAGAATGAAATTATTATAAGCTACTTAATATTTATGTGTATTCCTTGGGGTTGGGTGACATCACCAACCAACTATCAAAAAATGTTCTTGGGACTGTGAAGTTCTACCAAACAACTATCAGGATGATAACCTTAGTTTTCTTGATGGTCTTATTAGATATTAGTGCCTAAGTCTATAATATGAGTATGTAAAGTTAACTATAAGGGGTTTTTATCACTCGGAGTGGATACTTTTGGTATGATATTAGGGTTTTTCATGGAATGATCCAATAATTTCAATCATTTACAATACAATATAAGAGTTCAATTTTATGTATGTTTATTCTACTATCAGGAGGTTTCTTGTGATGCTGGATATAACTGATTTATTATTAGATTTAAATTAGATGACAACTATGGTTTCTTTTATTTGGGGCTTGATAATGTTTATTAAATTAGTTCTCTATCATGGTTTCCTCTCCCTAGGGCCAGATTATGATTTTTAAATTAGTAATTCTATCAAGGGTGATTTTACCTAGGGTTATATGTTGTTTACTACACTAGTATTCCATTAGGGGCTCTTCTCCCTATGGGCTAGATGATGATTAGTAAACTAGTCTTCTATTAGGTTCATATATCCCTACGACTATAATTATCATTAATAAGGGTAAATGAGTGGTTAATCAATCATTTACTTGAAAATAAAATAAAAAATAACCAAATTGTTATACTAAAATAGGTTTTGGTTGGTAAAAATTTTATTTGGTTAATAACTAAAAAAATTAATTTCTTTTTGTTATAAATTTTAATAATAAAAAGAAAAAAAATAAAAATATATATGTAATTATTTAATTTTTATTAATTTAATATACTATATTACCTATGAAATCGATTAAAATCGTTTGAAAAGAAAAATATTTTTAAAAAAAATTATGTTTGATTTAAAATTATTTTTTTATAAATTTTGAGGATTCATTTATGAATTTAGGATTTTTTACAATATGAATGAGATGATATTTTTTTAAATAATGGTTAAATAAAGATTTAAATAAAAATAATTGAATAGTTAATTGAAATTAAAATTTTAAATTAAAAAAAAGTTATTGAATTTAGTTTTTAAAATGATAAAAAACTATATGGTTATTGAATGCCAGTTTTGGTTATAACTTAAATTGATAATCTATCACCCCTAAAGATTAGTGCATTGATCCTGTTACTAGGGGTGTTATCACTAATTCTAGATGATGTTTGGTGTATTGAGACCATTATTATGGGAATATATCACTATGGATATTTAATGATTAGTACATTGAACCTTCTTTCAAGGGTATGTAACCTAGGGATAGATGATGACTATTTATATTACCATAATATCGGAAACCCCATCCCATGTGGATCCTACCATTGTTCATTGATCCCATTTATAAACTTTTGATAAAAAATTGTGAGCACCCATCCAATTTTTTAAATTATACAAATAATGTGTGAATCAATCATTAGGGTGGCTCCTTGAGTTCCCATTGGTAGGACTAGTGTATACATATAATTTGTTTATGGATTCCATTTTATTTAGTACATGAATACTCATATATGTTGACTATTATTAGGGATACTGTTAATTATGGATTAATAAGTTTTATAGTCACACCCTGTATTTGAACCTTAGTAGATTTGCTGATTATATGGTTGGTATATGAGTTAGGACACGATCCCAAACATAAGTGAGTGGGATGGAGGATCTCATGAGGGATTTGAAGATGTGTACAAGGTGAGTTCTGGTATAGAAATGGGTTTCCATGTTATATAATTATAGTTTTTTTTCAACACTTGTACATGATCATTTAGTTAATAGATAACTTTTCATGATGTATAAATATATAGCCTAGATGAATTTCATTTTATTATAGCATGGTGATTTTTGTTTATCATGGTATTCCTTCTAATTCAAATCCATTTATTCTACTCTGGTGTTATACCTATTTATGGATTTTTTGGTTATTTACTTGTTATTTTATATGATGATACTAAGTGTATAGTCACTAAATTTAGTTTTATCAAACTCACATTGCTAAATAGAAGGCCTTGGCATATAAGGAGGTTCACCTAAGGTTTTTGGCACTCCGTCTTGAGCCAATGGTCAATGATCAAACTGAGGATTCTATAACATTGTATTAAAGAATTTTTTACCTAATATTTGGTACATGGTATATAGTGATAGGAATGATTGAATCTTGGTATTTAAGTTATATTTATTCTTCTCTAATACATGTATAGTAAAAAATACAAGTTTTTAGGGAGTTAGGATTATAGTAATTTCTTTTTATTATAACAATTATGTTCTTTTTTATAAAGTATGACTTTTTTGTTATAATTTATGGTTCTATTCGTATATTATATTTAAATAAAGCATGAAAACATACATTATACTTGGATCATAATTTTACCTAACAAGTACATACTGAAGAAGGTACACCCTAAATTCTTTATTCATATAAGGTGTTTAAGGCTCTATCACTGTATATGATATAATGATGTCATATGGTATGACATCCATGGTATAAAAGGAATTTTAAATGAATTTAGTTATATCATTGAATAGAATATATAGATATCACAATCCTTCTTCCCAATCCATTTGTATTGTATTAACGGTTATATCTTAAGGCATGTAGAATTGTATAGTACGATTCACACAAACACCATATGAATAATATTTCTAGTTGAATGTTAATTATTAATGTTCAAGAATGTTCCACCAAATATATATCATTGATAAATGTTTCAAATGATGTAATTTATATATAATAAATGATGTATTTATATGATAAATTTATAAATTAGAATATAATTACTCACGCATTGAGTAATGTATGAGTTAATGCATGAAAAAGTGTTGTCCCAATGCCATAAAAAATTATTTTTTTGATTCTAAGAAAATAGTTAGTATTATAAAAGATTCACCATAATTCATAATTCAATAAATTATGATTAAAATGAATAATTCATGTATCATATTGATATCATAATGTATATCATAAAATAAAGTTGAAATTTTGAATTGTGTCTTATTATGTGATATTTTATATCATAATACTTGATATGGTTTCTATGTACAACATGGGATATTGTAATTGGAAACTCAGTTACAATAATATATTTTTCACTATATCATCGAATATGATAGGGATATAATATAGGGTTATATCTTTGAACCGTGTTTTTAAAAATAGAGCATTGTATATCCCTTATGATATTAGTGATGCTATAAGATATGAAATCTAGGTATTATGGGTAAATCTTACACTAGTCATCATGTGCTAGGATAATCTTACACAGGCTAAGATATCATAAAATATGATAGATAATCTATACTATCTACAATAATCCATAGTATGCTAATTTGTAAGTCACAATATCAGTTTTCAATGGAATCGCACCTCACGATTTAAGGAATGTCATAAAATATGATTCATATCAAAATAAATATTTTAAATTTCAATTGTAAATTTATTTATATGGTTTATAAAATGATTAAAAATCATTTAAAATTATATTTTGTGATATTTAATTATTTTTAAAAAATAGAAATTAATTAATTATTAAAGAATTATTATTTATTATTATTTTTTAAAAACATTTAATAAATAAATATCCATAATATTAATAGTTAATATTACATATATATTGAAATTTTATAGTATGGTTTATAAGTTGGATATAAAATGTTTATATAGAAATTATAAGATTAATTTATTAAGTGATTATAAATTACAAAATAGCTCTAAATATAAAATAGTTTATATTTCCAATCATAATATTTTATTTGAATTATTCAAATAAAATTAATTATTTGAGAAATTATTTAAAACAAATCAATATATGTTTTTACAATTGATATGATCAAGGCTTAAAAAATATTTTATATGTGATATTCTAAATGTTTGAATAATATATAAATTGTTCATATATAAAATGTTAATATTTTAGATATAATAAATATAAGTAAATTCCATATAAATAATAATATAATTTTTTTAAAAAAATGATATAATTTTTTTATAATGTAAGTGAATATAAAGTTTTTATAGTGATATAATAATGTATTGTCCATGATGCATGGGTAAGTTATAATGTTTTTATTATTTATTTATGAATTTGTTCATAAATATTTATCTCATGTTTAAATATATGAATTATTCATTTATTTATTTTATTCCATGTTTTATTCATGAATATAATTGTTATATTATAAATGGATGTATGATTTAATTTAAATAATTAAATTGCTTCTATAATTTTTCATACATGCATATAAAGAGTTTCATGCTAGTTATAATAATTGATTTACTTTTATTCCACCTTTATTTTGGATTTTACTAGGTTATGTGCTTTAATTTAAAGTTTTATTATAGTTTATAAATATTAAGTGTTAAAATCATGATAGAATTGAGATCTATCTTATGAAAAGTAACCTTGGGTATAAAGAATTCGGGCCAAAAAACTCACTCACCTAGAGGCATATGTCTTATTTAGAGAAGTGGAGGATGGTTACCAAACACTCCAAGCATAATATTGTGGAGACTATGGATTTTATATAATTATAAACCCTTACATGAAATGGTTTTATATACTTTATGCATATAATGACTTTGGATATGTTTGAATCTAGTTACATTAAATTTGGGCTAATAACATGAGCTATAAATTATGTAAAGAGTTACGCAACAATATGGTTTAAGCATATTGATTTAGTAGAAGGAATATGATTCCAAACTAAATAAATAGAACCATGCACATAATTAAAATTAATACATGATATAATATGGTGAGATTGAATCCCCTATGAAAATACAAAGTGTTATATTTCTTCCAAAAAATACACTTTTCAAGACCATGATCGTCAAACCTGGTAGGCTATTCCAAAGCTAGGTGCCCCTGGATATTATGAAAGTCAAGAAAGTGATGATGTGACCCTAATTTTTAGGTACCTTATTTTTTTCATTTTATTTTAATTACACATAGATAGAAAACCCTAACCATTTGGATTCCAAAGGAATAGATTTTATTTAATCAATATGATGGATTAGGTTAAAGAGTTATCCACTCAACTATCTAGGAGTCATATATAACATGATAATATACTATAAATATTTATGAATTACTTATATGATTAAATAGTTTAATTCATGATGAAGTATATATATTTTCTCATTAATATGTATGATGTATTTAAATGGGTTCATCATTTTAGTGGGATCAAATTTAATAAAAGTTCTTATTAAATTAATGTAAAATGTGATACTCAATTGATAAAAAAATTATTGTAGATAAATATAATCATAATTATTGAACATTATGTTGAGATAAATCATATATAATAGAGAATATTAATATAAAAAAACTTATTATACTACTGTAATACTTAAGAATTATTATTATGCGGGAAAAAATTATATTTGTTAGAGAAATACATTCTTGAATACTGATGGAACTTTAGTTTTCACTCATATATTAAATTTTAGTGAATATGTTAATGACTTGGAGAGACCAAAGGTTTCTTTTAAGGATTTATTTGGATAAATAATTCATTTGATTAATTTTATTGTAAGTTTATCATTAATTTAGTTATCTTTAATAAACTTTTACTCAATTTTTTCAAAGTGTTGAGAATAAGTGAGCTAAGCATGTGATGTTAAAGTTTTGTTACTATCTTGAAAATAAAGTAGTAAAAAGTATTTATCTGGAAGAAGAAAATTTTATTTGTAAAATAGTCGACCTTGTTCACTAAAACATAAAAGAGGTGTTAGGATAGAGGGGAAATGTTTCATTTTATTGAAAATTTCTAGGCTACCTGAGGGGTTTGAGAAACTCTATGGAAAGTCTATATCATATATTAATGTTATAAAAATAAATTATTTCATTTTTAAGGGTATATTATACCAAGTTTATGTTTTAAAAATTTATATAGGATTTTAAAATAAAATAAATATTTGACCAAGATTATAGTTTTCATAAAATAATTCAATGTAAAGGAATTTATCAAGCTTAGATGGGTTTATATAAAAGATTTGTATTTTTATCTGGTTTCTATTATACAATAATATAAGTTTTTTGTAAAAAAAATAGTTTTTATGAAGAATATCAGATGATTTATTTAATAAAAATGTTTTATGATTCATGATATTATATAACATGTATGAAAAAAAAGGAAAGGATAAAAAATTATTTAAGATAAAAGATTTTATCAAGATGTTTATAAAAATTTGAGGGATGTGATCCCACTAAACCCAAGTAGAATGTTTAAAAAAATAATGAATTATTATTAAAATAATTCTATAAACACATATAAGATCATATAAATGTGGATACAATATTTTATTTGTCAAATATTCCAACTGAGAGGAAATAAGAGTGGTTTCCTGACACAAATGATTTTATGTATCTTATAGAGATATTATAAATATAATATAGTCTCTAAGTGGTCATTGGGAGTATATTTTGACTTAGAGAAGTTGGATAATAACAAATAAAATATTAGAATAGTAAAATTTAAAGTTAATTTCACTTAATATCCTAAATTAGTTTTAGGTATATCGGTAAATAAGATTATAGAGAGTCGTGTTTGGTTACAATAACAAAGTGAATATAACATTATATCCTAAAATTATATTAGGATATATTGGTAATTAGAAAATTTAAAGAGTTATATATTATTATCAATATGATCTAAAAGAGAACATTTGTAGGGAAGAGTTCCAAGAATGAAGATGATGATGAAATTGGAAAGAAAACTATGTATACAATAGAAGTTATTGATATTGTAACATATGATATTGTGAAGTAAATGAGTTTTAATACTATGATCAAAGATTTTAATATTAGTAATATTATTATTAGTTATAACCATTATTAAAATTGAATTACTTATAATATATTACCCAATAAAAGAGTTTAGTGGTAAGAATTTTATCAAACGGCCACACATAGATGTTAAAGGAATTATATAGTGATATAATGAGTGTAGTATCCCGGACATGTACTCCTAGATCTGGATTTAAAAACATAATATTTTCATATCGGATTTTATTACAAATAAAGAGTCCCAGGTTTATCCATCCATAATTACAAAATCAAAATAAATTATTGAGTCACATAAATACCCAATACCTTATTAGGCTTAGAGATTTAGAGAATTAAGGAAAGTATAACTTATCAAAACCCATATCTTACTCATCCAATAGAAATTTGTCCAATTAAAACCAAATTTTATTTTAACATAGTAGGCCTTAAATATATCCCAAAAAATTATCCACACATGATACCCTTATAGATATATAATGTATATTACTAATCTACAAAACTTGTAGAAATGGAAATATAAGAAGGGTGAGATCAGATGGTTAGTCAGGGAAAGTATACAGTGGAATATATCATGAATATATAAAGAATAAAAAATATAGTAGGGTGAATAATCAATAACTTGATAATGTAATATATCCAAGGATAACAATGTAAATAATCACATAGATAACAATAACAGATTTCATGGTGATGGAATGTATAATGTCGGATATCTTAATCCTTGAGCTAGGACATCATGATCTTACCATCAAGACTTCTTTCCAAGATGTAATGATATTATCATCAAGGCATTATGACAAGACATCATGATCTTAATTTCAATTCCTAGTTCAAAGTCATAATTTTCTTATCATCAGGGACTTTTATCATAAATATGTGGTTTTATCATATATCAAGCGATACTCATTCTTGTTTATCTCATGAGACCAACCAATGCATCTAGGGGTTACCTAATCTTGGGATCCACTAATCACTTATTATTTCCAATTCATTCCTCATATATTTACTGAATAATACAACTCATCACTAATATTCCTTAACAATCAATAAATATTAGGGTTTAATTAAGTGATATATAATTTCAATATTTCCCTTGTCAATGGAATAAAATTCTTAGTAATCCTCCTTTAATTCACACTATATATAATAATGGGTATAAGGTTTATTAAAAATTGAAAATATTCTAAATATATTCATTGTATAAAAGTACATTTACATTATAGATAAAAATAATATCATTAAATGATGAAGAGTAGTAAAAAACATTACTTCAAGGAAATAAATTATATGAGAATAAATTCTTGTGTTCAAAAATGAGGTATAAACCATAAATCATTAAGGGGTTAAATTATACCATCAATTAAATAGAAATAAATTTTTTTTAGTAAATTTATTTCATTTGGTAGATAAAGAATAAAATGGAAGTGAAAATTTAAAAAGAACTTTCTTAAAACTTTTGTAACTTTTCTGTAAAAACAAAGTAATAAATCACTTCCAGAACTCATTACATAATGTGTCAAGAATAATTTTAAAAACTTATTTTTAAAATAATTTAAAATAATTGAATCCTACAAATAAATAATTATTAAGTAAGAAAATTTGGAGTTTAATATGAATATATACATAAATAAAATGAAATCCCATTCAAAAAAATTATGAAAATAATAAAATTTTATTTTAACATAAAAATGAAAAATTCCTAGAAAAAATAGAATATATATTAATTTTTAAAACCATTAAAACCTATTAATTAAATTAAATAATGAGGAAGTTTCATGATATTGGGAAAATATATTCATGTGGAAAATAATAATACAAGATTATTTTCACAATTTCGTAAAGAAATTCAAAAATAACTTATATATAAAATTTTAAGAATATTACGTTTAAAATTTTGAAAAAAAAGTAGAAGAATATAAAAATTGACCTTAAATAATAATTAAATTATAGAAAATAATTTTATTGAAACAAAATAAATAATATGGATATGAAAAAAATATATTCTCAACCAAGAAGGACAATTAAGGTCAAATTTTCTTATAAACATTCATTTGTTAGTTTTGAGTACTAATGAGTAGGAAAATGGAAAAAATACTTATAAAACCTAGAAATAACTTTAAAAAATAAAATTTGTGGGTTTTAAGATAAAAATAGCATATGATTTTCTAAAATGATATTTAAGCATAAACAACCCCGATTAAAAGTGATATTGAAATATAAAACTTTACCTTGGATTCCCACTTGGTAGGATGTATTTCAAACTATTGTAAAATAAATTTATATTTATTATTAATATATATATAATATATGTATTTAAATATATATTGTTTTATATTATTTATTCATATCTTATTTTTACACATTGACACATAATTCTTGGTTTAAATCTATTATTTAGGTTTTAACTATTTTGTTTCTCATGCACATTCTCTTCCAATGGCCCAAAGACCTTCATTTTTTATTTATTTTGATAATAATCCTTTCAAGGGATTAGTTGTAACTCTTAAAAGGCCCATAGGCGTAAGTATTACATGGCCCGTAGGCCTTAGAGGAATTCAGAGGTTTTGGTCCCTACACCTTAGAAATGTTTTAATTATATAAAAATGATAATAATATCATATATATATATATTATTTATTCATTAAATACAATTTTAGAACCATCAATATAATGTGGTTATTAAAAATTAAATACGTCATTCATCAAGGTGGTAGTCCGGCCATACACATGGGTAATGTTTTCATTTTTCAATGGATGTAATTAAATCAAGTTCAATGATGATTTATCTTTAAAAAATTATTTATGTGATAAAAATAATATTTATTCACTAAATTAAACTATATAATCATCCATGTAATGTGGTAATGAAAAATGAAATACATCGCTTCGTGGAGGTAGTAGTCTACACGTACACGCGAGTGATGGTTTCATTTCAATGGATGTAAATAAAGGAAGGTAGAAAGTAATTTATATTTAGATAATAATAATTATATCATAAATATCATATATATATATATATTCATTATATATATCTTTATAACCATACATGAGAGGTAGTGATGAAAAATAAAACATATCGCTTGTTGGAGGCGGTAATCCGCACGTATGCATGAGCGATATTTTAATTTTTAAATGGATTTATAAGAGAGATAAATGGTTTTACCAATAAAAGAATAAAATTTTAGTATATTAAATATACATATTTCATTATATTAGTATGGGAATAATATATTCGGAGGATGTGTAAGAAGAAATAAACTTAAAATATCTCAATTAAGACACTTACCTCTTCCTCGGGTATCCCCCTTTGGCTTACACCATAATCCTTCTTTGGTTGGACTTTTGGTGAGAATAAAACCTCTATAACATGGTTAGGATATTTTAGAAGTTATTTTATTTGATATTGGTTAATATATGGTTCTAAAAGTGTATGGATAGGTGAGGATATGAGATTCCCTTTTACAAGTGAGGGGATCATAACCCTTGTAAATACCCTTAACTTTAAAATAATATAAATTAATTTTCATGGGAAAGTGGAAATAAATGGATGAGAATTATAATATAGGATAATTTATGGTCTAATTACACTAATAGAATCATCTTTTTAAAAAATTTGTAGATATTTAAATCATTATCTCTTTGTTTAACCCCATCATTAAACCTTTTGACTCTTACCATGGTGATAAACTTTTACCATGGTAACAATTAATTTTGACTAAAAATGAAATGGTAATTATTAAATAATTTAGAATTTTCAATTCCAAATTTGGAAAAAAGTTTACAAGATTCAATTTTTATAGGTAGTGAAAATTAATTTTAGTATATGTATGCAAAACACAAAGAAAACAATTTTAAGAAAAATGTATTTTAAATCCACAAAATAAATTTATAGAAAAATCATGTATATAATTGAGGATTACGATATTTATTGGTTTATTATTAAAATAATTATTGTTACGTGTATTTAAAACCAATCCAAAACCTAATGTATCCTTGAAATATTTAATTAAAGAAAAGTATCAAAAAATGTATTTTTTTTAAATAAAACATCACTTAGGTTCTAAAATATAAAAAATGGGTTTCTAAATTCAAAAAAGTAATTTTTTATGTGGTATAAAAAATGTTTCATAAAATGTTGTGTCATCCTTATATCATAATGATTTCATAAAAGTGACAATATTTGTAAAAAATATATTTTCCACTATTCACCAAAAAATCAACCATTTCAAAAAAATTACAAAAAAATCACCATAAGCTAATTATAACAAGATAAATTCAAAAATTAATTTCATTTCATCAAGTTAAAATTATAAAATTTATAAATTTAGTTTTTATATGAAGATATAAATATAAAGAAAATATTCTTCTATATAAAAATAACCATTTTAAATTTTAAGTGTTCTTAATCATATTTTATATAAATTAATAATTAAATAAATGATAAAATATTGAAATATTAGATATATTATAATAATATTTTTCAATTTTTAAATTTTATATAATATTATTAAATACAAAACACTTTTAAAAAATCCCTAAAAACAATTCTTTTTAATATTAAATCATATTGATATGATCGTTTTTAATTAATTGGTGTATTTTTATTTTTTATAGGTTTTATTATTATTATATTTTTCCTAATAAATTTTATCTAATATTTTTTGTCTCATTTTAGTTCAGTATTTTATGTGAAACATTCTATTCAATATAGTATTTATTTAAAGGATAATTACATATTGAAATCCTAGGGTTTCACATTCTCCCCCCTTAAATAAATTATGTCCTTGCAATTTTAAATTTTTATTACCAAAATGAATGTATCGTGACATATATTTAATCTAATATATAGATAATTAATTTCAAATATTCAAATGTGAAACATAGTATTTCTTAATTAAGTATTTCAAAAACAAAGTTTATACCATTATAAGACTCATACCAAGTTTCCAAACGCATGCCTTCATATTTTAGCACTATTTTCCACATAAGACTATATAGATTTATATTCCTCTTGCTAGAGTTTGTGGTATTACATTACCATTGATATAGATAATTTGAGAAAATATTCTTACTTGATTTTTAAATTTTATATTTTGGTTGTGTTTCAATCATTTTTCCACCTCTACTTAATCTCATATTCTAAATGATAAATAACCATGATGAATTTTTCTCCCTAGATCACAAAAATCAACTTTTAATTGATCATATGATCAAAAAAGGTATGATAATTTATACCTTCTTTCATTAAAATTTTATTAAAACTAAAATATTTAGAAAAGGTTAATAAAATACTTAATATGTATCAAATTTATTGAGAATAAATTATACATTAATCTCCAAAACCAGAATAATAACACCCAAAACATAGCTTAAATCATTCCATAAATTACTAAATCCTAAAACTATTCAAAATATTTTTGACCAAATTCGAAATGAAAAAATCAAAAATATTTGATCATGTATTATTCAAAAATAAACTTAACATTTATCTATAAATAAAATTAATCACTCATAAAGTCATGTAGAAAAAATGTATATTCCCTAATCATACATTCTCTAAAATATAATAAAATTTCCCCAAAATAACATGTTTCACCATGACATAAAACCACAAAAAACTCATATATTCTTTCAAAAATTAACTAAATATTTATTCTTCAAATAATATAAACCACTTTGATATAAAATCCCCTACTAGCCATTAATTTTTCATTCTTCTTAATCCTATGATGTTCCAAAAAATATGATAACCATTTATCCAAATTAACCATAATTACATCTATATCAAGGAACATATTAAACCCAAATTTTATCTATACCTTTTAGGTAATGTATCAAAAAAAATAATAACATTCACCCAAATAATCTTCACACTAAATCACATGTTAAACCTAAGGGTCAAATATACCTCAATAATATATTAAAACCCAATAAAAATATATAATAATATCATCAATAATCTTATATTCCTATTACATAAGACCTAAAAAGTGAATCCATACCTTTTAAATTATGATCAAACTTAAAAATATTAACCCATGATGGTATAGAAAACTTATGACATACTCCAGGTTTTGGTATGCTCTATTTTAATTTTTATGAGTTAGTATTTCAAGTTATAGGGGTTTTTGAGGTAATATAGAATTTTATAGAATATTGAACCATGGATGGGAGTGTATACGGTTTGGATTGGATGGTTTCGGCATGGAAGGGACAACTTTTTCATAGATCCTCAACCTGGTTATGTCGTTTGGGGAATAGATGCGGCCTGATTACCAGGCTACGACATAGGGTCAAGGAGGATGAATTTTGGTTCCACTACCAATTCCAACATGGATGCACTATAGATTAGGTGAGTCAAGTGTTGTGGTGTAGAGTAAAAGGTTACACTGTAGTGGTCTAAGTAGCCAATTTGGTATATTCTTCCAAATATAGGGTAGTTTCACCATGGGGAGTAAGCTTTGATGTAGTTTTGTTTTGGTAGTGGGGATCTGTAACATGGTGGTCTTTTTTGTTCTATAGTCCCCTCTCCTATAAAATATAATATTTTTCTGGTTCTTAGAAACAATTTTGACTAGAAGGGTTATGGAATGGTCCCTCGTATTATTTCATAGTATGGGATTCTTCTAGAACCATTGAACCTTGGTCTTCTATTTTACAGTCTACATATAAATACCTTAGACCCCCCCCCCCACCTCTGAACCATCCTTTCCTATAACTTTCACTCTCAGACCCTAGGCAACCAAGAGATATTTTAGAAGGTCTCTAAATACATTCTAGTTTTTCTTTTAACCACATACTTTTGAGATAAATTCTTGATGGTTCCTATCTGTTCTTTAGGTATGTGTCTCTATACAAAGGTTCTAATTCATGAATTTCTTTATGTTATTGTAAACATCATTTGGTTTGTTTTATGTAAATTATGTATTTGATATCAAGGTGGTATTTATTTCTAAAATTATTCTTTTTAAAGGTGTTTTTTTAAAAAAGATTTGTGCACACTTTTGATATTGCCATAAATTCATGTATTTTTTCACACCACTTTTGTGTTTAAATAATGTTTTTAATGTTAAAATATTCCTTAATTTAGTTAATTTATTTGTTTTTCTTAATTCATATTTTATTATATGAATTAATGAAATTAATTTTTATTTTATGTTTTTTAAGTTTAATTTTTAATATTTTGAGTTTTTTCTTCATTATTTAATGATGAAGTTTCTTTTAAAATAATAATTTTAATTGAATTTGTTAAATTTCATTTTTTTGTTTTTAACTAAATTTTTAATTGAAGTTTTATTTACTTTTTGATATAATGTATTTCACTATTTAACATATAGTGACTATAATTTATAGTTTAATTCATTATTATTTTATTTATTTATTTATTCTTTGTTTTTTATTAATGAATTAATTTAATAATTTTAAGTAATTTGAATTTATTCAAGTTACCTTTGTTTGTTTTAATTTCTTATTTGAGGTATTTAAATTTATATATTTATATTTATTAATATTTAATTACATATGTATTTATCATTGATGAATTATTTTAATTTATTATTTTATTTTGTTCTTTTTTCAGTTGCTTCATTTCACATGGATGAAATTTCAAAGGTTCTACATGGACAATTTTACTAAGACTCACATATACAATGTTGTTAGCTTCTCTACAAAGATAAATTATAGAAACCCCACGTATCCAATTTTTCACGTAGCCAAATGAACCCAACACCAACATAGCCAATTGTATCCACACTTCACATAGCCAATTCACAGTGTAGGGGATTTGGAGTTCCCTTTGTAACCAATTTCTTCCAGGACCGCATATCCAAATTGAAAAAGGGTGATTTAGTAAAATTACTGAACTCTTAACATATATGAAATTCATATGGGAACAAAATTGAGTTTAGTTTTCCAAAAAAGAAGAAATGGGTTTGGATATTTCTAGAACTGATCAAGATTGAATAAGAACCCAAATACAACTGAGTTTTGTGGAGGTTTATCCCATTGAATATGAAGCCATCGACTGATATCGCATGTTGTGAAGAGGTAAAATGTGAGTCAAGTTTAAATCAGTGGTTGAAGATCATTCATTTTTGTCAACTCTTCAATATGAGATGATTCATGTGGAGAAAATGAAGTCGATGCCAAGTCTGTGATTCCGAGATTATGGAATCCACTGATGAACTTATGTGTGATGATGAACTCAAATACTTCCACTACTATCTTGTTTATGGAACTAATTTGGCATCATGAAGGTTGAACTGAATCCAAAGCTGTGATTTTGAGTACAAGA
Organism: Viscum album; assembly: GCA_963277665.1. NCBI lineage: Eukaryota > Viridiplantae > Streptophyta > Magnoliopsida > Santalales > Viscaceae > Viscum > Viscum album. The sequence goes on along the minus strand of OY728142.1, from coordinate 1,134,479,898 downwards.
ATCAAGGAAGATGATGGTATGATCTATGTCAAAGAAGACATATATGGATCTCAAAACTGTTTGACTAAAAAATATCAAGTCATTGAATCCATTTTTGTTGACTGAAATCGATGATAATTTTTTGTGATGAGGACTGTATTCTATGTTAAAAGATGAGACACCATGCATGAGCCATGAATAATACTACCCAAGATGGTGGTTTTAAACCTATTTTTGAAGTCTAATCATTTTTTAATTTCTATGTTCTGGTTGGGTTTCCCTCATTAATAGGTTTTTTATTCAAATATGGGGACCTTGTGTTCTTCTAATGATTCGGTCACATGGATTAATCTATCTGCACATGAGGGGCTTGGTCTTATGATTGTGAGAATATTTTTTCATGATTGTAGATATTGGTCTACTGGGAGATTCAGAGTTTGGGGGATTTAGTTCAATGGACGCTTGCAACTAGCTAAGTGAATTGAGTTTCAATGAATTTGAAAATGATATTAAAATATTGAAGTTATAGGATCTATAAGAATCTGTTTCACAATGCATGATCAAAGGGAAGACAGCTGGTAGTATTAAGTAAAAATATAAGATAATGGAATTTAATGATTTTAAATAAAATCGTTATTGATTTTGGAATCACATCAAAGGTTTTTTAGTGTAAAATATTGTCCAGATCTAAGAATTTATTTTTTATAGAGGGAGAAGTTGCTTTCATCGGATGATTTTCATAAGTGGGTCAACTGGGAAACTGAAATTATGCCTTGTCAGTGGAATGATATGAAATTAATAATTAATGGGTAAATTCATGAATTTAAAATTTATTGAGGTGGTGATTGTTTATTTGGTGATTTGGGCATGTGGGATTGTCATTTCAAGGTATTGGAGAATTCAATCTAGCCCATTGTTTCCTTTAGAAATAAAAATTTATTTCAAAAATCACAAATGATTAAATCTCTTTTTGATTTTCTGGAAGTATCAGGAACATTTGGTGTAAGGGATTGAGAAGGTGATCTTAGGTGGTGATCATGATCATTAAACTAAATATTTTAGGGAAATCATGGTTCAATATAAGAGGTTTTCCATTAACATAGGGAGTTCATCAAAGGCTGGTGATGAGAACATGAAGGTGAGCCATGTGGAATTCACTACCTATCAGTTGATTTATCACTGTTTTTCTATTTTGGTTTTATTAATAAGAGGATCACTCTATTTTTCATTATACCTGAACATGGTAATCAACTCGTATTCCTGAATATCAAAACCTCTCTTTTTATTTTTCCCGTTTTACTGTTCTCATTTTCATCTATCTTTGTAGATATATTGTGGTGTTTAATTTATTATGTAAATACAATTTTGATTTTGTTCTATTTGTTCTTCCTCTATCTCTGTTGTGATTTCAAAATTTCAATGATGAAGGACTAATTTTATATTCCAAATTCAAGAAGTGAAAATCTATAGTTCCTAGTGATTTTCACTTTATTATGATCATCACTCTATCTTACTTCTTGGTAGATGGTGAATGTGATTTGGGGTGTGTGAGAGAGAACTCTTACATAGGAACTATTTGATACCCTATTGCCTCTATTATTTCCCCTTCCTCTATCATTTTCTCAACTTAGAATTTGAGTTTGGTTGTGTGATCTAAAGATATTAGTAGGATAATTCTAGCTTGTGAGATATGCCTATCCAGAATGAGTCTGTTGAGTGATTCATTTCACATTATGGATGAGAACTCGACCACTGAATAACTTTTTTATTTGTGTTTCCATTGTTTATTTGAGATATGTTCATAATATAAGTCATCATTAATGCATTGAGTGAGTTGATATTTGATGGTTTTATTATTCAGTAGATCTATGATGGGGATTTTAGGGTGGATCAACCTAGATCTGGACCTGTTCTTGTTAACTTATATTTCCTTCATCTTGTTTTGCTTCCTCTTTTTCTTTTTCATTCACTTTGTTTCCATTCCATTCTCCTCCTTTGTGTTTTTATATCTATTTTTACTATTTTCATTTCATGGATTCTAAATATATAAAATCACTAAAATATTTCCAGGAAGACCAATAGAGAATTTGATACTACTTCCTTGAGAGTGACCCTAAGGTTAGCCAACATTCTATATTTTGGGTTTTATAATTTTTTCTTCGACCACCCTCAGTATAATGACATCATAAAATTTTTGTGTCATTACTGGGGAATAAAATTTTTTCCTTGGTGGTTTTTTCATTTTTTTACTTTTAAAAATAACAAAAAATAAACAAAAAAAAATAAACAACAATGATAAACTCTAAAAATTCTGATTCATTGTCATTGTTTGATCGAGTTCAACAACTCTAGGAGGATGTTACTACATCTCAACATTGGTTGTAAGAATGACAAAATCGATATCTCACTGAAGATGAAATGGTTTTATACAATGAAATCATGGTAATGTACTGACAATATTAGGATATAATAAAAGATAATCAAGAGGTTAGGGATGTGCTCTATCAACTTTCTAAAAACCCTTCTAGGAAGAAACTAAATATTAAAGAGAAATGAAGAAGGTGGAGAGATAAGAAGTTAGACTTAGCTTTTTTTAATCTTGGAATTCCAATAGATTCTAGACTAGAAATTCAAGAACCACATATTGAGTATTTTTTCATGGTATGGAAAGAGATGCAACATGTAGAAATTAAAGATGCGGGAAAACTTTTTGACAATCATTTTTCCCTGATATTAATTATAATGATTTTGATTCCATTGACTTCTTTGATGATTTTTAAATGATTAAACAGGTCGAACATGCATCAGATACCCTCTCCTTTTCCTTAGAGGACATCACACCATAAGTGGTATTTTTTAAAGAGAGGCTTGAGGAGTTTGACTACCTCACTCCTACCTCAGACATTCTCCCATGATCCCTTTTCCATCTTGAAGAAGAGAAAGTTGATTTTTTACAGGGAGTTTCCAATTTCATGGAAGAAGCAGTGTTTTTAATTAATTTTGATTTTATTGAGTCTAATATTCATTGTGTTACTACCTATATAGATATTAAAAAGACAACACTCCTTTTTGATTTTCTAGAGAGAACTGAGAAGGCTTCACCCGATGATGGATTTTTGGAGCTCCCAATATTTACTAAAAACATATGTGTGGGAGGAGCTATTGAAGAAGAGTTCTTGGAGATATACATAGGATCAAAAGAAATTGAAGATTCATATATTATATTCAAAGTGTGAATGATACATTGGGTTGAACCATAAGTCAAATCTCACCCGATAGTTTGTTTTCCACTACCTATACTCCCTGATCCTGAAGCTGTTGAAGAAGATAAATATACTTATATCATATTCCTCAGTACACTATCCCATAAAAGCTACAATTTCAATGAGGGGTACTTGAAATAATATTACCAAATGGTATTCCAAAAGTTTTAGATTATCAAATCTAGAAAGAATCACATCTGGAAGTTCTTAAGAAAGGATACACAACCTCTATCAGACTGGGGTTGATCCAAAGGTTGTTCAGCTGTGGAAAATCAATACACAGCACCCTTTGGGGGGTTATCCCAAGATTATTCTATTTTCCTACTTTATTTTCTTAATTATTGATTTAAATTTGTGTGATTTTTCTTTTAGGATAATAATCAGGCAGTAATTCCAAGTGGTAGTCGGTCAAGGCCAAAGGGAATAACACACTGAAGTTTACAATATTAAAACTCCCTAACTCAATCCTTTTTTTATTTCACTATTATATCTAAATATTTAATTATAGTATTAATTTTTTAACATTTTTAGGGATATAACTAGGCATTCAGAGATCTTATAGAAAGAAAACATAGGAAGGATTAATTTGATAGAAAAAATGATGTGAAGCTTCAACATTTAGGGGGGTACTCACTAATACAAAAATAGGCAAGGGAAGCGCTACCCTTTTATCAGCACTCAAAAAATCGCTGATAAAGGGAGCCTTTATCAGCATAAAAAAATCGCTGATAAAGGGGCACTTTTAGTAGCGCTAAAAAAAGAGCTGATAAAGGCCCCCCTTTATGAGCGCTTTTTTTAGCGCTGATAAAGGGAGGATGTATCAGCGCTTTTTCCTACCGGTGATAAATTTTATGTTTCAAAAAAAATCATGAAAAATAAAATATTGTTATATAAGTATATTTATATTGATATAAATATAATATATATTTTTTAAATATGTTTTAGATAAGTATAAATAGACTATTACATTTAATATATAAGAAATTTAGTGAAAATGGCTTTAAAATATATAAAAAAAATATTATTAATTAACAATTTTCTAATTATTATTGATTAAAAATCATTTAATAACAATTTGAAGATACAAAAAATCAAAAAAAATAATAAAAGATCTAAAATAAGATGAAAATGAAACTCAAACTTCAAACGTTCATAACTTTTGATCCGGGTGTCCATTTGAGCTGTACAACATATCAAATTGAAGCCTACGACAATATCTATGAGATATTTACCCAAGAAAAGCTTTTGTCACATTTTTCAAGGCCAAAAAAGGCCCATAAGTCCTCCAAAACTTAGTTTTTAGTCGGGATGCCCCAATTTGTTAAAATTAAAACAAGTATTACTTCTGATTCGGATGTCTGTTAGGCCTGTTCCACATATCATATCGAAGATTGTTTCATTTTCTTCGATTTGACTGGTTGTAGAGTTGAAACGAGCTTCTGGATTATAATTTATGGTCTTTTTAACATTCTATGGATTTTTCAAATACACATATATATGTATTTATTCGTAAATATATGTGTGTCTGTGTGTGTGTGTGTGTGTGTGTGGTATATATGTATGTATGTATTTATTTATTTATTTATAGACACACATAAAAAAACATATTTCATAAATGTATTTCAAACTAATCTTATAATTATATATTAATATACAAATAAATATACGGATAAAAAATTATAACTAAAGATATATATATAAATAAATATTAATAAATATTATTATACGAATGAATATATATATACTAATATATGAATAAATATATTTATATTAATATGAATCTTTATCAATATACGAATAAATATAACTATATATATATATATATAAAGAAATAGATATATCATTAAATAGAAAAAAACGAAATAGATTAGTGGTAAAGGGGCAGCCGCGAAAGGGGGGAGGTCGCAGGATCAATTTTAGGTGGAAGCAAAGGGTTGTGTGCGTATGAGGATGTGCAGGAAGGGCATCGCGCGACCTAGCGCTGATAAAGGGGGGTCAAGCACTGTTAAAAGTTCTCACTGCATTATATAATTCTTTTTTATTTTTTTTATTGTTTTTTACTTTTATCAGTGCTTTTTAAAAGTGCTGATAAAGGTCCATTTTATCAGCTCTAAAAAAACGCTGATAAAGGGGTCTTTTATCAGCTCTTTTTTTAGCGCTGATAAAAGGGGTCTTTATCAGCGCTTTTTGGGGCACTGATAAAAGGGACCCCTCTATATCAGTGTTGAGATTTACAACACTTTTTTAGCGTTGCTAAAGCCTATTTTGAGCACTGATAAAACCCGTTTTTGTAGTAGTGACTGTTTTTAATTATGAAAACTTTAAATTTTCATATTTAAAGTGAATTATTCTCATAATTAAGTTTGGGGTAATACCCCTAATTGTGTTAATTAAAAATTATGAATATATTTTTATTTCATGGGTGTCTAAATTTCTTATTTCTATTAAGTTGAAAATTAAGTTGAGTCGCATTATAAATCTGGATATCACCCCCATCATGCCTCTGTATTCAAAATGTTTTTTTACTACCTAATTGTTTACCATACTTCTAGTTGAGTTGATTTGAAAAAATATTTTACATGTTTATAATAATTAAGAGGATGAATTTTTCAAAAAAAATAAAAGAAAAAACATTTTTTGTACTTTACTGTTTGGTAGTGGTCGTTAGGGATCATTTGATTATGTTTTTTGTGTTTAACTATTTGATGTGTGGAAAAATTGATTTTTTACCATTCATGTAACCCCTTAACATTCTTTTTACTACTAAATTTGAAACTTTTTTTGGACTAAAATTTCTTCCACCTTAGGATTCAACACTTTAGACAATTTTGGGTTTTAAGTGTGGGGTAATTGGAGAGATTTCTTTCTTTGTGCTAAGATTTTCTTTATATTCTAGACATATCCAGACCCCCCTTGATTTTTTTTGTAAAAAAAGGGTAAAAAATTTTCAGATTCTTTCACAAATTGACTTTATTAGGAAACAATTTACACCTAAATTTTGTCCTTCCTAGTGGATAATAACATGTTGGTTATTGAGTTTTTCGTTGATTCTAAAATTTTTAGTGGGGTATAATTACTAAGTGGTGTTACATACTATTTTTATGGATATTCTATTTAGGAACTAAGAAAGGGAGTGGGATAAGATATATATTTGTGAAATTATGATCATATAACTTAAGAAGACTATAAATTTAAACAGGAACCTAGGTGAAACGTCCTTTTTGAGGAAAACACATTAGGGCTCCAACTCAAATAATAATCATATAAGTCTTTTGAATTTGGAGTAAAATGGAAAAATGGAAAAATGGGATCTCATGGTGAGTCTCTAAGACAAAGTCACTAGTTGTATTTCTGTTAAATAAATAAAATTCAAACTAAATTAGTGCTTTTCACAATTCTATGAACAAACATTTTCTTGAAAAAAATTAAAAATAAAGGGCCTTGTCAAAAATTATCTCATTAAGGTGAGGGGAAATTTGAACCCACATAAAGAAGGGGACAAAAAACTTACATGAAAATCATTTGAGTTGCATCACTGAAGTGATAAAAATGAAATTTTAATTTTTTGAGCCTAGGATAAAGTGATAATTAAATGTAACTCTTATTAATATTTCATTTCCACTTAAATCTAACCTATAGCATCCCTCCCCAAATGCCACTTATCGGTGCCCTAAAACGATGGCTACAGGACCGCAAGCGCATCTTCTTGAAAGCCAGAGACTATCGACTAGTAGTGAGGGCCTAGGGTGTGTCCTTGGGGAGACTACACCCTCATATATCAGTGTATATACAATAGTAAATAATTGATAAAAATTTTGGAAGCAAAAATAGAAACAAATAGAAATGGAAAACAAATATAAATAATCATGCAAGTTAGAATAAATAAAAAACTAGCAAAGGAAATCATAGGATACAATTCAAACCAATAAAAAGGCTTAATCAATAACTATTAAATAAGGAAAAGGCTCATGGAACAGAGCATAACATAAATATGAGAAATTCATAAGTCATGAAGCAAGGCATTCATCCAATGAGTGTGAACAAATAAGCATAAGAAATTGAATTATAAGGTATGATGCACAAATATTAAGACCAACCTTATGGTTTACCATTTATCTTAATCCATTTATAAAGTTTAAAGCATTAATACAAGGGCCACACTCATGGCTATCCAGTATCATAATTCAAATCATAATCAATGGCACTTAATCAAAATGCCACTCACATAAGGTAAACAACCATTTACAGCATAGGAAAAATAGGTCACTCAAGGTGGGAACACCCAAAGGGGTGACCAATGATGAGGAGAAAGACCCTCATATGGGTTTATCTATAAGGTAAGCTCACACAATGCGTGGAAAACCACTTTAAATAATTTATTTAACAAGATAAAAGCCTCATCAGAAGATTCTGGAGAGCGGCACAGCGGTGCAACATCTAAAACGTGACGAAATTATGGGTAAAGTGTAAAACCCATACCTCGATGTAGTAGAGATCTAATCATCTGTTATTGGGACTTAATTCAAACTAAAATGGAAGAAATCAAAGAATTTTTCAAAAGCCTCGAAAATAGAGAAAAATAAATCACACCAAAATAGTGCAATGAATATAAGAGGAAACTATGAATATATAGATGTAGAAGTTATAACTTACCGAGGGCTTTTCGTTGCTTCTAAAGGTGAATAATTTGAGTGTCGGATGAAGGAGATACCTAAAAATCCCATGGGTGAGAGGAAGAGAATCCCACATGTGGAGGGAGAGGAAAATTCACTAGAGAGAAGAATGGGAGAAAGAGGGGTGAGGTTAAATCATTAAAGGATGACAATTTAGATATTTCTCCCATTTTTACCATGTGCATGGTTTGGTCACATGGTTTGAAAACCATGCACCAATTGTGTTACAATAACTACTTCAAATGGGAACATCACATGGTTAGGCACATGGTTTGACTAACCGAGAAAAACTGTATTGTCCCGAATTGCAGACGGCATGCACGACCATGCACCCTCGGTTTCATGGTTTCAAACAAACTGTGCGGCTCAGTCTGTCTTCTCCCATTTTAGGATCCAGGCTTTGAACAAGACCCAAATGCAGTCTGGACCTCCTTTAATCTATTATTCAACATTACTAAGGTTGTTTTAATGAATTAAAACAAAAACTTAAATGGTTAGTACCATTGTATAAAGATGGTACATTACAACCTAGATCCTTAAAACAACTTCTCCCCGAGTTTCCCTTCTTAGGGTGGTAGAACATCATCTGATAAGAGTTATATTCACTGAGCATTCACATCGGCCTCCCTCTCCCAGGTCTCATCATGTATGTGTCTGTTCTCCCATAGAACCCATACTAGAGGAACTAGCCTTCCTCGGAGAACCATCATTCTATGATCGACGACACGTATCAAATGATCCTATAAGGATACCACCACCTCTAAATCGATATCATTGGGGTCAAACAAATGGGACGAGTCTGGATGAAACTATTAAAGCTAAGACATGTGGAAGATTTCATGCATGGAATGGTATCTCTGAGGCAACATCAATCAATAGGCTACTGGTCCAACTCTCTCCACTATCTCGAACAACCTGACATATCGAGGTGATAACTTGACATGTCTCATGATTCTTTTGTGAACCAATCTAAGTGATACATATAGAAAGACCCGATGTCCCACCTCAAACTCCATAGGTCTATGACAAAGATTGGTATAGGGCTTCTGCCTGGACGGAGTTGTAATCATGTGCTTCTGAATCAGATGAACTTACTCTAAAGTCTCCTAAATGAGATGAGGACCCAGTAGAGTTTCCTTACCTACGTCAAGACATCATAGGGGTGAATTAAATGGTCTACCATATAGGTCCTCATACGGATCCATCTGAATTGTTTTCTGAAAACTATTGTTGTAGTAAAAAACAACCATAAGAATATTCTTTTTCCAAGAACCTACAAAATCAAGGATACAGGCCCAAAACATATTCTCCAACACTTATATGGTCTGCTCAGACTTCCCATCAGTCTGAGAGTGATATACAGTACTTAGGGGAACCTGAGAACCCAGTGATTTATTCAAATCTTTCCAGAACTATGATGTGAATCAGGCATCTCAGTCTGATAAAATAGAACAGGGAACATTATGAAGTTGCACACTCTCCTGGATATAAATCCTTCCTAACTTGTCAACATAGAAGGTTTCCTGGATTGGTGGGAAGTGAAAAACTTTGGTCAACCTATCGATGATCACCCCCACTACATTATTGCCTTGAGGGGATATCAGAAATATTATCATGAAATCCATTGCAACGTCATTCAATTTCCACTTAGGAATGGAGAGAGGTTGTAGAAGTCTATAAATTTGCTGGTGCTTTACCTTCACTTGTTGATAGGTGGAGCACCAAGTAATAAAGTCAACAATATATCTCTTAAAACCTAGTCACCAATAATGAAGATGCATATCTCTATACATCTTGGTAAAAATATGGTTAAATTCCAAAAAATAGGCATGTGATTACCTTATCAGCACTTTTCGTATATCAGAAGGCACCCAAAGATGCCCATGGTAAAGCAGGTCATCACTGCCATAAACAACCCAATCCAGAGGTGGGATCCCTAGTGTGATTCTATCCCTCAGAATTAGGACCTTAGAATATGATAATTGACGCATCAAAACCCATTATAGAATAGAGGATGTCACTAATATAGCTTCTAAGACCAGTTTCCTGTGTTATTACTAAACCTCTAGATGCAACACAGAAAACATAGTCATCATCTTCCACTCACTTCTATCCACCTATATGGATTGTGTCTAAGTATTTAGGCTCAAGGAATCAACCACACCATTACCCTTTCTAGGTGTATAAGAAAGGTCGAAGTCAAAGGACGGTAAGTATTCCACCAACCTATGCTACCTCCATTTTAAGCATCGCTGAGTGGAGATATATTTGATACTTTTGTGATATTAGGAAACAATTAATTGTTATCCCAATATATAGTGCCTCCAATAGCACAAATCATGAACCATAGATTCTAGCTCGAGGTCATGTATAGGATATTTTCTCTTATGAGGCCACAACTGGTGAGATCCATACTACACAACCCGATCACCTGACATCAGAACCTCACCCAGCCTGATTCTTAAAGCATCACAGTAAACCATATAAATTATTTCTGGCTTAGGAAGAATCTGAATTGGTACTGAAGTGAGTATTCCATTTAACTTCTAAAAATCCTTCTCACAATCTTCATACCATAGGAACTACACACACTTATTATTCAAGGTCGTAAGGGGAGCTTCTAAGTGGGATAAGTCTTGGATGAATCACCTATAATGGCTAGTTAGCCTTAAGATGTCAAATACATTCTTTGATTGTTTCTAGGAAACCATGACACTCACCATCCCTAGGTCAATAGATATTCCTTCCTCAGATATTATGTGACCTAATAAGTGGACATTACTGATCCAAAAGTGGCATTTTTTGAGATTAGCATATAGCCGGTGCTCTCTTAGTGTAATCAACATGATCTAAAGATGACTGTCGTGTTCGTGTCTGGTGCAAGAGTAAACTAAGATGTTTTGTATGAAGACTACTACAAAGGAATCAAGATGTAGGTGGAAAACTAGATTCATCAGATCCATAAATATTATCGGCGCGTTCGTCAAACCGAATGACATAACTAAATACTCATACAAGTTCTACCTGCTCTGGAATGTTGTACATGATATACTGATTGTCTCACATACACCTGATGATAGCCTGACCTCAAATTGATCTTAGAGAAAATAGTTTCTCCTCAGAGATGTTCTAAGAGGTCATCAATGTGAGGAAAGGGATAGAAGTTCTTCATTGTAATTTGGTTCAACCATCTATAATCCATGAATAATATGAGGGTACCATCCTCCTTCTTGTAGAAAAGTACTAGTGTACCCCATGTATATTTGTTGGGTCAGATAAAACCCTTCGCCTCTATATCTTTAAGCTACTTCTTGAGTTCTTGGAGCTCTATAGGTTTCATCCTATAATGAGGAATGGACACAGGTGTCGCACCTGGAACTAGCTCTATGGTGAAATCGACCTCTCTCATGGGAGGTATTCCATATAAATATTCAAGGAAGATGTCTCTAAAATGATCCATAATAGGAGGGAACCCTACTTACTACATTCTCTGTTTTCTCCTAAAGAGACTCGCCGACTGAGTTATTTCCCTACCAAGCCTAGTTCACTTGGGTTTGGCTCGATCTACCTGGATATCCCATTTTCCCTTGTGTACATACATATTACCCTATGTTGATATGGAGGTCACTCGACAGCGATATAAATCTACTAGGTCACAATAAGGCACAATCTAGTCCATACCAAGAATGACGTTGAAGATGGTCATCTCGAGTATAAAGAAACTTGAGAAGAAACTACACCCACCTATCTCAAGGGGAACTCTCAACACTAATGTATGCCCTCCGTTCTGACCCCTATAGGATTTTTGAGGGACATGACACAACAAAAGTACTCAATTATAAGGACAATACTTTCCATAACAATAGTAGATATAAAATATTTTGATGCACCTATATCAAAAGGGGAGAAACTAAAATTGTGACTACTAGAATTGTACCTATAACCGTAGATAGACCAGAACTATGCTTCTATGGTGATGGTTTCACTCTATAAATATGGTCTGAACCTTGGCCTTGAGATGTTTCCTAACTAGCCTGAGCAGATCCACTCTGTTGTCGTTGAAGCTCTGAGGCCTGACTACCTCAACCACGACCATTACCACATCATCCTGATCGACCAGTAGAAGACAAAATTCCATCCTGACATGGTTTCATGGATCCTATAGCTGATAGAGGTTTTGTTATGGATCCCTTGCCACTGGATGATGGAGGAAAAGACTGGCAGAAATGCTGAAGGTGACACATCCTTCCATAAGATCGACATTCGATTGGGTTCCTCATGTAGTGAGGCTTCTTATGGCCTAGCCTACCACAATTTTTACATATTATAGATCTATCAGTATATGTCAACAAGCTAACAAATCCCCCATGTGCACCTTCAAAACAACGCTTTCTACTGCTAGATGAACCATAACCCTGTCTTGGAACTGAATCTCCCTGGTTCACCTTGGCATCTTCTCTGAGATTTTTTTCCAGAATAAGGGTATGGTTCACTATCTCTGTCACAATATTCAAATGGAATATGTTCACCTATGGGTGGATAGAATTCCCAAGCCCAGCCTTGAAGCATCTTTCAGTTGTCAACTCATCACAGGTTATAGAAGGTTAAAATACTGAAACTCTAAGAAATAAGTAGAATACTCAAACACAATCATAGATCCCTATTAAATATGTATGAACTCCCTAGAATGATCTACTCTCAGAGTATATAGAAAAAAGTGATCATAGAAATTATTCTAGAAGTCGTTCCAGACCATGTCTTGGTGTCACTCAGACTGAGATATGACATCCCACCAACGCTTGGCAAAGTCACGTAACATATAGGTATCGAGCTTGACCCTTCACTATAAAGGCATCTTAAGATGGTTGAAGATGGAAAATATAGCCTATAACCATGATTCTATGGCATAAGGTCTTCCATCCCACGAGAGGGTGGGAGGATGTTGCTGCTAAAAGTCCTATGTCAGCTCTGCTATAGTAGGGTAAAGTTGAAGAGCACTCTGAACAAACTACATAAACCAGATGAATCTTTAATGGAATTGATCATGGGAACCCATAAGAGGATTGATATAATGTGTCTTAGGTGTCACTACAGGAGGTATAATAGGTGGATTAGGGTCCACCACATCTAGAGTGTTCTCATCGCTACTCACTTGGTGTACAACACGAGGAAGTCATGATGGCATAGCTCTAAAATTGTCAACCGCACTCTTTAAATAGAATTTATAACAGATAGGGTTAAAAGGTAAAGAAATAAATAAGAATCAAAAGTAAAAATACCACCTATTAGCATAACACAAAAGATAGCCTACTCCTAGAGATAGGTTCAGATAATAAGGAAAGACCTCAGAAGGATAAAAAAAGACACAACCTATATCCCATTACTAAGGTAAGGTCAAAGTCAAGGTCCCACATTTCTTATACAGGGTGGCCATTTTATTTTAAATTTGGTTCTCACATTAATTCCTTTATACATTCAAAATTCGTTTCATTTGGCTAAATTAGGTGGATCGTCATTCCAACTCATAAGGTCCCATACACCTTATGAGTTGAAATTATTTTCCACTTAATAAAAAAAATAACATATCCCTAGAAGATAGATTTACACACTTCTATAATTATAACAAAATAGTCACTATAAGGCACAATAATCAAGGCACAACCATTAATCACATGCAAACAGGAAATGCACTCTAAATATAAATATGGCATGACATAATGCATGGAATTTCAATTCCTATAGTGCCTAGTATTATGCATGTAATGTAATGCCCTCATTTCATTGGGGTGGAATAATATAATTCATCATTTAAATAATACCAATATCAACAACATCACAAAACAAGTGTGTCACCCAACAGTGAAGTTGTATCATCTTTAAATAGCATAAACAATAACTCAATTTCATAATCCAAGTAATTTGAGTTTCCCCTGTACATGGGTTAGCTACATCCAAGTATAGGGTAAATTCCAAATCCCAATATCCTAGTCTCTTGTATAAACCCAAGTAGTAAGATAAAAAGGAAAAGAGGATCAGATTCTACTTTGTAGTGTCCCACCTCGTATGCCACTTATAGATGCCCCAAGATGGTGGCTACATGACCTCAAGCGCATCTCAATTAACTCCAAAGGCTACTGACTAGAAGCGAGGGACTAGGGTGTGTCTATGGGAGACTATGACCTTATAGATTAGTGTATGTACAATGGTAAAGAATGGATAAAAAATATCATAAGCACAAATTGAAACAGATAGCAGCGAAAAAAATATAAATAAGCATGAAAGGTAGAATAAATAAACAACTGGAGGAGGCTGAATAAAAATAATTGATATAATGATGATAATGACATGTCATGTGTCTATAAAAATTGGAAGTTCTAGAGAATAAGGGATACAAATCATATACTTCATGCTATAAAAAAATGACAAAATCCAAAAAACTGCTACAATAGAAACTCAAACATAGGCTCGATCCTCTTCCCCCAAACTCTACCCTAATGTTGTAATTGAATCAAGCATCAGAAGTAGCACACTTCCCTTTATCCATACCTGCGATCATAAAGTCTACTCAAGTACCAAACAGTGCCTAAGTAGGGTGTGATATATAAATCTCAGTAGGTAGGCACCCACTTTGTCTAGGACGATCCATTTCGTACAAAAGACAAATGAATAGTGTTCCATATATAATAAATACATGACAATAAATCGAACATAAACACCTTGGTTTAGGTTCCCAAATGGACACCCATCCCAAACCACCTGCTTCAGCCTAAGCTAGAAGTCTTAACGAAGTACCTGTGCAAGTCATGAAATATAACTAAGACCACATAAATGTATACAAGGACAATTGTAAACAAAGAAACTAAGGAAGGCATGTTCCCAAGATCATGCTTTGTCTTGGGGTCTCATTTTCATATCATAGTACAATCAATCTCATAATAATAATAAAGGATTTATCTCATATGAACAAACAATCGGTCAATATGTCAAATCCAAATGTGGAGTCCTAAGCCCGTCTAAGGTGATCTAAACAGAATCTCAAGGGTCTCTACAGATGTATTCAAATAACCCAATATCTTCTAGTTTGTTCAAAGAAACCCATACGACGACCCTTGTATCACTTGAGGATGGCGACTTTGAGCCCATACCAATTATCTCACATAGGGGACCATGTATCACTCGAGGCATGACATAACCATCTCGCCAAACAGATTTGTCCTCGATTGCTCCCCTCACTACTACAAAAACGGGCAATAACAGCGCTAAAATCGGGCTTTAACAGCGCTAGAAAAGCGCTGTAAAGCTCAGCGCTGATAAAGGGGGGGGTCCTTTAACAGCGCTTTTTTAGCGCTGTTAAATGTCACCTTTAACAGTGCTAAAAAATCGCTGTTAAATGTCACCTTTAATGGCGCTAAAAAAGCGCTGTTAAAGGATACCTTTAACAGCGCTAAAAAAGCGATGTTATATGTTGCCTTTAACAGGGCTTTTTTAGCGCTGTTATATGTTGCCTTTAACAGCGCTTTTTTAGCGCTGTTATATGTTGCCTTTAACAGCGCTTTTTTAGCGCTGTTAAATATCTCCTTTAACAGCGCTTTTTTAGCGCTGTTAAATGTCGCCTTTAACAGCGCTAAAAAAGCGCTGTTAAATCCCTGCCTGCTGCTAATAAAAAACCTGCACTAGTACAGCCAGCCGAGCAGAACTGCACAAAAACCAGTATATCAACCACAGACCTGCACAAAAACCAGTATATCAACCACAAGCATGTCATCAACCGATCACAACCCAACCAAACAGTGTTCTTACCATGAGTTAGATACCATCTACCCAGAAACCAAAACTACCTCATTACATAGTATCACAAAATATTCCTACACAACTCAGAAGATAAATACTAGAACATTCCACTATGCATTGTTTCTCCTTGGATTGCCACTTGGTTTTGACAAATCGTGCAGAGCCCGTGCTCCTTGAATCATTCTGCAATACATAAAAAGGATATCCTAACTATCCCAACCAGCACCCTTAGTAATTATGTATATTAATACAAAAAAGGTAACATATCATAAATTGGGGGACTGTAATGAGACATCAAGATTAACATTCTATATATAGGATCGATGTCTGTTAGGATTGGTTGCGTTGATACATGACTCTACCTGGACCTCAAAAATAGATATATGATCTCACTCCAGGACTTTCAGAGAGACTCCAACTATGTCTAGGACGTCCTGCTGAAGCGATCGTACTACCTTAAGTCGGAAAAGATACCAAAACCATCCTAGGAAGGATCATGGGAGCCAACCCTAATGAAATATGTCCTTGATATAGTGTTCAAAGAGATCAATCATGGTACATAAAATTATGTGTCATTTAAAGGGTCACATGCCTTGTCGCTTTACCCTAGGTAACTCCAATGTTCAGCTGCCTGTGTGAATATACATGTCATATCAATAGGAAATTACATGGCATGTTAAAAAACATATACGTGTTACCCTTTGATCTTGTGTCCTCTTATGCACCCTTGCCCTATGTTAGTACATGACGTCGATCTCGTGTGATTCTTCCTGTGTATCTGTACAAGGGATAAACTGCGTAGCTGGCTCATTAAAGACGTGTAGTGGGATATATTCCATGTAGGAAAGCCATGTAATCCACCCCAGGTTTGACTCGTACACGTCACATATGACACATGGATCATTGTACTAAAGTGTTAACACAATCCTAAGGCGTTTGGTCGGTTTCCCGTATGTCAGTTGTTGATTTCACTTAAAAATAAATCCATTTTGAACAAAATAGAGGCACTTTGAGTGGTGTCGGCCACACCGGGCCTCAGATTGATTCGGGGTTGACTCTTACACGTCAAATTTGACCCATGGATCATTGCCCTTAAGTTTCAACAGAATCCAAATGCGTTTGGTCAGTTTGCCGCATGTCAGTTGTTGATTTCACTTAAAAATAAGTCCATTTTGAACAAAAGAGAGGCACTGTGAGTGGTGTCGGCCACACCGGGCCTCGGATTGATGCGGTGTTACGTCACACATGAGTCATTGATCATTGTGAAAAAGTATCAACGCAATCAGAAGCTGTTAGATCGATTTGGCGTATGTACGAAAAATATTGTCCATTTTAAACTAAATACATACACTTGGAGTGATACCGGTCACACCGCGCCTCTGATTGAGGCGGGGTTGACTCGTACACATCACATTTGACCCATGGATCATTGTCCTTAAGTTTCAATAGAATCCCAATGCGTTTGGTCGGTTTGTCGTATGTCAGTTGTTGATTTCACTTAAAATTAAGTCCATTTTTAACAAAACAGTGACACTGTGAGTGGTGTCGGCCACACCGGGCCTCAGATTGATGCGGTGTTGAATCGTACACGTCACACATGAGTCATTGATTATTTTGAAAAAGTATCAACGCAATCAGAAGCCGTTAGATCGGTTTGGCGTATGTACGTAAAATATTGTCCATTTTAAACTAAATACATACACTTGGAGTGATACCGGTCACACCGTGCCTCTGATTGAGGCGGGGTTGAATCTTACACGTCACATTTTACCCATGTATAGTTGTCCTTAAGTTTTAATAGAATCCCAATGTTTTTGGTCGGTTTGTTGTATGTCAGTTGCTGATTTCACTTAAAATTAAGTCCATTTTTAACAAAACAGTGACACTGTGAGTGGTGTCGGCCACACCGGGCCTCGGATTGATGCGGTGTTGAATCGTACACGTCACACATGAGTCATTGATCATTGTGAAAAAGTATCAATGCAATCAGGAGCTGTTAGATCAGTTTGGCGTATGTACGTAAAATATTGTCCATTTTAAACTAAATACATACACTTGGAGTGATACCGGTCACACCGCGTCTCGGATTGAGGCGGGGTTGAGTCGTACACGTCACATATAACCCATGAATCGTTTTCCTAAAGTGTCAACACAATCCGAAGGCGTTTGGTCGGTTTCCCGTATGTCAGTTGTTGATTTCTCACTTAAAAATAAGTCCATTTTGAACAAAACAGAGGCACTTGGAGTTGTGTCAGCCACAACAGGCCTCAGATTGAGGTGGGGTTGACTCGTACACGTCACATTTGAAGGTGAGTATGCATACATGATAGTTGACCTTCTTAGAGAATGGTTTCTAGAAGAGTATAAAAGACATGAAGCAATGAAGATCATTAGAGTGTTGGAGCAAATGTGGTTGCTACAAACAATGTGGAAATCGGCTTGTGCAAAGCGACTTAAGTTACAACTTGCAGGTATTGTACTCTATTTTTTCTGGAAGGTTTCAGTTTAAATGCATTTTGGAATGATCATTGCTAGCCATTGTCTTTTAGGTTTTTTTGACAACCGAGGGGAAAGGGTGGGGTCTGAAGACATTGTAGGATATGTCGAAGGGTGATTTTGTGTGTGAATATGTTGGAGAAATGTTAACTCCCGCAGTTCTGAAAAGAGTCACTATTTGAAAGAAAGTCACAAGTTTAGATACATCTCAAGATGGTCAGTTTAAAGACATTTTGAGGGACACTACTAAAGACATGCTCAGATATGCACACATCCCCCACTTTTAGATCGTTGTCTACTACAATGATCTTCCAAACAAGATATGCATTAGAACGCTCATGATACATAGAGAAATTCACTGGCCACCTTCGAGAATGATCTGAAGCACAAACCATGACAGCATTATGTTTTTAACTTCAGCACCTCAATTGAGAATGTGACACCTTTCAGGACTTGGCGCCATTGTATATCGTTTCGTCCACTGAATGGGTCTATCCTTTTATTTAATTTTTTTAACTTCAGTCAAATATTCTAGAAAGATGTCGCGGCAGATCCTTCACCATTTTGTTTTGCTGAACATCTCATTACATTGTTAAAAAAAAGCAGGGTGTCTTGCATGGGCAATACATTCCTGTATTGAAGATGATGCACTCCCATTTTAATGGACTAGGTTTACTCCATAATCTCATACATAACATCTCATGAGACAATAGATTTAACCAATGAATTGGAGTCCTATCTGGGTACAACCATCATACGATTTTCATGATTATGTGTTCCACAATAATTAAATCAATCATTAGGCTTAAACAAAATAATTAACCATGTGGGTTCGAATAAATGGGAGTGCATCATCTTCAATACAAGAACGTATTGCCCATGCAAGACACCTTGCTTTTTTTTAACAATGTAATGAGATGTTCAGCAAAACAAAATGGTGAAGGATCTGCCGCAACATCTTTCTAGAATATTTGACTGAAGTTAAAAAAATTAAATAAAAGGATAGACCCATTCAGTGGACGAAACGACATACAATGGCGCCAAGTCCTGAAAGGTGTCACATTCTCAATTGAGGTGCTGAAGTTAAAAACATAATGCTGTCATGGTTTGTGCTTCAGATCATTCTCGAAGGTGGCTAGTGAATTTCTCTATGTATCATGAGTCATTGATCATTGTGAAAAAGTATCAACGCAATCAGAAGCCGTTAGATCGGTTTGGCGTATGTACATAAAATATTGTCCATTTTAAACTAAATACATACACTTGGAGTGATACCGGTCACACCGCGCCTCTGATTGAGGTGGGGTTGACTCGTACACGTCACATTTGACCCATGGATCATTTTCCTTAAGTTTTAATAGAATCCTAATGCGTTTGGTCGGTTTGTCGTATGTCAGTTGTTGATTTCACTTAAAATTAAGTCCATTTTTAACAAAACAGTGACACTGTGAGTGGTGTCGGCCACACCGGGCCTCAGATTGATGCGGTGTTGAATCGTACACGTCACACATGAGTCATTGATTTTTGTGAAAAAGTATCAACGCAATTAGAAGCCGTTAGATCGGTTTGGCGTATGTGCGTAAAATATTGTCCATTTTAAACTAAATACATACACTTGGAGTGATACCGGTCACACCGCGCCTCTGATTGAGGAGGGGTTGAATCTTACACGTCACATTTGACCCATGGATAGTTGTCCTTAAGTTTCAATAGAATCCCAATGTGTTTGGTCGGTTTTCCGTATGTCAGTTGTTGATTTCACTTAAAATTAAGTCCATTTTTAACAAAACAGTGACACTGTGAGTGGTGTCGGCCACACCGGGCCTCGGATTGATGCGGTGTTGAATCGTACACATCACACATGAGTCATTGATCATTGTGAAAAAGTATCAATGCAATCAGAAGCCGTTAGATCAGTTTGGCGTATGTACGTAAAATATTGTCCATTTTAAACTAAATACATACACTTGGAGTGATACCGGTCACACACAAAATCACCCTTCGACATATCCTACAATGTCGTCAGACCCCACCCTTTCCCCTCGGCTGTCAAAATCACCCTTCGACTATCTGGTTATGATTTTTGACAGCCGAGGGGAAAGGGTGGGGTCTCAATCCGAGGCACGGTGTGACCGGTATCACTCCAAGTGTATGTATTTAGTTTAAAATGGACAATATTTTACGTACATACGCCAAATCGATCTAACGGCTTCTGATTGCGTTGATACTTTTTCACAATGATCAATGACTCATGTGTGACGTGTACGATTCAACACCGCATCAATCCGAGGCCCGGTGTGGCCGACACCACTCACAGTGTCACTGTTTTGTTAAAAATGGACTTAATTTTAAGTGAAATCAACAACTGACCATCTCGAGATGTATCTAAATTTGTGACTTTCTTTTAAATAGTGACTCTTTTCAGAACTGCGTGATATGAAGGTATTTTGGAGATTTTACTGGTTCATGCATGATATGAAGGTATTTTGGAGATTTTACTGGTTTTTTTGTCCAAAGGCCAAAGAAATGTGGTCCATCATTCTTGCATGTTACTCGTACACGTCAACATTCTTGCATGTTGCTGGTGCATATCATCTGTTAAAATGGAAAAATGACTCATTGGAGAAAGAATGTTTTATTTAATAACAATTACAATTTTGCTACGAACATTTACATACAACAATATTTCATCTTTTGATCCCCTTAACCCCTCTCAAAAATGACCACCAATTGTACATGTCCCCAAGTCAGATCATCATTGTATTTGTGTACAATCTGTCATCAGATATGCGGCCCACTCGTTTCTGAACACATCTATATCGTCTTGTGAGTATGAGGCTTTTCGGCAGTCATAGTAGTACTGCAAAATAAAAAAATAAAGAATTAATAAATAACTTAAACGAACTAGTAATTGTTTTTGAAAATACCTCTTTAGGGATGCTAGTTTGCTGATGAAAAACGATCTCTTTCATAAATTTACAAACATAATAACCGCAATCATTATCGTTTGTTTGTTTTGGACACTGCAAAAAAATTGATCATTAGGAGAATAAATAACTTGTGTTGAGGTGTGTTTGGATAGTGAAATTTTATTATATATACCCTGATATTTGTCCAGACGTAGTACTTGCTCGGCTCCTTATGCTTAGCCCATGTCCTCATACCATGATTTAGACGATATTGGTACACCGCCCTATCATAACAGAATCCTCAGTAAAAGATAATATATATTATATAAATTGATGTTTAGACCTAAAACGTAAGATGTAGTGTCTTACAGATTCACAAACTCCATCATGTATGGTCGGTTTGATGGATATCCTAGCTTTGAATCCAGAAAATAAATCTTCGGAGTATCCAAGTTCACCGCAATTAGCAACCAATGTTGCCTAAAAACACAAAAAGGAATAAGTAATAAAAAAAGTGAAAATATAATTGATATGCTTTAATCATAGAGTATTACCCCTGCATGGTTGGTATTAGGAAAAGTCTGTCATCTGTAATCTTGCGTTCAAATGTTTTCAGCAAGTCCTTCACTATTGCATCCCTTTTTGATGACTCTATTTTTGTTTGGTGTGTTGATGTGATATGAGGACTAACCAGTCCAAATCTTGGCTCATGGGAAAATCCCTTCAACTGTTTTTCATAAATGCGTCTGTCAATAATATAAAATGAATTTAGTCATAATTTTCACATTAGATCAGCTTTTAGAAAATCAATTCATGGAAACATACCTCATATATACATTTACAACAGTGACGCCTAACCAACCGTTTTCAAGGATTTCATTTACATTTTCAGCAGCAACGAAATCTTGACTTTCCTCTCTGTATATATTATCTTCGAAAATCACTATATGACTATTACCATCTTTTAGCTTCGTATCCACATGAGTCTTAAATGCTAGTAAATGTGGAAAGAGAACAGGTGGTGTTATTGTTCTTTCAGTAGCTCCTTGGGATCGATTGGTCGATCCTTTAGATGGTTTCGAGCCGATGTTAGTCACCGCCTTTCCTTTCTCCGTCTATAACAACAATCATTGATTCAGACACTCTTTTCATTAATTGTTAAGGGTTTAGCTTGAAAATAAAAGGAAATAAATACCTCTTTGTCTGCATGTACTCTTACAAGTTGTGCCGGCCATGCAATGAATGTCCCAATAGCCTTTTCAACCCTATGAATATCATCGTCATCAAGTGGAATAGGTAGCATTGCATTTGGCTCATGAGCTACAGTAATCGTCACTTTCAGATGATCTTTTGAAAGTGGTCTATTATGCAGTGTGGCATCTGGGATATTGAACACTGTAGCCCTCGCTACAAGGTGATAGGTGGGTGTTGACAGATATAAATCACAATCATTATCACCCTGTAGAAGATCAGTACAGATAAATTATCAGTGTTTGTCTGATTCATATTTCATGGGAACCGTTATTAGAATATTGATTACCACGGCTAAGACATTTTTTTTAGGTGAATGGCTCACCTCAAAGCTGGTGGGGGGTGGGGCAGGATGTTCATGCGGTGGTTGTTCCTGAGTTGTGTCCTCCCTTTGCTTCCCACCCATAAAAGTTGCTAGCAACTCTCCCTGCCATTGCAATTGTTCTTCAAGGGTTGCTATTTTTTCGCTCATTTGTTCCAATTTTTTCTCTGTATCATCTATTTTTTTCTTCTTCTCAAAATATACTCGGGGTGTCAGCCCAAACCCTGCACCTCTGACACGACCGTATTTTTCTGGCTGCTTCAAAGCCGTCGATAATAGGTCTGTATCAGCTACAGGAGTAGCTGATTCCTGTGACTGTCAGATATAGGAAAAAAACTAATTATTTTTATGTAATAGCAATTTTAAACAAATCTTTTTATCATCGTGTAATACTTACACATATTTCCCACACTTTTTGTGTGTTCTCATCTATTAACTCCCCTTCTTTGTTCACACGTGCCTCCTTCCATAGCACATGACGTGGGATAGAAGTGCATTTGGTTTTAGATTCATCAATCTACATATAAACATAGAAAGATAATTATGATGTTGTTTATTGGCACCTAACAATATTACTGTAAATTTACAATACGTACCATTTTCTTTTCTAATGAAGTGTACCCCATCCTTGCTTTACGATAGGGGTATGTTGGATTTGATGCACGTTCCTTATTTTCAGTACAGAGTTTCTGTTTCATAAATGAAATATTGACAATCAAAGTGATGAATACAGGTATCCTCAAACAACGTATTATCACTCACAATGTACCCGAAACTTCTCATCCCCACGAAGGCCAATAAATGCATCCCATGCTTCTTGGGATATCAGGTGCGCATAGACAATGGGTGGGTGCGGGTTTATTTTACCTTTAGAATCTTTCAGGTGACATCTTGTTAAAATAGTACGAAAACCTCGATGAATCTTTCCTGCAAGCCTTAGTACATAATCCTTGTGTGAGTCGTCTACTATAAATGTACTCTGCAAGAGATTGAGAAGAGTAAGACACTGTTTCATCATTTTATTTGCTAGTTAATTAAAGAAATAAATTCATAATGTTACCGTAATTTCTTCCCAGATCACAGCCTTCAACCCGGACACAACATGGTGCCATGAATCTATGTCAATCGGCACGCGTTGCCGAGTGAAAACTCCAATGTAACTGCTAAACATAGCCTTATTGGGATTCACATGTTGGCCTCGTGCATTCCATCCGACTTCAAATTTGATGCCTTTGCTTTTCGCCTTAAGAATTTTGGCTAACACTGTCAAACTACGACGCACCTGTGATTTCTGCGACGTCGGTCCTTCATTCCCGACCATTTCATCGATATCAACATCATCTATATGTTCATCTACTATGATATCAACGGCATTTGCTGATGGTTGTTGGACCTCAACACTAAGAGAAGGAGCCGCAACAGCAAGAGCAGCAGCAGGAGCAGTAGGAGCACCAGGAGCCGCAGTAGTAAGAGCAGCAGCAGGAGCAGTAGGAGCACCAGGAGCCACAACAGGAGCAGTAGGAGCACCAGGAGCCACAGCAGGAGGAGTAGTAGGAGCACCAGGAGCCGCAGCAGTAAGAGCAGCAGCAGGAGCAGTAGGAGCACCAGGAGCCACAGCAGGAGGAGGAGTAGGAGCCACAGCAGTAGGAGCAGCAGGAGCCGCATCAGGAGCAACAGTAGCAGCAGAATGAGCTGCAGGAGCAGCAGCAGCCGCAACAGCAGCTGCTTGAGAGACTTGTTCAGTCTCAAGGTTAGGAGCACCAGAATGTGCAGATGTCATTATCTGCAAAAGTGGTTGAACAGTTCATTCAAATTACATAAATTCTGTAATGATAAGATAATAACATGAGATAACAAGATCTATATTACAAACAAAATATAACCTGTTTACTGAACTCTCTTTCTTTTTTTCAAAGGTTGAAGAGATTTGACACCTCTATCGACAATCCAAATCCCTTCATTGTGGTCTCCTCTAACATACAAAACATCATCTGCATTGGGACCGCTCCGAATTGATTGTGACGTACCACTAAAAGGATCGTCCTCAACGGAATTTTCATCGGAACCCTCAATAGTTTTGGACGATAACAGAACAATCGACCACTTTCGGTTTGCGGGATCTGGAACATAAAAAACTTGTACCGCTTGTGATGCCATTATAAACTGTTCGTCTTTGTACCCTTCTTTACTAAAATCAACTTTCACAAATCCTCATTCATCTATTTTAACACCACTATTGTTATCAATCTATTTGCATTGAAAAATCGGCAATTGAAATGTCGTATAATCCAACTCCCATATTAGTTTGATAATGCCAAAGTATGACATATTTGCATAAATTGGATTTCTATCCTTACTACCAGAAACATGCATCGCTTCATCCACTAGTGTAACTCCACTATTTTGCATGGTACTCTCTTCATCATGTTCATCCGTATAGAATGTATAACCATTAATTACATACCCACTGTAAGATAATACATACACACTTGGTCCAGCGGCTAGCCATCGAAGTCGTTCTGAAATTGAATTCGGATTTTCATCCAACTGCTTAAAAATATGGTCCTGAAACCATCCTATAAACTGGTGATTATGTGTATCTGCTAACCATTTTTCAGCCCTCGATGGATTCAACTGCCTAAGAATTTCTTTGTGAGTTTCAATATATGGAGCAACCTCCCAACTGTTATGCAAAACATAAAGATGAGCCTGCTCCCGATCTGTAATACTGATTGTTACAACTTCTCTTCCAGAAATTCTCTCACCCTCAATGCGTCCAGTGTGACGAGATTTCGGGAGACCAATGCTTTCCACATCAGATAGGTATTCAATACAAAATTCAATGGCTTCCTCAACAATATATCGCTCCACTATACAACCCTCTGGCCGAATTCGATTTTTGACATATCCTTTCAAAATCTTCATATACCGTTCAACAGGATACATCCATCTATAGTGAACAGGACCACAAAGTCGAATCTCTCTCACCAAGTGAATCATCAAATGAACCATCATATCAAAGAATGTTGGCGGGAAGAACATTTCTAATTCACATAATATGATGACAATTTCTTTTTCCATAGCTGGCAATTTCCCCAGGTCTAAAACTTTGCTACATATAGCTTTGAAAAATAACAAAGTTTGGTT
The DNA here is from genome assembly GCA_963277665.1 of Viscum album. Taxonomy (NCBI): domain Eukaryota; kingdom Viridiplantae; phylum Streptophyta; class Magnoliopsida; order Santalales; family Viscaceae; genus Viscum; species Viscum album. The sequence goes on along the minus strand of OY728142.1, from coordinate 1,134,454,067 downwards.
AACGTATGACGAACATTCTTGGGTAAAATGCAACGTAAAGCTATAGGAATTAGATCTTGCATCAAAACATGGCAATCATGTGATTTCAAACCTTTTAACTTCAAATCATTCATTGACACAATGTTCTTGATATTTGATGAGTACCCCTCTGGAACCTTTACATCATTAAAGAAGTTGCAAAACTGATATTTCTCTGCCCTAGAAAGAGTATAAACAGCAGGAGGAAGAAACATTCGATTTTCACCTTTCACGGGAGCCAACTCTTCTCGTATTCCCATGTCAACCATTTCCAACCTTGCCTTAATTCCATCTTTTGTTTTTCCAGGGGCATTTAGCAACGTTCCAATAACACTATCACATACATTTTTTTCCACATGCATCACATCAAGAAAATGTCTGACGTACAAACAATTCCAGTATGGTAATTCAAAAAAAACTGATCTCTTTTTCCAACCGATTTTCGTAAGGTTTTTCGAAAATGGTTTACCAAAAACAGTGTTCATATCTTTTACTTTCTCAAACAGCTGATCACCTGTTAGTGGATACGGTGTTGTGTGTTTTTCTGAACTTCCATTGAATGATGTCGTCCAAGATCGGTACTTATGCCGACGAGGTAGAAATCTACGATGTCCTAGAAACACAGATTTCGATGAATGTTTCAACCTAATTGATTCTGTATCTTCTTCGCACACGGGACACCCTTGAGTTCCTTTAATGCTATAGCCTGACAAATTTCCATAAGCAGGGAAATCATTTATTGTTCCATACAACATCGCTCTCAACGTGAAGTATTCACTTTTATAAGCATCATACAACATTACACCTGAGTCCCACAATAACTTCAAATCCTCGATCAAAGGAGTCAGATAAACATCAATATCGTTACCTGGTTGTTTTGGTCCTGATATAAGCATAGATAACATGATGAATTTTCGCTTCATGCATAACCAGGGTGGCAAGTTATAATTTAGCAACATAACAGGCCATGTACTATGAGTGCTGGTTTGAAAACCAAAAGGATTCACTCCATCTGTAGATAACGCAAGACGAAGGTTTCTCGGCTCTTTTCCAAATTCAGGATACTCATGATCAATTTTCTTCCATTGAGGAGAGTCGGCCGGATGACGTAATAACCCATCTTTATTTCTTTTATCTGCATGCCACGACAATTGTCTTGCAGTTTCTTTACTTCCATATAAACGCCTAAACCTTGGAATGATTGGAAAGTACCATACAACTTTCGTAGGATTGGATTTATCTTTCTTGTATCGAGAAGCACCACACTTTGGGCATTCTGTAAGTGATTTGTTCTCCTTTCGAAACAATATACAGTCTTTCGGGCAGGCATGTATTCTTTCAGAAATCATTCCCATCGAGCGTAGCATTCGTCTAGCTTCATATGTCCGGCTTGGGAGCTCATTATCTTCCGGGAGCATGTCATTCAAGAGAGCAAGTAGTTCCGTAAAACTGACATCACTCCATCCATTGCCTGCTTTCAATTTATACAACTTTAGTACAGCTGACAATGTTGTATACTTAGTGCAAGCAGCATACAATGGCGTCTTTGCACAACTCTTTAACTTCTCAAACAATTTTGGGAAATCACGGGGTTCATCTTGAATTGTCTTTGTCATTTCCTCAATACGATCTTCATCATCATTGACATCTGTAATCACATCCTCCATACGGTCTTATTCATTATCTATATTTGTATTCATATCTGACGATCCATAAAACGCAGTTTTATCCCAGCCAATAGCTACATTCGCTTTTTCTCCGTGTTTATTCCAACATTTATAACTCTGATCTATTCCGTGACATATCAAATGTTATTCCAACTCCTCTGGAGTAAGTAGTCTAGAATAACAACAACGTAAACACGGACAAAGGATTTGAGAAGGATCCTTTGTGTGATCCTTTGCAAACTTGATGAACTCTTTCACTCCGTTCTCGTACTCTATTGTTAAACGATTAGAATCCATCCAATCTTTATTCATCTTCATCCTATTTGAATCTCAAATATTAGTATTTATGGTTCAAGTACACAAAAGAAGACTTCCAAATACAGTAGAAGGGAACCACTTCCTTGGAAGGAGATCAAGTAGTCTAACCTATAATCAAGATTCATAAAAAAGAATATTAGATTCACTAAAAAGATGATTATCTATCACTCTATAAGGAGGATATAACAGGAGATAGAGGATTTCCAATCGATGAGAGATACCTTTATCAGAGAGAAACCAAACGCATCCACTAGAGCTTCTATCTGATTTGTATAGGCACTCAGGATACAAAAACTATATTTAAAATGCATGTGAGATAAAGAACGAATAATTAAAATAAATAATCCATTATACAATTTAAAATTCATTATCATCTCTATTATGATTTGTATAGGCACTCAGGATTCATTCTAGTAGTGGTACAGGTTCCCCCATTAATCATGAGTGATAGAGGGAATAGTAGTTTTTGGATTACCTTTCTTGTTTTATACAATTTATGAAGAAATGACAAGGGTTGGAAGTGCCGAGTGTGTTTGACTTGAAAATAGAGGTTCAGTTGCAACACCCTCTGATGTTTTCTGGAGAGGGTGGACCCCAAGGTAGATAAGTTCTAAATTTAGTTCATCTAGAATATTCTAGATAACTTTTCTACTCCTTAGTAGAATAGGGTAGAGTTGGTAGCGTATATGTTATGGGGTCCAACAATGATCTACTGTGATATTTAGTCTTGGGATGAGCATATGGAGGGAATGACTTGGAAGAAAATCTAGGTTATGTTCATGGAGCACTTTTAACCTACGACATCGAGGAAATGAAAATATGAATATTTAATATGTTTGACATAATTATGTTTGATAATGATAGATTATGTTAGATTCTTCACATACCAGTAATGTTTTTATCTAATGTTGATAGGAGATAAGGTATCTATGAAAAAAAAATTAGGATGGACTTAGATGTGAGATTAAGTCCCAGGTAAATATATTTTTTATGAGGTTTGTTGAGGTGGTGGATCAGGTTCTCATTTCCAAGGGGAACCTAAAGGAGACTTGTAGTGATGGTAGGGCGATTTCAATTGAATGATCTAGTGGTACATATTACGATAGTAGGATTCACCATTATGATATCTTCCACTAGGGTGGTGGTGGATAGAGTATCTATGTGAGAGGATTTTTCTCTTAGAGAGGTTTTTAGTCATCTTCAATCAATGAGGTAGGTCTAGTCACATGTTAGGCCTATGACTTTGACCACTAGTGAAGTGTCAATCATGTATCATGATGGTTCATATATATAGGTTCTACATGAACACTTGTAATATGGGTAGTGATGGATGATCTATATTGGTACAGAGCACCGAATAGGGGAACCTAAAGGAGACTTGTAATAGGGGATCCTCTCATTATTTTATATCTTATCTCTTGGTAAATGGTTTCTGTTTTGTGTTAGAGTACTTTTGTGGGATCATGTTGGTCAACACACCATTGGGGGTGTGATTAGAAGGCATCTGTCTTCGTAAGGGATGTTCCCTCATGGTTTGTGAGTATTGTTTCATTTTGGATTTATACATGCTTGATATGATATGTATTGAATAGATAGTGATGATGTAATTTTTGGTATTTAATAAATATCACATTGATTGTTACCGTAGATGAGTGACTGTCATGCCTCATAAGGGTAGAGCCCATGTCTTTTATCGAGACTGGGATATCTTGGTAGACCATGTAGGACCAGTTCTTCCACAACTAGGTGAGAACATAGACCAGTTTACGAATATTTTTCTTGATGATAATGGATTGAAACAAGAAATATTTCCCCCAGTAGTAGACTGGTTCTAGGATGTGTTTCATGAGAATTGATCATGGCTACCACCTAAAAGAGACTTTGAGTTCATGATTGAGCTGATGCGTGGAGTTGAGCCATTTTATATAACGCCTTTCAGAATGAAACAAGAATAGATTCAGGAACATAAAACTCAATGAGAGGAGTTAGATTATGAAGGGTGCATCTGCTCGAGTATGTCACCTTGGGGATCTCATGTTTTATTTTCCAAGAAGGATGACAGAACATTACATATGTGTTTCTATTAATAGAATATGAATCAGATGAAAATTAAGAACAGATATCCACTTCTTTGTATTTTTGATCTATTTGACCAGTTGAGGGGTTCCATATTGTTCTCTAAGATTGATCTAAGGTTTGTTTATCATCATTTGAGGTTGAGAAATTCTGATATACTATAAACTAATTTTGAAATCATGTATAGTTTTTATGAATTCTTCATAATAAAATTTGTGTTGACGAATTCCCCATGGCATTTATTCTCTTGATGAGTTGAATATTTCACTTGTACCTAGACCAGATTGTAGTTGTTTTATGGATGACATATTGGTGTAATACCAAAATAATGATGATCATTCCCAACATCTGGACATCATCATGAGTACACTTAGAGAGAATCAGCTATACACAATCTATCTATATGAAAACATATACATCTTCTTCATAGATTGTTACCTTAAGGCGGCGGCCGAGGGCGTTGCGGGTTGCGGAAGGCGGCCGCGGAGGGCGACCGAGGGCGGCCGAGTGAGGCGGAGGGCGACGGAGGCGGCGGAGAGCGGCCGAGGGCGGCGGAGGGCGGCCGAGGGCGGCAGAGAACGGCGGCCGAGGGCGTTGCGGGCAGCCGAGGGCCGCAGGCGGTGGAGGTCGGCCGAGGGTGTTGCGGGCGGCGGAGGACGGCGAGTGTACCGAGGGCGGAAAGCTCCGGCGAAGCGAACACAGCAGCGGTATTCGGGAGAAGAGTAGCAGGGTTACGGTTCCGCGAGGGCTTTAGCTGCGATAAAACGAGGGCACTGTGCGACCGACTTTATAAAAAAGTCGACTAAGGTTTTATCAGCGCTAAAAAGGCGCTGATAAAGGCTACCATTATCAGCGCTAAAATTATAGCGCTGATAAAATCTAGCTTTATCAGCGCTTTTCTAGCGCTGATAATATTATGATTTATCAGCGCTAGAAAAGCACTGATAAAGATTCCCCGTATCAGCGCTACAATTATAGCGCTGATACCGGGTCTCTTTATCAGCGCTTTTTTAGCGCTGATAAAGATAATTTTTATCAGCGCTTTTTGAGCGCTGATAAAGGATACCCTATATCAGCACTGAAATTTGAGCGCTGATAGAGGTGTTCTGTATCAGCACTTTTTTAGCGCTTATATAGGCGAACTTTTATCAGCGCTCAAAAAGCGCTGATAAAGACCAACTGTATCAGCGCTGATACAGATCATATTTATCAGCGCTTTTCTAGCGCTGATAAATATTACTATTATCAGCGCTAAGAAAGCGCTGATAAACATTAGCTTTTTCAGCGCTGTAATGTTAGCGCTGATATAGGGTATCCTTTATCAGCGGTTTTGCTTAGCGCTGTTATAAGGGCGCGCTTCCCTTGCCCGTTTTTGTAGTAGTGCCTAGAGAACTGACATCGCTCACAAGTATAAGTAACTGCCCAGAGAGCTCATACTTAGGAAGCCAAAGTATCACTCTCGACGTGTCAAGTAGATCCAATCGATCACAGCGATTCCATCCATGGGATCCTTAATTCAGGACCCATGATCTTTCTCGTCCTGTAGCAAGTGATTCATATCAATAAGCACATGGCACAAGGCAAGCACTCAAATAATTTCCTACCAATAAATAAACATCTCATGCCCAAAATCTAAAAAGATATCCATGTATCACAATTTCAATAAGAAGGATGCATAAGGAATCCAGCACATCTAATAGCTCTATGCTAGAAGATATGATCACTAGGCAACATGCATTAAGCATAAGTAATGGAACTCAAGCATAAGAACATGGTATTAACATATCTCATTCACATGTCAACAATGACATCTCAATACCTCAAGCTATCAAGCTTGGGAAAGCATAGAATACAATTCAAACTAATAAAAAGGATTAAGAAATAAGCATTAAATGGGGGAAAGGCTCATGGCACAAGGCATAACATAAATGTGAGCAAATCGTAAGGCATGAAGCATGGTATTTATCCAATGAATGTGAACAATTAAGCATAAGCAATTGAATTATAAGGTATGAGGCACCAAGCTTAAGACCAACCTTACGGTTCACCATTTATCTTAATCCATTTTTTAAGTTTAAAGCATTAAGACAAGGGCCACATTCATGGCTGGCCATTATCATAATTCAAATCATAATCAAAGGCACTTAATCAAAATGTCACTCACATAAAGTAAACAACCATTTAAGGCATATGAAAAATAGGTCATTCAAGGCGGGCACACCCAAAGGGGTGGCCAACGACGAGGTGAACAACACTCGGATGGGTTTCATTGTAAGTTAAGGTCACACAAGGCATGACAAACCACTTTAAATAATTTATTTAACAAAAACAAAGCCTCGCCGGAAAATTTTGGTGAGCGGTACAACAACGCGACACTTAAAACGTGACGAAATGACGGGAAGAGTACAAACCCCCTACCTTGATGTAGTAGTGCTCCACTCATCCGTTATCGGGCATTGATTCAACCTAAAATGAAAGAAATCAAAGAATTTATCAAAAGCCCTAAAAATAGGGAAAAATCTGTCACACAAAAATAGCATAACAGATGGATGAGGAAACTAGAAATCGATGGGTATGGAAGGTAGAGCTTATTGAGGGATTTCGGTAGCTTCTAACGGCAAAGGATTTGAGTGTCGGATGAAGGAGATACCTCAAAACCCCATGAGTGAGATGAAGAGAAGAAGTCCACGTGTGGAGGGAGAGGAGAAATATGCTTGAGGGGGAATGAGAGAAAGATGGGTGAGCTTAAATCCGTAAAGGAGTGCAATTTGGACATTTCACCCATTTTTATCATGCGCATAGTTTGAGCGCACGGTTAGGCGTATGGTTTGACTAACCATGCGAAAACCATGCGAAACCGCACTATCTTGAATTGTAGATGCCCCGTATAGTTTTGCACCATGGGTCACACGATTTTAGACAAACTATGCGGCCTAGTCTATCTTCTCCCATTTCGGGCTCTGGGCTTCGAACAAGCCCCAGACGCACCTGTGAACACCTTTAACCTCTTAGGCATCATTATTAGGGTCGTTTTAAGGAACTAAACCAAAAATTAAACAGTTCGTACCTTTGGATAATGTCAGGGCGTTACATAACTTGTCATCACTCTTAGAATTGGTACTTGAATTAGAATTTAAGTAAACTAGTGAGTGACTTCATATAGAAGACATGACATTTTCAACGATGATTGGATCTGTGTTCCCTTGATTCTTAGTGTGTATTTGAACTTATACAAGACCTCCTGTGATCATTCCTTGAAAAGTCTAACCCACCTCATAATCTTTTTTTTCTCTGTAATTTTGTCTTAACATGCTTCATTTTGAGATGAGTGTGAAAATCGTATTTTATGTTTTACAAAGACAGAAGACATGGAGTTGTTTGAGGAAAAACAACATCTTAAATGTAGGGGAATTTCACGTGGCCTTAATTTCATGTATTTTTTCACATCACTTTTGTATTCAAACAATGTTTTTAATGTTAAAATATGCCTTATTTTAGTTTATTTATTTGTTGTTGTTAACTTACATTTAATTCGATGAATTATTGAAATTAATGTTTATTTTATGTTTTTATGATTAATTTTTAATGTTTTGAGTTTTGTGTTCTTTATTTAATATTGAAGTTTCTTTTAAAATAATAATTTTAACTGTCTCTATTTAATTTCATTTGTTTTTGTTTTTAATTATGTTGGTCGGAGTGGACACTCAAGAGGGGGGGGTGAATTGAGTTCCAATTAAAATTTCTGTTAAAAACAATTTCTGTTAAAATCCCCCAATTTCAAAAACAAATTAAACTGTAGTGAATTTATATAGATTATGAAGGTTCAATTAGTTTCTCAAAGATTGATTAATTCTCAGTTAACTTAATCTTATGATTAAATTAACTTTTGAAACTAACTTACTGATTTATAACAAATATAAACACTTGCTAATTTAATTATCAAAGTAGCTTTGAAGATAGATTATATTTCAAAGTAATAGCAGCGGAAAATGAAATAAATATGTAGTATGGATATAGAGTAAAACTTCAAACACAGAGAATTAACCAAGAGGTTCAGTCTCAAGCCGAGACTTAGTCCTCTTCCACTTGGTGATCACCTGCCACCAAGCAATTTTATAAAAAGGATTGATACACAGCCTGTATCGGGCTTTACAACAGTTTTCACAAACTGTCCAGGTTTGACAACCTCTGCCACAGTTATACGTGGGAAAACAAATGACCAAGCCACACCAGGCTTCTTCCACAGTTATACGTGGGTAACAATTGTAAAAAGGTTTGGGATAGGGATTTTCAGTATCCCTCCGTTTAAGCACAGGAGACAGTGTGTGTAATACAAACACACTGCTCACAAATGTAAAACACTTAAACACAGTAGAGCAAGAGATAGAAAGAAGAAGGTTTAGAGTGCTCTATAGTGTTGGCAGATCAGTTCTGGACTCGTAGGAATGAGTGACTTGAAGCTTTGGTCCTTTTTCTGTAAGTTGACACTAAAACAGAGTGTCGGGATTTTCAGACTTCCAGATGTTCAAGTGATCAGCTTCTTTGAGTTTGAGTGCTTCACAGCATGGCTTTTAGGAGACGCTTCTTTCAGTCGGTTCACTGAGACTCTTTTGTTCTTCAGAATGAATGCTCGAGAGTTCTTCCTCTTTTTTGTGTATATGCGTATCTCCTTCTCAGTTGTAGATGTTAGACTCAGTGTAACTGTTCCATTCATATGTATGTTCTTGAATGCTTCTCTCTTCTTTTTATACTCCTCCATATATTCCCTTTTTGTTCACCCGAGGCCGACAAGATAGATAGTCTGGAGTTGCACGTGCGATCTTCCTCGTACATTGTATTATTTCTTGATATGTCTGCAAATATCAATAAATAATGTTAGATGTATTCATCTTGATAGACATGACCGTTAGATTAGTATTAATCAAATTGGTAAAGAAAAAGTAGAAATATAATAATAATAAACTGGTCGAGAAAGTATGTCACTATGGACTTCAACTCTGGTCTTCCAACTGTGGACTTCCAACTGTGGACTTCCAACTGTGGACTTCCTTCTGACTGCTGATTTCAAACAGAAGGCTTGCTGTCTGTAGGCTTGCAATGGTAGCTTTTACTCCATGTAACTGTAGCCTTTCTAACTGTAGACTTGTAACATCAAATTTGTAGAGCTGTAGCCTTTGTCAACTGTAGACTTCGATCATCTGTAGACTTAGTAGACAGAAGCTGTCTAACTGTAACCTTGACTGTAGACTTATGACTGTAGGCTTATGACTGTAAACTTGAGCAGAGAAAACTTTGAGCAGAAGTCTTGTAACTGTAAGCTTGTATTAGTCTTCGACTGTAACCTTGTAACTGTGAACTCAGTGCAACAGTAACTTAAGGTGACAGTTAACTGTAACTGTGACTTTGAAAATAAAACTCTGACTGTTGGCTAACAATACCAAACTTATGTAAATACTACTGTAAGCTGTTATAGTAAGGTTATGAGAGTAAGAATATGAACTGTTTAGAATAAAATACATTTAAGCATAGAATAATAAGATTAATGCAAAGGTTTAATACATCATAATCAATGTTTAAGCATGATTTGGGATTATCAAAACAGGTGATTCCAACAATCTCCCCCTTTTTGATAATCACAAATTATGTCAGTATGAAATATAGAAGTATCAGAGAGAAGTGTGCAGAACACAGTATTGGCAATATGAGCACAAAAATTAGGTATAATCCGCAAGGATTTCTCCTCTTTGTATAGTTTCATTTCTCCCTTGAGTTTCCCTATTTCTCCCCATTTCTCCCCCTATCTATTTCTCTTTATTTCTCCCCCTTTGTGATTAACAAAAAGAAAGACAGAGAGAGAGAAGATAAACATTGTATTAATAAGGAGTACAATACATGACCAAAAATGTGAATACATGATCCCTATCAAAAAAACATAGACAGACTCAATCCTCTTCATCTGGAGGTAAGGGATCTTTTCCTTTGGAGGAAGAAGATGGAGCAGGAGGTGAAGGATCAACAGGCTGAGGAATGGCAGCAGGAATGTCTGGAGGGGCAGCAACAGAGGCTCCTGAAGGCCGGTAGTGAGTAGCTTGCCGAGGGATCAGTGGTCTAAGGCTTCTGAGGGCATCAGCAGGAGACATTATGGAAGAACCACTGGGGTTGGAGACTGGTAGGGCAGGAGGAACTATAACAGGTGTGCAGTCCACATGAAGAAAAGGTAGGAGCAGATTCCTGAAATCCATGATAATGTTTCCTCCTCTGTCCATGGCAGATAAGAAGTCATCTTTGTTTTCCAAGAATTTATCCAAAGCCGGGGTCAACTCTCGTAGCTTGCTAACTTTTTCTTTGAAAGCTTGAGTTACAGGAGGCAGCTTCATAGTTTCTAGCATGAGCTTGAAGTGATTGTTCAACTGATGCTTGGTGAAAATCCGATCAAAGTAATAATCCACTTTACTTTTGATGGCCTCCTGAGAAGCAGTAGCAGCCTGCAGGTGCTCACGAACAAAGCCACTGACTTCTCTTGTAGTAGCAAGAATCTGAAGATCTGATGTGTCATTTGCACGGGCCTGAGTAAGCTCTTCTCTGAGCAGGCTTCTAAACTGCTCAAGGTCCACAGGAGAGCTAGATGAAGGAAGGGACTTGACTGAGAATGCCACTGTCTCCTTGAAAGACTGAGTCAGATTTCCAATCACCTTCTGAATGACAGCATCCTGATTGCTAAAGTGTTCTTTTACTGATTTCTTGAAAGCCTCAAATACTTCCACAAACTGCTTGACCACTTCTTTGATGTATCGAATCTCACTGGCCACTTGTGTCTGAGAACTGCTCAGGGCAGTTAAAGAAGCAACTGATTGTCTGAGGGCCACTACTGCTCCAGTCCAGCTTTCAATTTGGGTGTGGCACACTTTCATTTCATCCATCACTTCTTTTATTGGACTTCCCACAACACATCCCAGAGATAGTTCTAAGGATTGTTCTACATTTTTCAGCTCATCAAAAAGACTGGTTTTCAATTCAGCAACAGACTGTCTGATGGTCTCCTTCATTTCATTCTTTAAGGATTCAAGGTCTTCCTTGGTGGCCAATTTCTCAGTTTCTAACACTGGAGAGCTGTTAGATAGGATGACTGGATTTCTTGGTGGTTGGTTTTCCTCATCTGAATCCTCATAATTGAGTCCTAACACCATGTATCCTGGATCTGAGGTCCATCCTTCTATATCATACAGTACAGAGACTGAACCAACACGCTCCCCCTCACTTGGAGGTCTTTCCTGAGCACTTTCTACTATCTGCTCAACTCTGGGTAACTCTAGGTTCTCTTCTGTAGCTCTAGCAGGTTCCATACTTGCTTCCTCTGTAGGTTCAGTAGAGAGGTTAGCCTCCTTCTCTGTTGGGTCATCAACCACTTCCATGACAACAGTAGTAGAAACCACTCCTGCTTCCTGGTCAGACACTGACTTGTCTGTATACCCTATCAGAGGGCTCATACTAAGTTCTTCTCCAACAGTTTCTTGATTTTCATTTAAAGCTCCAGCCGCTTCTGCTTCGACTGTATCACCCTCATCAGAGGTGTCCTTGACAAAATATTGAGATTCTTCTTCTTCTTCTGTAGTCTCAGTCTCACTGTCTCTTAGAACAGGTTCTCTACTAGGTAGTTCTTTTGGAGGGCTTGCTGCTCCAAACGTCACTGTCCTGACAGGACTGTGAGTAGTATCAGGATCACTCCCTTCATCAATTGGAGTGTTCTCTCTTGCAGAGTCACCAACTACTGCAGTCTGTTCATCATCTGAGTATACAGGTTCAGGCTCATCAGGCTTTAAGCCTGGATCTCTCCTATCTCTCGGTCTAGAGGGATGAGTAGAAGGGCTAAAAGTCTCATAGATTCTCTCCTCATCATTCACCCATGATTTCTTCCAGGGATTCCAACTGATCTTCATGAATTTGCAGATTACTTTCGAGATACATACACTGTTCTTTGCCACTATCAACTCTTCCTGACTTCCAGCTGCACCTTTCACTTTCAACATAACCGAAATGAGTTTAGCATGAAACAAGGCACTTGATTTTGAGCTTGCCTTTATCATGTCCTCCATCTGAGCCATCAGCAACCTACAAAGGTTGACCTTCCTTCCATGTTTTAATAAGTACATTAAGTAAATATCCTGATGCTTCAGAGTAGCAAAATCTCCTCTTCTAGGACTCAGCACATGCTGGATAAACTTAAACAGAAGCCTGTCCTCTCCATTCATTTCAGTAGCAATAACCTTTCTCACTGTGCCATTGCCTGTCAATTCTTCCAGAGCCGTCTCATGATCAAAGATTCTACTGTTTGGAGGAGCCGCTCCAGAATAGTAGTTGTAAATACCCTCATGAGGAACTCTTAAACATGCAGCCCATTCAACGGATGAAAAACTGACTTCATTGCCGTTTACTCTGGATACCAGTCTATGCAGATCATCCTCTTCCTCGAACTGTAGATATTCATAGAACTCCTTCACCAGCTTCGGGTAGTATGGTCCATTATTGTTTGCGAAGCATTCGGTCCATCCTTGATCATTAAGCACTGCCAGCACTAATGATCTGCTCGATAAAATCCATTCTTCACTTAGCTCCTTCTCAGCAACTATTTCTCTCTTAGTCAGATGTGGATTAACAGGTCTCATAGAGGCGTTCCCGGTGCCACTGGATTCGACTTGAGTCCTCTTTGGCATTGGTGCATCTTCGTTGACAGTCGGGGGTCGCTTTGTTCTGGCCATTGGAATTGAATGAGGTTTCGAGGTTCGGTTGAAGGTTTAGGGTTTAGGACTTGAGAGAGCAAGGGTCGAGATGAGTGGATTGAGATATGTTCGATGTTCTCAATTTTATCATTTAGGGATTTAGAAATAAGAGAATAAAGAAAAGAAACGGTTCGAATTCCCGCAAAAATAAAATAAGATTAAACAGCGAAACAGCCTACAGAGAGATGTAACAGTGAGGTATACCGGTGAGGTCTAACTGTGAGGTTTCAACTGTGAGGTTTCAACTGTGAGGTTTCAACTGTGAGGTTTCAACTGTGAGGTTTCAACTGTGAGGTTTCAACTGTGAGGTTTCAACTGTGAGGTTTCAACTGTGCTATAGTTAATCATACCTAACTCATGTTTGATATAACTTAATCTCTCAGAATTCAAAGGCTTTGTAAAAATATCAGCTAACTGATGTTCAGTGCCAATGAACTCAAGAGTGATATCACCTTTTTGATAATGATCCCTCAGAAAGTGATGTCTCACATCAATATGTTTTGTCCTAGCATGAGATACTGGATTTTTTGAAATGTTAATAGCACTTGTATTGTCACACCTTATAGAGACATGTTTGAATTGATATCCATAGTCTAGTAAAGTGTGTTTCATCCACAAGATTTGTGCACAACAGCTACCAGCAGCTATATACTCAGCTTCGGCAGTAGACAATGCAACAGAATTCTGCTTCTTACTACACCAAGATACTAGTGACTTGCCTAAAATGTGACATGTTCCAGAGGTGCTCTTTCTATCTAACTTGCAGCCAGCAAAATCAGCATCAGAATAACTTAATAAATCAAATGATTGTCCTTTTGGATAAAATAATCCCAAATTGGGAGTATGTTTTAGATATTTGAAAATCCTTTTAACAGCAGTCAAATGAGACTCTTTTGGATTGGCTTGAAACCGAGCACACATGCATACACTGAACATGATGTCAGGTCTACTGGCAGTAAGGTACAGTAGACTACCTATCATACCTCTGTAATTGGTTTGATCCACTGGTTCACCAGTTTCATCACTGTCCAACTTGCAAGTGGTGCTCATAGGTGTGTCACTGCCTTTGGTGCCATCCAAAGAAAAACGTTTTAGAAGATCTTTAATATATTTGCTTTGGTTCAAAATAATACCATTTTTATTTTGAAAGATCTGAAATCCAAGGAAAAATTTGAGTTCTCCCATTAAACTCATTTCAAACTCAGTTTGCATTATTTTTGAAAAATCAACACATAAAGAATTTTTTGAAGATCCAAAAATAATATCATCCACATAAATTTGAACTATTAATACATCTTTAGAAATCCATTTAATAAAAAGAGTAGGATCAGCTATCCCTTTAGTAAATCCTTTTGAAATAAGAAAAGAGCTGAGCCTATCATACCAAGCTCTTGGAGCTTGCTTTAAACCATATAAAGCTTTAGATAGTTTAAAAACATGATTAGAAAAATGGGGATTTGTAAAACCAGGAGGTTGTTCCACAAATACATCCTCAATTATATATCCATTTAGAAAAGCACTTTTAACATCCATTTGATATAGTTTGAAATTCAGATGAGCAGCATAAGCAAGTAATATCCTAATGGCCTCTAGTCTAGCCACGGGTGCAAAGGTCTCCTCATAGTCTATTCCTTCTTCCTGACTATACCCTTGTGCAACTAGCCTAGCTTTGTTTCTGATTATGTTACCAAACTCATCAACTTTGTTTCTAAACACCCATTTTGTGCCTATGGTAAGAGTGTCTTTAGGTCTTTCCACTAATTCCCAAACTTTGTTTCTTTCAAACTGATTTAGTTCTTCTTGCATAGCCATTACCCAGAATTCATCACTGATAGCATCATTGACATTTTTGGGTTCAAGCTGTGAAAGAAAAGCTTGATGTTCAACCTGATTTCTTAGAGAAGCTCTAGTTTGTGTTCCTCTATCAAGATTACCAACAACAGCATCTAAAGGATGATTCTTTAGAATCCTAGTTGATTTGGTAAAGGTTGGACTAGAGATTTCAGGTTCATCTATAGGTTCGGGTTCCACAGAGGAAGATTCTGGAAAAAGTCCAGAACTGGATGTTTTTATTACAGGTTCTTTAGATTTGTCATTTAGGTCCAGAACAGATAAGTCTTCTTCAACATCTTCAAGAGAAGTTTTAGACTCATGTGGATCAGTCTCATCAAACTTGATGTGAACAGATTCTTCCACACATTTGGTTTTCTTATTGAACACTCTATAGGCTTTACTAGACATAGAGTAACCTAGGAAAATTCCTTCATCACTTTTTGGAGCAAATTTATCAAGATTATCTTTAGTATTCAGAATAAAGACTTTGCAACCAAAAACTCTAAAGTAATTAACCTTAGACTTCCTATTGTTCCACAATTCATAAGGGGTTTTCTTAAGAACTGGTCTGATCAAGACTCTATTAATGACATAAAAAGCTGTATTAACAGCTTCAGCCCAAAAGTAAATTGGCAGGTCATATTCATTAAGCATAGTTCTAGCAATTTCTTGCAGGGTTCTGTTTCTTCTTTCCACTACACCATTCTGTTGGGGTGTCCTAGGAGCAGAAAAATTATGAGAATAGCCATTGAGTGAGCAGTAAGATTCAAAATCTTGATTTTCAAACTCACGACCATGATCACTTCTTAGGGTCTTAATCTTAAGTCCACTAAGATTTTCTACAGACTTAGAGTATTTAACAAAGGAAGAGCAGGCTTCACTTTTGTGAGCTAGAAAGTATACCCAAGTATATCTAGAAAAGTCATCTACAAGAACATATACATAGTGCTTCCCATTTAGACTTGAAATTCTTGATGGTCCAAACAAATCCATGTGAACCAGTTCAAGTGGTTGAGAAGTTGAAACTTCTTTCTTTGGTTTAAAAGAAACTTTGTGTTGTTTTCCCTTTTGACAGGGATTACACACTTTGTCATTTGGGAATTCAAGCTTAGGTAAGTCTCTAACTAAGTGTTTCTTAGAGAGTTTTCTAAGTGAATGAATGTTGCAGTGTCCTAATCTCCTATGCCACAGCCAAGACTCTTTATGAAAAGCATTTAAGCAAGTAACATTATGTTTAGCTAAAGTGTTTAAGTCAACAGCATAAACATTTTCATTTCTTAAGGCAGAAAATATTAAAGCATTTTTGGAATTATAAACATCACAAGAATTGTTTTCAAACTTGACATTAAAGCCATCATCACACAATTGAGAAATGCTAAGTAGGTTGTACTTAAGTCCATCAACAAATAAAACTTTGGAAATTAATACTGAGTCAGAGTTACCAATCTGGCCTAGGCCGATGATTTTTCCTTTTGAGTTATCACCAAAAGTGACATATCCTCCATCAACCTTTATTAAGCTTTTGAAGCACGAATAGTCCCCAGACATGTGTCTTGAACATCCACTGTCTAAGTACCATACCTTCCTGTAATTGCTTTTCAAACAGATTTCCTACAAAACAGATTAGACAAGAAATGACTTTGGTACCCAGATTTTCTTGGGTCCAGATATGTTAGCAATCAAGGATTTAGGTACCCAGATTTGTTTTATGGGTCCCATACAATTAATAGATGCAACAGATTTAGAGAGATATACTTTACTTGATCGACAACTATTTAAATAACCAGTTGAGGCATATGAATTTCCAAAACTGGAACTAGCAGGATTTTTTCCAGACTTGGAAATAAATCGGGTTTTAGTAAGCTGTCTTTGTCCAGGTTGGTATCCCAATCCAGTAGCATACTTAGGTGCAACTTGCTTTCCTAGCAGTTGGGTTAGAGTATCTTTTCCATTTGTGAATGTTTCTAAGTCCTTTCTAAGTTGTTCATTAGATAGTTTCAGTTCTGTATTCTCCTTTAATAATTGAACATTTTTCTCTTTTTCTACATCAAGTGCAGACTTGACACTTGCAGTAAGAGCATGCTGTTTCTTTAAAGACTTATATTTATCCTTTAGTTCATTACACGTTTCTTCCAGCATATTACAGTATTCAGTCAATTCATCTTTAGACATATTTTCAGAATCAGAACCAGATTCTGCTTCACCTTCAGAATAATAAGAGTTTAAAGTGGGAGTGTCTAAGGTTACCTCAGATGTGTTTGTCATGAAACACATATTAGCACGATTTCTTTCAGAATCACTGGACTCTGATTCACTTGTGCTGTCTTCTGAAGCACTCCAGGTGGCCTTCATAGCTTTCTTATAATTCTTGTCCTTGTACTCATATTTCTTCTTGAATTTTAACTTAGGACAGTCAGCTTTGATGTGTCCTTTCCTTTTACATTCATAGCAAACTATATCTTCTTCTTTATCAGTTTTCTTCCAATCTTTCTTCCACTTACCTTGTCTATCATACTTACCCTTGTAGTTTGGTTTTCTGAAGAACTTCTTCTTCCTATAGAACTTCTTGAATCTCCTTGCTATTTGTGCCATCTCGGCATCACTGTCAGAATCTAAGTCTTCACTGGATGAGCTTTCAGTTGGTATATGCACTTTCTCCTTGTCTTTGCTTTTTGATGCAGTAGACTTAAAAGCTACAGATTTTCGTTTTGGTTCCTCATCTTCCTCTTTATTCACCTTTAGCTCTTCTTCGTACATCATCAGCTTACCAATTAGCTCCTTGACAGGCAAAGTTCCAATATCACAGGATTCTCTAATTGAAACGGATGTGCCTCTCCATCTGTCAGGCAGACATCTCAATAATCTCATGATTTGCTCCTTTGCTGGAACAATCTTCCCGAGTGAGCTCATTGTGTTGACTATCTCATTAAACCTGAGATACATATCAGAAATAGGTTCATCAGCTTTCATCTTAAAGTTATCATATTTGATAGTATAAGTGTTTAACCGCATTTCCTTGACATTAGTTGTTCCTTCATGAGAAACAGCTAAGGTGTCCCAGATTTCAAAAGCAGTTTTACAAGCAGAAATTCTATTGAACTCCTCATCTCCTAGAGCACAGTAGAGAGCATTCACAGCCTTACAATTATTATTGTAAGCTATCTTAGTAGGTTCATCCCAAGTTATTCTTTCAGTTTCTGGAATCTTGTATTGAGACTCTATAGCAGTCCAAATATCAAAACTCATACTTTCCAAATGAATTTTCATTTTGAGCTTTCATTGGGCATAATTCACACCATTAAAGAAGGGTGGCATGTTAGTAGCAGCACCTTCTAGTCTATTATCCATAAGGAAATTCTAGAAAATATTTTAAAGAGATAAAATTTAGAACTAACAGAAATTTAAGATCTTTTAGATAAAACTACAATCACAGTGTAAAAACAGAGAGTTAAAATAAAACTTTGAGCAAGTATAACAGAGATAAACACAACCTCTGATACCAAATGTTGGTCGGAGTGGACACTCAAGAGGGGGGGGGTGAATTGAGTTCCAATTAAAATTTCTGTTAAAAACAATTTCTGTTAAAATCCCCCAATTTCAAAAACAAATTAAACTGTAGTGAATTTATATAGATTATGAAGGTTCAATTAGTTTCTCAAAGATTGATTAATTCTCAGTTAACTTAATCTTATGATTAAATTAACTTTTGAAACTAACTTACTGATTTATAACAAATATAAACACTTGCTAATTTAATTATCAAAGTAGCTTTGAAGATAGATTATATTTCAAAGTAATAGCAGCGGAAAATGAAATAAATATGTAGTATGGATATAGAGTAAAACTTCAAACACAGAGAATTAACCAAGAGGTTCAGTCTCAAGCCGAGACTTAGTCCTCTTCCACTTGGTGATCACCTGCCACCAAGCAATTTTATAAAAAGGATTGATACACAGCCTGTATCGGGCTTTACAACAGTTTTCACAAACTGTCCAGGTTTGACAACCTCTGCCACAGTTATACGTGGGAAAACAAATGACCAAGCCACACCAGGCTTCTTCCACAGTTATACGTGGGTAACAATTGTAAAAAGGTTTGGGATAGGGATTTTCAGTATCCCTCCGTTTAAGCACAGGAGACAGTGTGTGTAATACAAACACACTGCTCACAAATGTAAAACACTTAAACACAGTAGAGCAAGAGATAGAAAGAAGAAGGTTTAGAGTGCTCTATAGTGTTGGCAGATCAGTTCTGGACTCGTAGGAATGAGTGACTTGAAGCTTTGGTCCTTTTTCTGTAAGTTGACACTAAAACAGAGTGTCGGGATTTTCAGACTTCCAGATGTTCAAGTGATCAGCTTCTTTGAGTTTGAGTGCTTCACAGCATGGCTTTTAGGAGACGCTTCTTTCAGTCGGTTCACTGAGACTCTTTTGTTCTTCAGAATGAATGCTCGAGAGTTCTTCCTCTTTTTTGTGTATATGCGTATCTCCTTCTCAGTTGTAGATGTTAGACTCAGTGTAACTGTTCCATTCATATGTATGTTCTTGAATGCTTCTCTCTTCTTTTTATACTCCTCCATATATTCCCTTTTTGTTCACCCGAGGCCGACAAGATAGATAGTCTGGAGTTGCACGTGCGATCTTCCTCGTACATTGTATTATTTCTTGATATGTCTGCAAATATCAATAAATAATGTTAGATGTATTCATCTTGATAGACATGACCGTTAGATTAGTATTAATCAAATTGGTAAAGAAAAAGTAGAAATATAATAATAATAAACTGGTCGAGAAAGTATGTCACTATGGACTTCAACTCTGGTCTTCCAACTGTGGACTTCCAACTGTGGACTTCCAACTGTGGACTTCCTTCTGACTGCTGATTTCAAACAGAAGGCTTGCTGTCTGTAGACTTGCAATGGTAGCTTTTACTCCATGTAACTGTAGCCTTTCTAACTGTAGACTTGTAACATCAAATTTGTAGAGCTGTAGCCTTTGTCAACTGTAGACTTCGATCATCTGTAGACTTAGTAGACAGAAGCTGTCTAACTGTAACCTTGACTGTAGACTTATGACTGTAGGCTTATGACTGTAAACTTGAGCAGAGAAAACTTTGAGCAGAAGTCTTGTAACTGTAAGCTTGTATTAGTCTTCGACTGTAACCTTGTAACTGTGAACTCAGTGCAACAGTAACTTAAGGTGACAGTTAACTGTAACTGTGACTTTGAAAATAAAACTCTGACTGTTGGCTAACAATACCAAACTTATGTAAATACTACTGTAAGCTGTTACAGTAAGGTTATGAGAGTAAGAATATGAACTGTTTAGAATAAAATACATTTAAGCATAGAATAATAAGATTAATGCAAAGGTTTAATACATCATAATCAATGTTTAAGCATGATTTGGGATTATCAAAACAGGTGATTCCAACAAATTAATTTTTTAATTATGTTTTATTTACATTTTAATATAATGTCTTTCATGATTTAACAAATAGTGACTTTAATTTATAGTTTAATTCATTATTATTTTATTCTTTTTTTATTAATAAATTATTTAATAATTTAAAATAATTTGAATTTATTCAAGTTAACTTTGTTTTTTTTTAATTAGTAATATAATGTCCTCGTGTGGAGAACCTGAAGTCGACGCCGGGTCTGTGATTCTGAGAAGATGGAAGGCGCCGACGAACTGATGATTGATGACGAGCTCGGGGATTGCTGCTGTTGGCTTGTTGGTGGCACTCTTATGGAATCGAGAAGTTTGAACTGAAACCGAAGGAT
The DNA here is from genome assembly GCA_963277665.1 of Viscum album. Lineage (NCBI taxonomy): Eukaryota > Viridiplantae > Streptophyta > Magnoliopsida > Santalales > Viscaceae > Viscum > Viscum album. The sequence continues at coordinate 1,134,433,593 of OY728142.1, read as the reverse complement.
TTTGAGTAGAGGAATCGAGGAAGATGATGGTCTGATCGAAGTCAGAGAAGACGTACAGGGAGCTCGACCCTGATTGGCTGAAAATGAGGAGGACTTCGAAGCCATTTGTGCTGACTAAAATCGAAAATGATTTGTGTTGATGAGGATCGAGTTCCCTGTTCGAGGCCGAGACACCACGCATGATCCACGAAGAAGACAACCCTAGATGGTGATTTGAACCTGTTTTTGAAGTTGAATCGTTGTTTAATTTCTGTGTTCTGGTTGGATTTCCCTCATTTTCAGGTTTTCGATTCAAAGATGAGGACCTCGTGTTCTTCTAATTCTTCGGTCATGTGTATGAATCTAGTTGCTCACGAGGTGCTCGGTCTTATGACTGTGAAAAGCTTTCTGCATGATTGGAGATGTTGGTCTGTTGGGGGAGTCCGATTTTGGGGGATTTAGTTCAATGGAAGCTCGAACCTAGCTGATTGAATTGCAGGGGAAATTCAACGTGCAGGAGCCTGGAGAATTCAAGATGGCCCGCTGCTTCCTTCTGAAATAAAAATTTCTTTCCAAAATCACAATTGCTTAAATCTCTTTGTGGTTGTCTGGCAGACAAATTTGGTGCTGAGGGATGATGAAGGCGATCATGGGTGGTGATCATGAGCATTGAACTGCATATTTCAGGGGAAACACGGTTTGATACGAGAGGTGAGCCATTAACATAGAGAGTTCTACGGTTCCTGGAGATCTTTACATCATGATGTTCATCACTCCATATTTCTTCTTAGAAGATGGTGAATGTGATTTGAAGGTGTGTGAGAGTGCACTCTTGCACATGAATTGTTTTCTACCATGTTGCCTTAATTATTTTCCCATTCCTCTCTCATTTTCTCAACTTGATTGTGTGATCCGACAATCTTAGCAGGATCATTTTGGCTTGTGAGATATTAATGAAAAGAATGAGTTTGTTTAGTGATTCATCTTGTTTTCTGGAGGATCCCTCGACCACTGATTTTTTTTTTTTTTTTTGTATTTGTGTGTTCATTATTTAGGTGAGAGATGTGCATGATGTGAGTCATCATTCATGCATTGAGTGAGTTTGAGTGAGTTGATAGTTGATGGTTTTATCCTCTTGTGAATTAATAATTCATATTATTTTGTTAATTAAATGTTGTTATTTTAATATGTCTTTTTGTTGAGATAGTTGTTACGCAACTTGCCAGAGGAAACCGCCCGCCTCTTGTCCTCCGACCATGTTTCCAGGATATTGCAGGGCAATTAGTTTTTGGAAGCCCCTCTTCTTCGTAAAAGAGAGCAGTGCCTTTTTTTTTATAGCAGGAGCGCAATTCTGCTTGGCCGAAGAAGGGAGAGCGCGACCAGCTGCTCCATTCTAGGTGCGATGGTTCTTGGAGACGCGTCATAGGTTTTTTTCTTCCTTCGCCGCGTGTCAGCTATCTCCTTCAAGCAGCGTTCGGCCGACCTGAACCGGTAGGGCATGCTAGGGGATCAGATGGGAGATGACAGCGACAGACAGACGCCTCTCGCCCTTCATAGAGCTGTAGCGCATCACAGAATCCCATTTTTTATGGTGATCGCGACCCCATTCTGAGGGGCGTTCAGGTTCGGTCTATAGCACCACTCCATTTCTTGAAGTGCTCTCCCTTCGTCGAGCGCCCTGGTCCTAGGGTTCTGGCTATGCGTGACTTCTGCTTCAAATCGGCAAGGCTGGTTCAGGTGCTCCTCCTCAGTTCGACGACTTTGTTACGCACCAGATTTGGTCGGGGATGACACTTCTTGGACGACGTTGAAGAACCTGGAAAGCAGGGATTTTGGATCCAAGACGCTGATAGGACGAACCTGGGGGACGATCTTAAGCAATGGAACAATTGCAGATTTCTGGGCACTTTGGACAGTGACGACGCACTTAGAGGGCTGTGATGGACGATCCAGGATGACAGCGGTATATCTGGAGGATGGCGATGCTTGGAATCATCAATGACAACTTCTAACCGCATCTGGGACAAAAGGATCTCCAACAGGTAAGACCGAGCCTGGTAAGGGGCTTCGGTCTGTTTTTTTTTGTACCTACTGGTTTGTCGATGTTGTAGTTTTCAGTTGTCCGTTTCTGCTGTCTATTGTAATTCTTTCTTGCATAGTGAAAAACCTGTGATGATTCTGCCTCGTGCACGTAGGCCTATGGTCGAAGCACGTAAATCTATGTCCCTTTTATTGCTTTCATTTGATTTCCGCATTTAATTCGACCTGTAAAATGCTGAACGTCATTGCTTCTTGTATTTGTTCAAGGATGTCTTGAATTGAAATGGTTAAATAGAAGTTGTTTTGGGCTTTGTACTACCCAGTTCATCATTGTTGCTGCTACCTTTGTACTTGCCCGCTGTTTGTTTCTGGAAATATATATGTGATTCTGGAATTTTAATTCTCATTGTTGTTTGATTCTATTTTGGATGAATCATCATGTACAGATTATGTCTTCTGTTTTAATGAGAATTAAGTGCATTATTTATTGATGTAACTGCCACTGCCAATGTGTTATTCACTGTTGTTGAATTCTTTTAAATATATTCATTTGATGTTATGGAATTGCAAGTCGAACATTATTTGTGCATCAGTTTGCATGTTTTAAAGTGTCAATAAACATCGTTTTCACGTTTTGGATTTTAACCAACCAAAACACCCAATAAATCCGGGCTATTCTCAGGGGACCGTCTTTCGTGCAGGGGCGCTCCCCGCAACAAAGTGGTATCAAAGCCTAATTGAGTTTAAGTTTTTCTTTGTTAAAATTTGAAATTGATTGTTCATTGCTTTCAAATGTTTTGTTAGCGGCTTTTACCTGTTGCAACATGCTTTGATTGTTTTGTTCAGCTAGGTCGTTTGCTCTCTTAGGGTGTAATTTCATTCTATTGTTGATAGTTTGTTTCATCATTGTTTCACTGTTATCTTTGTCTGTCTGAACCTCAAAGATGCCTCTTGGTAGTTGTTACCTATGTGTGTCTATGGTTTCGGGGTAGAAATGAGTTTTGTGTGAGGTTTGCCTATGTTTGAGAGCTGATTGGCAGTAAGGGTTTGACAGGATCTTGTGTCTCTAGTGTCTGCCTTTTGCCTAGGAGATGAGTTTATGTTAGCTCCGTTGTGTTCCTCCGCATCCTTTAGGACTGTTTATTTCGGGTATGGTCTTGTTGCGAGTTCGGTGTTTAGGTTTGAGTAGCTTGTGGGTGCAGTGTCGCTTGACTGATCACCAAGCTTCTTCGTTCACTGTTCGACCCTGTTTAGCGGCTATGTTTGGTTTCCCGGAAACCGTGTGCCGTTAGTAAGTCTAGACTTGGATGTGTGACCATTTAGTGGCTTGTTTTCCCCTAGTTTCTAGCTGGCTCCCATCATTTGTTCTCGCATCTTAGAGCTGTCTTAGGATGTTGAGACTGCTTGCTTGTGTCTTTGCAGTTTCTCTTTTGTGTGAAGATGTCTCCTTTTGGCTTTTGTTTAGGCGGTCGTCTCCTATGGTGGAGATTCTGAATCCATCTGTTGAGGATCTTCTGGTGCTTTGCGTCGAGAGTCTTCATGTTAGAGTTTTCAGGCGGTGTGTCTCGGTTTTAAAGCCGACGATGCTTGGTGCTTTGGTCCTATATGTCTTTGTGGGTTCAGGTGGAGACCTTTTTGGGTTGTTTCATTTACTATGCATGCTTTCCCTCTCCGCGTTGCTCATGTTGCTGCCTCTAGCCTTAGGAGAGTGAGCTGGTAATTAGCTCTAAGTTTGTTCCTCCTGTGTGTCCTGGTTTTGGGCTGGTTTCTCTAGGTCGTGACCCGTTACGAGTGGTGATTGGGTATGGGCAGTGCTTAGAGTGACAATGTCATGTGAAAAGGTTCGGTGACGATCAGGTCTCATGGCGGTTTTTTCGGGATCTCTTTAGCGATATTAGGCGGTTCCTAGATATCGTTAGGAAGCTAGACTGAGATGAGTTTTCTTGGTCGGTAGCATGCTGCTCTTGGATTGTTGGTGTTCTCGTAGGCTTAGAGTTTGCCCTTAGGACTCTTGGGACTGCATGTTTGCAGTGGTACCCGGTTTTGTGGAACCTCTCTTGTTGGATCGGTTTTAGGCAGTGTCTTCTCCTTGGGTGGAGAGTTTTCTGAGTCTGTTTTAGATTCAAGTTGAGTGAGTGATTTGATTGCATTGAGTTTTGTGTCTTTTGCTGCTTGTTTGCTCTGACTTGTTTATTTCCTAGTTGCATTCTTTGTGAAATTCTGAGATGTTATGTTTCTTGCCATGTTTTGTGTGATGATGGATACTGCTCTGTTTTTTCATGTTCTGCGGGCATAGGTGAGCAGTTTTAGGGGACCTGTTATAGCATGTGATTTGCTGGTCCGAGTTCCTCCTTGGCATCATCTCAGAGGGCGACTCAGGTAAGTGCAGGTATGTGCTCTGTTTATGTTTAGAGCCTTTTATTCTGAACATGTTTATCATCTTTTCAATATCATTCAACTTCAGGCGACTTAAATTGATACATGGTTGGGGGCTCTTTGGGTCATACCCCATCAGTTGTTTTCTTTTTAGGATATGCCCAAGTTGATGATAGTGTAGTTGGTGCAGAATCATCATGTGGTTTATGATTTAATTTTGCAAGGTGGAGCTTAGTAATGTTGTTGCATATTAAATTTGTTCATGCATTTTAATTTCCAAGGTGGAGATTTGCGAATTAATGATTCATTTTATTTTGTTAATTAAATGTTGTTATTTTAATATGCCTTTTTGTTGAGATAGTTGTTACGCAACTTGCCAGGGGAAACCGCTCGCCTCTTGTCCTCCGACCATGTGTCCAGGATATTACAGGGCAATTAGTTTTTGGAAGCCCCTCTTCTTCGTAAAAGAGAGCAACGCCTTTTTTTACAGCAGGAGCACAATTTTGCTTGGCTGAAGAAGAGAGAGCGCGACCAGCTGCTCCATTCTAGGTGCGACGGTTCTTGGAGACGCGACATAGGTTTTTTTCTTCCTTCGCAGCGTGTTAGGCATCTCCTTCAAGCAGCGTTCGGCCGACCTGAACCGGTAGGGCATGCTAGGGGATCGGAAGGGAGACGACAGCGACAGACAGACGCCTCTCGCCCTTCATAGAGCTGTAGAGCATCATAGAATCCCATTTTTTATGGTGATCGTGACCCCATTCCAAGGGGTGTTCGGGTTTGGTCTATAGCACCACTTCATTTCTTGAAGAGCTCTCCCTTCGCCGAGCGCCCTGGTCCTAGGGTTCTGGCAATGCGCGACTTCCACTTCAGATTGGCAAGGCTGGTTCAGGTGTTCCTCCTCAGTTCGACGGCTTTGTTACGCACCAGATTTGGTCGGGGATGACACTTCTTGGACGACGTTGAAGAACCTGGAAAGTAGGGGTTCTGGATCCAAGACGCCGATAGGACGAACCTGGGGGACGATCTTGAGCAGTGGAACAACTGCGGATTTCTGGGCACTTTGGATAGCGACGACGCACTTAGAGGGTTGTGATGGACGATCCAGGATGACAGCGGTATATCTGGAGGATGGCGATGCTTGGAATCATCAATGGCAACTTCTAACCGCATCTGGGACAAAAGGATCTCCAACAGGCAAGGCCGAGCCTGGTAAGGGGCTTCAGTATGTTTTTTTGTACCTACTGGTTTGTTGATGTTGTAGTTTTCAGTTGTCTGTTTCTGCTGTCTATTGTAATTTTTTCTTGCATAGTGAAAAACCTGTGATGATTCTGCCCCGTGCACGTAGGCTTATGGCCGAAGCACGTAAATTTGTGTCCCTTTTACTGCTTTCATTTCCTTTCCGCATTTAATTCGACCTGTAAAATGCTTAACGTCATTGCTTCTGGTATTTGTTCAAGGATGTCTTGAATTTAAATGGTTAAATAGATGTTGTTTTGGGCTTTGTACTACCCAGTTCATCATTGTTGCTGCTGCCTTTATACTTGCCTGCTGTTTGTTTCTAGAAATATATATGTGATTCTGGAATTTTAATTCTCATTGTTTGATTCTGTTTTGGATGAATCATCATGTACAGATTATGTCTTGTGTTTTAATAAGAATTAAGTGCATTGTTTATTGATGTAATTGCCACTGCCAGTGTGTCATTCACTACTATTGAATTCTTTTAAATATATTCATTTGATGTTATGGAATTGCAAGTCGAACATTATTTGTTTATCAGTTTACATGTTTTAAACAGTTAATAAACACCGTTTTCACGTTTCAGATTTTAACCAACCAAAACACCCAATAGATCCAGACTATTCTGTGGGGATCGTCTCTCGTGCAGGGGCGCTCCCCGCAACACCTCTAGTAGGTCTATGATTGAGAGTTGAGGGAGTATTGACCTCGATTTGGACATATTCTTACTAACTTTCATTTCTTTCATCTTGTTTTGCTTCCTCTTTATCTTATTCATTCACTTTGTTTCCATTCCCTTCTCTCCCTTTGGGATTTTTATCACTGTTTTACTGTTTCCATTTTCTTTTTTCTAAATATATAAAATCACAAAAAAGATTTTTGGGGAGACCACTAGGGCATTCAACAATGCTTACTTGAGAGTGATCCTAAGGTTTGCTACTATGTTATATTTTGGGTTTTGTAAATGTATCTTTGATCGTTCTCATGACAAGGATGTCATAAGCTTTGGAATTCTCTAAAGATGGTTTTGATTAAAAAATTGGTTTAGTGGCATGGAAGCAAAAATGGTTTGATATGAAAAGGTTTTATAAATAGTGGTCAAGTTTTTAAAATTATTTTGGAAAACATAGAATGTTGGGAACCTTGGGTGCATCAAAAATAGACTTTTCACTCTTAGTGTGTGTTATACCACTAGAGATTTCATATTGACATACTGTGACTGGACTCAATATTGGTTGGATTCATGTGGTGCCTAGCTTAGTGTTTTCTTTATATGTTCAACTATTTATTCCCACAAGTTAGATCACAAATGATGCGCTTTGTCATTTCTGATTGGTTTTTACATATGATGGTATATTTCATGATTGGGTTTTCCACTTTCTTATCTTATGATGTATCCATGTTTGGTTTTTCTCATGTACTCATGCTTTCTCACTTGTACTTGTCATATACCTTGTTTATGTGAACATGAGAGGCTTTCATGAAAACCCAAAGGATATTTCACAAAATGGCTATCTTTCAAAAATTATATATAAACTTGTTTTATTTTAAAACTAGATATAACATTTTCAAGGCATTAGACTTTGTATAGATTCTTTGGTGAAATCCTACCAGACATTTTTCTCACATTAATTTTTCCTTTGGGCATTTTTAGATGTGGTTTTGTAGGAATCAGGTAAAGAGAAGGGTGTCATGTTGTTTATCGGCCTCTCCTAGTTGTCATCGCTTTCGTAGTGGGGTAGTTTGGTGGTGATGGATAGTCACTTTGAGTTTCATCTTTGGGTGTGTCTTGTTTTACATTCAATTTTAGCCCTTTGGGATTAACGTTGTATTTCTCATGGGTATGTATTCTTATTTGGCTTTGCACTGTTTTTTTTTCTTTGGTTATACATAATACCTGTGATGTCTTATTGCACCTCGCCTCGTGGAAGACCCTCCTGGATGACTTGTCTAGTTGACTCGGGATGGTTTGTTACAAAATATTATCAAAGGGTTTACCCAACCCGAAGTGTTATGACACTGTCTAGGCTTGGTTCAGTCCCCTTTTTTTAGAAAGGAGTTAATATTGTCGAAATTTGGGCAGTAAGTGTGGGAGGGTGTCTATCCAGCTCACTTCTATGTCTAAACTCAAGTTACCATGGATGGTTTGAGATTTTTCCAAGCCTAAGATGTGATGGTTGATGTTATTTAAATAAACTAGATTTGGGGTTTATTTAGACAATCTTGTTCCTTTTTAAGGTGTTTTATTTTGTTTGTAAGATCCATACTTGCTTTAAATTCTTGTTCTTTAAAGGAATTGATATGGATTAAAGGAATTATTCTTATGATTTGGGAATTTTATATTATGATAATTGGGTATTGTCAAGTTTTTATTAGACAATGCCTCATAGAAAAGAACTTTCGAATCTGAGTGAGGAAGCTATGAGACAAGTTCCACAAGCAAATCCTCCGATGAACCCTTCATTAGTGGAAATCGTAATCTACACTTTTCAGACTCTGGGTCAGGTGAGTGTTGGACAATAGGGATGAATGGTGGATCATGACTCAGAATTTACCAAGAATAATCTACCCATCTCCCATGGTGATAAAGGACTGTGGGAATCTGAAGAGTGTCTTGAGTAGATTGAAAGGATATTCCATTTTCTAAAGACTTCAAAGGAATCTAAGGTGGATTTTTCCACTTACATGCTTGAAGGTCTAGGAAGGAGATGGTGGGACTCTATCATGCAAACTAAGTTTCACGAGGTTCTTACCTGTAACTCTTTCAAGAAGACAATAAATTAGTAATTTTATCCCAAAATATTATGAGTGGTGAAGACCTAGGAATATCTAACCTTAGAGTATGAGGAGCATACATTTTGGGAGAATTCCACCTATTTCATTGAGTTGGTACACCTTTCACCTAAGCTTATTACTAATGACTACCATAAGTCTTGAAAGTTTGAGATCGGTTTGAGGGTTGACATTCGGTCGATGTTAATTCTCTTATGCCTTCCGACCTTTTTTGGATGTGGTAAATAAAGCGGTTATAAATGAGGTTGATGCAGCTGGGAAAATAGTTCTAAGGGATCTTCAATTGTTGTAGTTGTTAGCTAGGGTGTGTCTTCTCTCCAAAAGAGGAAATATAAGGTTGTTCAATTTTATTCAGGACAAGTTATAGGGGATTCATTCAGATAGAAGCAGGTTATTTTTTATCAGTGTCGAAGGCTTTTTTATACCAAGCCTAACTATATGAGAGTTCCCCAAACTTTTCATCATGGTGGAAAATATGGACGTCTCATGTGTTTTTTGTGGAAGGATGTATTAAGGTAGTAAGGTTGGATCCACTCTCACCAATGGTCCATAGGTTCATTTAGATACTTAAAAGGGTGGTGGGTCTTATCCTTAGGCCAAGGGGAATGTTCTTGCAGCTAAGACAACTCAGAGAGTAGCTGATATTAGGCGTCTTTACACATAAGAGTATGCACTGGAGGAATCTGAGGTAGGTCCGACTACTGTTAGAGGTACGATGTTTATTTCATCCTCAATGGTGATGCTTTGGGAAGGAAATTACCAATTCAATCCATGAAGGAATTAGTGGAGGAATGGTCTCTAATGAGTTTGTTCACTGAGGTGATCTTGGGAGTGGAAGAGGCCATTGAGAAGGTGTTCTTGGATTCTATGAAGGTTGAATCATAATTTTATGAGAGAGTTGATCTTGAATAGGTAACACACACCGATTTCTAGTGTTTTATTAAAATCCTAAATAGTAGAGAGACCTCAGGTGAGTGGTCTCGATCTCCCATTGGTTTGTTGAGTTTTTGAGGCAATTTAGTTGTTCCTATGTCTATGAGGTAGGAATTGATGAATGGTGGTTATAAATATTGTTGGTCCATACACCCTAGGACTCCCAAGATGTATCATGATCTGAGACATCAGTATTGGTGGTCAGGTATGAGGTGGTTGATCATAGACTTCATGACATGGTGCCTTACTTGTCAAAGAATTAATGTGGAACATTAGAGACTTGTTGGTTTGTTGCAACCCTTTCCAATTTTGGTGTGGAAGTGGGATAATATTTACATGGACTTCGTCATTGGTTTCACATAGAATACTAGTGGGAAGAATGAAATTTGGGTGATCATTGATCGTCTCATGAAATTGGTACATTTCCTTCCCATGTAAGAGATGATGAAGATGGATTAGCTTAGGCACTAATATGTCTGAGAGGTTGTGAGACTTCATGGGTTTCCTTATGCAGTTGTTTCTGACAGGGATTCATGGTTCACATCTAAGTTTTGGAAAGTTTTTCAATAGAAAATTGTTTCCCAGTTAAAATTAATAATGGAATATCATCCACAAATGGATGGACAGACTGAGGGATCTATCTAGGTTCTTGAGGATATGCTTCGAGCATGTGTACTTGATTTTAATGGATCTTTAGAAAATGATCTTCCTCTAGTTAAATTTTCCTATAACAATACCTATCAAACTTAGATTAAGATTGTTTGTTTTGAAGAGTTGTATAGGCATCCATATAGATCTCCCTTGTACCAGACATAGCTAGGAGAGTGGTCCATGGTTGGAATGATCCTTGTTCAAGAAACAATAGAAAAAGTGCAGTTGATCTAGAGGAGATTAGTCATGGAATAGAGTCGTCGAAAATCTTATGTGGACCATCATTGTCAGCTGCTAGAATTTGAGGTTGGTGATCAGGCTTTTTTGAGTTTCACCTCACTTGGGACACTATCATTTTTGTAAGCAGTGTAAGTTGGAACCAAGGTTTGTTGGACCCTTTGAGATTGTTGAACTAATTGGAAATGTGATGTATCAGTTGGACTATTCATCTCAGCTGATTTTCATTCATGATGAGTTTCATGTTTTGTATTTTAGGAGGTATCAATCTGAACCTTCCCATGTGATTAAAGAGGATGATGTTGATCTTGAGACTAACACAACTTTGGTTGAGAACCCGGTTCAGATAAGTATATAGATATGATACATAGTTTAAATAATAAACATATCCATGATAAGTAACATGAATATTTAGGGGGAATTTAATTTTCAATGAACATAGGAAAGTGAAAATTTTAAGGGAATGTTATTGACTATAAAAATGAATCAAGGAAGTGAATGTCAATACTTTCCTTAGTCAAAATGATCATAAACCATCCAGAGGGAGAATAAGGATGGTACCTATATAACATATCCACAGTGGAGTATATGTAAAATAAGGGGTTTTATTATTGATGAATATAAATACCATAAAAAGATATTTAAAAACATTCTTCAGCAAAATATCCTTTTTATTTAGAAAATTACTTTTTAAATCATAAAACATTTTTAAAGTACTTTTCATTGAAAATCATTTTTTAAAAAAAACTAGAATTTATAGAATATTAAAAAAATTATTTAAAAAAACCTTGTAAACATTTAAAGGAATATTCAAATAAATTATGGTCATGTCGGTGCATAATTCTATACATGTCGTGAAGAAAATTCCTTTTGCACGGTAAAAAGGTTAGAAAAGCGCCTTGTTTAGAAAGCGACTAGAAGATTCCCTTGAAAAACTTTTATAAAAAGAAAAAACGGGTTAAAATAATTTTAAAAAATAATTTTGAAAATGTTAAAAAAATTGAAAACCTTTTTAGAAAACATGGTTTTATAAGAAACCAGATTTCTGACCAAAGAGAGAAATGAAGTCGGATTTTGTTAAAATATTTTCTCAATAATTTTAAATAAAAAAGTGTAAAAATGGTGTTTTCACTTGAAAAATATCATGAATAAAAAGATAATAATAAAATTAAAGGGTTTATTAAACAATTATAACATAATTTACTTTCATATAAATTCATGAATAAACAATCTCGATTAGAATGATATTGTGAAATAAACCCTTAAAATTATCACAACTTTGAAGTGAGAGTTAATAAAGGAATCGATTATGTTTATCAAATATAAATCCACATAAAATAAGTGGAAATAAATCAATATATATTCAAAAGTCATTATATAGATTGTCATATAATATCAATGAAAATGAAGAGGTATTACAACTCAATGAAAAGAAATTGAGTTATGAAATTTCTTTACCACTTTTTAACCTTAAGTTCAAATCCCATTAATTGAAATAATTTAAATTGAAACTTAAGATACCATGAATAATGAATTATTCATGATATTACATGTCAAATGGGTACTATATACACCATATAAAAGTAATTATGTTCATAACATTACAATATGCCTCAATGAAATGAAATTGAGACGAAAACTCTTACCTTATGCTTCCTTTTGGTTAAACGTTATTTAAACTCAGGTATAATGGTTTTAAAATTTTTATTAACTTATTACATAATCATATTAATATTTATGGTATCATATGTGACCCCTTTATAACATATTATTACCCATTCATTAATAATCATTCTTTATATTCATTGTTTCAGGTGTTAATTGCCTTGTTTTCTCATGTGTATTTTTTCATGAAAGATCTGGTTCTTGCGTATATTATATAGTTCTATCATCGCTAGAATAATAATCATGAAATTTTTTTATATAAATTTTACTTTTAAAACGAATAATGATTGATGGTAATGAAAAACTAAGTATGTTACGATCATGGAGATGGTAGGTCATACGTACGCATGAGCAACATCTCCATTTTTTAATGATCATTATGGAAAGAAAGTAATATATTACCTTTAAAAAATGACAATGATATAATAAATACCATATTTTTTATTTAAATATATATATATATATAATCCATGTGGAGTGGTGATTAAAAGAGAGTCACATCGCTTCGTGAATGCAACAATCCACACGTACACAAAAGATGTTATTATCTTTATGTGAGTGAAAAAGAAATAAAGAAAATGATGTTTATTATTTATCCAAAATGATAAATATTTTATGAATATAATAACTATTTAATTTATATCACATATAATTATTAACATTATTATTTATCACCTTCCATGTGAAGTGTTAGTGAAAGACGAATCACATCGCTTTGCAAGGTGGTAGTTCACTGTACACACGAGTGACATTATTGTGACTTGTATATAATGTAATATAATATATATATAAACACACACACACACACACATATATATATGATATAATGACTCCATAGGTATAAATATGTTATAAATATCAAAAATATACAGTAGATCTATTATCATAACCAGCCTTGAGAGGTGGAAATGGAAAAACGAATGATAATGGTTTGTGAGATGGTAGTCTGCCGCACACACGAGCGATGATTTCGTAACCCATTTGATGGAAGCGTAGAAGGTTGTATGTTATTAAATTATTATAATAAAATAACATTATATTTAATATACTGGTGTTATTATATCATCATGTTTTAATAAAAATTTAAAGAGGTGGATAAAGATGTAAAATAAAGACGCTCATTGAAGAACATTACCTCTTCATTGAGTATCTTCCTTTGGTTTGAAATAAAACCTTCCAAGATTAGATTTATTCCAAAAATAAGGTTTTTAGCATGAGTTTAGGGAATTTTATAAGTGATTTGGTTAGGTATTGGAATAACCAAATGGGTTTGAAGGTGTTAATTGAGGAGGAGAGCAGATGACCTTTAATAAGTGGGGTTAGTGGCACACTTGTAATTTTTTTATGAAAGAGAGAATTACACCCACATTTTTTATGTCACTGGGCCCAAATAATGGTCCATTTTAAATAATAGAAATTATAAGGTCTATTTGTTTTCCATAAAATGGGTTTTAGAAAAGTTTTGAGTCATTATTACACATTATATTCTAAGTTTACCCACTAAGTAAACTCATTTTTTTCTTTAATCACTGTAATTAATTTTAAATGTTTTTATTAATCATTATGATATAAAATTAATTTCAACTTATTATAAATTATAAATTAGGATTATTATAAATGTGTAATATATTTTTTTAATTCAATTCATATATGTGTAAAAATACAATTTAAAATTAATCTCACAGGCGTGACGAGAAAACTAGTTTTGAAAGTAGAAATGTTCAAAAGCTTAAAAAGTTTTTATATATGAATTCAATATGAAAATGATTAATTGTATTAATTGATATAAAATTTAACTAAATTTTATTTATAACTAATTAAAAACACAATTTAACCTTATAAATAATTTAAACGAAAAGGGAATTCTCTATTAGAATTCAGTATTTTTTCCACTATTCATCAAAATTGAAACTTAGCAGGATAATCCCAAAAATTCACTCTAATATAATTTTGGTATTATGATTTCAAAAATAATGTTTATTTTTTCAAATAAATTATATAAAAGTGGAAAAATATAATTTTAAATTCGGTGTGCCAAGCCCGATTAAACCATCTTTTAGAAATAATACTGTTTTTTATGAAATATTTCTTTTTTCTTTTAAATGATTCTTATTTTATTTATAATAAATAGATAGAAAATAAACATGTGTAAACTATATATTTTCATAAGTTAGTTAGTCCTATTCTGACCTACAATTCCAATGGCTAGGTGATAATTTTCATATTAAATAATAATATTAATAATACATTGTTATTTGGTAAAACTCGGGCACATGAGCCTCAGCTCAGTTGGTGAGGTATCCTTAAGTGCATCCACATGACCCAGATTCAAAACTAGGTAGAGACATATTTTCCAGGTACTGTAGCAAGCACTGTAGCAGACACTGTACACTGTGCGGACACTGTAGCAGGCACTGTACACTGTGCAGATACTGTTTGGTACTGTAGCAATTGGAACTATTCATCTTGGGCCACCGGTTTGGGCTTGGAGTCCTTAAGGCTTTCGGGCCACCCAGGCCTTCGGGTCAGTAGGGCTTTTAGGCCACTTTTAAGGCCCTCAGGCCACCTCAAGGCCTTCGGGCCAAATGCAGTTGCCCCAGACACACTACAAAAAAGGAGCAGCCCCAGAAGAGGATTTAGAGTAGGTGCACTCACGAGAGCTGAACCAAATAGATTGTCAGAATGAGAGGGTATGGCTATGCCATCGGTACCAGCCTGTGCTTGCACGGGAAGCCTAGCCAGAATGCCATGCAAAGGTGAAGAGCTACTATCATGACGCAGATTCTGGGGAGGGGCAGTTCCTTGTAGATAGTCTGGTTGAATTCCCTAAGACCTTCGGGTCATGTAATCTCCTAAGCCTACGGGCCTTGTAATCTCTAAGCCTATGGGCCTTGTAAGGGTTCCCCCTCATCCCTTGAAAGGGGGGTTATCAAAAATGAATAAAAATGAAGGCCTTCGAGCCATTCGGGGTAAAACTCGGCCTTGTGTGTAACACAAAATTTCAAAGAAAGTCATTGTTTCATACAAAGAAAGCTAAAATCAGTGTTTCATTGATTGTAAGATATAGAATATATTGAATTTATTTAAAATATTAAATATATCATAAATTATTGAGATGTTATATTCCCTTCCATGCTTGGTGTTGCATGACATACACATTATCGAATATGATAGAGAGTGATTGAGGTCATTGATAAAAAGAAAGTGAATGATAAATGAAAAGTTAAGGGTCTGAAAAACCATAAATCTATGATGATATAAAAGACCATATGATTCATCAGATACAAATGTAATATGTTAAATTTTTTTTCCAAGACCCTTTTCCTAAAGATGAGGAATTAGTTTACTATCTAAGAATATAAAGAAATATACTTAATTGATACATTTCTATTTCATAATAAAAATTTCATCCTTTGGTTGTGCTTCGATAAATTTACAATTCACTTATTATTCCAAGAAAAAAATATCCCAAAATGATTTTTTTGTACCTGAATCCCAAAAATTCACTTTTAACAGATCATAATATCCATAAAGAGGGAAAAATATTTCTATCTATCTTTAAATATTTACCAAAACCAATATGGTTAGCACAAGTTATAGAAAATTAATCTCTAAACCTCAAAAATAACACCACTAGTTCACCATTAATATTTATTTTTCAAATCATTTAATTAATGGCATATTAACTAGGACATTGCATAGGCCACTAGTAGGCACTAAAACCTTATCGTCCCTCAGTCACAAGTTCAAGCCCTGTGGCCTTGACAGAATTGACGGGTTGCACCTTGAATATGATTTTTCATTTTATAAACTATATTAATATAATTAATATAACATTCCAAAAAAATATGATGATCATATTTGAAATAAAATTAATCATTAAATAACCTTTAGATTAACGTTTTCATCACAATTTATTTTTCCCCACAAAGTTGAATAATCTTATTGGACTATTATTAAAATGTCATTAATGATCATATCAACCCTAATGGTTATCAATACCTTTAAACATATTTCTATAAAATGTAAAGGAATTATTCCTCAAATAACTTTTCCACTAAAACATATTCTTTCCATAAATTTCTACCAAAATATCCTTAATCTTGGTAGACTTAAATCACATAAAACCTAAAATGAGATGTTTAAGACTCCAAACATATGATAAATCTTAAACTCATTAACCCATGATGGTATCCATAACTCTTATGTTAATAAATACATAATTTCATCTAAAATTTAAATGAATTCTTAGATGTTTCATGATTTTTATGAACAAAATACTATTGGTAAAAATACCTCTATAATTTAATTCATGAATCCTAATGCCCAAATACATAATCTATTTTATTTCAACATAGGTCCTTTCTTGATCTAGGGTTTAACTTAGGTCATTAATTTTCATTATCTATTCAAATAATTCATAATGGTTTGTAATGAAAATGTGAATTATCCTAAGAATATCCTTTGGGAGTGTCAAACCAGATGCATAGTAAGGCATGTTTTCGTGTACCAGGTAACACTTGTGTCAAGCCCGACACACCATTTTTAGAGTTATTACCCCGAAGTACATTTATGGCAGAACCATGTCCACTTGTAGTATCTAGATAGGGACACATTGTAAGGAAAAGCCACATAATCTCAATATTATCAAACCTTTAGGATGTTATTATATAATTATCCTCAAATTCTATAATAGGAATGTTTTACCTAATCTATATTTTCCTAAATATAGTTCCCAAGGTTTCTACTAAACTTTATCTGATATCAATTATAGTGACCCCAACCCCAGTAGCCCGAAGCTGGTGCTTGCTACCATTAAATTGTCATAAGATAAAAGAAACCACATACCAAAGGACCAATCAGTTTAGTAGTATTGGTAAACTAGATATATATATGATTTTTACATTAAATTTGAAATACACAATTTACAACTTAATTTTTTTGAGAATAAATTTATTCCATCTAGCGTGTCCCTGCGTATCAGTCTGAGCAGTAAGGGTTAACTTCAATGGAATATATCATTAATAAATATGCATAAACAATAAGTAAAGGTAAGTAACTGAACACACATTCCATGTAATAAATAAACTGAGAAGGAAGTGCATCCAAAGATACTATCAACACAAAATTTCATGGATAATAATCTGTATGGCAAGGTAAATAACTGAAGATACGTTCATTTAATCAATAACATGACTATCATAATAAGTAAGGCATAATCAATATGGAAAGATAAATAACTGAAAACATATGCCATTTAATCAATGAAATGAGAGTGAAATGCATCTATAGATTTTATCATAAAAAAATCTCATGGATAATAATAATAAATGAATTATGAATGAATGAAATGCTTAATTATTGGATTCCATGTTTCCCAATCACATGGTAACTTTACCATCAAGACCCATCATAAGACTATTATAAACATACTGGGTAAAAAGCACATAACTAAGGCTAGCCAACTGTTTTGTCCCATGAGACTATCGATGCATTTATAGACTATTTATAATTGACTCCCACCCGTGTCATACTAGTCAAAATAATTCCTCATATATCAAATATTCAATGTATAAACAATGTTCCTTATCATAAAGTATGTATATTGAGTAAAGGATATAGATTTATCAACATTTCACCAAATATCAAATGAATTTCAATTTCGTACACCATATATAGAAATGATATATGATTTAAGAAATAAATATATCCATGATAAATATATGGATATTTAGGGGAAATTTAATTTCTAATTAATATATGAAAGTGAACATTTCAAGGTAATGTTATTGACTATAAAAATGAATCAAGGAAATTAATTTCAATACCTTCCATAGTCAAAATGATCATAAACCATATAGAGGAAGATAAGGACAATATTAATAAAAAATATCCCCAGTGGAGTATATGTAAAATAAGGGTTGTTTTTTTGATGAATAAAGATACCATAAAAATATATTTAAAAATATTATTGAGGAGAATATCCTTTTTTATTTTGAAAATTAGTTTTTAAATCATAAAACATTTTGAAAATCCTTTTCATTGAAAATAATTTTTTTAACTAAGATTTTCCAGAATATGAAGAAAAAATTTTCTTTAAAAATAACTTTATAAACATGAAAAGGAAAATTCAAATAAATAATAGTCATGCTGGTAGGTAATTCCATACATGTTGTTAAGAACATTCCATTTGTGTGGTAAAAAGGTAAAAAAGTGCCTTGATCATAAAGTGACAAGAAGATTTTTTTGAAACAATTTGTAAGAGAAAAAATGGGAAAAATTTTATTTTAATAAATCATTCTGAAATGGTTAAAGAAAAAATTTTAGAATTTTTTTTAGAAAATAGGGGTTTGTAAGAAAATGGATTTCTAACCAAAGAAAGAAATGAAGTTGAATTTTATTAAAATATTTTCTCAATAATTTTAAGTACCAATGAGTAAAAAAAAGGTATTATCACTCAAAAAATATCATGAATAACTGGAGGAGAATAAAATGAATGTTTTTATTAAACAATGATCATATAGTTTCATTTAATGTAAATTCAATAATAAAAAATATCTATTAGAATGATATTGTTAAATAAACCCTTAAAATTATCACAATGCTGAAGTGAGAGTTAATCAATGAATCAATTATTTGTATAAACTGTAAATCCACATAAAAAGTGTAAATAAGACAATATATATTCAAAAGTAAGTATATATATAATCATAGAATATCAACAATAATGAAGAAGTAATATAATCCAATGAAAAGAAATTGAGTAATGAAATTTCTTTACCACTTGGTAACTTTAAGTTCAAATACCCTTTGATGAAATAATTCAAATTGAAACTTAATATACCATAAAGAATAAATTATTCAGGATATTACATGTCAAAGGTACAGTATATACACCATATAATAGTAATTAGGTGCATAACATTACAATATACCTCAATAAAATGAAATTGAGATGAAATACCATACCTTATGCTTCCTTTTGGTTGAACACACTTTAAACTCCTATATAGTGGTTTTGAACATGTTATTAAATTATTATATAAACATATTAATCTTTATGGTATCATATATGATCCTTTTATAACATATTATTACCCATTCATTAATAATAATTCTTTATTTTCATTGTTTCGGGTGTTAATTGAGTAGTTTCCTCATGCGTGTTTCGTCATGAAAGATATAGTTATTTCACATATTATAGAGTTCAATTACCTCAATAATAATAATCATGAAATATTTTTTACATCAAGTTTAATTTTAAAACCAATCATGAATGATTTTTATGAAAAATTATATATGTTATGACCGTGGAGACGGTAGGTTGTACTTACGCATGAGTAACATTTCAATTTTTCAATGTTCATTATGGAAAAGAGGTAAGTAATATATTACCTTTACAAAATTATCATGATATAATCAATTAAGTATTTTTTCCCTTAAATACACACACACACACACACACACACATATATATATATATCATATATGTGGTGTTGTGATGAAAATAGAGTCACATCGCTTCATGAAGGTGATAGTCCACACGTACATGAATGATGCTATCATCTTTAAACGAGTCAAAAGGAAAGGACACAAATGATGTTTATTATTTTTTCAAAATGATGAATATTTCATGAATATAATAATTATTTTATTTATATCACATATAATTATTAAAATTATTCCTTATGAACTTCCATGTAAAGTGTTAGTGAAAAACGAATCACATCGCTTCGCTAGGCGGTAGTCCACCGTACACACGAGCGATGTTATCATGTCTCCTATGGAATGTGATATAACAAGATATATATGATATAATTACTCCAAAGGTATAAATATTTTATAAATATTATATATATAATTTATATCCATCATCATACCTAACCTTGAGAGGTGTAAATTAAAAAACAAATGACATCAGTTCACGAGGTGGTAGTCCGCCGTACACACTGACGATGATTTTGTAACCCATTTGATGGAAGTGGAGAATATTGTTGTTTATTGCCTTATTATGGCAACATAAAATTATATATAATATACTGAGTTCATTATATCATCATGTTTTAATAAAAATTGAAGTATGTGGAGAAATAAGTAAAATAAAGATGCACATTGAAAAATATTACCTCTTCATTGGGTATCTTCCTTTAGTTTACACTAAAAACCTCATAGGTTGGATTTATACCCAAAATAAGGCTACTAGTATGAGTTTATGGAAGTTGGAAAGTGATTTGAGTAGGTATTGTTTTGAACCAAATTGGTTTGAAGGTGGGAATTGGGGAGGAGAGAGGGAGGCCTTTTATAAGTGTGGTGAGTGACACACTTGTAATTTTTTGAAAGAGTGAATTCCACCCATGTTTTATTATGTCACTAGGCCCCAATAATAGTTAATTATCGATCATATAAGGTATAATTTTTAAATATATCTTTAAATGGGTTTTGGATAAGTGTTGGGTCATTCTTACACCTTATATTCTAACATTAACCACTAAGTAAAGTTATTTTTTACCTTAATCACTATAATTATTTTTAACTATTTTTACTAATCATTATGGTAAAAAATTAAGTAAATTATTATAAATTATAAATTATTATGATTCTATATATTTAATCCATTTTTCCAAATTCAATTCATATAAGTGAAAAAATTTAAATAAAAATTAATCCTGCACACGCGACAAGAAAATAGGTTTTTCAATTAGAAATATTCAAAATTTTACAAAGTTTTTATATATTAATTCAATATTAAAATAATAACAATGACCAAAATTTTATTAATTTATATAAAATTGAACTAATTTTACATTAAAAACAATTCAAAATATAATTTAACCTTAAAAATAATTTAAACAAAAAAGCAGTTTTCAATTAGAATTAATTTTTTCCACTATTCATCAAAAATGAAAACACTTCTAAATATCCCAAAAATCCACCCTAATCTAATTTTGGTATTCCTATTTCAAAAATGAGTTTATTTTATCAAATAAATTTTCTAAAATTAGTAAAATCTAATTTTAAATTATTTTCTCCAAGCACGATTAAACCATCTTTTATAAAAAATATTATTTTAAAGAATTTTTTTTATTTTAAATAATTGTTATTTTATTTATAATATATAGATAGATAATTAATGTGTGTAAAATATATATTCTTATAAGTTATTTAATCTTATTATTTTCCACCATTCTAAAGGTAGGTGATAATTTTGATATTAAATTATAATATTAATAATATATTATTGTTCGGTAAAACTCGACCTTCTATGTACGCAAGCTTTCGAAGAAAATCATTATTGTGTATAGTGAAAGCTAAACTCAATGTTTTGTTCATTTCAGGATATAGAATATATTGAATTTATTTTAAATGGTAAGTGTATCTTAAAGTCTTAGGGTGTTATATTCCCTTCTATGCTTGGTGTTGCGTGTCATACAGGATATCAAATATAATTTTCATATTTTAAAATTTCGAGGTGTTACAGCCAGGATAAGGTGTTTCACAGTAAAATAATTCCTATGGTCTATGTACAATGTAATTTCAGATGGTATATACATGATATTTTTGAATGGGAATCCTTGGTGAGGAAAAATTAGCCTTATCTCTTTAAGAGTATGGAATCATGGTAACTTTCTATGGATATAAAAATTTTATGATGAGGAGAATTATGCCACCCTTTGAATTTCAATATGATCTCTTTTAATGTTTAAGAGTTGGTAGTTTGATTTCCAAGGGTTTTAGAGGTAATTTGGAATTTTATATTGGATTGCACCATATATGGGAGTGGTTGTGGAATGAAGCATATGGCTACGACATGGAAGGGGGACTATGGTGTGGAGCCCCAGACTAATTCTTCTATTTTAGAAATACCAGTGGCGTGGTAACCTGATTACAACATAGGGTCAAAGAGGAATAATTTTGGTGCCACTTCTAATTTTGGCACAACTATTTCCTAGAGTAAGTCAGTGGTGTAGGTGGGTAAAGTTTTGTGGCATGGAGTAAAGGGTTAAACCATAGTTTCCTGAGGGATCATTTTGGACAATTATTCCAAATACAGGGTAGATGTGCTATGCAGAATTTGTTATTGTGTAATATACTTTGAGAAGTGGGCCTCTGCGATGTGGGGGAATTTCCTGCACCACAGTCCCCTATCTTGGAAAATAGGATCTTTACTATGGTTATAGGATGCATATTTGACCAGAAGGGCTGTAGTGTGGTCCCTTGTATTACATCATAGTACAGGCATCTACCAACACCTTTACATCATGGTCTCAAAAGCTACATCATTGTCTTCTATTTTATAGTTTACAAATAAATACCTAGACCCAGATCCAAACCATAGTTTCTTCCAAGTTTTTCTCCTACACACCGAGCACCCAAATAGATTTTAGATGACATTTAAATACCTTTTTGTTTATCTTTCAACCCCAGAATTGCAAGATCAATTCTTGTTGGTTCCTCTCCATTCTTGAGGTAGATGTCTCCATACAAAGGTCATAATTCATGAATTTGTTGATGTTCTTGTATAATTTTTTTGTTTTGTTTTATGTAAATGATGGATTTGGTATCAAGATGTTATTTATTTATGAAATCAATGTTTTTAAATTGGTTTTTATTTGAAAACGGATTTGTGTACACTTTGGAATTTCTTAAATGTGGTTTTGATTACAAAATGTTTTTTTATTAGGGAAACAGTAATGATTTATTATAAAAAGGTTTTATAAATAGAGTGCAAGGTTTTAAAATTATTTTAGAAAACATAACACATTTATAACCTTGGGTGAATCGAGAAATGTACTTGTCACTACTATTGTGTGTTACACCACTAGATATTTGAAATTTATAGACTATGATAGGGCTAGATATTGGTTGGATTCACATGATTCCTAGATTAGTGTTTTCTTTATATGTAATAGTATTCATTCCCATAGGTTAAAACCCAAATGGTGTTCTTTGTAATTTTTTCTTGGTTTTATACATGATGGTATATTTCAAGATTGGTTTCTCACTTGCTTATCTTATAGTGTGTCCATGGTTGTTTTTTCTCATGTACTCATTCTTTATCATTAGTACTTGTCATATTTCATTATTTATGTGAATATGAAAGGATTTTATGAAAAAATGGAGACAAAATGATTATATTTAAAAAATGATTTATGAAATATTTTTTTAATCTAGAGCTATTTTTTCATGGAATTATACTTTGTATATACTCTTTAGTGAAATCCTACTCAGCATTATGCTCACATCCAATTTTTTTTCCTTTGGGAATTTATAGATGTGGTTTTGAAGGACTCGAGTAGAGGGAAGGGTGTCATGTAGTTTACCATATTCTCCTAGTTTTCATCGCCTTTGTAGTGGATTAGTTTGGTGGTAAAATATGGTGACATAGAGTTTTAGCTTTTGGTATGTCTTATTTTATTTTCAGTTTTATCTCTTTGAGAATGAAGTTGTATGTCTCATGGATATGTATTATTATTTAACTTTTTTACTTTATAAGTTATTCAATTATACATGAGACTTGTGATGTTTTTTTGCACCTCACATTATAGTGGAACCTCCTAGGTGATTTTCTTGTTGACCTGAGCTGTTTTGTTATAAAACTATTAAAATATCTTTATATGATAACATCCTAATGTTTAAAGTTATCTAAACCCCGCTCTGATACCAACTATATTCACCTAGACCTGTACTCTCAAATATGTTGTTAAAGACATAATATTTACATAATATATTTTATACCAACTCAAAATACCCAATTTTAACCATTCATATTTAAAAAATCAAAAGAAATTATTGATTCACTTACATAACCAAGACCATTCTAGGTTTAGATCTTTATAGAATTCAGATACCCCTCACTTATCAATACTCATATCCTACTCATCAAATGGAAACTTTTCCCATTATACATATATTTTATTATTCCATAATAATTCTTTAATATATCCCACAAAATTATCCACACATGATACCCTTCTATATATACCATATGTATTACACATCTTCATAACCCGAGGAAACAGAAATATAAGAAGGGTGAGCTTGAATGATGAATAGGGGAAAGCATACAATGGAATATATCATGAATAGATAAAGTATAAAAAATATGGTAGGGTGAATAATCTATAAATATAATATATATTCAATAATTTTAGCATCAAATATATCCAAGGATAACAATGTAAAATAATCACATAGATAATAATAATTGATTTCATGGTGATGGAATTGGTAATAAAAGATATCTTAATCCTTGATCCAAGACATCATAATATTATGGTCAAGGTCTCATGCTAAGACATCATGATCTTATAACCAAGGAATCATGACAAGTCATCATAATCCTACCTTTAATCCTTTTCATCATAAATATATGGGTTGGAATACAACAACCGATTCCCAATCTTGTTTGTCTCATGAGACCTACCGATGCATCAAAGGTATTTCTTATATGAGACCCAACCCATCACTTATTAAGTCCAATTAAATCCCCATATGTTTAATGAATAATATAATTCATCATCAATATTCTATAAAAATTAATAAAAATCTGTACTGAATTATGTAATACGGAATGTCAATATTTCCCCAGTCTATGGAATAAATTAATTAGTAAGATTACTTTAATTCACACCTTATAAAATAATGGGTATAAAGTTTGGTAAAAATTTAAATAATTTTAAATATATCCAAAGAATCAAAGGAAATATACATGAAGGATAAAAATAATGTCAATGAATCATGATGAGTAATATAGAACATAAATATAAGGAATTGAATTATTTAAGAATAAATTCACATGCGAAAAATTATGTATAAAACCTAAATAAATAAGGGATAAAAGGAGGAAATGAATTCAACATAAATAAAGGGTTTATATTAACTGAATGAATTTTAAGAAAATAGAGAATAAAATGGAAGTAAAACTTTGAAAATGTTTCTTAAAACTTTTGTAAATTTGTTTTAAAAACAATATTATATACCACTTCAAGAACTAATTTTATGAGGTGTCAAAAAAAATTTAAAAATTATTTTTAATGTAATTTACAATAATGGAATCTTGAAAATAAAATATGATTAGTTAAGAAAATTTGGAGTGGGAGACAATTATATATATATATATATATAAATGAGATGAAATACCTTTCAAATATTTTATGAAAATTGTATCCATTTGTTTAATATAAAAAATGTAAAATTATCATAATAATAGAAGTATATATTACTTTTTAAATCCATCAAAACATGTAAGTAAATTTAAATAACGAGTACTATTTATGAAGGAGGAAAAAGTTGTTAATGTGTAAAGCATTAAAAAGAGATTCTTTTCACACATTTTATAAAGAAATTATAAAAATGAATTATTTGAAAAAAATTAAGAAGATTAATTTTAAATTAAACATCCCGAGTTAAAAAAAAAAGAAAAACTATGTTCGATAGTGTACATGATACGCCACATCATGCTTAAATGAAGAATTAAATATTATTATTCAAATATTACCATTATAACCTAGCTGTTAGAATAACGAGAATGAATAATATTAATTGAATTATGAAAATATAGTTTACACAGATATATATAATTAATTATTTTACCAATTAATTATAAATTAATGTAAAACCCTATTTTAAAATAAAAGGACATGTTTTCTAGAAAAATTATTTAAATGTCCACAAGTGTGTTTTGTAACAGTAAATAAAAAATAACTCATGTTGGATTATATTAATGATATATATATATAATATTAAATATAATATTTAAAATTCATATTATGTGTTTTATAGACTTGATATAAGAACAAATCCAATTTTATGTATAAAAGAAATATTTTTCCAAAAAGGTACTTTTGTCGCCTTTTGATAACACACCTATTTTAAATCTACTTTTTGAAGATTTTATAAATTATATTTGAAAAAAAACTTATTATTTGAAATTAAAGTATGAAAATTTACTTTGGTTAAATTTTTGATGTTTTTCTGATTAGTTTCATTTTTGGATGAATAGTAAAAAAAATACTACATTTTAATTGAAAACAACTTTTTCATAAAATTTATTTATAGTGTTAAATTATATTTTTTAATGGATTTAAAGTATAATTAGTTTATTTTTGTATCATTTAATCCAATTTAGGTCATTTTAATCAATTTAACATTGAAATTAGATATAAAAAATTTGTGAACGTTTGAACATTTTTATATTAAAAACCCGTTTTCTCAATCCATTAATAGGATTAATTTTTAATTAATTTATATAAATTATGTGTTTTGAATTTTGAAAATTTAATTCCATATTTTTAATAATAAGGTCCAAATTATGTAAATATATCCCTTTTATTTTTGGACAATATTAATAGTAACTTTAGTAATTATTTTTATTAACATGATTAAGGGTAAATATGTTAATTATGTGTAAAAATAATATTATAAATATTATAAAATTAACCTAACACATTCCCTAATTTCATTGGATGAGTTATTTTTGACCAAAATCATATTAGGACTGATTTTTTGGGTTCTTGGAGCCAATTAGATGAATTTAATATATTTATACTATTTTATTCAAAGAAAAGTCAATTTTGTTATACTTTTATTTTTAACAAGTGAAATATTTTTAATATGAGGTTATATAGAAGATAAGTTGGAATATAAATAGTCATTTTAAATATAAAATATTTATATTCATCATGATATTTTATTTTTAAATTTTAGGGAAGAAATACCTAAATTAGAGGCTTGCATAATAATGATGTAGTAATTATTTAATTAAAGGAAACATCAAATAAATGATATTAAAAATATTAAAATAAATGAAATTTGAAACGATTAATGTAATACACTAATTTTTATATCGATTTGACATGTTAGTGACGTTTTATAAGTATTAGTTCAAATTTATCTTAATTTTATGATATTTTTAAAAAGTCATGTACCAAATAGTGTCAAAATTGACATTATTGATATTTTAAAATAAATAATATTTTATTAAATGATATAAAATTAATGAAAATATAAAATTTGAAAAAATAATTAGGATAGTCTAAAAATTTCATTAATGACAAATTTATTTGTCATTTGGAATTTTATAGTAATTATATTGACCCTTAATGTGTAAATTGCTTGATATTATAGTAATAATTAAAAAGGTCAAATAAGGGTTAAAACAAAAAGATAAGGATTAAAAAATATTCAAAACTTATATAATTTTAATTGGATGAAGGGGATTCAATCCAAAATAATCATATCTTATAAATAAATCAATTTAGATTTATTTTGAAAACAAAATTAATTTATATTAATTTAGTATTTTGAAGAATTCTAAGAGTGCCCCTCCCCTCTCTTATAAAAGGACACCCATTATTATCATTTAATCACACTTAAAAACAAATTTGGTTCATAAAATATCTACCCAAAACCATTCCTATAATCCCTCCCCACATTCTAGAGGCCTTATTTTAGGAAAAATACCCTTCTTAGTGGTGTTAATCAAAGGAGATCATTCGAAGAAGAGATATCATTTTTAATTAAGTATTTCTATTTTATTTATTATTCCACATCCTTAAAATATTCTTCCATAATGAATAAATAATAAATAAAATATTATCAATATATTTATATGTTATTATGTTAATATCATCACCTAAATACATTTCCACTTTCGTCAAATGGGAAAATAATTAATCGTTTGTGTGTACGTGTGAACTATCACCTCCACGAACCGTTATAATTCATTTTTCATTACCATCTCTTAAGACTGGTTATAATTATTTATTAATGATTATATATTATATTAATGAAATATTTATAATTATAATAAGATAATATATCATTCAAATTCTTACATTTTTATGCATGAAAAAATGATAACGTCGTTCGTGCGTACGTGTGAACTATCACACCCACGAAACAATGTGATTAATTTTCATCACCAAAACACTTGAATAATTTATGTAATAATATTTAAATTATTAATATTATATTTATGATATTATGATCATTATTTAATGATAAAATAATACTTATATTCTTTCCATAATGACTGTTGAAAAATAAAAACGTTACTCATACGTACGTACGACTTACCGTCTCCATGATTACAACACAATTAATTTTTCATAACCATATTTAATGAATGAGTTTAAAAGTATATTTATATTAATTATTATTATTTAATTAATATTATTCTAGAGATGATGGACTAATGACCTCTTTGATCATATTCAACTTACCGAATCCATTTTGGACTCATGTACTGAATATCGTCAAAATATCTGTCGTGAACTTAACTAATTAATTAATTGTTATAACATGGTAATAAGTGATATAAAAAAGAATAATAAACATTAAAATAAGTTTCTCAAGAAATTTTAAATTAACCGAAGTTTATTATTCAGTAATATAAAGAAGATACATGATGATTCAGACTCATAGTAAGAGACTCTTTAACTGAAACATCATTTTAAAAATTGTAAAGATTTATTCTTATAAATATTTCTATTTAATGTCCATGTTTTCAAAATGGTTTTTATGAATTTATTTATATATAAATTAATGTTTTAAAAAGGTAATTTTTAGTTTTATTCAAATGTTTCAAAGTGGTATGGAACACTTTTATATAAAAATATTTTTTAAATGTTTTAAATGGGTTTTGATAATGGATTAGTTATTTATACAACATGAAATGTTTTCTTATGAGTGAAAATAAAATTTTAAGAGTGAAATGTTGAAAATTTCAAGCATTTGAGATTATTTAATGGTACTTGAATATTTAACTGGTGGTTACGTGATAAACTATGGACGGGTGGTTTCGCTATAATCCAAGAATGGGTGGTTACGTTATAACCTCCAATGCATTGGGTATGGAAGTCGGTCGAATGACTATTCCATTTGTAAGAGTGACATGTATTGAAGTATATTACATGATTATTCTATTATAAGAGTGAAAAGTATAATTATTTCCCAAGTTACCTTTATGTATTATCTATTCTTTATATGAGGTTTATGGTAATCTTGTGATTACAAAAAAGGTATGAAATGAGTTTATTTTCAAAGGAAAGTATATACTACTTATTAAGGGTGAAAAGTATTACATTATGATAAAATTTTCATGGGTTTAATTTTTAATAATAGACTAATGGTTTACTTATTTTCATATACCTTATGGAGATTTTTATGATTATCCCGCATTTTTAATGTTTTCACAGGACTTAAGGATGATTAAGGATTTGGAGATGTCATATAGAATATCATGAAGATTTTTTCATAAAAGTGATCATAGTTTTTTTAAAATGTCTTAGATTATGGAAAAAATGTATATTATTCAAAAGTGTCCAATTTGTATTATCATGGTTTTGTTATGTATGAGTATAGAACAATTCTCTAAATATATAAACCTAAAAAGTCCCTAATTGTAAAACAAAGTAAAATCCTTGACTTAACTCAAGATTATGTAATGTTTATGGTCAGGTCCTTACAGTTGGTATCAAAAGAAAGGTTAAGTCAACTTTATGGATTTAGAATTTTGGTTAAACATATATTAAGTTTCTATGTATATTCATTTAATTAAATCCTTATTCTATAAATTTTTCAGATCGAGGGAATCTGGTTACAAATGGAGGGAGGAGGATCTCAAACAACATTCTTATCTATTCCCGATGACTTGCTTGTAATAATTATTGAAAAGTCATGTCCTATTGATTTTAATTTTTTTAACATACAAATCTCTTGTAAATAGTTGTACAAAATATCAAACACCTCTTCTATACCTTAATACCACTGTGGTTCATGGGTTGTTTTTAATCAAATCCTACTTTCTCAATATTCTCATATTTTTTTTAAAAATAAATATTATCAAGGTGTTTTTAGATATTTTACCTCATCACAAGATTTTAAAGCATATTATGATTTTAATAAATCTACCGAAGAAGGAGAGACTTGTGTAGACTATTTATATTTGGTTCTAACTTATAGTCTTCAAGCACATAATTATGGTATTTTGAAAGGACCCTCAATTGAAAGATTCAAAATAAACCCGGTTTGAATGTTTTATAAAAATCAAGTTTTATCACATGTTCTTAAATTATATGTTATAAAAAATAATTTTCCAAAAATATTTATTTACCAACACCCATACGACCCATGTTTTACAAGGTGTATTTGGAAAAATGAATCAAGGGACTTTGAAGAATATCTAAAGCATTGTTGAAATGCGTGGACCTTCTATTTCACATGAGCCTCAGCCCAGTTGGTGAGGTATCCTTAAGTGCATCCACAAGACCCAGGTTCAAAACCAGGTAGAGGAATATTTCCAGGTACTGTAGCAGTACTGTAGTAGGTAATGTAGCAGGCACTGTATCAGTACTGTACACTATGCAGGTACTGTAGCATAACTATACACTATACAGGTACTGTAGCAGAACTATACAATGTATGGGTACCATAGCAGGAACCGTAGCAGTTACTGTAGTAGGTACTGTTCGGTACTGTAGTAGCTGGAACTATTCACCTTGGGCCACCATTCTAGGCTTGGTGTCCTTAAGGATTTCGGGCCACCCAGGAATTCAGTTCAGTAGGGATTTCATTCCACCTTTAAGGCCCTTGGGGCACCTCAAGGCCTTAGGGCCACATGCAGTTGCCCCAGACACACTACAAAAAAGGAGCAGCCCCAGAAGAGGATTCAGAGCAGGTGCACTCACTAGAGTAGAGCCAAATGGATTGTCAGAATTATAGGGTATGGCTATGACATTGGTACCAGCCTGTTCTTGCACGGGAATCCTAGCCAGACGGACATGCAAAGGTGGAGAGCTAATATCATGATGCAGATGATGGGGAGGGGCAGTTCCTTGTAGATAGTCTGGTTGAATTCCCCAAGACCTTCGGGTCATGTAATCTCCTAAGCCTATGGGCCTTGTAATCTCTGGGCCTACATGCCTTGTAAGGGTTCCCCCTCATCCCTTGAAAGGGGGGTTATCAGAAATCAATAAAAATGAAGGCCTTCAGGCGATTCGAGCATGTACCTTCTATCTACGTGAGCTAAATGACAATGAAATAAGGTGGACAACATGATCATGATATGATGTTATATCTTCTTTGAATAGTTTTATTAAATCACTAGGAGATAAAATGAAAAATGTCAACATATAAAAGACATGATGAATTAAGAAGTTTAGGTAATTATGGGTTTGGATATGAATGATAGGTATGATTTTACTATTTAAGATAAATAATTCTATTAAATATGAAACTCTACTTTTCAAGTAAGTATATGTTTCCTTATGTTCTTAGTCCAAGTAGTGAAAGAATTCCTCAACTTTATGAAAATGATTTTAAAACAAAAATGTGATTTGTTTACTTTTCTTACTAAGAGATAAATGACCATTTTAACCCATCACATATTTATGGATTTGTGAATGTTAACTTTCTCAGGACCATGTTATCTATTACTCTCCATTAGAACTCTATAGTTAGTTTTCTCTTCTATATCCATGTTTTCCTTAATGGATACTTAGTATTTTTTATCTTAGGTAACCTTCATACTTCCTTTTATTCTAAAGTGGAAGTTTTATTTATCCTTTTTCCAATGTGGGATTTAAATAGAGGTATTTTGAAATGTAAAAACCCTTAGTTTTTTATCCTGAGTTCAAATAGAGAGTATTAAATTTATTAAATGGGGTGAGAATGTAATATCCTGAGTTTTTAAAAATTAATGACTTTTTTTGATAGCATACACGATACACCACATCAAGCTTATATGAATAATTAAATATTGTTATTTAAATGTTACCAGTATAACCTAAATGTTAGAATAAAGGGAATTAATAGTATTATCTAAATTAAGAAAATATGGTTTGGAAAGATATAATTAATTAATTTTTTTTTTCAATTAATTATGAATGAATTTAAAACCCCTTTAAAAAAAAGGAAATGTTTTTTCTAAAAAACTATTTAAATATGAACAAGTGTCTTTTATACTAATAAAAAAACACTAATGTTGGATTATATTAATGAAATATATATATCTATATATATAATATTAAATTTAATTTTAAAATTCATCTTATATGTTTTTTTAGACTTGATATAAGAACAAAACCAATTTTATGGATAAAAGAAGTATTTTTCTAAAAAATAATTTTTACCACCATTTGATAGTGCACCTATTTTAAATATATTTTTTACAGTTTTATAAATTATATTTGAAAAAAATAAAATTATTTTTTGAAATTGGATTATCAAAATTTATTTTGGTTTAATTTTTTTATATTTTTCTGATAAGTTTTATTTTTTGAAGAATAGTGAAAAAATACTGACTGAATGGCCTGAAGGCCTTAATTTTTATTTATTTTGGATAAACCCCCTTTTAAGGATAAAGGGGGAAACCTCACATGGATTCAAATAAATAAAGACATAACATGACTCAGTCCCAAGAAAAAACTACTAGAAATACCCCTCCCAGCATAAACATCATTATAGAAATCCTCCATCAATGCAGGACTACCCAGCTAGCGTCCCGTTCAAAAAATGCACGTGCCTGGTACTGATGGCTGGGCCATACCCTCCCAATATTCAAAATCTAAAAAGTCATTCATTGTGAAAGCTACCTGCTCTGAATCCACATATAAATCATTTTTTATAGAAAGTCTGGACGAAACCATCATCCAAAAACCAAACCATCAAATGGAAAAAGACTACTCTTTCTCAACTATTTATTCCCCTTCCATTTGATGCACCATCATCGTGAGGTATTCCATTGATCTATACATAACCCATGGTTACAATAGGAATTCCATTTTAGTTTGAAATATTTCCATATTCCAACACTGTCAATATGGCTCATCCCAAAAACCAAAAACTCATATCTATCCTCACTCTGAACAAAACGAGGGAACCATAGAACCTCCAGCACCAAGATGCAGCTCCACTGCCTGCAACTCTTAATTTCAGCATCAAACATGAGAAAAAACAAATGAAAATCTATTTGCATCATTCAGAATTCAAATCCAACAATAACCAGAATGAAGAAATCCATGAGGAAATATCCACACCGGTATACCACAACAAAAATCCCTCCACTACCTTAACTTTCCACTACCATGAACCGTATCTCCAGCAACAAATGAGAAACCAAAAAAACTGGTGAAACCGAACCCCTTCAAAAATCCAACTACATCAACCCACTTTCTGCAAGATCAAAAATTCATCACCAATGAACTGCAAAATCAAAACTAGGTGTCGTGATGACCGTCAGATTACAAGAAAAACCTCATCGCAAGATGGATCTGCAGATCCCATCGTCACCATCATACCCTCCTGTGAAGACCAAAGCAAACCACCTCCCACACTCCCATCCATCTAAAAATGAGGCAGAAAACCTCTGACCACCAAGGTTGGGTCTCGACTATTGGATCTGAACTGCGCCACCAAATGAAACCCTAACCAGCAAGGATGAAGGGTGGGGACAGGCCGACAAACGATGAGATTTTCCAAGTTGGCCGATCCCATGAGATCGTTGACGCCGCCGTTGGACCGCGAATCACACACCACCATATCCCCGAGGAGGAGCATAGAGAGGAGAATCATATCCAACCTGATGAGAAGAAAATTTGCGGTGACTGCGAGAAACCTCATGGAACAACGCCCCTTATGGGATCATCCTTCCGAGCGTGAAAAAATACTGCATTTTAATTGAAAACAACTTTTTCATCAAATTTATATATAGTGTTAAATTATATTTTTGAATGGTTTTAAAGTATAATTATATTATATTATTATAATTTAATATAATTTAGTTCATTGGAATCAATTTCACATTGAAATTAGATATAAAAACATTGTAAACTTTTCGATATTTTTACTTTAAAAACTCATTTTCTCAATCCGTTAACGAGATTAATTTTTAATTAATTTTTGAAAATTATGTCTTTTTAATTTTGAAAAATAGATTCCATATTTTTAATAATAAGTTCAAAATTATGTAAATATGACCCTTATATTTTTGAAAAATATGAATAGTAACTTTAGTAATTATTTTTATTACCACGGTTAAGGGTAAATTGGGAAATTAAGGCTAAAAATAATATTATAAGTATTATAAAATTAACCTAAAACTTATCCTAATTTCATTAGATGAGTTATTTTCGACCACAATCATCCTTGTTTCAATTTTGTGAGCTCTTGGAGCCACTTGGATAACTTTAATACATTTATAGTTTTTTATTCAAAGAAAAGTCAAATTTGTTATACTTTTATTTTTAACAAGTGAAATATTTTTAATATGAGGTTATAAAAAATATAATCATGACTATAAATAGTCATTTGAAATATAAAATATTTATATTTATCATTATATTATATTTTTAATTTTTAGGGAAGAAATAATTAAATTAAAGGCTTGCGCAATGATGATGTATTAATTGTTTAACTAAAGGAAATATAAAATAAATGATATTAAAAATATTAAAATAAATACAAGTTGAAATGATTAATTTTATAAAAGAATATTTTAGATGACTTTGAAATGTTAGTGATGTTTTAGAAGTATTGGTTATAATTTATCTGTCTATTATGAATTTTTTAAAAAGTCATGTAATGAATAGTGTCAAAATTGACATTATTGATATTTTAAGATAAATAATATTTTATTAAATGATATAAAATTCATAAAAATATAAAATCCGGAAAAATAATTGGGATAAGTCTAAAAATGTAATTAATGACTCATTTATTGGTATTTTAGAATTTTATAGTAATTATATTAACCCTCAATGTGTAAATTACTTGATATCAGAGTAAGAATTAAAAAGAATAAATAAGGGTTAAAAAAAGATAAGGATTAAAAAATTGTGAAAACTTATCTAATTTTAATTTTATGAAGGTTATTTTACCTGAAATCATCATATATTCGAAATAAATCACTTTTTACCCATTTGTATTAGAAAATTAATTTATATTAAATTAATATTTTTAAGAATTCCATGAGTGTCCCTCCCCTCTATTATAAAATAGAACCCATTATTATCATTTCCTCACACTTAGAAACCTATTTTGTTTGGAAAATACCTTACCAAAACCCTTCCTAGAATCCATCCCCACATTCTAGAAGTATTATTTTATTCATAACACCCTCCTTATAGGTGTTAAGGTGTTAATCAAAGGAGATCATCCAAAGAAGAGATATCTTTTTTAAATAACTAATTCTATTTTATTTCTTCTTCCACATCCTTAAAATATTCTTCCATGATGATGAAATAATAACTAAAGTATCATCAATATAATTATATTTTATTATGTTAATATCATCATCTAAATCCATCTCCACTTTCATCAAATGGGAAATGAATTAATCATTTGTGCGTACATGTGAACTATCACCTCCATGAATTGATATAATTCATTTTTCATTACTGTCTCTCAAGACTGGTTATAATGATATAATTAATTATTATATATGATATTAATTATATATTTATTTTTATAATAAGATGATATATCATATAATTTCTTACCTTTCTATGCACAAAAAAATGATAACGTCGTTCGTGCGTACGTGTGAACAATCACCTCCACGAAACGATGTGATTCGTTTTACATCACCACATCACATGAATAATATATATAATTATATTTAAATCATTAATATGATATTAATAATATTATTATAATTAATTAAATATAAAATAATACTTACCTTATTTTCATAATGATCATTGAAAAATCAAAACGTTACTCATGCGTATGTATGCCATACTGTCTCCATGATTGTAACATATTTCATTTTTCATAACCATATTTAATGAATGGATTTAAAAGTTTTATTGATTTATAATAATGATTATTATGTAATGAATATTATTCTATAGATGATTTAATAATGACCTCATTGATCGTATTTGACTTACTGAAGTCATTTTGGACTCATGTACCGAATATCGTCAAAACATCTGACACAAACTTAAATAATTACGTAATTATTATAACATGGAAATAAGTGATATAAAAGGAATAATAAAAATAAAAATAAGGTTATTAAGAAATTTTAAATTAACCTAATTTTATTATTCAGGAATACAGATAAGGTACATGAAGATTTGAACTCACGATAATAGACTCTTTAACTAAAATATCATTTTAAATCTTTTAAAGGTTTATTCTTATAAATATTTTTCTTTCATGTCCATGTTTTAAAAATGTTTTTTATGCATTTATTTATATGTAAATGAATTTTTTAAAAAGTTAATTTTGAGTTTCTTTTAAATTTTTCAAATTGATATAAGACACTTTGATTTAAAAATAATTTTTTAAAATTTTTAAATGGTTTTTGATAATGGATTGATTATTTATATAACATTAAATGTTCTCTTATGAGTGAAGATGAAATTTTAAGAGTGAAATGTTGAAAATTTTAAGAATTTATGTGTGATGGTTATTTAATGGTACTTGGAAATTTGACAGGTGGTTATGTGATAAACAAGGATGGGTTCTTACGTTATGACCTCTAATGCATTGGGTATAGAATTCATCCATATAGCTATTCCATTTGTAATAGTAACATATATGGAAGTCGACTACATGGTTATTCCATTATAAGAGTGACAAGTATAATCATGTCCCAAGTTACCTTTATGTATTTTCTATGCTTTCTATGGGTTTTATGGAAATTTTGTTATTAGAAAAAGGTATGAAATGGGTTTATTTTCAAAGGAAAGTATTTAAAACTTATTAAGGGTGAAAAATATTACTTTATGATAGAGTTTTCATGGGTTTTAATGTTTATGAATGGAATAATAGTTTCCTTGTTTTTATATCCCTTACAATAGATTTTTATTCTCATCCCACATTTTTAATGATTTTTACAAGACTTAAGGATGAGTAAGGATTTAAAGATGTCACGATGAATGTTGTGAAGAGTTTTTCATAAAAGTGATCATAGTTTTTTAAATGTTTTAGATTATAGGAAAAATTGACACTGTTCAGAAGTTTCTACTTTGTATTGTTATGGTTTTTTATGTTTGAGTATGGCCTAATTCTCAAAATCTATAAA
The DNA here is from genome assembly GCA_963277665.1 of Viscum album. NCBI lineage: Eukaryota > Viridiplantae > Streptophyta > Magnoliopsida > Santalales > Viscaceae > Viscum > Viscum album. The sequence goes on along the minus strand of OY728142.1, from coordinate 1,134,396,647 downwards.
GCTTAAAAGATCCTAAATGTAAAAGAAAGTAAATTTTTTTACTTAACTCAAGATTATGTAATGTTTAAGGTTAGGACCTTAAAATTGGTATCAAAGGAAAGTTTTAGAAAACTTTAGGGATTATGAATTTTGGTGAAACATTGGTTAAGTTTATATATATATTTATTTAGTTAAATCCTTATTCTATAACTTTTTTAGATCAAGGAAATTCAGTTAAAAATCGACATAGGAGGATCTCAAACAATATTATTATCTATCGATGACTTTCTTGCAATAATTAATGCAAAGTTATATCTTGATGATTCTAAAACTTTATTCTAAAATAAAAATCTATTGAAAATAGTTTTATGAAATATAAAACACCTCCTTTATACCTCTTTTAAGAACCCAGTTCTTATCTTGAGGTACAAGTCTTTTTTTTCCTTTTGAGTTGTTTTTTAGAAAATAGGGGAAAACCAGGAAAGTACAAGAATCAGACTATCACACAAACTGAATTAGGGTTACACATCATGTAATCCCAAGTACACACCATGTACTCTATGTCCATGTAATGGGTATACATGTCATGTAGGAATGTCAGCAGGGGATTAGAGGACCAAACCTTGTACACACCGTATACTACCAAGTGCATGCCGTGTAGTCAAGTTGACAAGATCTCAGTGATATTTGACAGTATTTTGAATTGTAAAAGAACCTATATAGAATGTAGTACCAAGTACACACTGTGTATTTTTTTTTTATTTTTTCATTAAAATGGACAGTATCCTCATTTTACATTTCGAGGAAGAACCCTCAATAGGTTTGAGCAAGAAACAATGCTGGAGAAATAAATTCCTCCATATTTTCCATCTGAACCCCGATTTAAATGCCATCAGATCCATTGAAACCCAAAAAGTATTCCCTTTATTCCTCTTGATCCATTCTTGATGATTTATCCTCTCAACCAAGTTATCGAGGGTTGAGAATTTTTGACCGTTTTTTAGATTTACTATGTTCTAGGCTGAATTAGAGGCTGATGTTGGATGGTGAAAATCATATGAGTATGAGGTAGGTAATGCATACCTTGTTTTGTGTTTTGATGGACATTTAGGGGTTGCGTCTTTTTAACATAATGATGGGTTTTTTAATGAGACCTTTGTTTCTTTGTATTGAATTGACCGCACACCTTTTGGGATGCTCTTGGGCATTACCTTACCTAGATTGTGCGAGCAAGGACAGGTTAGAGGCCACCGCTCTATGGGACATTTTGGCTGGGAGTGCCAAAATGGTTATAATTGTTTTGTCTTGATTTAAACAGTTTAGTTTAAAATTTTTAAGCTTGATTATGCTGTTTAGAGGCATTCAAGACCTCCGTGCTATTGTGTTTGAACTGGTAACATAGGAATTTCAATCTATTTAAATTGAATTACCTATTTAAAGTTATTTAAGGTGATATATATATATATATATATATATATATATATATAATTTCTGAATTGCATGTTTTGAGACCCTTTGGGTTATGACGGGCTTGAACCGAGGTTGGGATGACATGGCCATTAGGATTGGGTGATGTTGATCCCAAGTTGGGCTTCACTCATATTTTCTTGGGTTGTTTTGACCACGAGTTTGGGTGTCATGGATGTCGGTTTGAGGAAGCGTGACTGTCAGGTTGGGCATGGACCGAGATACTTGGATGGAATGGCCATCATATTTGATCAATGTGGTCGTAGGGACACAATGTGTCAGAGATGGTGTGCCTTGGGTTCTTATTTTGGTGATTTCTGCTCACCCATGATGGCCAAAAGCTTCTTGAGTCATGTTCACATTGGTTGAATCCATGATGAGGTGGTTTTGACCACCCATGTGGGTAGAGTCCCCCGCTAATTTTGGTTTAGGTACTATTGGTTTTGGGGTGCTTTTCGTAGGAAGCCACATGGAGGGTGAAGAACATTCGATTGGTAATGATGAGGCCACCGAGTTGGGGGCTGAGGCTCTCTGTGATTGAGGACATACATTTTTGTTCCTATAGTTATTTATTTGAGGATAGAAATTACTATTAATATATTTATTATTTGTGTACAATCATCATTGTTCCTTCAGTTTTCATGCCATGGGAAGATGTGAGATTTCGAGCAGGGGTCCATGGGACCGAGTTACTTCTATTTGGGTGTGCCTTTGGGACATCGGTACTTGAGACACGCTGTGTCAGGAGGCATATGGTTCCAGGTTATATGATTAAGGTGGAACCTGATGGTTCACTTGGGCTTGTGACTACATGGGTACCTTGGGCCATGGGAAAAGGACTCTCTTTTCTTCTTAGATTTTGATGTTGGCCGAAGTAGGTAACACTCCCTGGTAGCTGCTGAGGACCAATAGAGGTTGTATTTGTTTATTACATTGTACTGTTTAACTTATTTTGAGATGAATGTATACTTAAACACTACACTAGGTACGCACCATTGGGTGGTATCATTTTGATATTTATCTCACACCCTACACGGGCCCTTCAAGATGTGTATAGACTTTATGGTTTTACGTACTAGTAAAGGATCAAATTCATGAGCTAGATCGTAGTACTGTTTGGTATGGGGATTTGGAATAGACCTTGAGGTTATACCTAGATGAAGTTTTAATTTTTTTAGTTTCCTTTTCAGTATTATCATGCTTATTTTGTATGTAGCTACAATGGTTAGCCACTGACGCCCTTTTTATATTAATATGTATGAACTTATATGGATGCATGCTTGGGTTTTTAGTGGATACAAGTGATTTGATGGTGTGATATTCTGTTTACTTTCTACTACTTCTGTTTATTTATCACTTCCACTATTTTATTTATATGATAATGTTGTGCTTATACTATGAGCGTCTGATTCGAATCTACTGATTCATTTATTTCCACTGCACGTGCTATGATTATACCAGGAATAGCGTATTATCTATTCCTAGAGGTTATATCCTTCCCACTATACTTTTTTTCACCCTCAATGCTAGTCTTAAGCCTTTGGCATTCAGGGAGGTGCGCCTAAGGTCAGTGAAACCTAGTCCAATTGCACTGTTTGGGTGGCTGTTTGGGTTTGGGACGTTACAAAGTGGTATCATAGCAGGTTTTTATTGACTAGGATTTAGTAGTAGTGATTAGCTAGCTACTAATGAGATCAAGACTACCTTTCTTTTCTGTTGGATTACTATTTGGGATATGGTACACTGGAGATAGGTTGTGATTGGAACCATGTTTCTAGCTTGTTCTTGGGTGCCTGTAGCCCCAGGTATGAGGGATGGACCAAGTTGCCTTGGGTGGGAATTACTGTATTGATTTTGCCCAGATTAAAGTTTATATGGTTTCCACCTTGCTGGATCACTTGCTATATGATATTATTGGTTGTGATATACGACCCTTGAACTAGTGTGGTAAGAGAAGAATTGGACCTCTTGGCCCGGTAAGGCAAGGCATGGTTGTTTGGATTTTGATAGGCACGTTTTTAGGGTATTTATATTTCATATATGCATGTATTCCTTGTGAAGTGATAATACCATGTAAATAATATCAAATTACATGATTTTATAGAATTGATTGTTTTATACAATGTGATCTGGAATGCTTTATATATTTGTAGAATTTTAGATGGCAGGGGATTTAGGCTTGGATCATATACGAGCAGGTAGGTTTTATGGTTGAGGTTATGTTGATCACTAGGATTGGGCAACTCGGTCATCAGTTTGAGGTGACGATGGTTGTCAGGATGGGAGTGGCCTAAGTTAATTTTGATACATGGATCTGTAAAGGGCAGGTAAGGAGGCAATGAGGCTGGGATGCTGTGGGGCATGGTTGCAATGAGGGAGAGTAAGGGTAGTTGTTATGTGTTGCCTCTTTACTGATTTACCTATATGTGTTATATATATATATATATTGTTATATATGTGGGTTGTCTGACCATTTATGGTAATCAATGGGTTCCTTATAGATGGATCGATGGAATGTCAGGTGGGTGATGGTATAATGACGCAGGAGCACGATCAGGTTCAGACCCCTGAGGGGAAAGTAGAGTATGAGCTATAGGTATAGGCTTAGGGATGGGATCAGGTTCTGGATCCAGTGCAGGCATAGCAACATCCAGTTTTAGCGGTGTTTGGACCATTGCTCAATGAGCAGCTCTGTTCTAGTCCGGTATGTGTTTTTCAGGGGATCGAAAGAGGCGCATAGGGAACAAAGCCCTATATGGATTACCTTACTTGGGAGTTCCACTCGTAGAACCTACCAATTTTTTAGTGTGAGGGTGGTCTATAGGAATATGAGAAATGGATAGAGAGCATGAAGATGATCTTTGAGTAGCTCGAGATGCCTCCTAGGCGGAGGGTCAAACTGGTGATGTACATGATGAGTGGACTGTTGAAGTACTGGGGGGATGTGAAGGTTTAGGCTTGCAAACATAAGGGACTAGACTGGAAGGACTTTGAGGACAAATTATTTTGAGCACTTTTTCTTAGAGACGCTGATAGAAGAGAGAGATCTGGAGTTCTTGAGCCTTCAATAGGGTTAGATGTATGTCATGGACTATGAAACTACTTTCACTGAGCTGTCTCACTTTGTACCAGGTATGGTAAGCAATGACAACTCAAGGGCGAGGTGCTTTGAAGATGGATTATGACATGCCATACGGGTGTAAGTAACCATATTTTGGTTGGACTCATTCTCATAGGCGGTGAATCAGATGCTCATAATTGTGGGAATCCTGACGGAAAAGTCTCACTTAGGCTAGGTGGAAGCTTTAGATGATGGTTCAGATGGTAGAAAATGAGTTCGGGATGAGTTCTAGTAGGGTGGTCAGGCCAAGGACTCATCTAGACCACCTCGTGGAAGATCAATGATGGTTTTATTTTAGTTTGGGCAACCAGGGCTTTCCTGAACTCAGTGTGATAGGCCTATAAAGCAATGTAATGCATGTGTACAGGTCAGTCATCTCAATAGGTTCTGTAGGAAGCCTTCTTAGATAGTCTGTAATTAGGTATTGGGAAAAAAATTTATGTCTGAGGTCAGATTAGGATCGGTACTAGGTGAGGGAAACTGAGGTTCAGCTGCACACAGAGGACATGTCATAGATAGAGGGACTCGACCGTGGGGTCAGTGGCTGGTGACTGGTGAAGAACTACAACAAAGAAAGGCTTCAGGAATTCATGCTTCAGGCACATTATTATATATTTATAAGGTTCTTTACATTAGGAGAATCGTTGGATGCAGGTTACTTGAGGTGCTTAGGCATTGGGGCATCCATGGGATGTGAGTTGCATGAGGTTCCTTGGGCATCATGGCATCAAGTATGTGAGTTGTGATTGAGGTGCGAGGAACCAGGTTATTTTGAGCATCTATGGGATGTGGGACCTCATTGTTCCATGGATACCATGGGCTCAAGGCGGGAACTGATACAGTGCATGATATGTTTGGGTGTCAGAAGCAACACATGAGCACCTGATGAAGTTTAGGGGTGATAAAGCATCGCGGGAGGACCATGGGTTCGGGAAATAGGTCGACGAACATTTGATTTATGTGAGCTTTGGGTTAGATTTGTTCTGGAGTGTTCCTTCACCACCCTTAGAATGGAAATTCAGGGACGAATTGCTTTAAAGGGAGAATTTTGTAAGAACTCGGTTCTTCCCATGAGGTACGAGTCTTTTTTTCCTTTGAGTTATTTTTGAGAAAATAGAGGAAAACTGAGAAAGTATTGGAATGATACTATCACAAAGCCTAACTTAGGGGGACACACCATGTAATCCCAAGTACACTCCATGTACTCTCTATCCATGTAAGGGGTATACATGGAATGTAGGAATGTCGGCAGGGGATTAGAGGACCAAACCTTGTATGCACCATGTACTGCCTAGTGCACGACGTGTAGTCAAGTTGGCAAGACCTCGACGAGATTCAACCATATTTTTAACAGTAAAATAACCTACATGGAATCTAGTCTTAAGTACACACTGTGTATTTGTTTAATTGAAATGGACAGTAGCCTCGTTTTATGTTTCTAGGAAGAATACTTGATGGGTTTGAGCAAGCAGTAGCGCCAAAGGAAGAAATTTCTCCAAATTTTCCATTAGAACCCAAATTTAAACGTCGTTGGATCCATTTGATCCCAAATGGTAATCCATTGATTCCTCTTGATCCGTTCTTCACGATTTATCATCTCAACCAAGTAATTTAGGGTTGATAATTTTTGATTGTTTTTTAGATCAACACTATTCTATGCCAAATTAGAGGTTGATGCTAGATGAGGACAATCGTACGAGTACAAGGTAGGTGGTACATACCGTGTTTTGTGTTTTTTCAGACATTTGAGAGTTGTGTATTTTTATCGCAATAATGGGTTTTAAGAGAGACCCCTATTTCTTCATATTGAATTGATCGTATGCCTTATGGGATGATGTTGGGCATTCCATTACCTAGATTGTGTGAGTAAGGTCAGGTTAGAGGCCACCTCTCCATGGGAAATTTTTCCTAGGAGGCACCAAAATGGTTATAATTGTTTTTTATTGATTTTAACTATTTAGTTTAAATTGTTTAAGCTTGATTATGCTGTTTATAGGCATTCATGACCTTTGTGCTATTGTGCTTGAACGAGTAACTTAGGAATTTCAATCTTTTTAAATTGAAATACCTATTTAATGTGATTTAAGGTGATTTATATATATAACTGATGAATTTAATGTATTGATACCCTTTGGGTTGTGATAGTATTGACCTGAGGTTGGGATGACATGGCCATTAGAATTGGGTGATGTTGATCACAGGTTGGGCTTCGCCCGAATTTGCTTGGGTGGTTTTGACCATGGGTTTTGGAATCATGGATTTTAGTTTAAGGTAGTGTGACTATCAATTTGGCAATGGCCTAAGATACTTGTATGCAATGACCATTAGATTTGAGTGACGTGGTCGCTGGGACATGAGATGTTAGAGATGGTGTGGCTTGTGTTGGAGTTGGTGGCATAAAACCAAATACTTTGTAATTTACGATAAACTTGTATTAATGGATTTTAATATTAATAAATACCTTATAAAATCTTGATTTTTATTTTGCGTGGAAATTCATGAGCTAATTTCCTAAGGATAAATATTTCACTAAAGGGTCATAGCGGATCCCTACTATGATGAGAACCTGGAAGTACCATAACACTATTCTTGAATATCTGTTCTATGAAGGGATGATGTTATTTGTGGGACAAAAATAATACAGGCTATTAGGGGTGATGAATCATAAAACTTTGAGGCACCTTCTCATGGTTTGTGCCCTTGGTAATATCTAGGAGGACATTATGAGAATGAGACATGCCAATAGGAAATCCACATTTCATAGTGTCATTGGATGTTCCTCTCTACAGATGCGTGTATTGGTCCTTAGACATTAATATTATTATTAATGGGTATTAAAACTCACGCACTTAGATGTATTGATGAAAACTGTGATGACACACTATTCACAATGAGTTAGGATATGTTGGGTGCATCACGAGTAATATTGAATTAATATATAATGCGAGAAAGGATTTGTCCCTTCTGTTCCATCATGGAAGTTGATATCTCAGGCCCTTTGATAGAATTTATATAGCGTAAATAAATCCATGGACATAGTGAGGAATAGTAAAGTTCAATTCTAGGAGGTCAAATAAAGAGTAATCAAGCACATGGGTTTATGACACTATCATTCAAACCACTTGATTCAAGATATCAAGACAAAGGGATTACATTACACGATAAGCATTTGTAGAAGGTGACACATCATTGCAGCATTAACTTATTTTTCTATGGGTGCCTTGGTTTTTTTCTAGATGATAACCTTGGATTTTAGGCTGTCTCTACCTAATTCCACCAAGGAAGAGGCCTAGAGGGTCACACACTAAGTGTATTCAAGTATCTCAGTTAAATATTCATTTAACAAGTTGAATAAAGATTATTCCAAATTGTGGCTTAATAATTATTCAAGGATGCCTGATTTCATTTATTTAAACACTAGTTATTTAAGAGAATATATTGTAGGTCAAATAATATATTTATTAGTGAATAATGTAGTGATATTTATTTGAGAAATAAATAGTCATTATTCAAGGTCTAATAAATATGGTGGAATAAATAAAGAAAATGAAAAAAAGTACACATCATGTAGTTTTTTCTGGGAATTTTTGAGAAATAATAATATTTATTTAATTAAATAATATTAGGTGAAATTTATTGGGCACATGTCAAGTGATAATAATAGTAAAATGTTATTATTATACATGGGGCCTTAATAAGAATTAAATTAAATGAATAGATGCCTTTGGGTAATTAATTCTTTTTATTATTCTAAGTAATATAAATCCCAATTACATTATTCTCATTAGGTCTAGCCATTATTTTTGGTTGTGAACAACGGATCTAGAGAAATCTCTTAAGCCAAGAGAGAATTCTGTTCCTCTAAGAAGGTTCTCAAGTTACGAGAGAGATCCTCCTCCACCGGATTAACGAGAGCACTTTGGACACAGATCTCAAGGTGACCAAAGTCGGACATCGCAAGCAATGGATCTTCCGCGCTAGCACCCAAAGATACATTCGATGACATCCAGAGATATGTGGAGAATGTGTGGATCAATGCTAGAGGAATCCTATGCTTGACTTCTGTGACGTAATGACAGATCCCATTGGATCGTGACCGGAGGAATCAACAGAGAGATAATTCCATCATGGTAATTCTTGTCTTTTTATTAAATTAATTATGACTAACATATGATGATCCTCTCTATGGTTACGAGACTTCCCTCTTTCTTTTTCTTTTCTTCGTTCTATTCTGAAGATCCAACATTTTATCATTGTGTCGAATCTCAAATTGATCATTGTTAACGGTGAAATTAAATTTAGGTACACCCATCCACGTGCTTCTGCAACGCCTAGAACCTAAAATTGGTATCATAGTGGTCACATAGTTGATTATAATTATTCATTTTTTTGTTGATGATTTATGCATTTAATAATTTATTTGATTCAATTTAAGTTAATAGTTCTGTACATCTGAATCTCAAGATATGTTCCCCC